>CM030369.1:188194394-188794394 GCA_003604175.2 Clonorchis sinensis | reverse complement strand
TGGCAGCCGCACGTGTTTTACGATTTAGGACACAACGCAATGAGCACTCAACTTTATCAGCATCACCATCTTTGGGGCTGCACGTGAATGATTCCTCACACAGCTCTGTCCGATCTGTATCCTGTAACTTTTCCAAACATTCATCCGAAACTTTTTGAGCACTGCCCAAATTTATGGTTGCCAGGTTACTCATGTTGTTTGGTTCATAAAGATCCACGGCTTGAATGTCATCGCATCTAGAGCGCCATGACATTTAGTCAACCAATCCCGTGACAAAACTCGAATAAGATATAATGACCCGGCTGTCCGATGAGTTCTATTCATAACACTTAACGATCGTTACAGCTGACTGTTCGTTCGACACGAATCGTTAAGACGATATGCATCGAACAATACCCATGGCATGCCGGCTAGCATGTTAGGGTCAAACAAGTGAGTAATGCTTTCTTTTGTGTCAAATTTTCATTAGAATCCCAGTTACACACTACAGACAAAAAGACTGATGCTAGGACGGGACTCGAACTTCGGAGCTCTCCCATCAGTTCAATCCTTCTGTTTTTCAGCTATAAATCGCGTGAAAGCTGCATTGGTTCCAGCTGCTACAGTTTATCATCGAAGATAAGTGGTATAAGAGAATGACGGTCACGCGTCTGAGGTGTTTGATGCACTTGTCCTATCAGTTCACTGACCTCAAATGGCTCTGTTTGTCCGATTTGGCAGGAAGTGAGAGAGCTGTGCACTGAAGGCAACAGCTTTGATGCAGGAGTTCCATCGGCTTCGAGGCGTGATTATATCCGTCAAGGCTACCAATTATTGATTTATCTCGTCCATAGGTCCCCATTCGGGAACACAGCAGTTACGAACGCGGGTCAAGTGATTGGTATGGGCTTTCATGTTTTGTTACCAAGTTATGGCCTGGGCACCTGGACCGTCTCCATCCCAGTCCGGCTATGCAAACGGTCCTCTGGCACACGCAGCATATGGTTTAACCGGCGAAACCTATGAAATGTGACTAGATGGGCTATCGCGGCAGAGTTACTTTTCTCGAAGGCAATCCGGCGTACCTCATTATTACTGATCTGATGTTCCGACCAAATCCGTGCAACGCTTTGAAGCCACCGACAGTCGAACACAGTGTACCTTCGAAAATATTGTGAACGCAGTGGCCACATGTCTCTTCCACAGAACAGAGCAAACCAAACCACAATACCACCCACAAATGTCCTGGGAAAGCAAATACTGCCCTGGGCTCCCTGACTCTGGATGTGATTTTATCATTCGCCAGCCCGCCGGAACTTATGCAGCTACTCAAAATAGAAAAAACTAATCTACCATATTCACTGGTTCATTTGTGAACATAAGGCTTGGGTTTGATCCCATCCAATCTTGAAGTCTTCACTTGCCCAACCATGCTAGAGAACTACCTAGATTATTCGAAACAGACTATATTTCTGAAAGGTCTGATCCCAGAAGCGTAATAGCGTACGCTCCGTAGGTATTTCGATTACCGAGATGTTACGGGCAGGTACAGAAGACACAGTCAGGACATCAATTAGGAAGCTAAAGAGCAAGATCGATTGATAGCATCCTAGCTAAACGCCACTGAATGTGATGGACTCTGGAGAGATTGTTGTAGACACGTACGCGTCCACTGGAGGAGGTAGAGAGAGCTTTTATAAGATGTGGGGATTTGAAAGGGACACCCTTCATTGCCAGACGCCACTAGAGTTGCTGACTATCAGTGGAGTCAAAAACAGCTTTCAGATAAGGGAAAATGGCCTACATCGGTGGTCTGGAGGAGGGGCTCCTTTCCAGCATCTGTCGCAAAGTGAAGATACTGTTGATGCAACCTCAGCCAAGGAGAAACCCAGCTTGGTGCCTGTAAATCCAA
Organism: Clonorchis sinensis; assembly: GCA_003604175.2. NCBI lineage: Eukaryota > Metazoa > Platyhelminthes > Trematoda > Opisthorchiida > Opisthorchiidae > Clonorchis > Clonorchis sinensis. The sequence continues at coordinate 188,792,503 of CM030369.1, read as the reverse complement.
CTGTTCCAACGATACACGTACCTACGTACCGTAAAATAAGAGTGCGCCTTGGAAGCTACGGTCACTAGACTGAGGTTTTTGCACGATATTCTTGCACCATCAAGGTTCTAGATGCTGTTGGAATCTTTTGCTTGCTCCGGGTACTTTGGAGTAAAGTCATCAGGTTAGTCACGATGGACTCCATGAAGATCTCAGGACTCAAATCATCTGAAGCAGGTACTTTGTTATGCCCAAGCAAGGAAATTACAGGTTGGACTTCCGTTTCAATAACTGACGGATATCAATGTTTAACTAGGGTTCTTGTGGCCCTTCCAGGGGTTGAGCTGATGAGAAGCTGCCGGAGTGTTCTTCGCAGCGTTTAATCCATCATTCACTGAATGAATTGACGTTCCACCACCTTCCTACATCGTTCGGCGAACAGACAACCTCCCCAGACCAGTCGATCCATTTACCGTTTCAAAAGTTTTTCCTAGTTCCTTGGTCATTTCTCTCTATCACTTCTCCTTTCAAATTCCTAGACCTTCTGCTATTCGGTATATGCGGGATCTGTGCACGTCGTTATGGGTATTTGCTGTCGGTATGGTTTTTCTGGCTTTGCTCAGAGCTTCTGATCGTGATGCGATACAGTTTTCATTGGGGCACGTAAACAAACTCGGACAGATGGTTGAGAAGCTATGAGAGTGATTGCTTTCACCTTTTTCCGATCAAACTCCGAGTCACCATTGTTATCACATGCCCTTTTGGTTCAAACAGCTTCTCAGCCAGCTCAACTCAATAGTACGAGTCACCATTGTTATCACATGCCCTTTTAGTTCAAACAGCTTCTCAGCCAGCTCAACTTGATAGTTTCGAGCTGCAGAGACGCATTTTAGAGGATGAAATGAATAGCTTTATATCAACCGGCATGTTCCAGTGTCCCCGCGTGCTCAGTTTTCAGGCCTTCCAGATATGCGCAAAAACTAACTACCAATTTCTTTCCTTTTGTCGCTTTCCAGATATAAGCGAGGCGTTTAGTTATGGTTCCCTCTTGAAAGCTTTTTGCTGATCATATCCTTTATTCCAACCCGAATGTACATTTTGGGGGATCTCAAAGCTTATACCTCTGAGGGATTTGCTGCTTGTACATTTTGGGGGATCTCAAAGCTTATATCTCTGAAGGATTTGCTGCCCCGCCCACTCTCGATCAAGCGGGCTTCTGCTACTCATCTTGTCCAGGAGGCAAAACGTTTTGTGTGCTCCCGGATGGGGTCGCTTCCAGGACTGGCAGTATCAGCGCATGAGTTTCAAGACTACGATCCATCTTGATTTCCTTCTTTCTTCTCCGCCGGCATTCGCCAGTTGACCACCGCAAGCGATGTGACCTTCAACCCCTTCAAAGCTATCCGTAGTTGTCTCACGGTTTGTCGCTCTTCACTCGGTCTTTCAAATTTTTTTGGCTCAGACTGTATTTCCCGTTATCTCCTCTTCAGTATCCAAGGTTTGAACTTCCACTATTAGTCCATCAAAAAGACCGGTGTACAGGTGCCCGACAAGTTTGCTACTTTTATCTATGTTCTTACTTCTTGTTCCCCATAAATCGCAGGCTCTCCTTAACCAAGAATACTGCTGTCACTTTCTCACCCCTTCAGTTTCCGGGCATATCCGAGACTATTATCTGCCTCTGTATCAGATCATCTCTTACTGTTTATAGTAATCCTCTCCTTATTTAATCGCTGCTGAGCCGGTAAAAGTTTTTCACAACTTGCACCTGTCGTCTTCCTGCAATAAAATTCCAACGTTTTCATCTCGCGCTGTTCTTCTAATAATGTCTAGCAAGCTATCCTATCACACTTATGGACAGGCTTTTTCTCTTCTCTGTTCCTTTCCCGTGAACTACTCTCGCGGACTCCCCTATCTCTCGAGATCCGAATTAACACGTTTTTGCGTAAGCTGCTGTCAATGACATTTTCTAAATTCTCTACCGTGCATTTATCCGTTGCGTCACTTAATCTTCGAGGCACACCTTCTTTTCACGTAGTAGGAGAGCTTTATCGTAGATTGAGGAGGTTTTGTAATTTTGCATTGAGATTTCATCCCGACAGTAAGGCCAGTCTATAGTGAAAAACCGAGAAGCATTGTATACCTGCCTCATTCTTGTTGGAGATCATCAGTATTGTGCATCTCAAGAAACTCTGAGAGTTTCGGACCCGTGACATCTCACTTAACGTTCAGCCTTGAGCAGTAGTGTGATTTGCTCTCACTTATACATGATACAGCACTGCTCATCCTTCAGTCGCAGAGAGCACATCACGTGGTCACATAATGGCTGGGTCCTCGAGTGACGAATTCTCATAATGAAGTTTCGCTCATCTTGTCAGTGAAATATGAGCCTTGTCATATTCTCTCTAAGTGAGACCTAATCACACTGCTGTTCAGCCGCTCAAGGCCAAACGGTTAAGTGCTCAATCCAGCCGGGTTCGAGATTCCCTACTGGAGTCTCGTGAGATGCGCCAATAAGGATGAAACAGCTGTGTAGTGCTTCTTGGATTTCCAGCTAAGTTTTAGTCCACCCCTAAATGAAAGATGCTTTCATAAATTTAGCTATACTTTCCCGATCAGTGCTCTTCTGTTCAAATTAGTCTGAGTGACATATATGTCTCGAAATTTCTGCTCACTCTCTGCAGCTATAGTGTGCATAAGGTGGGACCACGGTTTCGCAAATCTTCTCTGAACACAGGGATGGATGAAAAGATGCTGAAAGTCTAAATTCGGTATTCTAGGAAAACCATACCGTTAATATTTATACGCATAGTAAGCAAACTGTCCACCATGCAGTTTATTAAATACTACCATTTTCGGCTAACAAAATCCTCGGTACTTCTGAGGATATTAAACTGTTCAGTAGAACACTTTCGTCGATGAGGACCGGAAAAGCATGAAAGAGACCCAGAACGACGACTCTGTCAAACATCCCGGATATATGAAAACTTGTACTCGGAATATGGAGAAAATCAAATTGGCAGTGAACAGCGGCAAAAAAGTTAACGAAGTATCAACTCTTCATCGAAAGAGCCAGCACAATCGAAGGATCGTTTCAGCTTCATCGGCGAAAAATAGAAAGTACGCGTGCACACACCGCTTTTAAAAAATAAAAACCCTATTTAGTCAGTCAAATGTGTATACCGAAAAATAAGCGGTGGGGTGAACACGGCTCATGCATGATTTAGGTTGTCCAGATAGGCAAAAACAGATACGCAAAGCATACGCAAGGAAGGAGATGATAAATCCCGATTTAGGGAGGGCTATTGTGATCACAAACTGTGTGGGAGGCAGCCACTGTTCTTGAACAGAAATGGTTCAAACGCAGAGCAGTCGACACACGTTCACCGGGTAAGCTTGTACCGGTAACATAAAAAGTACTTTTGAGTAGTGTGTTGCGCCTACGAAAGGTATTGCGATATCCCGAATATCCTAGCAACTGAAACGAGTAGTGTGTTGCGCCTACGAAAGGTATTACGATATCCCGAATATCCTAGCAACTGAAATAGGAGGCGGCCCGCTCAGCACATTCAGTTGAAGAAGAACATCACAGATGATAGATTCAGCTGGAATTCAGTGCAGTCTCCAGTAAAAAACAAAGGGATAGGCAGATAAGTGTATTTGTCAAATGTGACAAAAAGTTAAATGGAAATACTTGATGGATGCTTTCTGCTCTGGAAAACAAAGTACACCGACTGAGTAAGTCTCACAAAAGCGCAATCACCCATGGGTTCCAACTCTGTGTATGAGGAGCAGTCAGGTTTGAAGAATAAATGAACTCAATCCCTACGATAGCGAAATCAGATCGGATTATTTGAACTTTGTGAAACGGGAAGTAGGACGTTTTCGACATAGAAATGTACCGGATAATCCAGTAAACTAGCGTTATTCTACGAAATGCGTCTTCATATCCGTTGCTTGAAACGGCTCATCGGAGCCATCTACTCATGAAAAGCATTGAAACAGCAAACGGCAGAACGTGGTAGCATCAGCAAGAGTGGTTATCGGATGCTTGAAGAATGCGTTTAAGGTTTTTATCTTGAGGGGATATTACTAATAAGGTTGCTGAAAACTCTTGCCTGTTTAAACAGCTGCCGAATGCCATGGTATATAGATGCTGTAACTGTTAACGAAAGTGCAATTTATTGGCTGTTATTTCCCCAAACAATTGCTCGTTTTTGACCAAATGTGTTCCATCTCGACCACTTCTAGCAGGCATGTATTGTTAGGGCTATGAATAAACAAAACAGTCATAATTCTACCCTGTTGGAATGGAATGTCCTGTCATTTTATGAGCACTGTGGTAAGATCAGCTATGCCTTTCAGAGAGAAATCAATATATTTAGCCCAGGAACTTGGTGAATAACATCAGAAAACCACCCATCAATTACAGTAAGGTACAGACAGTGACCAAGACTGGGAGCCAAGAACCAGCTATTTGTTGTCATTTGATCAGATAGCATTCAGAGGTGATAACTGTCCAGAGTTCTCGAAATGCTGAACAGAGAACGGTTTTCGGTTCCAGCATGGAAGTGCTTTTGTGTAAAAGCAGTTTAGCAACCTCGTGAATAGGTCTAACTGGCGGACAATACTCTCAGTATTTCGGTCCAAGTGAAACGATCGACTAGTGACTGATGAACGAAGCTGGGTGAACTCTGTAGGAGCTTCTTCGATCGAAACATGGTGAAAAGACTGGACCTATGAACCACCCATCTTGGCTGTTGTTTGAAATCGGGACGATTCTCCATCAGATGACTGTCTGAAGCAACGGATGTCGGATGACAATGGACACCATGGCCAGTCACATGTGCATTTTCTACTGCTTTCACATTAACCAGTTGGTCAACCCCGTCACTTTTGTATTATTGAAACTGGATGGCTAGAGTACTCATTAGCAAATCGATTCCATCATTCCCCTTAAGAGTCTACTTTCTCATACCACAAACGAGACAATCGGTGTCAGTCCTAACACAGGAGGAGGATCATGGACTAAGCAAGTTTTTATCTGCCGCTACATCTGGTGCAAATAAGGTGGGTCAGCATACGGGATTTTCTGTTTTCCTCAACATTTACCGAAAGTTGTGTGTGCCTTGGGCTTTGATTGAAACACCTGTTGTTCTTGGTCTCAAAGGAGAGGCTGAGCGTTTACTGACCCAAGCCTCTATTCCCATCAGCGTCAACTTGACAGATGTCCTCAATTTGTTAATGGAAGTTCAAGCGTATGGGTTGTGTGGTTATCACCGTCGGACCATCGCCGGGTTAACTCCGGGTTGGAGAAACGGATATTTGGTCTTCCAACCACAACCAGATGTTTGTTGGATCGTGCAGACATGTACACGCATACGCATGTCGAATAAAAAACCGCATAGTAAGTGACAGATGAGTAGCAAGGCTGCTCAGACAAGCGTAATTAATCATTTGGTCTGTCACATGCAACCAGTGTCAGGAGGGTCTGTATGAGCACCCACATATAACGCTCATGAAGATGATCATTTCAGCTGGAGACAAACCGCGTTCGACAACTCAGTGTGAAAGAAGGGGACACGACCATGGTTCTAGCCAGCTGACACGTAAGCTCAAGACGCAGTGTACCGTTGGCTAGTATGATTGACGAATTTTTGAGAATACCCCCATATGGATATTCTCATCCGGGTTTGGCCGTCGCTTATTTCACTAAAAATTCTGACTTAATTGTTTCCTCCTCTTCCATTCTGCTAGGCTTCTTTTGCATTGTGTTGTTTTGTTTTGCGTTGCTGATGAGAAATTCTATACCTACATTGACCAGTCCTAAATTTCACAGCCATTATTGTTCCGCTCGTTAGACTGAACTGTTTGGATTTCTCATCAAGTATTTTTGGGTCGTTATTTCTCATTGCCATTTGTTTTTCAGTGTTATTTCAGTCAAATCTATTCTTTTATCTTGACTATCGGTTTGCTGATATTGTGGTCAGGTTATATTTAAGGTGAGACTAGTTAGGCTCCATAACTCTCTCCCTGCAAATTTACGTAAATTCTATCCTGACACCGAGATGCCCTTCTTGATTCGCCTGCACAACCTGTGAGCTATAGGATCGGGACCAAAATCTGGCGTTGCCATGACTGGGCTGTGCGTTTATGAACGATCACCGAATTTGATCCGAAGGTTAAATCCCGAATGCCAAAATGAGAAATGAGAAATGGTCGCGCTTTATTTAAAGATTCTCGAAGCAAAGACCACTTTCAAAGGTCATCGTCTCTAGGGAACTACGGTGACGACAGCACTTGTGCCGCGAGCGAATCCATGAATTCACTTTTTAGAACTGGTTTGTACAGGTGAATTCATTGCACAAGTGGGGATCCAGACAAGCTACTCCTTCACGTGATGCATTTGGTTATCATACTACACTTCTAAACATATATTCTCAAAAATTAAGAATAAGTAGCCTGACATTCACCTGTTTGTTACACTTTGGGGCCACGTAACTCCCAGCGGTCGGCCGTGGTGAAAGGCCGTAAGGCTAGCTTGCGTGAGCTACAGTATCACTGAGCTCTGTTTGTTACACTTTGGGGCCACGTAACTGCCAGCGGTCAGCCGTGGTTAAAGGCTGTAAGGCTATTTTGCATCGGTTACCGTATCACTGAGCGTACTGCCAAACTTGTGAGCGCAATGGATCGTCTGCCATGTGGCCTACAAGATGGATAGGCATAGCCTGTTGATACCATTATTCCCAACTGCCATGAGCCCGGGTCCACAGAGCTACGTCAGCTCACAGAGAGGACGGTAGACGTATCGTGTAACCTCTATAGTCAACTGCTGAGCAGCGCATATAGAGGTTGCACAGGTGGAGCAGCACACTAACCTCCTGATAACCTGAACGCAACATACCATGCTACTCTGAGTCAGAAGCTGACAGATCTATAATACGCACGCTGTATTTGTGTTGATGGTCACGATCTCACAGAAAGTTCACACTTTATTTTTCAACCTCTAGATGGACGTAGAAAGGTTTCACCAGTGTTTGACGAATGTTTGAGAGCCGTTCATGTGGCTAAACTTCGTGGAGTTAAAGCAATCCGTTCCAGATAATGGAAGATGTCACCGAAACCTTATGAATTACGGTGGAACTGCGACCGAGACCTCAGTTTTCGGAGACCCGTAAGCTATCCATTTCTATATCTCTGTGATTACAGAGGACCCTGCAGCCATTGTTCATGCCTACGGCTTACTTGATGAGAGCTCCGACACGTCTCCGATAGATCTGCCGCTATTCGGGAGACTTTGCCTTTCTACGGAGCCACATACAACTTAATTCAGACTGTCCAAAAAGACATAGGAGCGGAAACGTTAACTTTCAAATAAGACCTGGGTAGTTGTCTGATGACAAGGTTACTGATGTTCCCTCATATCGAAAATGGGCTCATCTTTCGTGGTGACGTATGTCAGGAGGCTTGGAATGTGGCGTTTCAGAAACAAGTGTGATCGGGAATCATCGAGGGGGAACTGGTAGGGAACAGTATGTTACCAAAGCTCTGTTAGCCTGAACATCACATGGCTGGATAACTAGACCAAGAAAATACCGTCACTAAATTTCTCCAGGGGCTTTTTGTGCCTGTTGTAATCGGAATCGATTCAGAGTGAACCTTTTGACAACAGAAAATAGCCTGTGGGAAATCATAGAGCAGTTCATGTTACTGCTACGAGTTGAGTTACATTGACATGCAGGTGAATTAAGTTTGCTGGATAACGAAGACATAGTTAGAGAGACGTTTGCTTCATTTGCAGAAGTGCTTACTAAGTGGCGAAGGCCTGTGTCCAGAATATCCGAGCTTTCCTGGCATATGTTCAAAGGCCATGTAAGAAACATGAGCGAAGATCGGTCATCAACTCGCCAATCACGATAATTGTCCCACCACTCGTTGTGTAGTTCGCAGAAACCAGGCGATGTTTTCATCCTGTTGGACCTTGTGGCGGATCATAAATGCCGCTCTCTGTGAAGAACATGATGACTACCACCCGGTTGCATCAAGTTCTGATGTTTGGAAAAATTCTCTCCAGGTACAAGCGTCAGAATAAGACAAACAGAATGTTTTATATCCGCATGTAACATAAAACAAGATGGTGATTCGCCCTTTGGTATAACTACATTGTCGTTGCGCGCCAAGTACGCGTTCCGTAAAAACAGCTTCAGATAACCGTAGTGATTTCAGTTACCCAAATAGCCTGACAGTGCGTGATGTCTTCTGTGTGGATAGTTGTTCTGAAGTGGAAGATGCTTTGCGTGACACTAAGCTCACGACTGATGATATAACTGCACGAGTTACTTCATCGTGCAGAGTTTAAGCTAACGAAGTCAATAGCTAATACACCAAAAGCCCAAAGTAAACCACCTACGGATGAGGGGCTTGGAACTTTTACATACATGAATAACCGGGACAGTTTGATACCAAAACGGTCTTTTTCTGACCTTAGCTCAGGGTTCGAACTAGCGTAGTAGTGGGTGTGGTGCTCTATCCACCCTATCGCTTCTATATGACCCTCTTGATTTGTTTTGTCAGCAAAGAAGCCTCTACAGGGGCTGCATGGTGTTGGATCATGATGAAACGTACATTTCGATCAACAGTGCATGGTTTTTTGGTAGCTAGCATGAAATCCACAAGTCCGAAGCTGCTCCGATTTTGCAGAAAAACTGGTTGACAGTGCACATCTGCATATGCTCCTGGATGCTCAAGAACGCAGCTGCGATACCGAAGATTGTTAGTTTTGCCAAAGGACAAAAGCATCAGTGCCAGCTTCTTAATGGACAGTCCGCTAAACTCTGTGAGGCTACTGAAACTGTGGCTAACGGGTGCTGTCTCTGTGAAGTGAATGAATTTATCAAGTTTGAAGGTCAAGGTTTGATAAAATTGTGCTTAGAGTAAATTCGGCCGTAGTCCTTCAGTATGTTAATATAACATCTATAGCCGGTCGCGTGCAGGTGATAGAGGGAGACCATGGTACACCGTGCCTTTGCATTAAAGCTCAGGTGACGACGCTCATTGAAGGGCCGTGAATTCCTAGTCTAATCAGGTGAAACGTTGGCTTTGAAACCGTGAGTTTTCGCTCCTGCCAGAGGAAGCGCGCAGACACTCGTGTGTGATTCTGAGTAATAGGAACTTACAGTAAACTGAACGTCATGCCGGACAGCTCATCGCCACAGTAAACCATTTTGGTAGAACATTTAAAGGGTGTGACGTGGCTGTCCGATTGACGGGTTTAAAGCTTCGAAATATGGAAAGAATATGAAGACGGTTCGTTCGGGTCTCATCCGTGTATTCGGACTTGAAACCTATTCGAATATTGTTGTTTTTTTATTTTAGAACAAGCATCTTTGAACCGTGATAAAAGCCGTCGAATCTTCCAGCGATCGGTACGAGCTTGAATCAATTGCTCGTTTGACATTGTGTTATTGTGTTCATGACCTCAGTTTGGACCCTATAATCATGCTGTCATCACATGAATGGACTAGTTGGTCCACTGAGGACGAAATTCCGAAACTTAAGAAGCGTGGGACGAATGATCGGAAGATGTGTACAGCGTAACACTTTGATCAGGAAGTCGTGTAAACAAGCGTTGTCTACGTCACCAGTGAGTTGTTTTACTGACCCACACTATCCGTTCATACATGCAGATCGTGCAGTTGACTGGCGTTCACTGTTCCTGTTTGAAACGGTGCATTGTTTCATTGACGTTTTCGTCACATTTTGCGCATGGAAATATGATTTCGACGCGTTCGTCCTGAATTATGGAGGTGTTCGCAGCGTACCTGTCGGTTCCACGGCTGAAGTCGTTTGACGGTCGTGCCAATTCGGCCGTCGATAGTCAGTCACACTAAAGCGCGACCAGGTTCTGTTAAATATCCTACTGAATGAAAAGCAGCACACACCTTAGCGAAATACACTCATTTGCAAACAGATTTGGTCTTACGAGAGGCTCACCCGGAGGCCAGATAAATCTGTCGTTTGCGATGTTTGCAAACAGATTTGGTCTTGCTAGAGGCTCACCCGGAGCCCAGCTACATCTGTCGTTTGTGATCTTTCCAGCACACATCTTTATTTGTCAGGTGCGTGAGACAATTAGTACCTGTTTAGAGTTGTCAAGTTTTTCTGCATGCCCACATGTGTGTGGGCATGTACACACTTTCCTTTGATTCTGAACACTGACAACCGTCGTTTGCCGGGTTGAAAACCAGTGTGCATCAGTTGCCTATCATTTAAGATGTGGCTGATGCAAATCGGTTGAACGAGGAGAAAGACTGATCTACAGGCGCACGAAAACAGGGTGGCGTTAGTCCATAGCAAACACGCCACAGCGAAATGCTTGAAAATTTGATCAAGGTCAACGGCGGATATACTTCATCAATTTGTCTTCACTTGCGAACACACACGTGCAGCACACATAGAATTGGCCTGCTCAATGACCACAGATTCACAGTGAAGAATATGCCAACTTCTTTGCGGTTGAAGCGGGAGGAACTGGCTTCCCATGATTGTTGACAGTTCGCTAGTACATGATACAATGGCATTTCAACTCGTCCGGAGCAAGCTGCCACGGTGGAATCTTTTCTCCATTAAAAACATCACTCATTAGGTCAGTGGACAGAATCGTGAACTAGCATTCTGATGACCGGGATTCGAACCTCAAAATGAGCTTTCAAAGTGAGTGTCGATCCCCGTCTTGATACCCTCTACATATGCTGTTTGCTAGACGAAGAAGTAAGGCAGACTGGAATAAATATGATATGTTCAAATGGGCCGAAACATCTAAGTGGGAAAGCTGCGTTATCGCTCAACACGAACTACATACAGTTATGGAAGTCGGGGTCTGGGCGAAAGTGTCACAACAATACGAACTGAAATCACTCAGTAACCTTTAATCCGCTGGCTACGGTGGTGTTTAGGTTTAACTCAGTTTAAGTTAGACGGAAGTATAATTGTGCTCTGATCCGAGCGAATGTGTGACGGTCATGTGATAAAGTCAACGTAATGGTTAGACGTAACACACTACTCATGAGGCTGCTGAGAACTCTCCCAAAGCCAACGACCGGTTTCGCCTTTCTTGGCGCCCATCAGGAAGGCGCAATCCCCGAATTTCCGTCAGCGTTTGTGTTCCACTTGCCCCCTTATTGGGCATATTTGCACACACTGTGTTCAACCTTATGAATAGTATTCCGTGGAGAAAAACACTACGATGTCGAATGTAGTACCAATATAGTACCAACCTTTGTCCAGCAATTCGGTCGGGGTAAATATCTTAAACAAGGTATTCGGCTGGGAGTTAGTTGAGTCCTCCGTTAAAACCATAGTAGTGTTCAAACGAGTCTATTTCTCGAACAAAGGTGATTTCTTTTTTGAGTTAAATTGAGAGGTGCTTTTCGGACTGGATAAGTGTTTCATATCGAAGACTGTTTGTTCTGTACGCTGCAAAAATCTAGGGTAAGCAAGTCTGGGGCAGTATAGTTGGGTTAGTTTCAACTGTCTGAATGCAGTTGTCGAATAGCTAAGCGAAAATGTGTTTGCAAATGAAGTCATGGTAGGCCAGTAAATGTTGAGAACAAGCGAAACGTTGTCATTTTCTGTTTAGCTGGAACACTAGTGAACAAATGTCACTCCCCCCCCATTTTCACGGGGTTTCAACCCGTGGCCGTGAAAAATATTAGTTCCGTAGGTAACGAAAACTTAAAGGATTGATCAACTGACCTATACACTGTCTAAATTTGAACGGACCTAATCAGGTCCAGAGTTAATAGGGTACCTTGCCCCTCCGGAATATCAAACAATATCAATCATGATCATGGTACTTAATGCTCCTACTGAAAGTTTCCACACGGTACTGGAGATTGAGGTAGACGTCAACACATCAGATACGACCTAATCAACTGTGGAAGGAGTTATGAGGCCGGTTCGCAACCAACAAGCAGAAAGCGATGCATTTTGCGGACCTGGCGTCCTAAACACACAACCGTGGATTATGTAGGCACAAATATTTCACCTGAACAGGTGTAGTAGTGTTCGAACAGTGAACAACTAGTGAGAAGCTTTTCTGCTCACAATAATACGGATACTGGATCCCAAGTGACAGTGGAACGCCTGAAAGAACACAACACACTCTAACAAGTAAACAAACAAACAAACAAACAACAACACGAGTAGATCTGGTGTGAACAGCATGACTTGGCACAAGCTTACGCCTGCACTCACACTTAGAGGATTAAAATTGGGCGTGAAGTGCAGCGGGTACCTTATTCAAGATAGGAAGCACCTGCCTTTAGCTTTCCGATAGATAGGAAAACAAAACGAAGTCAGACTGCTAAGTGACAGGTTGAGTTACCATAGATAGAACAAATCAAATCCAGTTTGTGAATACGGTGCTGTCATTCCAAAGGCCATTAGGACTGGTGCCGATCTGAAACGTATTTGGCATTAAAACACAAATCTGTGGATTTTATGACCTTCCAAGGTAATGGGTGGTTAAAGACTGAAGTGATTTAACCATACTTGATCGTAATGGAATGTTTCCACTAGCCCAGTGAACACTATTCAGGGAGTGATTCATGAAAATCTCGTTCCTGTGTATGGGATAGTTTTGTTGACAAGATATGCTGTATTTTAAGACAAATCTGCACGTTCACCAAAAAAAAACAGAAACATGGTTAACCCCGCTTCACTATATGCGTACAGGATGTGGACCAGGAAACGAAGCGGATAATTTCCCGCACTTCAACTTTTTCGTTATTGAACTTTTGTGGGAAAGCCAAACGAAAAACACTCCCATAGAGTAGAACCTGAACTCCAAAATGCCGACCAGTATTGCGGCTGAGTTTCCGTGGCAACCGATTTTCACAGGCAGTGCAAAAATAAATCAAGTTTTGAAGTATTGACATTCGCTCCTTTGAAGTCACTGTAAGAAAATTGTCCTTCTGGAAGTCAGGCGGCTGTTCATTATGTGCATCAATTTGCGAAAATAAATCCACATCGAAGTTCGAACCAGGTCGTACGGTATAAATCCCGGAGCTGGAGATTAAAAGGGCAATCTCACTGTAGGCACGAGACTTATGCTCACCAGCATGGTGAACAGGCGAAACGCAGTCTGCCTGGAAGATTCGTTGTGAAGCTCGTTAATTGGTCTGGAGCATAAGTCACTGGTATCAACCGGCTCCCTTCCTTCCTGACAGGAAACCACCAAAGCGATCATTGTAAGCGTCCAGTTTCTGACTGACCACTTGTTGTATACATGTTGTTTAGTCGTTTGATCCAAGAATGTGACCAAACGAAAGAGTATTTGGAGGGGAGGGGCGAGGAGGTTAAGCCGGTTCCAAAAAGACCGGCACCGTAAATCGTAGTAAATTCCATTAAATATCCTCATTTGCACACTACTTTGGCTTTAACGACAGACTCAACTGAAACCAGCCAAAACTCTCCTCTACGATAGTCATCTTCAGCTTAGTGTGTTGCACAAGGCCACCGCAGATTTCTATTACTAAGGTATTCGAAATACCGCACATATACACTGTATAGATGTAACACACTATTCATAAGATTGCCATATAGGAGTATTCTACCCAGTAGTTTATTACGTCTATACACTGAGGTTAGTGTTTCCCACAACCTTTCCCGATCTCAGTTGAGACAATTTCGTGTTGTAATGACATACGGTTTGGGCTGTGTCCGGTAGTCATACCTAAACCACCAGTAGATCAATTTTTTGTTCAGTCACATAAAGTGCTGAAACGAATTAGTGAACACTCAGAACTATCGCCAAATCCTCTAGATGATGCTGTTTAATGCATATTTCCTTTCGCCTTTTGGGAAACCAGTTCAGGTGCAGTAATTCAGCACTATTGGTTATTCAAACACATCGGAGATTGTACGAGAAATCAAACTATTTCACGTGTACTCTATCTGGGTTGATTAAGTAAATATATTCTTTATGGATTGTGATCCGGGTTTCTGAACATCGTGGAGCAGCTAATCTAACGTATACTTTCATAGATGATGAAGTCAAACCACAGTTGGTTGAAACAACCTGCCAAAAATGGAGATTTCAACAATTAACCGTTGCAAGTCATTCCTCGGCAGGAAGAATAAACCTTTTCCCGTGATGAAAGCATTCCACTTTCTGGAGCTCATTGCTTTGGTCAACCCTATTATAATCAATAGATAACGAGATTTCCCCCAAGGGGGGGGGGAAAGAAAGCTGAAAGAACGAGACTGTGAAAAATTAGTCAAGTTTAGTCAAGCGCAGGCCAGTGGAAAAGATATTGCGTACCAAGGGAATTTTCAAAATACACACTCGTACACCATACAAAAAACGGGCAAATCCAAAAACGCGGTCCAACAGAAGTAAATGAAACAAAGTAGCAACGCATCACCCAGGGCATCAGTGTTAACAATGAGTCTAGCTATGGCCGAAATCACATAGAGAGAAGGATGTGTTTCAGTGACTCAGGGATTCGAATGTCCATAGAATATAGCATGGGAACTGTGAAGAAGAACACATGCCATGAAAACTTCGTGGTTAGATTTAAAGGAGTGGATGACACTTAAGATGAAAGCTCAAAAAGAAAAATGTTGAATCTGGTAAGGACAATTTGAACACGAGGAAACCAGCTGGTACTGACTAGGGTCAGTCCGAGGTAGTTCATGTCACTGAGTCTTGGAAGGTAAAACTTACGAACCGTAATCGAAGTCAAGCTGAAGTGAGGAAGAATGTGACATCTGGGCATTTCGAAACACCTTCGGTAGACCACCTATCAAGTCCGATTCAAAGCTGACGCGAACTGAGAACACATTTAAACAAAAGTTTGTGCAACCATACCATGTTCAGTAAACAGACCTGAAAACTATTATACTTCTGCTGAGGAATTTATCTAGATGGCGAGCAAAAAACAAAGCATACCAACTACAGTGGTACCATTACCAAAATCAGTATGAAGCCAACTGTCACGAGCGGGAGTAGTCCGCGACTAAGACGTCCTGACCTGTGTGTGAACTAACCTGACAGCACCCGGACCTTGGTCAATATAATAGATGCAGCTGCATTGCTTGAAAATTCATGTTTCAGAGTTACCATTCTTCTGAAATCCCGTAGTGTTTAACAAGTGTGCGCTTTCGGCTATTAGGAAAACTGTTACCGAGGGAAATCCTATGCCGCGTCTGGTTGAAGAAAGCAGGACTTTGAGCGGGCTGAATTAGGAGTGAGTGAGATCAAGAGGGCTAGTGCGGGCATCCGAAGCAAATCTGTGAAGCAAAACTTCGGACGTGGACAGCACAGCCGTGTATGGCTGTGAGACTTGGCCTGTTCGAGCAGCGGAACTGAGATGTTTTCTGGTATTCGACAATTGTTGTCTCAGAACCATAGCCCGCGTGGGTTGGTCTCGGCGAATCCGTAACGAGGCAGTTAGAAAGCGAGTTTTGGGTTGTGCAATGGGTACTTCCATTGAAGAATGTGTCCAGCACCAGAAGCTGCGTTGGTTGGGACATGTGTTGCGCATGCCTAACCATCGTTTGCCGAAGAGAGTGCTGTTTTCCATGCCCAATTCAGAGTGGCGTAAGCAGAGAGGTGGCCAACCCTTGAACTGGAAGTGTGGTATGAAGGTGGTTACGGAACGTTTGGGTGCTGTCGGTGCTACTCGCCTTCCAGGATGGGGACCGCGTGATCCCCAGTGCGCCTGGTTGGAGACGTTGCAAGATACGGCTGCCAGCAGATGTCAGTGGTGATCTTGTTGTCCGTTTCTATCCAGATTGCCTGGAGGAGTGTTTGGAGGTGTAGACATCTCGGAATGATTGTAGTAAGCAAGGAATAAGTCCCCTCCCCATCCATATTTATTCTTTTCTTCACAATAAGGCTTTCAAATAAATCATGGTTGTACGGCAGCGAAGCATCGGTGTTGAACACTGATGTCACGCCGTCGACAATGATGATCACGGTGAGAGTCATGTCTGAAGGCGTTGCCTCAATCAGAAAACCTGTGGACGTTGCCTGTGTAAACATAAAAACAAATCACGAACCTTGTAGTCTCGAGAAAGTGCGGTCTGTGGGCGCCGTGACGCAGTAAAGTGCTTCCCTCTGTGAGGAAACACCTCTGCATGTTGCCTATGGGATTGGGCCATCATGGATGAAGTGGCTAACAACCACACACTTTCTACAAATAGATAATGGAATTTCTGTTGCGTTAGTGTGGTCTCACTACCCTTTGTGAGCTAGCGACTAAATAGTTCGCTCTTTCTCTAGCGAATACTCGACTATTGCAAGAATACTGCACATCGTAAGCAACGTAGTAAAGAGTGGCTTTCAGACTGTGTAGGTTAACTCGACTCTGAATCAAAAACTACTGTGATTTCGATAAATATCCATCTATCGAACATTGCTCCATCCTTTTTTCCCGATTCATAACTTTAAGCCACTGTTGTAGCCGCAGAATATCACATGAAAAGGCTCCATATGCGTACCCCAACCTATATTTTATATATTATATATATGCATATATTATTTGTCAAACTAAGTCGTTTCTGATGAAGGATAGCCTGCTAGTGGAATGGAATAGTCGATCAGCACTGCTTACGACATCGGCTGTTGGACGTGATAGTCACCTAAAAAATTCAGGTCACTGCCATACATAGTTTCTGTGGGGGCATTTCCCTCTGCTACAAGACTGGGTGGGATCAAACTCACGCCCCATGCTTGCAGGTGAGCCAATCGACGTGGAAGATAAATGTGTATACCTGGGCAGCTGTATAAGTTCTGGTGGACCGGCTGGAGATGAGATTACTTCGCGAATCGGGAAGACAAGGACAACCTTTGCCAACTACCGGCGTCTATGGCACCGACATGACGTCAGTTTGTCTGTTAAGGGCAGAGCTTACACAGCGGCAGTGCGATTCATACTGTTTTATGGAACTATTCCGTTGAACCACTACACCAAGAGAAGTTCCACCTTCCAGGTATTCCAGATCTCCGGTTGTCGCAATATTAATCCACAGGTGTGAATAGATTAGTCCAGCGTTTGTAGCTAAAATTTTTGTTCACGTTTAGAGTTAGCAGCAGCTAATTATAGCCAACCGGCAGTCACAACAACAGTCACTCAGCAAAAGTCTCAAAGTCACGTTGGACCCCAAAAGCGGGAGGTAGCGGTTGTATTGTAGTAAAACAAACTTTTGTACAGTGATGTGACTGATGTTGATGGGGAAAAGGAAGATGATACTGAGCATGAAAAATAGCAGTTTACAAGTGCTACAGCCTAATCGCACAGTCAGTGGCGCTCGTGCATCAAAGCTATCATCTTCAGTGCGTAGCTACTCAATTTCCGAACAAACTGAACATGCCTTCGCCTCCAAGGCTTGGCTGTATGTTCCACATTCCCGTTTTCCGGTGGTCGAAACTGTAGCAGCTAGAACCAATTTGCCTATGGCACACGGTTTATAGCTGATGAACTGAATTGAATTGGGGTCGGTTTATCCATAACTTCCACACATCCATCATTATCAAGTGAAAGGTTTGTTCGGAATTTCGTTGGAAATGGTGAATAAAGCGGCTCTATTTTCTAGTCTGGTATTGTAACTACTTTGTAACAACTTTGAAATTTCGAGGTTTTCGTGCAGAAATATCTGGCACTGAAGCAGTTCTCAAGTGGAAAATTTACGACTTCATTCACATGTCTTCACTGGGAGAGACAAGCTGGTACACGGGGTCTTCAGTATTTGGCAGGCATATCTTACATGTCAGGTGATAATTCTGTGCAAGTTGAAGCAAGTCGTCACTGTCGTTGGATGACAGTCGAGAGTCCACATCACGTGCATATGCGATACACACTTGACACCACGTGAGCAAATGACGTACAGAATTTGAATAGGCCCTGGCAGGGGAACACCGATGTAGCTTTCCGTCCTACTCGAGGCCTTTGGTTCATACATAGAGGGTGTTGCTGTCGTAGAGATGGACCTCATAAGCTGGAAAATACTGTCAAAGATGTTCCAGATATGGCAAGCGACGAGCTAAAATTGGAGAAGGCCAAACAACTAACGTCTCTTACCATTCTGATAAAAACTAGTTGGATCAGCGTACATCGTTTACTCAACCCACCGGTTGGAACGACACTGGATCGGATACTGACCTTGACGAAGCTCACGGAAAACAGCATGATCTCTTCACTGGTGAGTAAACTTCGGTGAGTCCAAAATAAATCTTGTTTCCCACTCCTAGTAGTTGACCATACTGTCGGAAAAGGAGTTCCAATAAATGCAACTAGACAGCTATTCATGTGAATTTGTCGGGGAGATAATCTCATATAATCGCCTCGAGGGCCGTCGCTTTTCAAAAGTACCAGTAGTGATCGACATGAGTGACTGACAGTTTTCGAAATAAGAAGGAGTAGCAGAGGTCTGCACGTAACTGGGTGTCATCAGCAGTTGGAAAAACACAGATGTATCAAATATCCCGAACATTCTACCAAGGAGATTTAACTGGCCTTTGGTGACGGCAGCCTTCTGGGCACAGTTTAGGAACAGACAATACGTTCTTCTACTATGATTCCGAAGTCCTGTTCTTCATTTGAAACGTGAACAAGTTCATCTCTGATCATGCACAGATGAAGTTCTAAGTGATGCAGGGAGAGTATAGCGTGTTTTTTTACAGTCGATTTTTCACCGACCACTGATATAAGCAATCCAGATCCACTTGTAGGCGATTACTATTCTCGGCTGTCCAAATCGATCATCAACTTTCGACGTCGTTCGTGAACCTAAAACCATTAGGTCACACATTCGCCCGTAAGTAATTGATGAAAGATAGAAAAAGGCGTGGTCCAAGAACTCACGCTGATTAACTTCACAACTATTGGGTTAGCTATGAAGTGAGTGGGACAGGACACGATTTCGCCGGACGACCATGTTTCGATGTTGGGAATAGCCCCAAGTACAACTCGAAGGATGGATCTGTTCAGTCCTGGTGCGACTTCTGAAGCAATATTCAGTGGTAAACTCTATCGAAAACTTCAGAGAATTTCAAATGGTTAAGATCTACTCCAGAAGCATCGCCTACCGTTCTCATCCACTGGTCTGTTGCATTCACTAAGCGACTGTGCATGAGTGTCCTCCACGGGAGCCATAGTGCAATACGGATAGGATCCGATCCGAACCTTACGAGTTCATCAGTGTTATCGCTCACTTGCCTTCGACACAGCAGGAATAGGAGTCACTGGTCAATAATTCGCTCGGTTGGTACGACATATTCCATATATTCCTCTGGATGCCGGTGTTACTATTCTCTGTTGGTACACTACCAACATCGTTAATAGATTCATGAGTAGCTGGAACCATCCTGTCAGTGGTTCTGTTAGTTAGTCTGATAAGTTCTTCAAAATTTCCGCATGAAAATTTTCCGTCCTTTGAGGGTGTCGCTTCTCCGGATTCTCGGCTTCACTCTTAATTTTCCGGTGTACAGATGAGAGTACCCAGATGATAGTTGACGTTCAGTCCGCGTTAGATCCAGACTGATGAACGACCGTAGCTTAGTAATTTCTTCTGTCGTTGGCAGCTTCCGATGGAATGCATGCAAGACCAGTATCTGAAGTCACTAACTCCATATGTTACTTTTTTATACGGCAGTCTGATGCCCTCCGTAAATTGGGTCACGGGCATCTGTTATTACGTTCGTTTTTTGGTTCTGATGAGTTTGACTCACTAGTTTCGGAGGGTTACATAATCTGTCCAGGATGATTCATTGAGACTAGTCTTATAAAGGCACAAAGTAGGATTCATCTGATATAGTCGTCTTTAACCTTTGTTTCGGTGGAACGCACTAGATTTCCAGGTGGTTTTCGATTTGTTTATGACGTGACTGCTATCGTCGTATGAAATCGAAGAAATCCACCAATTTTAGCAAACCTCAGGCGAATTCATTTGCCAATTCGACAGCAGCCTATTTTCGTCGAATGCATGCACGAAGGGATCGCTTACGGGAAGGGGCACAATTATTTTCTAACCGTTACCTGAACAAACTAGCACCATTGGTTATTTTATGCGATTTAAAGGTCGTCTCACTCTAGAGCGCACTCACTCCATCTTTATTCGGGTTGTGAAGACCTTCGCAACCAACCTACTGAACCGACCATCTTAACCATCTTGTGAATGCTTGAGTGAGCCTGACACTCAGATGTTCATCAGCGCTTCAGGTTCGAAGTCCCCGACCAGTGTTACTAATACACAAGATGAATGCTAGTAGCCGCTTGGGCCACGTGCCACACAGTTACTGTCGGTGTCCGATTGTTGATAGACTTCACGTACAAGTATACACTTGCTACGGATGCTTACTAGCGTACTGTGACCGGAACTTCTCTACGCATACAGGCGGCTGCACACACATGCACGCACAGTTATAGATAGACAAATAGACGGAGAACGCATCATTTAGGCAGTGGAGGCGCATCATTTGGAGCCTTTCATGTAAACAATGGCCGTAGCACCTCAGTGAGCCTTGTGAACGCGTACATCTTTCATGTAAACAATGGCCGTAGCACCTCGGTGAGCCTTGTGAATGCATACAGTTGCGAACCCGAGGTTGCTTGTGGACGATGTCATTGCATTGATTGGCCGGATGTGTTTGGTATATTATTGATACAAACAAATGTGATGTCTCTCAGAAGGGTTTGCCATACTGGAGGGATGGAGTGGAGGCTGTTGGTGTCAAATATGGTAGTGGGCTGTCGGCACATTTAGAGCGATCTAAAATGATGTCAGATGAACACATTCAGGTAGCGCGACAAAACCACAAGAATGCGATGTTTGAAAACACAGCTATCAAAAGACGCTCACTCGATGTCTCAGAAAACATCAAACTTTAGTGGTCTGTTCACACACCTAATGAATGTTAGAACTTTGAGTGATCGCTGTTTAAATAGGACCACGAACCACCATTTCTGCATGTTGGGGTTAACCGGCTTCATTGGAAATCAGAAAAATTCAGCAGGTGCTTTTCTTGACGTAAAACCAACCTTGTGTTGCAAAAGGTTGCTTAAGGGTGTTTTGAGAGAATACGGCTCACGGGTTGCAAACAAAACAAGTTTTAACGCTTTTGAGAGTTATTTTACTCATCTATAGTCATCTATATAGTTTGAAAATGGGGGGCTGACAGGCACAACGAGAGATATCCTACCAATTCCGAACTCTTTCAGGTTTGCTGGGTATCTGGATGCTTTTGTGCATATGATCGTGTGAGTGTTAAGTTTCGCACGTATATCAGTATAACCAGACGAACTAGAAATCCAGAATTCAGTGCAGCGCAACAAGTAGCACGTATGTATTCGAATTGGCGTATGTGTACGGCATATGGAATATTAAAACAAGAGAATAATGAATAGAGCAATGAATAGAGTGTCAATCATGTTCATCACATCCGCCACACCTTGAATGAGCGTGTGGATGTTTATAGTCCAGTGGTAGTCTTGATCGCAATCTTTCGGATCTTCTCGTAATGGAAACTTCAGACTCTTCACAGGTTGTATGTTCTTCAGATACGTTTTGTTCGGATACTATAAGATCATCTACAAAGGGCTCATTAGTATTTGAAACAGCAGGAGTGCCGTTAACAGACTGACCTTTGGTATTGAACTCAACCTGGTCAATGTGTCTCCGGTGGCAAGAGAGATCATCCAAATCAAGAATTGTGACCATCCGTTTGCCAGTTGATGAAAGTACTATTCCTGTAGCAGGTCGTAAATCGTTACCCTTGAAAAATGTAACATCAGCCGTTTTGGCACAGTCAAGGCTTGTACGCAACGAACGAGATTTAAATAGAAGTGCGGGACTCTTCCCAGTAACAGAATGAACGGCATTTCTGTATTGCATTAGAAAATTATCAATCCCAATTCCACAAAAGTAGTAGGAGAGAATGAAATAATGGCAGATTTCAGTGTTCGGACAAAATTCTCAGCAAGGCCATTCGACTGGGGATGTCGTGGAGCAGTAAAGAGATGTCGACATCCAAGACCTTTTAACCATTCCTCGAGGAATTTTGCAGTGAAGTGCGTGCCGTTGTCAGTGACCAAAACAGTTGGTACACCTTCATGGCTGAACACTTTCCTCAATGCTTGCTGTGTGAATTCGGCACTTGGAGACATAGTTAGAAAAACTTCGGGCCAACGTGAATACGCGTCAATAACAATTAAAGCATAGTATTTACCGAGAAAAGGACCACAGTAGTTGGCATGAACTCGTTGGAATGCTTCACAAGTGACTGGCCACGGATACCACTGTGAAGACTTGTTATGAATCTTATGTACACATTTAACACAATTCTTAGCAGTATGCTTGATATCAGCATCCAGTTCTGGCCACCAGCATGACAAGCGTGCAAGGGATTTCATTTTGTCAACACCCAAATGACCAGAGTGCAGATCTGCAAGAACAGCCGCTCGTTGAGTCGGTGGAATGACAACTCTATCCTCAAAACACAACAAACCATCCGGAGTAACGGACAAGCTTTCGCGCCGACAGTAAAAAGCAGGAAATCGGCGTCGTTCTTGCTGCGTCCAGCCACGTCGTAGTGCAGAAAAAATGGGAGCAAAATATCTTTTAGTATCAGCAACAAGCGCATCCCGCTTGACTGGTAATGGTTGAATCAATAAACAATCTGAATTGTTTGAATCAGAGTCGCTTGATGGAATTCTTGACAAGAAATCGGCATGGGGAATCATTTTTGCACTACGGTGAACAATCGTGTAGGTGTACGAACTGAGTGCAATAATCCACCGTTGCACCATAGCGGCAGATGACTTCGCTAGAGATTTTGTTGGATGATACAAGAACTTTAAAGCCTCGTGGTCAGTAGCAATGGTGAAGTTTGATCCAAAAAGGTACTTATGGAGCCGTTTGACAGCCCAATATACAGCAAGTGCTTCTCGTTGAGTCTGAGAATATCCACGTTCGGCTTTTGAAAGCCGACGGGAAATGCAGATCACGGGTCTATCACACTGTTCAAGGATTGCTCCTATTCCAGTGGGAGAATTATCAGTAATGATGGTCGAATGATGTTTGGCGGAAAATGGTTTCAAAATAGCTGAACTCTGAAGATAACCAAGCAGTACACGCAACGTCTTTTCATGGTTGGAGGACCAACAAAATTGATTGGCAGATATAACATCAAACAGGCAACTTGCATGTTTAGCAAAATTGGGAATAAAACGAGAGTAGTACTGAAGTGCTCCTAGAACTGAACGCAGTTCTTGTAGATTGGTTGGTGATGGCGCATTTACTATAGGAGATAGGCGGTTTGTATCGGGTTTAAAACCGCTGCCATCCACAATGTAACCAAGGCATGAAAATGATGGGACACCAAAAGTGCATTTGTCAGGGTGAATAGCTACATTGAACTCAGAAAATCGCTTCAGTAAAGACAACAGATGCATATCATGCGTAGCTTTGTCAGCAGCGTGCACTATGACGTCATCTTGGTACGTCTCAACACCCTCCAAATCTTTTGCAATAGTATTCATAACTTGTTGAAAAACAGCTGGTGAAACGTTCGGACCAAAAGGAAGGAAATTGTATCGGAATAACCCAAAAGGTGTGTTAATCACGGTAAGGTTACTAGAGGCTTCGTCCAGTGTTATTTGAAGGTAGGCATCTTTTAGATCGATTTTTGAAGACACACTGGAACCTGATAAACGATATAGTACATCTTCGGGCTCTTCCGTGGTGCACGTACGTTGTAGTAACCGCGTATTTAGCGTTAGCCGGTAGTCACCACAAATTCTCGGAGTAATACCATCAGCCTTTAGTGGGGTAACTATCGGAGTTGCCCAATTCGATGATTCAACAGGAGTCAGTATTCCTTTCGCACACATTGAATTTAATGCTTGACGAACAGGCTCGCGTAAGCCAAATGGAATAATTCGTCTCTTAAGAAATATAGGATCTCCTGTAACTTCGAGTCTCACCTTGGGTATTTGCATGCCACCTGTAGCCTTAGAACATTTAAGAATCAGTTGTTTGAGTTCATTCACATTCACAGAAGTCAGTAAGGTGATACTAGTTCGCAGTGAGCGCAGAACTTTGAGTCCGATAATCGATGGTCCCGAGGTTGAAACCAAAAAATTACAATCGATAGAGGTACCTTGGGGCAATCTCACAGGAATCGTGCAACTACCAACTAGAGGTACGGAATGTCCAGTGATACCACGAATGTTAACATCTGTAGGCACTATCACGGCACTGGGGTAGAATACAGTTAGATCTGATTGTGGAATAATGGACTCAACACTACCAGTGTCAACAATGAAGTCATGCTTTTGACCAGAAGCGGATATCAAAGTTTTAAAAACATGTGACGAATTCTGGGACAAAATCGATAGAGATAATGTAGAAATGTCTTCAGATAATGCTTTCACTTCGGTATTTGGGTCAGAAGTTAAGTGACACACTTTTTTGGACTTACAGACCAGTTGAATGTGTCCCGTTTTACCACAGATAAGACACTTGGCTTGCCTGTGAGGGCATGAATATCTGGAATGGTTTCGTCCACAAGATTCACATTTCCCAAATTTTTGAACCATCGAATTAGAGTTACGATTTGTGAAGTGGCGTATTGATGGGTTTGGGGCACGAGAATTTGTTCGAGGTTTGAATTTGTTGTGCGTCTGCATCCTTGAATCATTTCTTTTAGAATAATTTAACAACACTGCTTCCTCAGTCTTCGTTACATGCTTGACATCTTCATACTGCTCACACATTTTCCGAATAGTTTGAAATTTCTGATCCGGACAGAGCAGCAGCTTCTGCTGTAATTCGGGCAGTTGAATGCCAGCAATGAGCCTATCACGCGGTTGGTCTTCCAATTGGGCGCCGTAGTCACATTTGGCTGCCTGTGTCTGCAGCTGCAATACGAAATCACGAACCGACTGAGAATGGGAGCGGGTCAACATATTGAACCTAGCTCTTTCGGCTGCTACGAAGTTAATCGGTTTGAAGTGTTGGAGAACTTTTTTCTTCAATTCATTGTAGGAAATATCGATTGGAGATTCAGGATATACTAAATTCTTGATCAACGTATACGCCTCCTTGCCAACGAAATGTAGGAAATATGCCGTGAGTTTCTTGTCATCCATATCAGATTTTGTGAGACACCATATGTCGAACCGTTCCAAATAATCTTCTACGTCTCGCGCAGTTGAATTAACATCTAATGGTTCCATTTCGGCAGGCATGATGAATTGTTCCAATCGCGACGCCAAAGTGTGAGAGTTAAGTTCCGCACGTAGATCAGTATAACCAGACGAACTAGAAATCCAGAATTCAGTGCAGCGCAACAAGTAGCACGTATGTATTCGAACTGGCGTATATGCACAGCATATGGAATATTAAAACAAGAGAATAATGAATAGAGCAATGAATAGAGTGTCAATCATGTTCATCACAATGCGGCTGACACAGATCTCTTCACCCGCAAGAACTCACGATTAAATTGACGAAAACCAGATAATTGACTGCGAGCGCTCACAGGAGATTTGCTGGAAGGCAATGAAGGATGTTGCTGGATAACAGGGTAGCAAAGCCACACTTTCGTTACCGCCGTACATCAGCTACAAACCTTAGCCACTTTATAATAGGATAGTGTGAGAGCTGAAGGAAACCCATAGTTCAGTTAACGTTAAATCGAAAATCACACAATTCGGACGTAATTGGAGAACAGGTTGCCTTTTAAGGCAAAATTTGACCCACATTCCTCTCAGAAAATACCAACAGTTAGACAAATTTTCTCGTGTGGCGTAGACAAGCGTGAACATCTGATGGAATACCCTTACCGTGTCAAGGGATGGCCCCGCGGGAACAGGAAGCCAAAACACTCCACTGTATGCTCTTCGAATGAAGGTGCCCTACAAAGGCCGCCTCATGTTTCGGTTGGTACGATATTCCAGATTTTGCAGTATATTTTCATGACGGAACACATCAGAAACAAGAAATTCAGCTGGGATTCAGCAGACCCTCCAGTTAGGGGGAAATTAGTTTGCAAATGAATGTATCTGGTGAAATTCGTACGATTTTGTTTCAAGCAGAACATAAGGCTGGCGGAAACCAGGGAGATGTGTTTACCTGATGAACCCCAAGAGAGGTGAAACCTGTCGTAAGCCGTCGAGAAGTTTTCAGCAACATTATTATTGGTGTTCCGTCGGTATTCTATCGTATACTTTGCGAATTTATTTAGTATACACCTACCTGTGTGGTTTGTATAAGGTGTGTTGGAACCGTAATTTCATTCAGGTTTGTTGTGCGTGATGTTGGGTTTCATGGTAGTGCACCTAAAAACTGTCTACATATTCAAGTTCCTACGGCTATTCCAAATGGGAGGTACTCGAGAATCTGGTGCCAGAGTTCAGTACCACTAAGCTTCTACACCGAAAATTACTCCGACATTACGGTCATCTGTTGACCGAATGATACAAGTGTTTGAGCTCTCTTCTGGCCGCAAGAATAACTTCGTTCCTTGCTGTATTTCTTTTTTACTTAAAAAAATCCGCTCACATAGCTGTTGCGCCTATAACACGAAAAGCTTTCTTTAAGGAGTCGTTCTATATGTCGGTTGACATTCGGATAATGAAACCTCTCTACTGTGAGATTTGTTGGTCAGCTCAAACTCAGCCTTGCATCGATAGCTGCATCATCCAAGCCGATCCGATTGAATGCGTTAACGACAAAGTTGGTAAAAAAGAATTTTTGAACCACCTACCTTGTGGTATGCCTACTAGTGGTAAAACAGATGCGGTTTTCGTATGTTTTCGAACATGTTCACTGAAACTTCTTGCTTAGAAAATCCTCTGGACTGTTATCAGATCATTTGCAACCAGTGTGTAGTTGCGGGATTCGTAGTCTATTTTCACACAACTCTGGTTTTACCCGCCTTCATCCAGTCCCGGCAAAATTAAAATAACTCGTCCTTTTGAGGGTTCGGGCAAACCTGTAACGACGCTCAAAGTAAAAACGCATTCATCTCTGTAGACATGATAGTTCAGGCTGATCAAGCGTGCGCCCAGTAATCAAAGGTCACGATTTCAAATCAAAGGACAGGCAAGGATATGCTTCTCTAGGGCGCACTAATGAGAGCAAAACCCAATTCCACTGCATCCCCACTCCAATGTAACTCAACCAAAACACTCCTATTTGTTTGGGACGCAGTACATGATGACATGAACAGTTGTCTGTCTGGAAGAGCTTCACTCTTAGTTGTTGTGAGCTTCGCACAGTGGAATGTGAATACTGAGCTGAAAGTATGGATCGAGGATGAAGGTTCTTCCAAGCAACACCAACTCCTCATTTACGCAAATACAGTGCTGTTCTCCATACATAGAAGCGGGTGTTCTTTCGGTTAAATTGCTAGTCCAAAAGCCCGTTTTTAACTAAGAGATATAAACTGCTTCCAGCGGAGTCGCTTTCAAGAAAAGAGCAGCCTCACCACTGGGAATTCAAAGCGATTTTCTTGCCTTATGCTATCCAAAACTCAGTTGTCCTTGTCAGCTGACGATAAGCACTAGGTATTCGGAAACCGTTGATTTAGACGCCTATAATATCGTCCAACCATTGTAGGTGCTGGTGACAAGAACCAGGCAGCCCGTGGTGCTGACCTGTTGCGACTTTTACACATGCAAATAAGAGCACCAAGAAAAATCTAGACTATTGCTTATAGGGTTGCTGAGAACTCCTCGACAGTACATGACCGGTTTTGGCCTTCTTGAGGCTCATCAGGTAGGCGCAGTCCCCGAGTTTCCGCCCGCCTTATGTTTTACTTGAACACAAATTGCACGAAGTCCGACAGAGACAGTCATTTGCAAAGGAGTTTGGTTTTGACAGGAGATTCAACTGAATCCAGCTGAATCTCTAGTTTATGACGGTCTGCTTCTACTGAGTGCGCTGCACCGGGCCGCCCCATGTTTCAGTTGGTATGATGTTAGAGATATCGCAATAGGTTGTTATCTATGCGTCACACCATCATAAACGAGAGATTCCGTTGGATCCATTTGATTGTTCCGTTAAAAACAAATTCGTCTACAAATGCGAGACTATTTTGTCCACACATATTTTTCGTGGCTGGAAACTCGAAGTGAAACTTACTTTGTCTGATTTTGGTTCAAGTAGCCTTCGGACGTCGCTCTCATGTGCACTACTTCAAATTGCTTAGGAAAGTCTGGATTTCTTCAGAGTTGTGGCGCTTAGTGTGAACACTTCTATAGGAAGAAGGCTTCGGTGGGAAGCTTATTTACCCAGTTCTAAGAGGTGTGGGATGTGGACTGTAGGCAAGTTCCAGAATATCTTCTGAAGAGCCTGCGTGATCGGGGCGAGTTGCACAGAACTTCATTATCAAACAGATCATTTCGCAGGCTTGGAGAGAGAAGAGCAGCCTGTCATATAAATCACAACTAACCAAGTCAGAAAGACCGTCCATACCTTTAGTTGGTTTTCAGAATGTTCTGTCTTAACGCAACAGACTTTAAGTACGGTTAAATTAGGTGACAAAGGAAGCGGAGATTAAGGACGTTTTTCTTGTTGCTCATTCTAGATAAGTTAAAATTCTCTTGTCTTAATGCCAGCAAGTCGAAAGAACAACTCTTTGATACTTCTTCCACAATACCAGTTATTGTCCACATTAGTTGTACACAAAAATACGGCAAACATTCCATCCAAAGGTGTGCCTCTGAATGGAGTACAGCGAGATTTTGAACAGTCCCGATGGGGCTTCTTAGTCCGGGAGGAGCACACACAGTGCCATTTCACTATTAGCTGGCAAACCACGTTCGCATTGACACAGAGAAATATAGATAGTTTGAGCAGACATTGGAATTTTAATGGAGGTTTCATCCTGTAAGTGAATCTAGTCTATGCTGGTATGATGCGGCCGGTTATGTGATGCGGATCTCGGGATTGAAGGATGTGCGGTGCTATATCCTGCCCGAATTCGGGTTGATCATACTACTGGTCAGCCGCTTGTGGCCCAACTGTTAAGCGTTTAAACCACTGTGAGGTCGCGGGTCCGAAACTCTGAGCCTCGTGGGTTGCGTACTGTTGATTATTTCCAGTAAGGATAAAATAGCCGTACAGTGCTCCTAGACTTTTAAGCATAGATTGGCTTTAAATCAATTGAATTTATCATCTATAAGGCATGAACCATAATACTCTTGTTTCAGCTGATACGGTTTTGATCACTGGAAGGTGGGAGAGCGTGGGAGACAGTTAATGATTGGAGGTGACGGCATGATTGATTTGTTCGGGAAACTTGGCAGCTACGTATTGAAGGCGAAAACTGTGATGCACGAGATCCAATAATTGCTTGATTGGACCATTTGTGCCATTGTCATTAACCATTGCCGAGTTGAATCCTGGGGTCTCCATGCAGGGAGGTGGTAATTACCGACCCGACTCAGTTTACTGGTTGGTGTTTGCCAGGTCATACACTGTCCACCTCTCGGTCGCTTCCACTCAGCATAGGGCTGGGCGAAAAGTGCTCTGCGAGGTAGATGGCCCTGTGGCGTGCACAGTACATGTCCTAACCAGAGTAACTTATGAACCCTGAGTAATCCGTCTATTGTGGAAGGGTTCCTTCTCTCTCGGACCACTTGGCGTACCTCAGCATTACTGATGACATGTTTCCATCAGACCCACCACAGTGGTTTCATTTACAGGACGAGCTCCCCATTAAAATAGCAATACTTGAAATGTGAGCACACGCGCACCACGATTATGATCCCCGAGTTTGACTATTGATTCTGATTATGAAGAAGTATCCCCCGAACGGTTTTGTTACACGAAACCGAAAAGCAGACATGTTCACTTGTCTCACTGACAGGTTAACAGCATTCACCTAGCCAAGTTACTCCTCAGTTTTGACCAGCATTACCGTCCTATCGTGTCTTGTTGCGTCGCCAAATGTTGGAGCCCAGGCAAATTGTTATCGGTTTTTGGGCCTTTTAAATCCACACTAGACAGAGGAATATTTCTTTGGAATACTCCAAAATAATCACTTTCCTAACAGTGAGCAAATTTTCCTGTGACTCGCGAAATCTTATGGAATAATCAGTATCCAGGGTGGAAGTTTCCATTCCAAACCTCCCCGTTCATCACGTGTTTGTTCACTGGTACGTGCTAGTTCACCCCTTTTTAGTGGCACTATGGTGGATTTAGGAACGTTTGTACTCCCATTAGATCGTGAACTCCAAAATGTAATAAGCAGTTTGCCAGAATTCAAAATTATTTGCAAAGCAAATGCTCGTCTGTGGGGAACAAAAAGTGAGTCTACATTGACCCGGAACATCGCAAAAGTTAGCCGCCAGGTTCGAGTATCGGGATCGGGTATCCCAAATGACTTTTTTCGGCAAATAAGCTTTACCGTTGTTTTGTTACGTGCTGGACAGTCTGTACTGAAATGCCTGAGAATGTGAGCATTGAAGACGCCATAGAAACAAACGGCAATGGGTGCTGCATGAACGCAACTCTCGTCCACTTTCTTGAAATAGACGTAGGCGTACC
This sequence comes from Clonorchis sinensis, assembly GCA_003604175.2. Classification (NCBI taxonomy): domain Eukaryota; kingdom Metazoa; phylum Platyhelminthes; class Trematoda; order Opisthorchiida; family Opisthorchiidae; genus Clonorchis; species Clonorchis sinensis. The sequence goes on along the minus strand of CM030369.1, from coordinate 188,761,963 downwards.
GAAATTGGTAAGCCGTTTCAGACCATTTAGATATACAGCTTTACCCAACACTTAACCGCAAAGTTCTCGGATCTGTTGATTCAGACAGAGACCATGAATGCGCAGTTGCCTTGCGGATGAGTTGATAGGAGTTCCACCTAGGTGGAGCTATTCGGTAAATGTAGAAAAAACTTTGCAAAGTCCACCTCGAAATCCATGACAGTGAGATCAGACTGAATACTCTGTAGAACTTTTGCAAGACTAAACATTTTGATTAAATGGCTCCCGTTTGTTTTTCGGATAACAGTTTTGACATTGGCTAGTTGCAGGAGGCATTAAGGCCATAAGGAGCACAGCGCCTCTGTGATAGTTCTTTAGCTCATGTTTATATCCATTATAGCAAATGTAGGTAGAGTTTCGTGCTCTTACCACGCACACAATGCTCAAGTTATTTCGCCCCATTGTTCTGGCAACGAAAACGTTCATTCGATCGATTTCGCGCCGATCAATAAACCATGTGTAGGGCAGATGGCCTTTTCCCATAATGCTCCCCAAACGTTACCTGCATGAATCAGCCCAGTGAACAATAGGCGTGCATTTCTCACGAGAGTCCAGCTGTTCGCCTGCACACCTCTCCTGCATGCACTGCAGGCGGTCACGGTTTGCCGCGGATCCTGGACCTGGAGCGGTGTTCAGCCAATCCGACCATGCACTACTCAACCAGTGCCACGTATGCAGACGCGACTTGTGAATTCGTATGCGCACACAACGTACACGTTTGACACGCGTATGTCCGTACTTCCGCACCAATGAGCCACCGCCGGTGGTGGCGCCTACCACCAACGACTGGGTGGCTGAACACGTCTCAAGGTAGCACACTATTGGTGATTTGCGTACTTGGTCAGGAGAACAAAAAGCACTAGATTTGAACAATCAAGCGGGGGCATGCAGGACAGTCATCCTAGTGTCTGGCGACAAGTGATGTCGGTTTACCTTCAGTGTATCAAGTCTTGGGCTTTGGTGAGCTTAACAGCCGAACCTGTACGCTTTCAAACTGTCAGTCTGTGAGTTGAAATTGCTGTTTGTGAACTTTTATTTGTGCATTCCACACAAATGACCTGTTAAAGTACATTGTTCTTTATTTAACACATTCTAGCTGAGTCTGAAAGGCAGTAAGTAATTCTTACCATAAACAAGTTCATGCTATTCAATGACCTGTTATACTACACATCTCGTGAGAATTTCGTCTTGTAAGAACTCCGCTCCTCATCAGGCAGACCGAAGCCCCAGGTGATAACGAGTAAACAGTTGTTTGCTAAAAGATCACCTAAAAAATTAGTCGTTGAATCAACAGCTAGGCATGCTAAGCTTTGTATACCATCGCATCCCCATAAATAACATTTCTGTATTGGTAGGTATGGTGTAGGAAAACTCGGGAGTATCTCCTCATTAGTATTCGAGTCAATTTCCGTATCCATGGGAAGCACAGACTCCATAAGGGGCGTGACAACAGTGTGGACCGCATTTCTTCCGGAGGGACAAAAGATTGAGAATAACCGTTTCAGGAGTCGTAGCCGCTGTAACTGGCTGTTAGATTTGGCTTAGTACTTTACCCATGAACCGCTGCTGATCTTCAAAGGCAATGTGATATTTACAACATCTGGAAAGTGACTGATTCGGTCCCACGGATCGATTTATGTCAGGGGGGAACAGCCGGATGACCTAGTGCTCTATGCTTATCTGATGAATCTTGATATGGGTGAAACATTTCTTGTGGCCAAGTTACTGATCACATTTTTATAAAAAAACCCAGCCTAAATTGATCACCTCGCCTGCTCTCTGGTAAACCTACACCTGTGTATACAGAGAATGGTTTGTCACTAATTGACTGAAACGTAGTGTCTGACGTTCTGTTATTCCACTAATACTCCACCAGATCTGGCACTGTTTTTCTAGCTATGCTGTGAACGTGGCAGTTATGTCCTTGGATGCATATGGCTTTTATTTGTTACCGATGGAAGTCCTTGATTCAGAATCGCAGTAAAAGTGGGAAATAGGCCCTGATGAATAGGCAAGTACAACGGCAGTTCGGGACCTCACCTAACACACTTGACAGTCGACACTACTAACGCTCGCGCGGTCAGACATTCGAAATCAGGACAAAAACCTCCCGGACAGTGTTCCCACAGGAAATGTCCTGATGCATCTAATTCATTGTAAAGTATGAATTTACTAACTCGATATAGGCTAGTCTCAAACTAACTAGCTAACCAGCTAACTGTGCACCACGTGTTTCAAAGAGTTCCAGATTGCATCACTGTCCAAAATTTTGTGTAGCTTCTAAGATTGACAAGTTGTTGACATGTCTGGTTGTCGTTTTAGTTTGGCTGGTCAGCCAAGTTATGTCCAGATAGTCTTCCATAAGGACGGTGTTCTGTCCGATAAAATTGTCGAATGACGTTCGGCCATGTAAACAATTATTGTCAGTTTAACTGGAACCAATAAAGTCTGAAAGTTGGGATTGTTTCGGTATCCAGTTTGTCACACGTGATTACTGTTCACTCCGTCCATTCAGTCTAACATAGGCAGTATGATGAAAGCTAAACGGGCAGTTGACACTCAGCCTTGTTTAAATTTGCTTATGGCCAAAGAAACCCGCACATCCGTCCAGTTTATCTTACTGCGCGATTTACTACAAAGCCCTGTGTTCTTACCAGGAGAAGAGGTTACGAACTCACAAATGAGACTGAGTACGCAACCCAGATTGATTGATGCTATAGGTAACCGGTAATCTACCGCTCACGATGCCTACCTATTTGGGGGCAGCTGTTCGGGAGGCCACTGTCCCACGGGAAAACTAGTCTGAGAGAATTCGTTTGAAATCAGTTGTTTAGAAGAAAGTTTTCCCATAGCCATATTAGTCAACACCTGGAATCGTATGATCTCTATGCCCTATCCCACCATGGACGACTGATGTGTTACTGATATTCTATCGATTTTTCTCAGTCCTATATACCTTTGAGCCTGAAAAAGAGATATCTGATGGATAGCTTTCATCCATGTTAGAAATCGTTCAGCTGTAACACCCTTCCGGTGCCTAGCTGCCATGCCACCCGAAGGAAGCACGAGAGCTGAGATACTGCCAGGTTGCCCAAGCCTAGAGAGGGGAAGTCGAGAGGCAGAGGTGGGGTTCGAACCACGGACATTCCGGTCAGTAGATTCGCGCTCTAACTACTTGAACCATCTCGCCCCTTTCATCCATATTACATGCCGATCAGTACTTTGGGTAACACTGCCCCCTTTGTGACAGAAGCTTTTAAATTTATACCCAACTAACCTGTCTTCTTGTGTCACTTCCTTGTGTTATCAAATCTGATTGCCGCTGGATAAACCAAGTTCGGTTCTTGTGATAAGACACGTTATAAATGTGAGGTTTTCAGTCGACATTGTGACATTAATCAGATTGTAGAGATGTTTACTGGTACCGTGTCCCTACTATGTATATGAACGTTTGAAACGTCCTCCTAAGGAGTTTTCACTAGTTTTCTGAGACCATCAGGCGAAGGGTTGAGACTTCTACGGAATCATTTATATCATTTATATTTTATCCTTGTTCAAAATGAAACCGAAATTTTGTCAACAGTGCTTTCACAAACGACGATCTGCTGACCGCAACTAAAAGAGTACTTTACTAAGAAGGTGAGCTTCATGTGAGGGCTGAAAATATCGAATGGACTGAGTGCTCAATCCGGTCAGTTTCAGTTCCAAGACAATCACTCTTCCAGAACAGTTGTACCCTATAACTTTGATATATTAGTTAGGAAACCTGGAGCAGAGACAAGTCTAGGTATATTGCTCAACAGTTCCTGTTTACAACAAAAACATCGGTTGTTGCCAGACCCCTCGGAAAAGAAGAACAAACAACAATTTGCAGCATATTTCATTAAGGTTAGAATCACGCGCGCGTTGACAAAGTACACATCACAGATGGAACCCACCCAAGGCCAGACGCTGACTATTCACTCGCTGTTAAACTTATCCGGGGGCGAGATGGCTCAAGTGTTTAGAGCGCGAATTTACTGACCGGAATATCCGTGGTTCGAACCCAAGCTCTGCCTCTCGACTTCCCCTGTCTAGGCTTGGGCAACCTGGCAGTATCCGAGCCCTCGTGCTCCCTTCGGGCGGCATGGCAGCTAGGCACCGGAAGGGTGTTGCAGCTGAACGATTTTGTTAAACTTATCCATCCTTGTGAGATCGAAAGAACCATGTTCACTGTAATTAAGCCATTCTTCCATCCACAACCTAAAAACATTGTGTTTAGGCCATCAAGCGGGAATGTCAATTTGTTCTATCTGACTGTTGTCCCCGGTCCAATGCATAGTGTCGGAAAAAGACTCGCCGACAAGGAACACAACATTTTTATCGCAACAGTCGAGGGCAAAAGCTACAACGGCCTCACGCTATTTAAAGGGCACTTTCTGAGATTGATCTAGGCTGTCTGATCGGCGTTTAGTGACCGTGCTATGAAATGCCTGAACTCTGATCATAGTCGGTCGTACCTCTGTGGCGTGCCTGAACACTCATCGGCTTTTGCTGAATTGGTTGGTTGAGTGATTGACTGGACCGGATACTTGCCAGCTTTCCCATTGAGATTTTGGTGGGATATTAAAGTCTAAATAGGTTCCGGGCATTCTGGGGTTATTTTTATGAATCTGACCTTCTTGACACAATTGAGGCTTTTTTGAGCTACAAAGCTGTGCCTACATAAGTCCATTCGTTCTTAACTTAACTAAGCGGTCGAAGTAATATAGTGCAGGTAAGTCAGACCGACTTCTTGTAATGAGATCAAACCGTCATGGAAATTTCGAACCCCACGACTTTTGGGATTTTGGGAAAAGTAAACAGCTCCCAGTTTATTGACTAGCTCAGGGCACTTTGAGGGAAAGTGATGCCTATATATGTGCACGTAAACTAGTGTCACAGAAGCACTGCTGGAGTAACCACTTGTTACTAAGGCGTATGGCTTGCTTTCGCTCCAGACAGCTCAATGTTTAAGGGGCGAGGGTCTGTGGTTCCGTAGCTTTCGGTCCGTACCTAGGCTTTAAAAACTTGGTAGTACGTCAGCCCCGGTTCTTAGTTCGAGTTGTGCAACAAGACTGATAAACTTGGGCACTGCGCCTATGAGCACCAAGTAGGGCGAAAACGAAATTGTGTTGTCGAATAGTTTTCAACAACCACTGTCATCTCCTAGTTGACACATAGCGAGCTGTTTCATCTTGCATTTTTGTGTAGAAATTGTCTGTTTGGGGAAGTTATCTGTGGCACAGTAGGTATTAGGAAATGAATTATAGCATGGGTTTTTCCTACGGCTCAGTCCGTTACAATTGGGTAAGTCCTCGAAGGTAGCCAATGTGTTGATCGTTTACTCGGGGTTTCTCTGGATAAGATAAGCAGGTAAACTCCAATGTATGACGAAGGCCCAGGGATATAGCTTTTGTAGCGAAGAAACAATGAAGGTAGATTTCGATAGCTGGCTACAGAAAACAGACCAGTTGGAATAGGATTATGCAGCACTTCCAGAAGGCCTGTCTTTTGCTATGAGCCCAGTTAAGGAACACGTGGGCCGCGAGAAAACCACGGCAAACAAGCTAGACGTCTGCTGGTCTTTCTGGGTTTCTCAAAACTGTTGTGTCGTGGCAACTGGCCAGCGCATGGGACCATATTAGCCCGAGTACAAACATGTCATCAGAGTGAGGTTGCCAGTAGAGCTGCTGCTTGTCTGCTCGCTTGGTTGTGATGATTTTTTTTGGGGGTTACAGTGGCTCCGCTGTGGCAAGAAGCTGTGAATTGATTGTCCCGTTTTGGTTCTTCTCTTTCCTGCTCCTGATAAGTGAGGAACAGCCACACTATATTACTGATCTCTCTCATGACAAGAGTACAATCCTTGCCAAGCAGCCTGACTGTCGGACTCAAGAATGCCAGATATTTTCCTGTCAGCTTAGTGTTTCTACACTATTCGCGCTGGTCATCAACCACAGATGTGCATGTGAAGATGGGTTGAATGATTGTTCGGGGCTTGAGTGGCCATGTGGAAATGCATTTTACCCGATCATTTCAAATAAATTGTACTGCTACCTTATGGTTTCATACAACGCGTATTTTATAAGGCATGCTTTGAGAGATCGGTGGTGCACACCAAATGGTGCACCAAATGCTTCAATCTATCGGTTGTTGTGGGCTTTCTCACCGTACTCCCTATCTAGGCCTCCTCAAGAAAATAAGCCCATGTGCTTTAAAACATAAAGTAGTCGACATTACCATCGTCTTCATCATCATCATTATCATCATCATCATCATCATCATCAGAGGCAGCAACATCGGTGTAGAGGTCGATAGTTCATTGCCGTACCACCATAAATTTTATCTAATTATCATGAACTGCACTCGTTTGTACAATGATTTATTTATTTTGACGGGATAACCAGCTTACTACTGGATGAATTTCTCTTCTTTTAATGTGATGCCCAAAGACCTCCTCATGTTTCACTTGACACGATTTTCGAGGTACCGCTGTGTACATTTTCTTGAAAGGACACTATCCATACGGTTGCTGACAACTCTTCAGCGGCCCACGAACGGTTTTTCCCGTTTTGAGGTGAAAGATTCAGCTGAGCCTCCACTAAAAGCCAAACTGGCGTGCAAATTGGTGTGTTTCACGAATTCCGTACTGTTTTTGTTCAAGTAAAACGTAAGTTTGCCCGGAAGCTTGGGGACTGCGCCCAATCTGCACCGCCAGAATGACACCCCGTTCATGAACGGTCGAGGAGTCTTAAGCTACCTTATGAATGGTGTTTCTTTCTTTAGTTATATTTCGGAAGGTGAGTTGAATGTGCATCATTTCGTGGATGGATTATCTGTCAAGATGGTTGCATCCATCCTTCGACCATACCGGACAGTAGGTACTTTTCTGTCGAATAATGTGTGGCACAGCAACGTGCTTTTACCGTCACTGAGCAGCAGACTACTTAGTCACGAGGTGCAACAGATTTCCCGAGAGTTTGCGGCATCAACCAACAAGTAAAAGGCTGTGTTACTGTTTATCCGCAAGTGAGTAACAGCTATAAGTAAGTTAAAAATATCAAGAGGGACCGTTAACCGATGACAAGTTGTCATGAAAGACAAGTTTGGGTCTGATGACATGGGAAATGCAACGGTCGAAATAACAGAGCAATCAATACACACAGGCTGAATTCTTGTAGCCGAGCTACTTAAAGTTTATGTCTATGCTTGTCTGAAGGACAATCGGTGGGTAAACCAGGACGCCACTCAGAGATAGCAGTGCTGGTGACTACTTCAAGCATGGCTTAGAACATGACTTCAATATGATCTTGAATTAAAAACTGTGGTGCGGTGGCATGACCTAAAGTCGACTGAACAACACGTTGCTATTCTGCATGATTAGCAAGCTAAAAGTACACACATGGGCTAGCATCACTGCTGGAGCATAGTTTCCGGTGGACGAAGTTTCGTTTCAAAGTACAACTTTCAAACCCCAGCCGAGGAACAATCTCATTGCGTGCGTTTTTTGACCTGTTTGTTTGTTTGTTAGTGTGTGTGTGTGTGTGTGTAGATACATCTATCCGTTACTGAACACCCCATAACTGTGGGTTTGTACGTGTTTGAACATGTACAGGAACGCGAACGCACGGCATCAGATTAGCATAAAGCATAGCGTGCGTCAGTGAGCGGGTTTGTCGTCCCTGTCTTACTGTACATACAAACAACCAGGCAGGGTTCAAACTGCAGTAAAAGTGCCGATAGCTGAGTACTATTGAGGTGGTCAAGATTGGCCGGATGGCCAAGATGCATTAAAGCTTCAAGCTTATGGGAAAGCTGCATCAGTCCCTCTAATTATTTCGACTCTTGGCTAAATCCAGACAATGTACTGTACTCTGCTCTCACTACGTGTCCTCCACTCCGCGGACACGTGTGATCTTCATGCTGTTTCTTAACTTCGAGGAACTTTTGAATGGTTGTTAGGTCTCTTCTGGTTTTCGAGTTCCTTCATCCGTCTGGCAGTAGCTCGCTGAGCTTCCTAACATTCACCTCATACACGAGCTCACTGTGACTCAGCGATCGAGACGTGGGCGCACGTGCGCGGGCTCCATACTAGAATCTCTGAGCGGAGCTATAGTAGCTATCTGCTGGATTTTATCGAAGCTTATCATTCTTTTGATAAATTTAAAGAATAAGAGAGGAAGATCCGATCTTCACGGAATTCATACAGAAGCTATTGTGACTGGATAAGCGTGCGGTCCCTGACCAAACTTGCCTATCAAAAACAACTGTTAACGATATCTCAGCTGATTAGTGCACGATATGATCTGCGCTGAACTAGTAATAACTAATGAGTAGTGAAACCACTGCGTAAAGAGCGTTACCTAATTTGACCATGCCTCACTCTTTGTACCAGTTTCGGCCTTTCCTCTCACTTTGTGCTCTTAAGTAGAGGACAGTCAGATGGAGTCAGGTGGTGTAATTCCGGTCGCTACTTTCAGCATGGCCACCTGCAGGGAGATTACGTACGGCATCTTTGGGAATATTCAGTGGAGTTGCTCCTACGCAGAATGCGAAAACTTTGATTGTACAACCTCAGCTAATATTGATTTGTTAGCCAACCGAACTACTGGCCTTATAGTGTGCCGCAACTCATTTGCTTGCGTTTAATAGTTTTTTTTGTCAGTCTACACCGTACAGTTTTCGGACAACGATGGTTCTTCTCTTATTTCAGCTGACAGGACAAACGACTCCTCTGTCTTGAAACACACACACACAGAGACAACGCTATCTATTGGTATGGCCTGTTTGTTATGGCATTGTTTCCCAATTCTGGTTTAACTGATCTATTCTATTAAACCTTGGTTCGTTTTCTTTGGTTATCAAGCAGTATGATTGCCAAACTGCTGGCCGGTCTTCGTGATCTGCGCTATTATCATAAAGCTAGATGACCAAAGTCGAACGAACAAGCTGAGCTTCCTTTTGACATGTTTCTGCTATTAACTCAAGCTATTTCTAGAAAGACGTGTTTTGCCATATTCATGGTGTCCACCACATCTTTTGCGTGAACTTATCAGAAACTGGTTCTCTAAAATTGTTTTCGTAATATTTGTTTTTGCGATAAATCACGCACTCTTCCCCAGAATTGTATTGTTTATGTACTCGTGACCATACACTCTTTTGGTGGCTGGTCTAGTGGACATGTAAGATGCATTTCACACAGAGTGCGCAGTTTACACTCCGTTGGATGTTCGACCGACTGTTTCAAGCAATAGGAAGCAGTGTCGTCATACCATCGTTGATGTTGCTGGTACTTGCAAATAGAGATACTGCTGGGACGGCTTACCTACTGGAGGTCATAGGTTTCTGACTAATGTTAATCCAGTCAAGATGTTGATCGTCAGATAAACCGGGCCTTTATTTTCCATGATTCTTAGTCTCAGATAGCCATGAAAGGGGACAGAGTTGTCGGTAGTCGTTTCACACTCGCACAGTAGACGTCGGACCCTTTGGGGGAACATATGATCCCAGAAGCAGTTACAGTCTGGAAAGTGTCAAGGTGTGATGGGTAAATTTCACGTGTTCGCAGTGAATTTTTCTTGTGTTTAATAGGTGTGCTGTCGCGATTACAAGCCAGCCCTAATGCGCACGGGAGCCTTCCTAGTTATTTCAACAGTTAACTCGAATTTCATCGTGGTTTGTCCGATGATCCCAAATTTAGAAATGTTCCTGATCTAAAGAGCCGAATGTAAGAGCTCAAGATGGTTCAGTGGTTGAAGTGTGAATTTACTGACTGGAAGGTCCGTGGTTCAAACTCAACTTCGGCATCTCGATTGGTCCTATCTGGTCTTGGGACCAGCTATTGCGCTTCTGTTGAGTGGCACGGCGGCTAGGCACTGAAACGGCGTAAAGAGACCAACTGAATGAGGTGAATGTTAACTTCCATAATAGTGGCCTTCCTCAGGAACACCATCATCTCCTACTTTGTGGGGCTTTATGAAATTCGGGAGAAGTGACACTGAAATCGGTTGGAGTACGTAGGAGACAGTGCGGCATAAGGCCGTGTGTGCATCTACCCTAAATTTTATCTTGTTGTCCATGACGTGCAGAGTAGATTCGTTTATTCCTTCACTGGTACTATGGACATCACTTATCAAGAAGCACCGCTTGAATTATATACTCACAAGACCTCTAGATCTCATTTGAGTTTGTTGGATGCCTTGGGGTCAAGTGAGTCAGGATACCTACCGTGATTTGTTGTGCAGGTGGGAGGCCATTCAGATCGTGAGTGGGGATGAGAAACGCTCCGCACTAAAAATTAAAATGCAACAAAAATAACATGTTTTATTCTATATCAAGAATAACTGTATTCATCGGAAATTATATGAATGTCGATTTAACGTCGTCATATCATCCTATTTTAAGCCTCCAACTCTGCAATTGGTTCGAACGAATACTATGGAGTATACCAAGTAAACTAAACTAAACCAAACCAAACTTAACTAAAATAAGATAAAATAACAAGAACAACCAATGAAGAGGTCGCTGATGTTGCGAATGACATCACCTACTGAGAGTGACAGCCGAGTAGTAATTTCGCGTCAACGGTTTCTTGAAAGGGTATGCCAATTAGCACTCACCTGTTCCCCAAAAGATTCTTCCCTCTCGAATGAGAGAGGTCATCATTTGGGCAGATGTTAAGATCGAACTGAGACGGACATGTTACAAAACATAAAGGAATCTTGCATAGACGTGATACACTACTCATAAGGTTGCTGAAAACTCTCCGACAGCCCAGGACTGGCTTCGCCCTTGTTGGGGCTCATCAGGTGGGCGCAGTCCCCGAGTTTCCGTCAACCTTATGCCCAACTTCGTCTGCAGCAGGCTAGGAGCGGGAACAGTCTTCAAGAAGAGATCGCGATTCTTTACCTTATTCATCAGACTAGATGGAGCTGAACAATTATTCAAAATAAAAATAATCCATCAGTTAGGCACACTTTCAGTGTTTAGCTATGATGCTACCCGAAAGAATTACAAGGGCTGTGCCACTGCAGTGTCACCCAGACCGGAGCAGTCGAGTTGCCATGGTTGGGTTCGAACCGGGAACTTTCCCTCGAGCTGAGTATATTTCTTGTGTATTTTGTTAACTGAGTTTGCTTTTTGTTTTAGTGTCCGACTTTTGATAAACACAAACCACACTAGGGATTTTCTGTGCATGCAACTTGCGCGCACAAAAAATATCGTTCAGTGATCCGTGCGGTAATCCGGTACTTCATTTGGTCCACTGATAAGACGAATGCAGCTTAACCATATATGCGGCTTCATTCCCAGCGGTCATTAGTGAAAATCTATTATATGTTCTAGGTAATATTCGTATGTTTGATAATTTGCGTCCCGAGTACGTTGCCCCTCAGTAGGCTGTTGCCTTTTCCCCTGAATGAATTTACAAGCGGTCTCATGAGGAAGGCCATATGCTTGGCTTACGAGTGCTTATACTTATCCGGAAGCCTCATTACATCTTACTTGATGTCTCAGTATACGTTAGACCGGCGGTCATCCAACCTAAAGCTATCCGTGGAGAGCTAATACAACACGCACCCAATGAATTTTACGGCGCTCTCCAATTGTCTTGGAGGAAACCAGCAGCCCTGCTTCCTTCCCCATTTCGGTCTTGAAAATTTGTACTTGCTGAAAGTTCACTGAAGCTGCCTTGCTCCTAAAAGCATGTTCTTTCAAATTTATTCCAACCGGGTGTACGTCGCCTAGTTTTAGTGTTCCGGAGTGAAACTTCTGAAAAATACACATCAGCTGCATTCAACTGGTGATACCCGGTTTCAGATCCGGGGTTCACCCTGAAAGTGAAGTCAGTCTATGCTGGAAAGCCTAACAGCACTTTATAGGTCTTTCATCCATGCGGTTAATCATCGATGGTACGTGTCTCACGAGTGTCTTCTGGATGGGATTTGAACACTAAGACTCAGCCGCAAGCATTTGATCAGCAGCGTAATGGTCATGAATGTAAACCGAATTGAGCATCGACATAGACACATTTGCATAAGCTCAGATGAACCTTTCCTCCACGCTTCTCTCAGCACATTAACACAAACTTGGTCAAACTTGTCAACTGCCCACAATTTGGTGTTCAAGTGGAACACAAGGCTACGGGAAACTTAGGAACTCCACCTACCTGATGAGCCCTACTCAGGGCGAAGCTGGTCTGGGGCTGTAAGCCACATTGCGCGGAGTGTGTTCCTTCATTTGTCCTTCAGTCATATCAGCAGATATTTTCGGCTTTGAGGAATGAGCTTCCATAGAGAAAACACAGCTGACTTATGAAGTGAAAACCTGTGCAGTGTCCCTAAGCTTTTCGTCATACATTTTTCATACTTACAGCTCCAGATATCACTGTGACCGACGTGTACACTCCTTTGCTTCGTAGCTACTGAGAACGGCAGAATACCGGTCGTCGATTAAACCAATGTCCTTGATTCCTAACAGAGGCTCTGATATCATAACATCTACTTTTTCTGGTGGGACCCAGCTTACTCCCTGTGTTCACGTCCGTATCTACCTATGCAGTACTAGAACACAAACTCGTCCTCTGCACAGCAGGCGCTCTGGCACCTAGCTACTTCCAGTACGGGCTGCTGACGTGGCCTACAATGCCTCTTATGAGAATAGGACAACGTGGTCTAGAACACTCAATTTGGTGCCCCATCAGAAAAGCCTATGAAATCCATCATCCAATTTTACTACACTTTATTTCAGTAACCCGTTGACAGATAAAACCCTCTGTCATCCTCGTCCTGGAATGTGCGCTGGCTGGGGTGCCATGCATAGCAGTTTTTTTCGGGTATATACTGAGGCAGTTGTTGTCCTGTTGGTGCATAGAGATCAACGGCAGATCAGGCATGACACATGGTCATGTCCTTTATTTAGTAGGCGCGCACAGCTGTCCTTTCGCTCGACAGCCAGGGAGGTAACTGAAAGCAGCCTCAAAGCAGGAGATGTCCCCGGTACCTAGCTGATCTTGGCCGAAGCTGGGTTTAGCAACTACCGTCAAAAAATACGATTGCTAACCCCACCAATAAAATCCCTAAGGCTGTCTGACCAATCCAAAGAACGTTTTCGTGAAGCCAGGCAGTCACCTTGTCTTGCAGACAGCCCACACTAATCCAAAGAACGTTTTCGTGAAGCCAGGCAGCCACCTTGTCTTGCAGACAGTCCACACTAGTTCCTTTCACTTAGATAAATCGGATGTGATCACGTTGCTTCTGGAAACCGTTAACTGCGTGGAATGTCCGAAAACTGCTCGATTAGTTCAGTAACCAGGTCGACTGTCCTGCACTGGATGGAACTAAATAGACACAGAAGCGATGGCATGGCCGTAAGTGAAAGACGGCTAGCTGAATAAGGAAGTCTTCCTGAGGCTACTTCTGGATGCAGATGCTAATGGATCGGCTATAGAACAAAAGAAAAATGTGATCATGGTATGGGTTTCGCCTTGTCTGATTGTACCAAGGAAGTGCTTGACAAGGAAGATCACGTGGCATCAATCCACGTCTTGCTTCACTGGACCTGAGACTGAAAAACCAAAACCACGCGCTTCAACTACAAATGAGACCTCATTTCACTCAATTCCGAAAACCGACAAGATTCCCTTGCTGGGGGACCCCAATGCACATGTCCTTCGAGGTCACTCACTGTGGCCAAACGTTCTCCGATGCCTGGGTTTGGGACCGTGGACTCCAACGGCGACCGACTTCTCAGACTTTGCGCTCACTATCGTCAACATGCGAGAGTTGTGCATCGCAAGAATGCTTCGAGGAGCCGACTGTGGTTTACCCGAACGAGGCTTGAAGTCCAGCTTCGTAAGTCTTACTGGGCCACATGCAACAGTGAGTACATCAGAATTGATGTAAACTATCTCAAAAATCCGAAAATCAGGTTGATGTATCAGCATCAACTCGTCTGCGCACAGACAACCTTCACTCCATCTAGCCTCATGACAGAAGTGTGGCACAACTTGAAACGTCATACGGTGGCGACAGCAGTCAATCAGATCGAGCAACTGCCCCCGGGACAACCTTGCTGGTTTGACGGAACTAACGAGAATGTAAAACAGCTGATGAAGCGCTCGTTGAATCTCCTGTCCGTCTGAATAGCGCGATCAAGAGCAGCTAAACGGTGCTCCAAATGATTTGATCTGGCAACTCAGCCGCAGCAAACTGACCAGATCGAGAATCACACTGCTCGCTGGTAACACAAAGAATTTTACCATCGTATGAAAGCCACCTAAGTGTCGGGTACCACACGGACCAATACTCTCTAAGATGCTGACACGGAGCTGAGGCACAATTTACCTGCAGAAATATTGTATATGCGGTGTAACTGCTCCAACAGGCTGCTGAACCGACTGACGAGCGTTGACTGGACTGGAGTCGGCACATTACCTTGTTGGACCCTCCTCACACCATTGAAGAGGTGCGGCAGGCTAACATGCAGCTGTAGAATGATAAGGCATCTGTAGAAGACATGCTTACAGCAGAACCAAAAACTGCGGAAAACAAGAGTACGTCCTTACCCCTACTCTTTTCAAGCTGTATCTAACAGCCATCTTGGGTGGATTCATTACGAGTGGCGATACTGGCGCACAGTTCGAGTATCGGCTTGATGGATATGCTTTACAATAGTAGATGCTTTGTTGTGGTGATTCTGGCTTTTGGGTGCTGACGAGAGGTTTAGCTTGAGCATCAAATCGAAAATGACTTTCTTCTACATCAACTTACCCCAGTTGGACTACTCAACAGTTCGCGCATCGAGACTGGAACAGAGTTTGTGGACTAGTGCACCGTCTTCTGATACCTCGGATGCACTTTGTCTTTTGACTTGACCACCTGCCGTGAGCTGAGATTCCGTGTTGCAAACGATGGCGTGGGTTCTGGTACACTTGAGAAACTGGTCTAGAGAAACCGGAACCCCGGACTGAAGATCAAGCAGTGCGTCGATAGTTGTGTTTGCCTTCACTGGTCGCACCGTACTAGTTGGTGAACAACGGACAACGTCGGAAGCTGTACTGAGTTTAGTAGCTTCCTGAAGTTACCAGACGTTTGAGCTTGCAGCGGTGCGAGAAGTGGCTTCCAGTGACCATCGCCGTACAGACCAGAACCTACAAAAATATATTGGCACACAGCGATTCAGTGTGCAAAGTGCACGATTCTTTCAATGATCATCATTGTGTGAACGGAATGAGGCCAAATCATGACTGACCACAGAACGCCATGCGGGAACTTTCTGGCATATCAGTAATGCGGCCCCAGTCTATACAAAGAGGACATCGGTTGGCTTAATTGCTAGGCTGTTTCCCTATGTGTCAGTAAAGCCTCACCTTAATGTTCTGGATAATCCGGAGCTTTACGCCTACAAATGCTCCAGGAGTGACTTTCAGTGACCATCATTGTACAGACCAGGCTGAATAATACCTTGCTCAAGCTGGTCTTATGCATGTGCCTAAGGTGCGTCTCATGTGTGGGGTGAGCAACCAGGTATCCCTCTGCATACTTCGTCACTACCGACTTTTTGTGTCTCCAACTCTGACCTAAGTAGGCCGTCAGTGATTGCTCTAGCATAGGGCCTGGTCCGGTTAGCTGCGTCCTGTTCGGTGCATCCATCCGTGGAGTACCTGCACCAACACCGCGGACGTATCAGAATGTTAAGCCTGCAAAGGTGCTAGAGGTGATTCTCTGTGAACATCGTTGCTCAGACTTACGGTTCGCCTCCTGAGTGGTAGGACGCATCAGATGACCCTTTGTATGCACCGTGAGGCCCAACCGTTGAGTTGCGGTCACTAGAACGGGCACTTGTGAACCACCAATTGGGCACGCTGGTAGTTTTAGAACGGCCAGTCATCAGTAAAATCCCCTTAATGGACGTTCTCGTCGGTGGTAAACCCGACGATCAATTTTCGTGTTAGTTCTTGTTTGTACAACATTTCCACTTCGAACACTGCGGCGGTAAGTGCACACAAACGTGTTCGGTTGCCTGTCAGAACGCGCTTCAAGTAAGGCACACCCTGAAGATCACGTCTGAGCCCCCCACTAACCCAACCGTGACTTTAGATGACACCGTTCCATATGACCCGATGCACGTTACCTCAAATTTGCACCCATGTGGCATACCCAAGCCTGTGTTCTGAAGCCTTCGGTTTTCTACCCAAAATATCTTATCTCCCTGATAATGCGGAATTCACTGGTCAAGTCATCAAGACTGATCGCGTTTGAGTGTCAGCTGTAGCCATGGGACCATTGGATGACACATTTCCATTAATACGACACTAATTCTAGGGATGATGAAAACTCTTAGACAACCCACTATGACAGACGTAATGCACTACTCACAAGGTTGCTGAAAATTCTTCGACAGCCCACGCTCTTCTTGAAGCTCATCAGGTAGGTGCAGTCCTCGAGTTTCCGGCAACCTTATGTTCTACTTGAAACCCAATTGCACGAAGTTAGCGAAATACACTCTGTTGCAAACAAATGTGGTTTTGCGAGGGACTCACCTGGAACCGCAGCTCAGCGCCTACCTGATGAGCCCCAAAAGGGCGAAACCGGTCGTGGGCTGTCGAAGAGTTTTCAACAACCTTATGAGTAGTGCTTTATGTCTACACATGTATCGCGATATCTCTAATATCGTAGCAACTGGAACATGAGGCGGCCTGGTGCAGCACATTCAGTTGCCTGGAAGCATCATAACGAGAGATTCAGCTGGGTTCCAGGTGAGTCTCTCACAAAACCAAATTGTTTGCAAATGAGTGTATTTCGCTAAGCTCGCTATGATCGTTTTCTGGATGGAATTTTACAGCACTGTTTTTCTGTTCTCAAATGCCGGACTGGATTTGTGCAGTTAAGCACTCAATTGGAGACAGATGGGATTCATTTTAAGGGGATCTTGAACGAGAGGCTCATTTAAGTCTAACGTTAATTTGCGTGTGATTGTTTAACTCCAACATTGACGCGTTTAAACACTTAAATATGGCGGAAAGATCTGTTCAGAGTGAGAATGTGAGCAAACCCAAAAAGGCTCAAATGTAGTTACAATTTGTCTATCTTCTATATCGGTCAGTGGGTGCCTAAGTTAGTCGCTAGTCCCTCAAAATCGTACCTTCGTAGGCATCAAAACGCTTGTTCATCGGTCTCCGTTAAACGCCGTTCTGACTAGTCACTTGGCCTTGATTTGTTCCCCAGTCTTCGATGGGTGATCGCTTTGACGGTGGTAAAATAGATCATTCGGGAAATTTTTGTGCTCACAATAGTACTGAACGATTAGGCAAGTAAGATCCCGAAAGATTGCCTTGCGGAGGAAATTCCATCTGGACTACTTTGCTCTTGCTTCCTTGGCGAACGGACTTAATTGGACCGGGTCTAATCGGGTAAGACTTACCTCAACTCTACAGAAGACTGATTATTTTCAGCACTTCCGCTAGCATTGTCGGAAGCAGTGTTGCGCAGACATGCCAATCTCTCAGTCCCGTACTTTTAAACTGATATTCTCCTATAACTCAGAAGTTGGGTGAGTGAAGTTGGAAAAAGACAAAGATAAAATGGGTGAATCATTGATGAAACTAAGATTTAGAACTCTGGGGAGTGAACCTGGAGGGTGGGGCCAATCTAATTGGTTGAATAACTTGTGGATGCGAGCTATCCAAAGATTGCTGTATGTTCGCCTACTAGGAAGGGTCCAAAATCATCTATTGAGAACCATCACCAGCTCAGCTATGCGACCAAGACTTTTTTAGGTCAAGCTGCCGTCATAGGTTTATCGCTTTCTCTTAATTCCCATTTGTTTGGGATTGCACAAACAACTTCCGGTGTAATAGGCGTTCTCGATACTTGTAGAATTTTATTCACACAAGCGAAAGAATTTACCTGGTAGATCTGTCACCGAGGCTGCGTTTGGACCGCAACTCGTGTACACGTTTGTTTACTACCGCACTGTTCACCTGACGTGGTAGCTTGATAGAACCTGACAGCCATGATTAAAATTCCAGAGTTTTTTTTAGCCTATTCACAGGGCTGTAATGTAACCGAATCGTGACGGAGAGCTAACTGAACATACACAGTGTGAATTTTGCTATTGATCAGTAACCTATGGCAGTGAGGCAGCAGTATTCTTTGCTGATGTTGCTATCGTTAATGATGGTGAGGAAAACTTACTTTCTCCTAAACGCCATAACGAGACACAAAGCAAAATAAAATAGCAGTGCAAACCTGATGTGATTTTTGTTGCCCTGTAAGCTGGCTCGTCCGTCAACTAAGACACGATGCTTCTCAAAGTGGCGAACTTGTCAACAGTCTTAAATAGAATCCGAGTATTCAGTAAGCACTAATGCATGGCTTCAGGTGTCCCTTCGCAAAGCATGCATAAAGGGCACAGTGTCAGACATGTTCCCATTGTCTGTCAATATGTCTTTCGTAAGAAACCGCACCGATTCGAAGCTCCTTCTATCCTGTCGTCAATCAAGAATTCAAAGACAGGCGATTAGATCCGATGTTCCTCGGTACCCCAGGTTTTTGTGAGGGTACTTTGCGGGACAAGTTTCTTAACATCTTCAGTGTATCAGTATTCCTTCAGTCTAGTGTTTTCAGCCGTGTACAGAACAAGCATTTCCGTACATGTGGCTTGCAGTTAACAGTGGGCGGCTTTCTCTAGTGTTACTAACTGCGCATTCATCTCTGCCTTTCATACTTATTCGCAGTAACCTAGCAAGAGGTTCCAGAACTGGACCAGAACATACTTCAACACCTGAAGTTATTAGGGGTGCCTACTCTTGGATAACTGGCCATGTTCCTCGCTATGTCAAGACGTTTTTCACGTCTCACTCGACCGTTTTCTTGCTTGGCCAAATATCCAATCAACTTTGACCCGAGCGTGGACATTTGAGTTCATCAAACTTTCAGATCTGCACCCTACACTCACAGTGACGACGTCCTCTATCACTGGCTCTAACTTACAAGTCAACTGCTATACAGCGAACTACCCTTGGCTCATCCCGTCAAACAAACAGCCTTTCTGAGCATGACCCAAGTTCAGCTGATCGATAACGGAATTCTAATACATGGAACTCGGTGGTGAAGGTATTGGTGTTATATTGTGGGATTACTCCTGTTCCCAGTCACAGCATTATTGTTAGCTTGTTTGAATGGGCCCTTGTCATAAAGTTATGTTAGTTTTTGCTTCTCAGTGTAGTCTACCTGAGTATCACAAAACTTATTCCTTTAAGCCAGGTGGCAAGGTCCGGCCGCAAGACACAATCACATCACATAGGTGCATCTTGGTTCTATACACCCAAGGTGATTGGAGTGTCAGAGTATCACTACGGTCAATGGGACTTTTTGTTGAAACGAACTGCATTTTGTAAGCAGAAAGTTTCTTACATCTTCCCCTAGTAAGAGATGAGAGAGAGATGAGATATTTTAGTATCTCCTGTGGAGGATGTGAAGTACTTGCGAACCGATAAAGACATTCTGGGAAACAAAACGAGAGCAGTGAAACTGTGATTGTTGTGATGCCAACTGAAAGCTCCATGCTATAGTTGCCAAGCTTTTTTCAGCTCCGAACTACCTTCCACATTAATTGCTTTTGCTTATGATTTTCTAACCTGGAAGCACGACATGACCTTTAATGCTGCTGTTGTTGTTAGCATGTTCTATAGTCATGGATACATGAACACGTGGAAACGCACGAAGTAGAAGGAAATAACTCTTGCATGCTCTTTCATTTCTCGATCGTAACAAATCGCGTAAGATAGATCTCTCAGAAGCATGGCAGTTTGAACCACGGCATCAAACAATTCGCCCTAAACTGTTCCCAGTTGGGAGAATCTGAAAATTGGTCTGCAAGATTTGGATACGGTGAGAAGTAAGGAAGTGTTTGAAAATAGCAGGATTCTTTCAAACGAAGGTACTTCCAATTTAGTTGAGCATTTTGGCGATCTTAGTGATCCTTTCAAAGTTTCAGCGGTGGTTTTTAAGTCAGGGGGCGCTAAGATATTCGGGTTTATCTCCTTTAGGAAGTTGACAACCAGAAATCCCCATATGTTGCGAGTGCTTCAGTCACATGAATGGAATAGCGGAATACCTGTCACGGTGAACATGTGGCTTCCATGTGATTAAAGAAGGGATTCATTCACTTCTACAGTATTGGATATTTTAGATAGGAGTTTATATCACCAGTCCGCGCCTGGCAATCAGAACTGGCACTCAGAAAGCTGTTGACGAACACTTTGAAGAGACCGCGCTCATAAACCAAGCTTCAAAAGACTCCATCGGACAACAACACAGGAAATGGGCTTGCGTCGTTCACCCTAATATACAAGTTAGGACAAATAAGCAGTCTTTTGAAATATCCAAACACCTTGGAATCTTAGCAGCTGCAGTTCATGAAGCATTTCACCAAGCGCATTGCTGACACCTAGGAAGACTGTGTCAATGCGTTTTCTACCGGCAGTTTAATCAGCCCACTGCTCTCTGTCTCTAGGAGAGATCGAGGAGCAAACAGAGAGATTTCTGAGACCCTTTGTGGCCGGGAAAAAGCACCAAGTTGTTTGAATTGTAATTACAAGGGGCGGTGGATCCGTAGAGAATCTGAATTAATCACACTAGCATGAAGTTTCCCAAGTCCTGACGTGTGTCATTTTTGCAAATTCTTGCAATCCAGTGATGGATAGTTATTCAAGTTTGAGAGTTAATCATGGAATGCTACCAATGGGAGAGAGAATGAGGACAGATTTCCTCTTGAAAACCAAGGAGTGTCGTGGGAGACTCGAGGACGGATTCAGACCGAGTCCTTGAAAGATATTCATAACACTGTCATGAGTACGATCAAGGTATTGTAGAACTTGACTACGTCATTTTTATTCTAGACGGAGGGATACTAATCGGTTTCGATGTCGTCATCGTGAAGTAAATTGTCCTTGTTCCTAGGAAAGAGTAAAGGTCATCAGTCCAAACCTTAGTATCCTCTTTCTGGCACCCAGCTAACTGCCTGAGACAATTCTCAGATAATTTAGCCAGGTGAGCTTCGAACTGCGTACTCCCCGCCCCCTATTTTTGTTTCGTACGGCTTCCTACTTTCTACTACTATGAACTTTGCGTAATTAGCGAATAACTGGATAAAACTGAAACCGTTCCAGAGTTTCAACCTCTGTTCAGTCGGTCGGCAGAGTTGTCTGTCAATCTATGAATCACTGTTGTCACACGGATGCCTTCGAGAAAACTGGACACAAGTCTCTTAGTTTTGAACCAGAGTTGGAACCAAACATCCCTGGAGCTTATAATGCCAAGGGTTTCATATGTGCTGTTTTTTCTTTTAGCTTGGATGAATAACTCCGCCGACGAGGCTTAATCATCGTGTAAATGCAACCGTAACTGACCCAGCGTAGGAACCAACGCAGCATCCACTCTTACCAGTGAGTGGAGAAAATAGATAAGATCATAGTACGTAGATTTTTATGGTAGAATCAGGTCTAGCATGTTACAGTCCTGTACGACGACCATCTGAATCGGGAGTAAGATTTTTTAAAAGTTAAACTGCGTTCAAGAATCATATGACGCGGATCATTTGGTGTCGGCTGCGAAAAATCCCCTAATCAGTTGGGAAGTGTTGAAACCTTCAGTGACCATGTGACCACTGCCATAACGTCTGAATATGGATGGGAATCTGAGCTTTGGGAGCCACTGCAATTTCTTTCTACTGTGAGTCCAGCTTCAAACGGCGCCAAGGGAACCATTCATGTCACACAGGCTTCCGAACCTCCATGCTGTATTTTTACAGTAAAGCATATCGCCATCTCCAACCTTGTTTTCCAGGACGTAGCCCGGCAACTAGATCTTCGAGTCAAGGGCATCTGGGTACACTCGGGTTTCGTCGCACGCCAAGTTAGGAAGAATGTTCGTCCAAAAAAATTGAACTTCATACACTGCCCCTCCTAATGGCAGTAGTCTTTCATGGGGCAGAAAATTGAACTTCATACACTGCCCCTCCTACTGGCAGTAGTCTTTCACGGGGCATTCAGTGTCCCTGCGCGACATAACAGAAAATAACTGAATGTCACGACTTTTGATGGGTTCCTCTTCACCAAGCGAAAATCTCATTTCTTATTTCGTCCGTAGAGGCCTAAATAATGGAGTGTTCACTGCGTTACCACTTATAAAATCATCCCCGAACCCTTAGCCGTAAAAGAGTAAGGGATAATCTTACGTTATATTGTTCACCAGTCTCTGTGGTTGCCCTCACTGAGAGGAATATGTTTCGTTTTATTTTCTGAACCTCAGAATTTCTGATTTTTCGTGTCAACCCTCATTCCGCATCATAATGCCCTGGTTACAGAATGAACTATTCCCTATTGATTCCATATTAACAGTGTGAATTCAGTCTTGCGGTTCAAACTATTGTCATCGTTGCGGAATTCATCGGTCAAAAAACATTTCTCTGCCTGCAATGACTTGGTTCATAGGAATCGACTAGATGTGACTCACAGTGTGCGAACAGGGCCGATTTTCAGACCACCTATAAACCGTTTTTCGCTTCGGGGAATAACTGTTGCACTTCGTGCTGTAGTTTTTGGAGCACACGTCTCCAACCCTTGATGTCGTCGGGAAAAGTACAGCCTCCCCACTTACTCCAACTTAGTGAGGTTTACCAAGTTGTCACCACTTACTCCAACTTAGTGAGGTTTACCATTCGAAGTTGTCTATGCGTGTCCTTTTTACTTTCCACCTGTAACGTACCTGTATCGTATATTTACTCTAGTTATTTGAATAGTGTTTTACATTTTATCTGTTTATATTTCACACATGCATGACTCTACCAGTGACCAGTGTTAACACTGGAAATTACGTAGTGCTATGCATTCAACAGCTCTAGAAGTGGATTCTTTCGACCAACGTTGTAGAAACTAAAGCAGTTATTCGCTAGTTATTGCGTCTGTCTCAGATGAGTCCTATGAAAGGTGTGGGCACCTTGCATATGACTATTGGAGCCCAATGGTTTACTTGACAGTTATGAGCCGTCATGTGGGCCCACCGATGGCTTTGGAACTGTCCTCTACAGTTAATCCTCGGGTCCTGTTCAAGAGGCAGTTGACTAAACATGAGGCTCATGCACGCGGTGGATGGCACATCGGCGTTATTTAGTCTAATAAGCAAATTCTGAAGTGCATGTCAGCTCTTCATAAAGGAAACTACTAACAATGTTGCTGAAAACTCTTAGACAGCCCACAACCGGTTTCATCTTTCTTGTGGCTTAGCAGGTAGGCGCAGTCCTCGAGTTTCCGTCAATCTTATGTTCTAATTGAACCTAAATTGGACTGATTTCGAGAAATACACTAATTTGCAAAGCAATTTGGTTTTCACGAGAGACTCAACTGAATCCTTCGTTTATGTTAGCTCACCTGGTCATTTCCAGCCTTGAATTGCGCCTGCAGTGGTAGTGTTATCATCGTGTTACGTTCGCTCATTCTGTGAATTTGGCGTTGCACAGGACTGCCTCTTCTGAGCCATAGCTAGTTAGACGTGATAAAAAAGGGATTTTCGGTAACTCGGATTGTCCAGGTGGTGGACTCTGAGCTAACATGTCCCACTAATCAAGACATCAGTTGCTGATGTGACGTTCGCAACAAGACTGTCACGCTCAGCGAAAGATTCAACCACTAGTTGTTATTCCGGTCGAGAGTTTGGTCCTTTGGTGCAATGTGTATGAAGTGAACATCAATCACAATAACTTGGTCTTTGCTTGTCTAACACGTTGAGCTGCAGAAGACATCCACCTGTTTAGTGATCTATACAAACAAAGTACACTCTGAATTTCCTTCCCGTCGAATCATGTATCATTTCTTGTTACTTTTTGAATTATGTGTATATAAATGAAATGAATGTTCAAATAGCGCCACCGTACGCATCGATACCTGGGTATAACAGCCTGGGTAGCTCACGGTCAAAAAGTATGATGCAAGCGAAGTCGCGGGAACTGTAAACAATACCCTCTGTTACATACTACGAAGACTACACGAGACGCTTTTTTTAAGGTTGGGGCTGCTGACACAGCTTGAGTTTGCGACAAGTGTATCATCGCTGTTCTAAGAAGTGCCTTGTTTAAAATCGGAACGAAGAACGAATGCGTTGTCAGTGGATGAGTGACAGGCCAAAACAATATGACATCAGTTGTTGCGTAATCCAATAGTGTGCTGACCAGATCTCAAGGTTCCTCAGCACAGGCAACGGGGGTTCAAGAATATTGATCCCGGTGTTATGATTGTTTGTTGCGTGTTTAGGTAATAGCGCTTGGATATCATGTGCACCACCTGCTAGTAGGAGTTGATTAAGTATGACAACAGTCATGGGCACGACATTGAGCCTTTCGACAATTTATTGTAAGAAATCTGAAGATTTTTATGTTTCTCCCATACGATACAACTCACAATCCCAACAAAATCTCTGGAAGACCCCCTACCCGTTTCTTTCTTCATGTGACTTTTCAGGTGTCCTTGAATCCTAATCTATCTTATTGCGTACTTGAACGTTAGAACAAACGTCTCCTGCTATGAACATACATTTGCAGATTAAATTGATGTTGACTTGATACTCCGATAAAATACACCCGAAAGTCTTGCTCCGCAGATGAAGTCAGTCTATTCCCAAAAGACAAGGAACAAAGTAGAGCTTTTGCATCCTCAACGACAGTCATCCGCAGTGCAGATCTTACGAACTTCTAGGGGCGAATGTCTACCCCTGTACCTCCGGATAAGTACCCGAGGAAACACTCATCCTGGAAACACAAGCCAGCGATTCGAAAGAGGCGAAGCGATCAACTCTCGTAAACCGCAACCGTTAATGCTGTTGAGCAGACTATCGCCCCAAGCAGCTGCCTACTCTTCCTTGGTGTTTACGCATGCACCGTGGACTCGGATCGGAAGGCTGAGATCCCGAACAATCTTGCCAAATGCGGAATCCTGGACCCGGCACTGGGTAGACAGAAGCTTTTCCATGCGTGTTTTCCGCGGTATTCGGTTGGTTGAACTGAGGCATGGGATACTGAGTCCCCCATGTTGTTCGCCAGCCTGAATGTAGCTGATTGGGGTATCCTTCGGTAGACGTGGCCAGCCAGGAATGAATTGCCTGATGTAATTGCCCAAACTTTTGAGGGTGTTTTGGTGAACTTGGTCGAGCAGGGCGAATCTGTCAACCTCGGTATCACATAAATCCTTGTTATCTCCATTCGTTGATGTGGCTTCAACTGGACACGCGTCACCTCTCAGGCAGTTTGAACAACTGCTTTCGGTGGTTGCAGACTCTTTTCCCCTTCGAAAGTAAAGGGGATGCCCAAATATGTCATGGTGTCTGTCGGACCCATAGGATTGATGAGTTCTGCTGCGAAGCAAAACGGTTCAACTAAGGCGGCTGTATCCTGTCCCCACATATCACCATTGCTTTCGTCTTTCGGGCAGTGATCTTCATACCAGCTCTTCCAAACTCAAACGCAGCAGCTTCATGCTTCTCTTTAAGGCGAGCCTGATTTTCTGCACACATGACCCAGTCATCATTGAAGGCAAAACCATCCAACAAAGTGTCATGGAACTGGTATCCTTGTTGGGGCATTGACAATCCAAAAAAACTGATCCATTGTTATGATGAACAATATTGCGGGGAGTTGATCTATCTGCCCTAAACCTCTTTGTCAGTGAACCTTAAAAATGGGAAAACTGCTACAGCATTCTACAGGACTGTGTGGTGTGTCCGACTAGGTGTGACGGTGCTCCAAACGCCCCGGCGGATCCGAGGCGGAACCGAGTCAAACGCTTTCGAGACATAAACACACGCCAAGCTGACATTGGGCTCATTCCCTGAAGGGTGATGAAGCAGGGTGTGTAATGGCGATGTAGCTACCAGACAACCGTCTCGATGTACAAGTACAAACTGGAGTGAGAGGAGTTACAATCTAAGCCTCCAGCGATCAGCAAGCACCTTATGAAAGAATCAAACAAGGATGAATGACACGGAGATCGGTCTCGGTTAGCCCGGTGAAGTAGGATTTGAGACCTTCAAAACTAGGGTAATACGAGCACGACGAGGATGTGGAAAAAACCTTCAGATAATAAGAGTGAGTTGAAATACCCAAAGAGGGCATTGATATTGAATCGGCGAAGCATCCCGGGCGTAAGCTTGTCCAGACCTGGGGCAAATCGCCCAATAAACTGGTCGTACGGTCGACTTGCTCACCTGTAAATGGGATGGTAGCACTGCCTTACTTGGCTGGCTATCCACGCGTTTTGGAGCAGAGAGCACCTGTTTCCAATACTGCTGGGCATTCAGAGGTAGGCCACAGTTACCTCTGTATAAATTCTTTCATGACCCATCGATGTTACAGCTTTTCGTCTTTGGTGGTCTAGGGTCTGGATGGCGGCATACTTGGTTCGGCGGATCTGCTTTCTGTTGGCTGACACACGATGGGCTAGCCAACCACGGCGCCGGGAGACAGGATTCCATGTGTGTGGAAACGTCTTGGAGGCGTGGAGGTTCAGAAGTGACAGGACTTGCTCCGGTGTCATGATGCCAAACTGAAACCACTGGGCAGGAGCCAGAAAGTCACTAGCAGCAAGTGAACTGTCAGCATGGGATTCCAAGAGTGACACGGCACAGTTCATGGTTTTTTTTTTCAAACCAGACGCTCTAGTTTTCATAAAGGAAACTACTCACTAAGTTGCTGAAAACTCTTCGACAGATCTGATTGGGTTCTGTCGCGTGACAGCGTTAGTTAAATTGTGAAGACAATCAGAAAATTCGATTGGCAACACGTGATAACCGCAATTAGCGGCCACATGAATGAAAATCACTCAGAACCAGAATAGGGTAGTCGATACGAAACCCAAGGATCACCGTGGTAAAAAAACGCAATTTAAATGAGTACCTACAAGAAGCAATAAAAACAGGGGTTCTCAAATTACGTAAATTATTAGTGATCTTTCCACTTACAAATTTAGCCACCAGACACGCTGGGGACGTAAAGGATCAGAGCTATATATCGCTTCAGCTGCCGCATCACAGAGCTTAAGGTTTTGTTTTAATACAAGAAGCCTGAAACCTCCTCATCTAGTTAGTGACGTTCCCGGTGAGCAAAAGGCTTCTGCTTGTAGTAGAGTTGGAACACAAGGTGTGGTTTTGAAGAGGTATCTTTGGACGATTGACTATGATTTACAATATCTTGTTGTTCTGTCCTTGTCTCTTGACTGGCAGCTACACTTAGACTTGTAGGTTGTGCTGTATTGGACGACCAAATGTACGTTATTTTTGGTGTTGTTTCTTCAGTAAGCGTTTTGGGTTCGCTGCACTTAAATAACCCCTATTAAGGAATTACGTACTTTTTGCTTTAGGTGATAAAGCCGAAGTTAACCATTTGCTTCGCCAGACACGAGAGAATGAATGAATGAATCATGGCGAGTAGATGTTCCTCTAAGTGCATGCACCCCCAAAAGTACTGTATCTGGGGCGGTCCAGCTGGTGTAACGTATCTAAGAGGGTTTTTTAAACATTGAGAACCCAGTCCATCAGTTTGATTCTTTCAATTGTTTCTACTTGCGCATTAAACTTTGTATGGGTCTCTACAATACAAAGCAGTTTGCTAGAAGTTGCGTGGCTTATCATAATCTATGCAGAGGTTTCTTCAGCAGAATGCTGGAGATCACGAGTTCCTAGAATATTTCTATCGATTTCTGCTCAACAAGGACGGATCAGACGGTGCTCCCCATTGCAACTCCATCAAGGTTTGTAAAATGTCCCAATAAATAAGAAATGTGTTTTCATAAAGGAAACTACTCACAAGGTAGGTGAAAGAGATTCACTTGAGTCTCCCGTAAAAACCAAATTGATTTGCAAATGAGTGTATTTGTCGCAAGAATTGTATGTGTTGTATAAAGGAGTGTTTAGATAAGTCCACTGCAGGGAAATCTAATTAGTGAATATCAATCACTTCGTCAGCAGGAAAGTTAATAAATAATGATTCAGCGTCGAACAAGATCATTATCTTTAAGTACTATTCATATACGTAATGCACTACTCATAAGGTTGCTGAAAACTCTTGGACAGCCCACGACCGGTTTCGCCCTTCTTGGAGCTCATCAGGTAGGCGCAGTCCACAAGTTTCCGTCAACCTTATGTTCTACTTGAACCCAAAATAGACTGTTTTCGAGAAATACACTAATTTGCAAATCAATTTGGTTTTTGCGAGAGACTCACCCGGAACCCAGCTGAATCTGAGTACTATTCATATACTTGATGAAAACTGCGGACAGCTCGTCAGGTAGGCTTAGTCTCCGAATCTCCAGCAAGCTTATTAATTATGGAAACACCAATTTGTACGTAAGTTGCAAATGAAAGTAAGTCATTTGCAAGTCTCAGCGGAAATTCACCTGAATCTAACATTTGTACCGTTCCGGTTTGACTTGCAAATAAATGCTTATCGCAACAGAGGCCAATGTTTTGGTTTTTGTTAAAATTCAGTAGTGATTTTAGTAGCTAAGGTTAAAAGTGGCCGATGGGGATCTTGTTGGTGCAAGCTTGTCTACAAGCCATTGGGCAAGTCTCTGCTAAGGAGGCATGGCTACTGAGATTGTCGGGTGGCAAGATACAGCAGGCTTGTGCAATTTCCCGAAACATCTACACAGGTGTTGCCACTTAGCTTTTCGTGACATGCGTTCGCGTCTATGTACTCCTTCACGCACATATCTTACAGAGTAGCAATACCTTTGTGTTCGTGTCGTGTCGGGCTACCGCTCAGCCTCTGTGTATTTGATGTTGCCTGCAAAACTGAGGATCCATTAATCTGTTTCCAGATAAGAGCAGCGGAATCAGATGACGCGCCTACGGAACTATATAAAATAATATAGTCGTTCAGCTATAACACGTTTTCAGTGCCTCTCTGCCATACCACCCGAAAGAAGTATTAAGCCTGAGGTACTCTCCGGTTACAGTCGAAATGCCGGGGTTGGGTTTCAACCAAGGACCTTCAGGTTAGTAATTCTCGCTTTAACGGCTGAACTATCTCTGGTTCAGCGCAAGCTGCGGGGATCGACACTACAGAACGAACCTCCCCACCTGCTGAACACAGCTTGGAAAATGGAAAATATTTCGCAACATTTTACGGGTGTAACGATAGTTCCTGTGTACAACTGGGAAGGAAGATGAACAGTTACCACAGAATCAGTCACATGCATAAGCAGACAAATTATGGCTCGTGTTCTGCTCAGTCAGTAGCATTCCCGTGGAGAATGTTCTTGAAGGGTAGTGTGGATTCCGAGGGGGGTGAATCACGGTTGACCTCATTTTTGCCGCAAGATAAATCTAGGCGAAAAGTTGTGAGCGAAAACAGCCGCTTTATGGACTGTTTGTGGACTTCAAAAGTTCTGGCTAAGTCATCATAGATTGTCCATAGAGAACACCGTCAAAGTTTATGTGAAACCAGCTCAGCCGGTTATCCCACTCGGAAGGGACAGTCGAACGTCGTATCGTTAAGCAACTGTCATGCAATCAGCTGAAGGAGTTCGAAAGCCGGAACAGACGAAACTCAGCTGTTGAATTTTGGAAAACTGTAACTTCCAACTCAGATCATGGGAGAATCAACCACTCCAAAAATTAGCCTGGGTGACGGTCATACATGCAGGCGTGAGAATCTTTGAGATGCGTACGTCTCAGTACTACAAAATAAGTGAACCTTTCAGTAAGGACTCAGTCAAGATTGTGTGGACATGTTCAACATGCGGTCACCCGTACCTTGGCAGGAGGAGACATCAACAAACACACCGGTTCACCTACTGGACCTAAGCAACTGGAACCGAAGTAACTTTGTTCCATTTGCTGACGAGTGTCTGCCAGACATTGTTATCCTAACGATGACAGCAACTCTAATCCTATAGGCACTGGAATACCGCTAGGTCATCCACACTACCTTGACGGTGCACCAATCGGCGTTTGCCTGGAACGGTGCTGTACTCAAAGAGGCACAGTATTATGCTGAAACTTGAAGGCATTGCTGCGAGACACAGGTACCTCGGTGAAAAAATGGCCTGTGCAGGTGCTTAGCATTACTTCATCATATTTTGGCTTGTCAATGAGTTGTGATGGATCTCTCTGTTTTTCCCCGCCGATCTTATTCCCTCGGGTCTAATTCGGTGCCAAGGGGTTAGGCACAGTAACGCATTCAAAATCTCACAAACCGCAAGTGACTCTGTAATGGCGCAACCGCTACTGACCGGCAAATCAAACCTCGACGTCAATCATTCTACTAGCATGTTTAATTCCATTTTATTGGACTACATATTATGTATCTATATATATATATATATATGAGTCGTCCGTCGGGCACTATCTTTATTATCATTGGCATCATAACATCAGAGTTCAACAGTGATACTTCGCTTCTGTACAGCCATGATCCAGTTAAAAGTCTTATTGTAAAATGAGAATAAAATTGAATGGGTAAGTGCTAGCCGTCAACGATTCTCCCCAGTTGTCTGGGATAGTCTCCTTTCGCCAGATGTAGGCAAGTAGATTAGAAAAGCACTGCCTGAGGACTTCGCCCCATCTTTGGACAAGATGGGTGGCAGGTCATCCGGACCAGCAGTTAGGTGCCGTTTGAGAGAATATATGTAGTCATAAACCTTGGGGGTTGTAGGAGCTTCCATCTCCACCCTCCAGCGCTCTACTTCAGTTGTAGGGTCCAAATTAGTGGCAATGAGTGGCGAAGATAATTGTTGTTCAGGGTACTCGGTCCAACAGTGTCTGATTGTTTGTCTGATCAAATTATGTTCGAGACCGGTGGGAACCGACAATCGAGCAGTGCTAAGGTTCTGCCTAATATCCACTGCTTCAGAGGACCTGGCAGCGCCTTGCCACAGGGAAAATTCCAGGCAATGTGCAAAGGTGTAGCGAGCTTGTTCCATCAGTAATCCGTACTCGACTGTGAAAAAGTTGGAAGAGATTCCAGAAGACGATTCTGATTAAACCGCCTAAATTCGGGATCTACCCATCTCTCAGTTGCTAAGCCGTTTGCCTTCTCCTTGCGTGGTCTTGGAAAAAGAAGACAGAAGTGATTTTGGACGGACGAGTCGTCGGAATCCACAGATGTGTTCCTAAACGAGCTGCAGTTGGTTATTGATCTGCGCCATCGGTAATTGATGGCGATGTGATAAATTTGGGTTCGTAGTTGACAGGCTGTTGGAGGTCAGATGATTTCGGTTGCTTCCTAAGTTAGCACTGCGTAAAAACTGTTCGTGGTCAGCGCATAGCTAAAGCACTCGTTCGTTATCCGTACGTTTCGACCACCTAATTGAGTCCCAGATGCTCTAAGCCTGCCCACTTGCATATTCAAATCTTCGCAGCCACAACTACATCTGGGCGTTTAGCCCGCTGTGACAGCCCACTTAGGGCGCCATAAAAGTTGTATTTGATAGTGTCAGAGCTACAATCATGTGGGGAGAAAGCAAATGTGACAAACAGGCGACGATTAGCTTCCCGCTTGTGAGACTCCTTCAAGGACCCTACCAGAGAATCCGCAGAGTATATATATATATATATATGAGTCGTCCGTCGGGCACTATCTTTATTATCATTGGCATCATAACATCAGAGTTCAACAGTGATACTTCGCTTCCGTACAGCCATGATCCAGTTAAAAGTCTTGTTGTAAAATGAGAATAAAATTGAATGGGTAAGTGCTAGCCGTCAACGATTCTCCCCAGTTGTCTGGGATAGTCTCCTTTCGCCAGATGTAGGCAAGTAGATTAGAAAAGCACTGCCTGAGGACTTCGCCCCATCTTTGGACAAGATGGGTGGCAGGTCATCCGGACCAGCAGTTAGGTGCCGTTTGAGAGAATATATGTAGTCATAAACCTTGGGGGTTGTAGGAGCTTCCATCTCCACCCTCCAGCGCTCTACTTCAGTTGTAGGGTTCAAATTAGTGGCAATGAGTGGCGAAGATAATTGTTGTTCAGGGTACTCGGTCCAACAGTGTCTGATTGTTTGTCTGATCAAATTATGTTCGAGACCGGTGGGAACCGACAATCGAGCAGTGCTAAGGTTCTGCCTAATATCCACTGCTTCAGAGGACCTGGCAGCGCCTTGCCACAGGGAAAATTCCAGGCAATGTGCAAAGGTGTAGCGAGCTTGTTCCATCAGTAATCCGTACTCGACTGTGAAAAAGTTGGAAGAGATTCCAGAAGACGATTCTGATTAAACCGCCTAAATTCGGGATCTACCCATCTCTCAGTTGCTAAGCCGTTTGCCTTCTCCTTGCGTGGTCTTGGAAAAAGAAGACAGAAGTGATTTTGGACGGACGAGTCGTCGGAATCCACAGATGTGTTCCTAAACGAGCTGCAGTTGGTTATTGATCTGCGCCATCGGTAATTGATGGCGATGTGATAAATTTGGGTTCGTAGTTGACAGGCTGTTGGAGGTCAGATGATTTCGGTTGCTTCCTAAGTTAGCACTGCGTAAAAACTGTTCGTGGTCAGCGCATAGCTAAAGCACTCGTTCGTTATCCGTACGTTTCGACCACCTAATTGAGTCCCAGATGCTCTAAGCCTGCCCACTTGCATATTCAAATCTTCGCAGCCACAACTACATCTGGGCGTTTAGCCCGCTGTGACAGCCCACTTAGGGCGCCATAAAAGTTGTATTTGATAGTGTCAGAGCTACAATCATGTGGGGAGAAAGCAAATGTGACAAACAGGCGACGATTAGCTTCCCGCTTGTGAGACTCCTTCAAGGACCCTACCAGAGAATCCGCAGAGGAACGACTATTAACGGGTGTCCACCCAATCGAAGATGCTTTCCCTCGGTAACTTGGAACGATGCTTACCCCTGCACATCCTGCCGCAGCTGACTCTGGGTCGCCAGAGGTGTGCAGCCGGAAGCAAGTGGAGAGCAATGGGGCGTGTAGCTCAACACTGTGGTTGCATCTTTTGCCTGAATATCGCTATCCGCACTCAGTATGTCGGGTTCAGGTGGTTACACATGCAGTTAAGCACAAACCACATATGCTTCGATGTCCGTCGGGTGAGAAACGGAGGATTAAATGCCAATCGAAATCCCCACGAACAAGGTAAAAATTTTACATCCTTAACTTGGCTCCTTTAAACTTACTTCACTGGGTTGAGAAGCATGTCACACTGGACGAGATAAGATGTGTTCAACCTTGGCTCGTGATGCATATTTATGAGGTGTTTCGCCTTATAGCTAGCTTAATGTGGCACGGGAAAGGAAAACTCGGTTAGTGTGGAAACACATTAACGCCAAAATGAACTACATGGTTTGTCAAGAATCGCTCATGATCAGGTACATTAGAGAATACATTATCCTTACCACGAAAACCGCGAACAACATCAGACCGATCCAAGACCAACCGATTAGTTCATCGAATCGGGCACAAATGATGCAGCTTGACCACGTTAATTGATCGGGTCGTCGCAGTAAGCCGAAAGCGCTATGTTCTGGGCGATTCATTTTTCAATGGCCGACAATGAGCCCCTGAAAGTCATGCACTCTCACGAAGATATCGTTGCAAAAAGCAGCAACAGCTACGTGGCACAAATATGTTGTGCAGCACGCAAGTGAGTATTATACGATGTTTCAGAACCTGTCTTTTATACAAAACGTAGCACTGTATCGGCATGAAAGGTGCCGGGAAAAAATGGTCATAGATGGATGAGTGACCCTCTTGGCATTGTCATAACGAACGTGCAAACCTCACGATCATTTGCCGAAATTGCGCTGACCTCCACCTGAAACATCTCCTATTTGCCTACTTGAATCTGCGAAATTGACATCAGAGTGGACAGTGTACGTCTTAGTTTCAAGCTCATGCCCAGCACATTCGTTTTTTCACCCCAGGTTTTCTCATTCCTATAGTTTTTCTTCTCTCCCTCGCGCTGATCCATTTCCATGGCTCGGTAGGCCCCAGAGAAACCACGTTTGTTATTCATGTCACCGCATCTCTCTCAGCCGGGTCGAGCTAGTTTTCATTCAGGCTTGGAAACGAAGTGATCTGGACAACTATTCTCCCCAAACACAGTAATTTCGGACACAAATTTACTATATTAGTTCGATCTAATGGATAGAATAGTGAGGAACTAGGTATGCAGCGCTCCTGAGCTTTTTCTCGGGCTGCCGCGTCTAGACTTTGCGCAGCCGATGGCAGCACAAATGGTGACAGGCCCATCTCAGTGGGTATTTTGTGTGGACCGTCTTTTAGGCTACGTCGACTGAGGACTGTAGGGTTGACCATCACTTGGTCGGAATCTGTTTAGTTGTTGAGTGAATCGATGAAGAACGCTCATTCTGCGACCACAATGGGGTATTCTGTAGGTATGATACTGTCCTGTATTCTATCGATCTAGCGGTCTCCTAAAAAAGATCCAAACTGTTCTTGTTAACCAAAGCAAGGACAGATAAGATCGTTAAATCTTTAGTCCCGACAGGAGTTTTTGTTCAAGAATGATCGTTGTTCACTAGGCGGCCTCATAGCATGCTTATTACTTTATCCATCGGTCTACAGCCATGACTATTTTCACGACCGTCTCCGTTCGTTCATTTTAAACCTTATGTTTGACTCTGTGATAACTGAGAAGCCTGCGATCTCTACCATCATTCTTTGGATAGAAAATCGGACCAGTTCGGATTAGTTCATACTGGTAGGAAAAGAAAAAAACTTTGTTTTTTACACCGCTAATTAAGCCTATCGTTAGTACGTAGCCCGAGTAGTTCTGTTCGCTTCGCGGAGCAATCAACAATGTACTGAGTTCAACCGTGAACTACCTCAAGCGATAATCAAGATACAAGATATTATCGACCTCACGATCACCGCCAAGTTAACTGAATTCATTAGATCGACGTGAACTATGACTGAACAGTGTAGGTGTACACATACACATACACACATACGGACCGCAATAAATTTTTCGTGGGGTACTTCTCTTCATCATAGTTTACTTTATTGTACTTGGCGTGCGTGCAACTACAGACACTTTATAGATTGTCCCTGACAACCAGGACAACACACAACAACTCTGTCCTACTCTATAATCATATTCAACCTTTATGGTTTTCGTTGTTGTTTCATTGTTCAAGGCAGTGGAAAGGAGACTAGGTTATATGAGTATGTAGTTGTGCGTGGCTGGGGGAGTGTGCAAACATCATTCAAACTTGCAGTGGTACTGATCCCCCTGAGTGTTTCAAGATAACCTGATTAAACGAAGTGCTAGAGTAGTTTCTGGACAAGTATAAGAAATTTTCGTCATTCTACCATCAATTGCACGGCCCAGTTCCTTTTTGCTTGCCACAAGCTTTGTTACCGTTGTTAAGAGAGCTTTATTGAGGTACAGGCCGGTCAATGGAGAGATCCAGCGGTTATTTGCAGATTACACCGTGCAACTGTACTGTGCACCGGGATACAATGCCATCATTGGTAAGGGCGTAGATAGTAGCCACTGTTTGTCCACTTGTACAGACCAGTAATCGTTAAACTAGGAGCGATTTGAAGAATATTCAGTCATCTTGTCTAAAGAGCTGCAACAAGTGAACACCGCATCTCCGAGACAGCCTACCAATGCGGACAAAACTGAATGACATTTTACTGTTACTTGCTCATGAATGAACCTTAAAAGCAAACACTGAATCCTAGCAAACGATTTTCCACATTTCAGTCACTACCCTTGAAAAAATCCTACCACTGGTAAATTCTCACCACCTATTAAATGAAGAGTTTTGGAACGTTTAACGGAGCTATCGGTCGGCCAGAAAACCGAGTTGCCTGAGTGAAAACATCACTAATTCCCGTTCCAGTGACTAGGGTTCGAACCCGCGTGCATATAGTTCCGTCTGAATGTGCGTTAGTTCCTTCAGTGATATGGCCGAGCTCGTAGTTCCTAATCTCATATTATTCAGGACCAAATTTGAAGTAACTGCATTTCACTTCTTCGAAGTCGGCCTAACGATAAGGGTTGTGTTGAATGTGTTGAGATCTTTGTTTATTGGATAATAAGGCTAACGATACTACTCTCACGAACAAACGTTTAGTTCACTTGCATTGTATCCTCCAAACTAGCCCTCGAGAGCAATAACGTTCCCTCATTTTCCCGTTAACAGCAGACGGTTTATCGTAAGCTTAATTTACCTGTTACGGGAACTCAGATCACACAGTCCAAGTTTTATTGAATCTTTTCGTTCTATCCAGATGGTCGAACGGTCAGCATGAAGCTACATCTTTTTAACAATAATAGTTCAGCCTGAAATACACTTACTGTTCTCCTCCCTCCAGTTCAACGACTTGGAGCAACGACTTTACTGTGTGCAGCTGCACCAACGGATTTACTTACCATTTTATTTAAAAAATGCCGCTTTCGAACTCCGTAATTTCGAAGAACCGAAAAAGTGTCGTTCACATCGTCATGAGGTGCAGTCGAGATGGCTGTTTGATTTTGATCATTCGAAGTGTGGAAGGCAACTTCAACAGAAGTGCGTTTTTAACAGGCTGACCCAACACAGACTGCTTTCAGCCATCATACTATACAAATGTGAAGTGCTTCACATCTGGCAGGTTCGCACCAACCTCCCCCGTCAAATTTGAAAATTGCGCGCCCTCTCTCCGCTACTCCACTCTATCTCTTTCTATATTTTTCTTGCTCAGGCTATCAAGAGACTTTTTGAGTCACAACAGCGTTAAGTGTATTACTGGCCTTCAACACATCGGGCTTGGTTTTTTATGCTTCCATTTTATTGATTTGGTTTGGAAAAATAGCTGTTCCTCCTTAGTAGTATTGG
Organism: Clonorchis sinensis; assembly: GCA_003604175.2. Lineage (NCBI taxonomy): Eukaryota > Metazoa > Platyhelminthes > Trematoda > Opisthorchiida > Opisthorchiidae > Clonorchis > Clonorchis sinensis. The sequence goes on along the minus strand of CM030369.1, from coordinate 188,725,061 downwards.
TTTTCGTATTCCACCTGAAAGTTCATAGAGAGAGAGAGAGAGAGAAATTTCGCTGATAAATGTCCTTCGTTATGCTGCCGTCTAAGACTTCGGGAAGCCGAAACTTGCTTTGGGAACCATCTTGATTGAATCTGAAAGAGGGTTATGTGAAGGTGGAATTCTTCATGTGAACTCTGTGAGTACGAACTATGGATGCGCCGGTTTTTAAAAGCACACGATGTGCTTACCGGTTTTCCTGTTGCACCGGTTGATTCACAATTAATCGTTTCGTGAAACTTGAAGAAGAACGAATGAAAATAGAGCTCAGAGTGATTGTCCGATGGTACCGCATGCAAAAACAAACATACCTCCAAAGTCACGGTCATCGTTACATTAATGATAACAAATAATAACAAATAATCAGCGATTACTGTGCCCTTGCTTATTCAAGTGCCCGTAGATTGATCTTCTTTGGGAGAACATTCTACGTTGATTTTCGATTCCACCGATTAGTCAGACTGCCTCACTCTATTATGATTTACCAACCGAATCTAAATAAACTAACCGTGTCTATGGAAACCGATGGCACAAAGCTGACTGATCTTATGGTGCAAAGTGAGTCAAATACATCTGTTTCGAAGAATGACCGAGTTATAGGCGAGTTCGGGTGGTCGGCATACGCCTATTTGATCAAACATGCATTGTGAGCACGCTGATATGATCCGCGTTTACACTCGTTCGTTACTTTTCGCCACTTTTAGGCTTTCACTACTGTTTCTTTGCTGCATACCGCCGCCCCTATAATGTACGCCATTCGTCGCTTGACAGTGTTCACCTCGTAGCACAGATTGCACATATCAGTGACTGCTATCTTGAACTTGGCTGCGATGTAGCCATGACAGCTGTTTCATTGATTATGGTGTAAACTGACCTCAACCACTGCCAAACGGTGTCTGTTGTATCTTCGCGTCTTTGGGCATCTGATCAGATATATACCTAAATGTAAGAAAATTCTGAGTGTTTTTGCTACTGGTCTTTGTTAGGGGGAAAATCTATCCCTCGGGAAAACTGAGGGTGGTCTGCGTTGGGAGACGAGAGATGGTTTTCCTAAAGATGTCCATTTCAAACCAAAATTCACTGGACCGAATCGACTTGACTTCAAAGAATGGCCGTCATCAAAGAGCGCTTAATGAAGACCCCATGTTTCATATTTTCAGTTAGGCCTACATAAAAATCAAGCGCTTCTAACGTAAGACTGCTTTCCGGTGACGCTAAGTTTGTACCCTTCGTCTTGTTAAGGTTCATTAAACTACTTCAGATACGAATATAAAGCTTGCGGTTGGAACAAAGGAAAGTTTCCTGACTGTCTGCTGACTTGATCACGTGATCCGAATTTTATTTCAAGTGGAACTGACCAATAACCCACACCATTAATTGAGGTGGAAAACACTGAAAACGGCTTGATGGTTGTCGCTGACCGGAAAACATCACATAGCTTCTTGACTCAAAGTTTTGGGGGCACCATTGATCGACCTCCGCAAGTCAGTTTTATGTTCACAGAAGGACTGCATTGGCTCGGAAAAGACCGTGGGCTCAACGACTGAGGTCCGTCGACAGAAATTCCAGTAATACCTAGACCCAGCTTGAATGCTACAACCATCCAGGATTCCTTTCATTGTTTGGAGCATCGCGGAGAGTCAACAATATCACCACGTGATAGTTACCACTGAACTTCAATGCTTCTGTTTCCGTATTTCCACGCAATTTCCTGCAACCGCTCGATTGTAGAAACAAACTCTTTCTGATTTCTGCTAATACTGTTAGATGAGGTGATCAGCGTTTATTACAACGCTTATTGAGTGAGCTACTGAGAGCAACACTGAGAAACTCCACCTGAATTCAAATTTCAAGGCAGAACGCGGTCTGGCACTTCGAGCTCCCCGTTCGGCCGGTTGTTTTCTAATAACAGTTTTCAAACTTGCCGAAGTAAACTTGGAATTTCGTCTTTCGCAAAGCGTAGTTTTGTGCTTTTAGACTCGAAGATCAAGCTGGAGAAAACATACACTTGAGAATAATCACTTTTGGCGTTAGAGGTGACTTTCATCGAGAAAGGTGGTGACAATCTGTAGTAGGAATATATTTCAAGTAAGTTCAGGTTACTTGTGAGTAGTTCAAATTTATTATGACGAGAGTTGACCCTAGTTTTGGTCGGGGTCTTCTAATGTTGGGTTGCATGTGCTTGAGACAATGAGGCCAAGTTTGTCTCTGCTGCCAACGGTGGATTAATCCGCTTGGCTAAGTTTGTCACCCACTTGTAGATAATCAATCCGGAATTATTGGTTTGCAGCTGCTAGCGATACAAGAAGTTGCCCAGTGACAACATGTGAATGCTGAGGTGATCTGGGGTAACCTGATTATGCGGGCTCTACTCAGCGTGAGTTAAGCACTTTGGGTTCACGTGCAGAAACGTAAAACGATTTCACGGTTGAACGATCAATAATGATGGCCATGGTTCATGGCTTTTGGGTTCAGTTGCTGTGTTCGCCAAACTATTTTGTGATAGTCATGCTTGCGAAATTTTAAGAAAATACTGACGATTATTGGGATGCATCGAAGATCCCCTCACTTTAGATAAGTGTCTATTATAAAACATTCTTGCCAACAGCACATCTAGTAAAACCCTCCCCTATGTTCGAAAGTTTGCAACTGGTTTAGGTAATTGATCTACCATTGATCTTATACGTGCAAGCGCATTTCTCAATGTGACATTCCTACTCCTGGTCGATTGTGAGTTACTGAAGAATATGAACGATATTGACCGACCACGGTGATAGCGAGGCTCGATTGGGCAACCTGTGGCTACTCTCGTACTAGAATTTTTTACCAGTTATGTCAAGATGTTTCTTGAAAGTTGCCCAAATACGAAGATATCCGAATGGAAGAATTATCACGATGATTTTGGGAGTTCAAAGTAAATTAAAGTTTTGGTAGTGGGTTGTCTCACAGAGTATTAGTAGAAAGCCGTAAAGTGGTTGGGCATATAATCCTCTGCCACATATGATAAATAAATAGGATAAATTTCCCCTAGCGACGTCGGGAGAAATGCAACTCGAGCGCGACTGCTTCACATAAGGCGGAAACCTTTCATATCAGGGAAAACGAAAGCGCGATCCAAGCGATATAATAGATACATTTGAACCAGTCACACATTCAGAATTATATCGACGACAGTGGCGAAAAGAAGCCGACTACGTATACAAACTGCATTCACACTCAATTGTTGCGACCTTTGAACTTCTGGTGTTTTACGGGCTATTACTGTTTCCACTACCCAGATGACGTAATTTGTTCGACTCATCAACTGTCCTACTGCTTCACATACGCAGCCACACACGCGCTCCCCTTCTAGCTCCATATAAAGTGCTGATGTACTAATCAAGATGAAAAATGACGGAATGCAAGCTTTTGTTCCGCATCTTCGTTCTTAACACTTACTGGTCTTTCGCTCTGCCGCAAGAGAAGTCGTGATGTCTTGTGTTTGTTACCGCTAAGTTACTTGTAAGTAGCGCAAATATAAACGAAAGTTCTGTAAGATCTTATTCCTTGTAAATTTTCAAAATGTGGCATCCCCCATCAAAGGCTTCTGATGCAACTATGTTGAACGAATGAATTAGCGGGTTTCACTTTTAGTGTGTTGCCCCAATTCCCCATTGTAGCTTGCTCTGGGTTTTTGAAACCCAGTCATTAACCATGGATATCAGGCCAAACATAACCAAACTGCAAGGAAATTATGCCGATAAAGCCTCATCGGGCGAAACACAAACAGGACCTGAAGCAGGGATTGTTACTTATTCCGCAGGGCTCAGATCTAGAAAAAAGTGCTATTAATCGTCAGTGGCTTTTATTCGACGATCTTTTCAGCTGGAGAGAAGGGAATAGCTGCGATAATTCTCGCTATCTGGTCAGTACCATTCCGAGCTAGGAGTTCACACATCCAGATCTATGGTAATGAGGAATGTGTATATCGTAGGCTATAAACGACTAGATGACACTCTAAGAGATAGACACTAATTTGCTATGCAAAAAACGTTCTTTGTGAATAAGGGGAAGTTCCGCTCCCTCCAGGGAGGGAACAAGTCCGCCGAATGTTTAAAGTTCTACAAATGCACATTCGATTCAATGTCTTAGCAGGAAAAGGTACATTGTGGTAGCTTTCATTCCCCAGGGCACATTTGTCATCTGTCACACAACTGTTAGCTTTCAATTGCCTATTCTTCATACTTCAATTCTGTGCAGTAATTTTCTGCTTTTTAGGCCTGTTTTATTGGAAGGTCAAGTCGCTTCTGGAATATTCAGTGGTACACCATTGATTTAAATGGAACCTACTGCTTTTTTGGCCTTCCCGTTGGGGGTGGAACTCTTTCTCATTTGGGAATCATCTTACGCTTGCGGAAGAATAGTAAATTCTTATTTCTACTTACTTTTTTAAGTTAAGAATGAAGTAATTTCTAGTAACCGGCACGAAGAGACGGGACCTTACCGTGGTGTGGCGGTTTGTGTACCTCGGCGACCCATTGAGCTATACTGGGGGGTGCCCGCGTGACACCCACAGAGTCTCTCATACCAGGTTGGTCCATGGGTAGAGGTCTGACGAACACAGTCTCCTGGCCCTCCAGGTTGGGGGTTGGAACATGTGTGGCGACGTGTTCCGTAAAAATGGTAATGCACTTGCATTTCCAGCCCAACACCGCTGCCTTGCGGTTAGGCTTCTGAGCCAAAGGCTTCGGTTGAGGACCTAATCGTCCTCCTGTCTAGGTGTGGGCGCCCTGGCAGTATCCCAGCCCTCGTACAACCATGACATTCACAATAACAGTACTTTCATGCCACATCGGCCGTCGCGTGGTGCCATCAGCCGGGTCGCCTTACTTGCTGCATACAGCAGGGCGGGTAAGCGAAAACATGCTACTGCTGACGCCTCCCTTCTTACACTTTCACGTTTTCCGTCTTCCACCCTCCCCCGCCCCAATTTTAATACTTTCTCCGCAGGTCCCAGCTCTAGGACTGATCGGTTTGCCCGCCCTGCATCACACTTAGCTGCAGATTGTGTACGTCCGAGTTCCGTTACATCCCTAAACACTTCGAAGTCTGTTTTCAAACCCCGAAAGCCTGTCTACTTAGCCACCTTTAATGTTCGTTCACTGAAGCAAGCAGGTCAACAGGTGGCTCTTGCTCGTACGCTGGATTCCCTCAGCATTGATGTATGTTGTCTGTCAGAAACAAGGACGCAGGACGCAAGTACCGTGATCGAACTGACTGCCCCTCGCTCTTCCAGGTTCCGGCTGCGCACCTCTGGTGATGCAGAGGCCGCTGCAGCTGGATATGCTGGGGTGGGTATTGTACTGAGTGAACGAGCGGAAGCGTCTCTGCTTGATTGGATACCCGTTGATAGTCGCCTCTGTGCGGTTCGTTTGGCAACATCTGTGAGAGAATCTAGAGGAAGTGAGGTCCATCGCACCTTGTTTATTGTGTCTGCTTACGCCCCAACTGACTGTAGCTCTGAATCTGCCAAGGACAGTTTCTATGACGCTCTAGGTGCCCTTCTACAGCAGGTTAAAACCTCAGATATCGTTGTGGTTGCTGGTGATATGAACGCCCAGGTAGGTAGACTGAGCGCTGCTGAGGCCCGATTGGGTGGTCGTCTTGGTTTGGACACGAGACGCACGGACAACGGAGACCGCTTACTTCAGATGTGTGCCGATCACAGACTGTTCCTTTGCAGTACGAATTTCCGGAACAGCGGAAATCGCTTGACAACGTGGTGCCCACCAACAAACCAGCGACGAACCCAAATAGACCACATCGCCGTGAGTTATCGGTGGCGAGGGTCGATCACCGCTTGCCGCTCCTTCTGGAACACCAGCGTGGACTCCGACCATGCACTTGTACGCTGCTGCTTTTCATTGCGCTTTTCAGGTGTACGCAAAACGCGCACACCTCGCTTAGCCATTGAGAAGCTAGTGGATCCAGAAGTCAAACGAAACTATCAAAACCAGCTCGTCGAATGCCTGCCGGACGGTACGGTGTCGGATATAAACGGCCACTGGGAAAAGATATCCAAAGCGCTACTCAAGGTTGGAACGTCTGTTTGCGGTACAACCCAGCCAACCTCATTCAAACATTGGATCTCTGATAGGACCGTGTCTTTGCTGGAGACCCGGCGACAGATTCCCCCTGGCCGCCACCACAACTCCACCCGACGCATCATCCGACGCCAAGTGAAACTGAGTGTCCGTGCAGACCGAGAAGCTTGGTGGACCCGAAAGGCCGAAGAAATGGAAGATGCAAAGAATGCTGGAAATGTGCGCAGGCTGTTCCATTTGATTCGTTCGACTGGTCCTCGAAAACCTCTTGTCAGCGAAACAATCAGAGACCAAAATGGCTCCCTGATATGCAATAAAGCAGAACGTCTGGACCGCTGGGCACAGTACTTTGAACAGCAATTCAGCTGGCCACCTGCTACTCCAATCCAGAATCCTGGCCTTCAACAGAAAGCTGGACCGTAAATATGGAGTCGCCTTCGGTCTCAGAAGTGTCCGAGTGTATTTCTCTACTCAAGCGTCATCGTGCTGCTGGTCCTGACGACCTTCCACCTGCTCTTTTCAAGGATGGCGGTGGGCTCCTCAGCCAGTGCCTGTCTAGACTATTTGGGTCTATCTGGGAGAAAGAGACCGTCCCAGACAACTGGGGTGAATCGATAGTAGTGCCCATTTTCAAAAAGGGTACTCGCAGTGAATGTAGCAACCACAGAGGTGTTAGTTTGACTCCTGTTGTGACAAGGCTTCTGGCGTCATTGATTCTTCGTCGTCTTACGATGGCACGCGAAACCTTGACTCGTGAGAATCAAGCGGGATTTCGACCGGGTAGAGGCTGCATTGACCACATCTTCACACTCCGTCAGGTGTTAGAGCAACGCCACATGTACAGACGACCCACAATCTTGGTGTTCCTTGACTTCAAGGGTGCGTTTGATTCTGTCGATCGGTCAGTGCTGTTAAATATACTTGCTCAACAGGGTATGCCCCAGAAGTTTGTAAACATAATCCGATCCCTATATTCACATACTTCTGGGCGGGTGAGAGTGTATGGCGAGCTCTCCAAAAGCTTCCCTACAAAAAGTGGTGTCAGACAAGGATGTCCACTCTCTCCATTCTTGTTCAACTTCGTCATTGATGAAATAATGAGGCGAACGCTGGAAGGTCTTCAAAACCCCGGTGTTCAAATCGTTGCTGGTGAGAGCCTTGTCGATCTGGAGTACGCAGATGATATCGCCCTCATCTTTGAAGACGAAAGTGAAGCACAAGCCCTGTTGAACAGACTGACCACCATCATACCATCTTTTGGCATGCGCCTTGCACCTTCAAAGTGCAAAGTCATGCTTCAGAACGTGCAGTCTCCGGACATATCCCTTAAAATTCAAGGAGAATCACTGGAGATTGTGGAAAACTTTACATACCTCGGTAGTTGTATTAGCTCTGACGGAAGTGTGTCTGATGAAGTCAGTGCAAGAATCTCAAAGGCTCGAATCACGTTTGCTAATTTGCGTCACTTGTGGCGTCAAAAAGGCATCTCACTAGATCTTAAGGGTCGTGTGTACCAGGCTACAGTAAGGGCTGTATTGTTGTATGGGTGCGAGACATGGCCTCTACGGACAGATGATGTGAGGCGTCTCCAGGTTTTCGACCACCGATGCCTCAGAAGCGTGGCTGGTTTTGGATGGCGTCAGCGTGTTAGTCACGAGGTGATTAGAAAACGGGTATTTGGTTGTGCTGCAGGTACATCAATTGGGGAAATCATCCAGCACCACCGACTACGATGGCTCGGTCATGTGCTACGCATGCCGAAACACCGTCTACCGAGGCGAGTGTTGTTCTTCGTGCCTCCTTCAGACTGGCGCAAACCGCGAGGTGGACAGCGCATGACTTGGCAGAAAGGCGTGAAAGAGATCACGAAGAGTTTGGGTGTTGTTGGTGCTGTACGCCTTCCAGGATGGGGTCCCCGTGACCCCGCCTGTGCTTGGCTGGAGACGTTGCAAGAAATGGCGGCTAATCGATGTCAGTGGCGTTCATGCTGTCAGTTTCTTTCCAGATTGTCTGATTGAGCGGTTGGAGGTGTAGGCACCTCAGAATGCTTGACATAGGCCAGCACTAGGTCCCCTCCCTCATCCACTCTTTTCTCTTCTTTTCACTCTAGGGCTTTTTATATATAATTATATATATATGCATATGAAACTAGACGAACTTCATGGTTTGTACGGCAGTGAAGCATCAGTGTCAACACTGATGTTGCTGTCTTTGATGATGATGATGATGATGATGATGATGATGACATGATGATGATGATGATGATGATGATGATGATGATGATGATGATGATGATGATGATGAATTTCTAGTAAGTTTCCAGGTTTCCGCAAGTAAGCTTCGGTTCCAAGTAAAGGTAGAAACACACGGCAGTCACTATGTAGGAGCTCCGAGCCCTATGGGCTTTACACATGCAAATCAAAGTACAAATCTGTCTCACTACATCCTGATGAACTGCACTTCTGGGTAACGTAGTCTATGCATTCACAAGGAAACTTCTCTCGTTTTCAGATGCAAGCAGCGTTTGATACGAGGTATTGAAGAAACACGATAGGTCCTAAGGGCAACGACAGTCGACCAACTTCCGACCGTTACCTCATCTGCTGATGCTAAGGTGCAACCGATATTTACTCGACTAGGTTTTTGCACGTCCTCTGAAATTTCGCTGACGAAGTACGGAACTATAGTTTGGTGGTGAGCAACGAAACAGTGAGTAATACGAAGTTTTACTGCTTGCAGTTGGCAGCATGAATAAAAAGCCTGATCAGGTCAGGAATAATGATGTTTCACCGCCACGAAATGGTTAAATTTCTTGACGATTTTCATCACGGGCCAAGGAACTAATTCGGTCTGCATTTATCATACAAAAAAGTGTAACTGCTTTCCGCATAGAACTGCAATTAACTGTTGACTCTGTTGATCAAAGGGGGCAAACAATAAATCCTACTACTACATCCATCTAATCAGCCAAGTTAAGATGAAAAGGGGGTTGAACTGCCCTTCTGTATTAAGTTTTTCCATCTTCAATTTCACCTCTTAAATTTGAGAATTATCAGTTCCTCGCTGACTGTCTAGAAAAAATGTCAGGAACAAAGTTTAAGTGTTCTGAGTGGTAAACTTTCGTGGCAATTTCACTGTGGTTTTGAAACAGGAAACGTTTTTTTTCCTGGCCGGAAGACGACTGGCTAGGACTCCCAAAAAACAGCCGAGGATCGTCCGCGTGTCTCTTATTACAAGGGTTGGTTGCAGAACATTGTTTATGGTATCTTCCACTTGACTTCCGCTTCAGAATGATGGACTGTGAACAGATGCGACCACGAAATAGCGCAATACGTTCACCTTTTCGGTTTGTCGGCTACTGTAGATGTACATTGTAACTGAAGTTGAAAAAATTCTCACGGTTAATTTCACGCAATAAAAGTTTTGCCACTGGTTATGTTGCAAGGAAATTGTAGTGTTTTTATACCCTTTCGCTGACATTTGGATCATACCTGGAGTTATAACACGGCATCTAAAAGGACCCATGAATAGCAGTGTCTTCTTAGTGTCAAGAGGTTCCGGCAATTTAAACCGGACCCGGCAAGACTCAACGCATCTTAAATGTCTCACTGGCAAGCCAAGATGCGGAGTGAGAAATGCTCCAACCTCTGTGTCAGAAGTTGGCTAACCATGGGACACCTCAACTTGACATCTGGTTATCTTTACATCCATATAAAAAGGCTTCCAAATCCCTGTCGGATTTTTAGGAACATGCATCGGAGGCAGCTACAAACACCAGTTACCATCAGCTACTTATGAGTAGCTCATTCTCAACCATCCGTTTCCCCACTATCCTCATGCGGCGTCAGTCGGACCGTTTTGTTATCCATAGACTAACAACTCTCCGGACGAGAACGTCGTGTGGCGTGTTACATTGATCTCCGTTCCACACCCCGAGTCTGTTTGCTTGCGGTAGCTGTATTTATCTTGTTTTAAATGTGATCCCGTATCAGGTTGCTGAAAGGTCACGTTTTTAAGTCATTTTTGTGTATTTCTCGTTTCTGTGGTAAGGGGGGTCATTGAGTGCAGCCTGGGATCGAACACGCCGCCGTGGAACCACATGCCATTTAAACTCCGGCACGTTAGACCAGAGTACCACTGTAGACGGGCTGTTCTCCTCCGGGATCTTTTCCTGGGTCCAATAGTAGTCTATTCCTCCTGTGTGAATTCCCCGCCCAGTTCGAGTTGTTACATTACCAATATGCTTACGTATGACCAGTCAGTCACTGCTACCCTGTCGGCTGACCTGAGCTCATTCATACCATCGCTGTTACTGATTTAAGCGTTGATTTCTATCAGTAACATTAGGCTCTTATTTTTTTAGCCTGCTATTTCCCAACTATGCCTGCCTCCGAGTCACCCATACTGTTTCCTCACCTCGATCGTACGTCGACACATTGGAGACACTTATACAGTTTTGCTTTATAACTCCTCCCGTATCACCACCTACCAACGCGACCAGTACAGGCATCTGCTACGCGTTGATGAATTTGACATAGGCTGCGCCAATACAGAGGTACCATCATTCTCCGGTTCTACAGTATCTGTCGAGTTACCTTAGGAAACACGTCATAGGGATTTACAGGGGGTGTTAATGCGAATGAAGGTTAGAATTGAGTATATCTTTCCCCAGTGAGTAAGATAAAGGCAAAAAGACCATGCAATGATGCGCCGAACAAACGAATCCATCACGAAAGTCGTTCGTAAAAGGTTACACGAGAATGCAGGTGTAGTACAGAAGCGCAACAAGGCTATTTCAAATAATGGCTAGCAATACGTTTGTGAAGCCACTTCTTGCAGTCTTATCCTTGTTCTGTTTAATGGTAGCCAGCATTATCATGTTTTTACGGGATGCAGAATGAGGGTCCAAATCTTAAAGTTGATAAGATGTAACTACACTTCAATGTTCCTTGTAACTGGTGTGTTGAGATCCACCACAATTAACCAATAGCCAACTTCCGGTTTCGCCCAGTTTGGGGTTCATTAGTTTGGTGAACTCCCCAAACTTCAACCAGTCTCTCCATTTTGCCCATGTAAAGTTTTAAAAAGGCAGTGAAATACACACATTTGCATAGCAATTTGGTTCTGTCGGGAGACTCACCTGGAACCCAGTTGAATCTCTAGTTGATGATGCTCATGCTTCAGGTTGCACGATGTTCGAGATACCGCGATACCTTGTATAGACGTAATACACTACTCATAAGGTTGCTGAAGAGTTTTCAGCAACCTTATGCGTAGTGTATTACGTCTATTTTAGAAAGACAGTTTACGGTCTACTGAGAGGATATTTGAATGTGCCGACCAAACGTGATGCCCTTCAAAAAAGTTAACCGTATTAGAGAGTCCGCACGTTCGAATGAAATAGGCTTGCACGCAGCATACTGCAAGCTTTCCACGGACCTTCTCCACTTGCAATCGGTCGAAAGGGACAGGCGTTTTCTGTCCACGAAGGCTTTTGTCCTAAGGGTAAATAGCCCAAGGTACCGAGACACTTTTACGCAGTTTAATGTTTATGTACATTATGCAATGAAAACGTAATCTGATTCAAGTCCTTTGAAAGGAAATAAAGTGTACATAATCGTGCTCCTGAAAAATAAAGTAGATGAAACAAAAATACATGGTCGGCTGTTTTGAGAAGGACTGATTGGTGAATCCTTTGATTGCATACTGCAGCCACCAATCAAGGAGTTTGGAGGGTCTCCGTCTGTGACGTTTTCGATGGTGAAATCTCACTGTGAAGTATTCAACGCGTGTTGTCATGGTCAAACTGCGCGGCAACCAGTATTAAATTTCATTCAAAATGGAATATCACGTAACGACTGCGACTGCTCAGGTAGAACTGCCTCGAGGTCACGGCGTTTGTACCTGAAAATGCACCAAGAGGGTTCACCGCTTCAGAAAAATATCCAATCGCAAAGAGCACAAAAAATGAAGTAAGTATTCAAATCCAAAATGAGTTTTAATTGATTTTCAAATTATAAACGCATTCATACTTTTGATTTGTGACACAAGTCATCAAAAAATGACGACTTCTTTTCAGAACGGACAGAGAAGAATGTCAGGTCCTTTTTCCAGAATATTTTGACTGTTTGATGTACAACACTACTGTCTTTGATCAGGAGTCTGTGAAAAAAACTTGGCATAAAAAAGACGTAATGTAAATTCGCGCGATAAATATGCACACCCGATTAAACTGGAACGAACACGCGTGGGCTGATGCTAAGTTGCAAAAACACGAAGCATCTCTGCCCGTTCGTTCGGTATCGGTCCAAAGATCAACGGTGCTGACCCCCAGGTGATCGATAACTACAGAGCACCAACAACAAACGAAGCAGAGGGTCGGCAGTATTGAAAACGGGGTCCAAAAATACACGTGTCGTTGGTGCACTTCTAATAAGCCTAAGGAATGAACTGTACGAACCATTTCTTGCTACTTGAGGAAGGTGCATTTCCCATTCCCTGATCCATCAATACTCAGGAGAGGCAAAAGGACGTGTGTTGCGGTAGACTGCAAACTTCTAAGCAGCATATCATGCGGTTCCGTGGACCACACCGTTAATAGACTGCCCAAAAGGACCATGCTGTTGACGGTGGTAAAACAGGAGCATTTAAGAGTGCGGCGTTGTATAGCAACAAGGTAGGATCCATACAGCTTGCTGAAGTACAGTTATTCGTGCACAACCAAGAAATAGTTGCCGCTTAAGGCAATAAACTTGGAGCTGCCTGCTAAGCAAAATCACCACCGTTCCACAGTACAACACTATACCTCCAGTTTACAGCGTCTGTATGCGGTATTTATTTGTTTCTCGCCATTGTCATTTTGTGAAATGTCTACTGAGTACACCGTATGTCAACGGCAAATGTGACATGGATAAAAACGCGACTGGGTAAATTTACGCCCCATTAATCAGTCTAGAAACAGAAAGAGAAACTGTCTATCTAGGCCAATGCTGACTCATCGGCGACAGGGGATGTTTTCAAAACGCAGGCTGGCCTTCTTCATCAAGAGTTGGCACTAATTGGTGGCAAGTGCACTGTCATTCGGCAAAACTTCAACAATTTCGGATGATGTATCATCACGTTCGCCGAGTGCACCTGCCAAGATCATGTGTACACCTGAGGGAAGAGCACTGTCTGGTCTGATGAACAAGCGTTGTCAAAAACATTCTGCAAAATCCATTTCAGCCAACCAAACCATGAATGTGGTATCCACTTTCCCTCAGGGCTTGACAGTCGGGTAACCTGGTGTGACACACTGATCGTGTGGTACATGCGAACAATATCGAGGGCATCGAGTTCTTCAACAAATGGTAAAATTTATCAGCTACGCCCATGAAACCACAGGACATCAGGGAGAAGCTCAGTTGCAGGATGTGACAAAGTGACGCTTACACCGCCAACATTGGATGTGCATTTTGCATCTGATGCCATGCAGCAAAGAGACATTACACAATAGCACAGTACAAAAACAGCACCTATCACGAAGGCTCATGTAACAAACAGCTAGCAATCAAAAGAGTATTGGCAAAGCGATGTCCTGGATGGTAGGCTCAGTAGTGAACTCAGCGTTTAACTCCTAATCTAAGCAAATGAGTTCGGCACCCGGTCAGCTTATTCTGTGCTTATTCATCCGTTTCGTATGAGACACCTCACTGTACGGGGGAGTTCTCCACAGTGCTAAATTACGACATGCTTGCGAGAACATTTGGAAATCTATTCAGAAAGGCTTGGTAAACAATCGGTAGTTCTTTACATCAGTGGAAGTTACCTTCCAATTGATGGAAAACATCTGGAAATCCTTGATATCAATGGAAGGTATTGGTGCAATGCAGGGATTGAATGGCATAACCAATTCAGTGATTTCAAGCCAACAATCCGAAGCATTGGCGTTAAACACTGATGTTATTCTGTCGACGATGATGGTGATGAGGCCACGAAGTACCGTTGATCAAAACAATTTGGGCAGAAGTCTGGGACAAATCAGCCACGCTCCAACAGAAAACACAAACTGAATTTGGGTGCAGCTTTCTCAGCTAGCGTGAGTTTATGAGTTAAGCTTTTTCTTTACTGAATCACTTATGGGTGTACTCAAGCCCCAATCATTAAACTCGCCACGCCCTTCAAACCAGAGCAGCGCTCATGGTGTCCCAGTTGCCCACCTATACAATTATTAAAGATACCTATTCTATCGTTTCAGAAGGGCTTGGTAAACAATCTGTAGTTTATAATTGGGCAGCGTTTCGCTTTTGACACAAAAGCTTCATCAATCCAAGTGAGCAGGTCACCAAGTTGGCCAGGTTTTAAGGCAAAGAGAGCACCAAACAGTAAGACGTCTTCAGATTAGCGCACTAGATTAGTGTTGTTTGTCAATTAAAGGTTCTTGTCGGTTAGTGTGTTCGCCTAAATCCTGCGCTGATGGGTTGAAGGAGTTGCAAATTACTTCCGATCGAGTTTGGTTCTTAAATCTTCCACTTCAAGGTGCTTCAAATGATCACTCACGGTGGGTGTCGCTGGTAGATTTTCCTTGGTCTTTGTGTGCTTGTGGGTGTTAAGACAATTTAGCTGGGGGGAGGGAAGGTGGGTGAGGTTAAGTGCAACTCAGATGATGACTCCTGATAACCGCAAACGAACACGTGTCAGCTCGACTGATCCAAAACCGTTCTCCACACGCTTGCCAGTTCCACGCCTTCTATTCTATTAACACTGGGAAACTTGGCGATTTCTACTGCCTCAGCCATCAGTTTCTGTGGCGTAGACCGTCGTCCTTGTCTCAAAACCTCAACATTTTCCAAATCTATTTTGTGTCCCGTGTCCAGTGCACGTCCCCCATTGTCGAGTCTTTCAGTAACGCTCGATATTCATCTGCGTTTCTCGGTGGCCTGTTCCGAACTTTTTCCCAATGGATCGATACCTATTCTAATTTTGTCTTAGTAAAACACCAATTTTCTCCAAGACTGATTATTTTGAGTTAATTCCACAGTGCGACTTCCACACATCGCACGTATTTTTTCAGATGAAGAAACAGGGTTAGGTGACAACCGTAATCCGGATCTTGAAAATCCCTCCTCCTTTTTGAGTACGTCGTGAAACAGTAAAATAGGACGGGGGGTCGGGGTCTTACTTCTGCCTATTCTGATGGCGGCGAGTAACTATTTTGACAGAGTCTTATCACACAAGTGCAATTATAGAGAGCTCACAAGGTTTGGGTGGAAAATAGGCGATCAGAATTTACAAATGAGTGACCCTTGGGCGTCTATTGGAGAGGGGTCATCGGTTGGTTAGGACAAAGTCAATGCTTTCATATGATGTAACCCGATAGTACTGCTTATTCGGGAGCGCTGTGGCGGAGGATCTTTGAACAGTTCAAGTGGGACTCGATAAACCATGATGAGTGATATGGCCAGGATGATTTGGTGGTTCAGGTCGATCGGCTGATTTGTGTTTGCAAGGATCAGTGTTTAGCTCTTCTGGCTCTAAAGCAGGACGGCAAAACCTTAGACATTCTCTGGGACAGGCACCTAGTTGCACGACCTCTAAAGTTCGAACTCTGCTGGTAACCGAATGAGTAGATTAACCATAAAGAAGGACTCATTGATATTCTAGCTTTCAGGTATGCACTGAACTAACAAGTCCTAGCGAAACAAAATATCGGTTGAATTTTCTGCGGAGATAGGCTGTTAACCGATGTGCGACTGAGTCGGAAGCTTACGACTGGTAACTGTATGTGAATAGGTTTCATGGGGAGTGAAATGAGTTCTGAGTTCTATCCCACCAGAACAAACTTCTGGTTCGAGTAATAAACCATTGTACTGCCTCAAGGATGTCGTCAGTGCAAATCATGTGAGCCCCTTCGACAGACACACTCTTTTGTAAGTCTTGCCAATAGAGTTGAGAATGTTTATGTATTAACCAGACTAATTTCTTTTACGGTTTATTTTGTGTATTCCCGCA
This sequence comes from Clonorchis sinensis, assembly GCA_003604175.2. NCBI lineage: Eukaryota > Metazoa > Platyhelminthes > Trematoda > Opisthorchiida > Opisthorchiidae > Clonorchis > Clonorchis sinensis. The sequence goes on along the minus strand of CM030369.1, from coordinate 188,708,952 downwards.
AGGTTCCTGACAGTCTCATTATAGTTTTTAAACCCCAAGTCTTAACGCGAGACTCTCTTGAGATCAGCATCTTGCCCACTACGGTCCTTCTGGGGTTCTCATTAGATTCACGGGCGACTACTTTTCTCTTTTTCTACCCAGTATCTACGACAACAGTCTCACAATAGCGCGAGTTGCCAATCAGCCATCAACGACTGAATGGTAGAGTACAAAACCGAAAACAAGGGGTTCGAGTCACTCTCGGGATTTGTCAGACGATTCCGAAGAAAAGAATTCTTTCTCTGAGGGAGCAGTTGGTTGACAACGCGGACCGCTTCTTTCAGACTTGAAATTTGGCGCACATCTATGCGGATTGGCAAGCCTACGCACGGAACAACTTAATGCCCTGCATACAATGGCTTTTAAGTCGAGTGGGAGGAACATAGGCACATGGATTGAACTGTTCTGCATTTCTGCTGGCTGACCGCCTAGAGCCACAGGCTAACCGTCCGCAAATACCGCTGCCCGCCGATAGAATAACTTCAAGAAAGTGAGTCAGTTCGTCGAAGAACGGTTCCTGTGGGTCGTGTGTGTTGCTCTCGGCTGTTTTCACTCCTTCTCTGAAGACAACTAGGAAGCCACAAAACTATTCATTTACTGTTCGTTGAATAATTTACATCAGCAGTGCAGCAAGTCTGTGTGGGAGCGGTTGCCCGGATCTTCTGTCTAGAATGTATGTATTCCTTAGGGTATCAACCGTCTGTTTCGTCGCAGTGCCATCGAACTCCGATTTGTCTTAAGATGAGCAGTCCCTAGAATTTTCCAAACGCAACTAAGCTAACGCTTTGTGTTTTGATCCAGCTTTCTTATCGCTGACTTCCGGTTCCCGCAAACCCTTCACAATTTCCCCCTCCAAATTTTCTGTTCAACAGAACCCATATGCAGGACAGAAAGCACGATAAACTTGGCATTACTGGTCCTAATAGGCTTTAGTGGACGATAAGACGGAAAGATTAAAGGGGGAGTTAGAAAAAAGTTGACTCAGAATGGTTGTAGTACGGGACAATTTTTAACAGCTCCCTTCATGCAGACTCCTTTTTCATATACTATACTATGCTATACTATACTACACTTTATCTACTGTTGTTGTACATCTTCCTTTTAATTGAGTATCCAGCGGAGTGGAAAAATTTGGGTAACGTATTTTATTTACGGTATTCTGGGAAGTCTAACTGGGTGACTTGAGGAATCACAGGCCAAGAATAACGGATTCTTAAGGCACATCAGATTAGCTGCCGTAGAACTTATGAAGATGGTTATCTAAACTGATCCAGCCCTCACATTATGGGAATTTCCACAGGATTGTGCAGAACGAAAGAGAGCCTTAAAATGTTGAAAAATTGGTCTAGGGGCAACGCAGCTAGAGGAGACCACAAGTAGGTGTACTGTAACAAGTAACATGTGCGTACGACACACCAAAGCAAGTGACCAAGAAAAGAATGTAGGAAGTTTCGCGAGGGCCAGGGGTCACGCGTTGATCATGCGATCCCCCGGGCGTGTCGCGAAATGCTTGTGGGCACGGAAGGAACATGCAGCGCCTTCAACTACTATCCCAGGAGACGCGGGTTCAAACCTTCCCGCCTACTGAAGTTTAGCTTGAGTTAGGTGGTGTCTCTATTTCTTACAGTTACTGCTAATCCTTAGCAGTCATCATCATCGACAGCATGACATCAGTGTTGAACACCGATGCTTCGCTGCCGTACAACCATGATTTATTTGAAAGCCTTATTGTGAAGAAAAAGAATAAAGATGGACGGGGAGGGGACTTATTGCTGCCTTACTACAATCATTCCGAGGTGCCTACACCTCCAAACACTCATTCAGGCAATCTGGATAGAAACTGACAACAAGATCGCCACTGACATCGGTTGGCAGCCATATCTTGCAGCGTCTCCAACCAGGCGCACTGGGGATCACGCGGTCCCCATCCTGGAAGGCGAGTAGCACCGACAGCACCCAAGCGTTTCGTGATTTCTTTCATACCCTTCTGCCAGGTCAAGGGTTGGCCACCTCTCTGCTTACGCCACTCTGAATTGGGCACGGAAAATAGCACTCTCTTCGGCAAACGATGATTAGGCATGCGCAACACATGTCCCAACCAACGCAGCTTCTGGTGCTGGACACATTCTTCAATGGAAGTACCCGTTGCACAACCCAAAACTCGCTTTCTAACTGCCTCGTTACGGATTCGCCGACACCATCCCACACGAGCTATGGTTCTGAGACAACGATTGTCGAACACCTGAAGACGTCTCAGTTCCGCTGCTCGAACAGGCCAAGTCTCACAGCCATACAACAAAACAGCCCGCACTGTAGCTTGATACACACGTCCCTTGAGATTCAGGGACACACCACTTTGACGCCATAGGTGTCTCAAATTAGCAAACGCGACCCGAGCCTTGCAGATTCGCGCATTTACCTCATCTGTCACACTACAATCAGAACTAATACAACTTCCAAGATATGTAAAACGCTCCACAACTTCCAGTGCCTCTCCCTGGATTGTAAGTGGCGTGTTCAGTGACTGCATGTCCAGGAGCATGACCTTACACTTTTTGGGTGCAAAGTGCATACCAAAGGACGGGATGACTTTGGTCAGTTCATCTAAAAACACCTGCGCCTTCTCCTCCTCTTCAAAGATAAGAACGATGTCATCTGCATATTCCAGATCGACAAGGTTTTCGTCAGAGGCTATTTGAACACCGGGGTTTTGGAGACCTTCCAGCGTTCGTCTCATTATTTCATCGATCACGAAGTTAAACAGGAATGGGGAGAGTGGGCATCCCTGACGGACGCCACTTTGTGTACGGAAGCTTTTGGAGAGCTCGCCGTATACTCTCACACGTCCGGAAGTCTTGGAATACAAAGAGCTTATTATGTTCACGAACTTCCGGGGCATTCCTTGGTGGGCAAGCGTGTCAAGTAGAACAGACCGGTCAACCGAGTCAAATGCGCCTTGGAAATCCAGGAATACTAGAATTTTGGGTCGCTTATACGTATGGCGTTGTTCTAGCACCTGACGAAGTGTGAAGATTTGGTCAACACAACCCCTACCAGGCCAGAATCCCGCTTGCTGCTCTCGAGACAGTGTCTCACGAGCCACCGTAAGGCGACGAAGCACAAGTGACGCCAACAGTCTCGTTACGACCGGGGTCAAGCTGATCCTCCTGTGGTTGCCACACTCGCTACGAGCCCCTTTTTGAAAATGGGCACTATCACCGACTCTCCCCAGTTGTCTGGGTTAGACTTCTTTTTCCAGATGCAGGCAAACAGATCAGACAGGCGTTGACTGGGAATTTCACCCCCATCTTTGAACAGTGCGGGTGGGAGGTCATCCGGACCAGAGGCTCGTGGGCGCTTGAGAGAACATATGCAGTCATAAACCTCCGAGGCCGTAGGTGGTTCCACGTTCACCGTCCACGGTTCTACCTCACCTGTGGGTTCCAGGTTCCTTAACAGGTGTTCTGGCATAAATATAAAGCAGAGTAATAGAACAAAACCGACACAGAGTAACCGCCAAAATGTAAACAACAGATTGAATTTGTGTGGTGTATAGAACCAAGGTCCAAACATACCGAGATTCAGCTATTCATAATCTGCGCACCAACAAAACAGGTAAGGGAGACAGTGTAGAATAAACGAAGACACGAGAATTTCATCACTCTTAACATTCCATTGACAATACAAATCACGAAATCGAGATGAGAAATGTAGACAACGTTCGTTATCCGTTAGTAAACATTCCAATGAAAAGCGGTCAGTACATGTCACGACAACGGTCATCACAAGTTTTTCATTGGGTACAAGGATTTGTCATAGACATAATCGGCAATATAGTAATTTTCGAAAAAAAAGCAGTGGGCTGAATAACCATCCATTTAGGTATTTTTGCTCCAAAGGCTTTCAGTAAATGAACAAACCAAAAGATGCATTGGTCTCGTCTGAGAATTTGTCACACACGGGGCTAATCAACGCATGATCACGTGATGGGAGCCACACAAGTGGAAAGTGGTGTTACATACTAGCTAAGTGCGCGTCAAACATACTACTAATCAGCCACTTGTGGACGAATGTTAGTGGTCAAAAACGAATTGGACGATAGCTAATTCGAATGCCTTTAGAGATGTGAGGTACGTACTACTGATGATTCCCAACAAAGATGAAATAGCTATATATTTCTTCTACGTATTTCATCATGAACTGACTCCACTTGCAAGATGAAATCCCTTCCCACAGGCCAACGCCCATCACAGGTGGCTACGGAGAGGCGGGCTGTGTTTTCACGTACCTTGATCGTGTAATCGTCCTACCATATACCTAAGAATAACTTATTCATTTCGAAAGTGCTGGTCTGTGTAATGTCGCTTGGGCATTTGGTGAAAAGAAGTAAGTTGGCTGGCGCTACTGTTCTAAGTAAAACCTGTAAAAAGGTCCAAGTAATCTGTTGGATGACGAACAGGCATTTTCTTGTGTATGGTGCAATTTTTGCCGTAATCGATGTAGGACTGCACCTCACTGACCACCAGTTCATGCGAACTTTGAGCGGCTAAACCAATGACTGTTTGACCGAGTGTGGACGCTGTCATCGGTGTTGGGTCACCAACTGAAAGTGTAGCTGACCGACACCATCATTCGAGAACAAGATTGTGAGCCTCCAGAGAAAAAAACTAAATCTACGGTGTTCTGGGTTTAAGTTGGGTCGGTTCAGAAATTCGACAATGTCAATCCAAGCGAAAAACAATGGGATCTCTCATGTTGTCTTTCACGCCTGCTACCGTACAAGAACAGATCGGTTTGAGGGTGAGCGAAATCGATGTTTGATGTGAGCGGGTGTCTTATAACTACTCACTCAACTGATTGATAGGTTCTTGGTTGGAAGCATCCCTTTGTTTTTGACAGGTCTAATCTATGACTCAGTAAACTGTAAACTTGTGCGACAGCTGGATATTTGGATTTTGCACTAGATTAGATGTCACTACGGCACTAACCCGAGAGGAGGGGAAGATTTATTAGTACTGACATTGCAGTTCATGGCACACAAATCACCCCAGAGTGAGCAACTCCTTAAAACTGAGCTTAAGGTCAGATGCTCTAATCTGTTGCACTTCCCAGTGTCATGAAGGACTAGACTCAAAGATAATGAATGTAGACGACAGATTCTCCAGAAAACACGAGTGTATGGTCTCTTAGTCGCACCTGTTAAACAGTACAAGTTGACTGGTGCAAACCAAATGGGTTGAGTCACTGCTGACGACGCCGTTCATGGGATTGAGGCTGCAGTCCTGAGGCTCAAATATCAGGTTACCAGCTGCGAGCCACAAGTTGGCGACTTACAGCGCATATCAGAACAGATTCAGCTGAATGTGCATCGATCACCTGACTGTTTTCAGTTTCATTTGTTCAGATACCACATGACTTGGCACACTGTTCAACACGGATTACTTCATTTTATTTGGTGAGTTACTAGCATTCTAGAGCTGTTGGCCTCCAGCTAAAATTGCTTCTACTGGTATGTGGTTTACTCTGTGACGATCCTTCAGGAACACTATGTTTTGTTGGGAATTTTGTGATGACATCAAGCTTATTGACTGTTTGCACCTGATCTTTAATTATGTTTTGCTTACAAATAAGTATTTCCTGGGGTATCTGGAGTGGACATTCCCCAGAAGGCGATGAATGCAAGCCGAAAGTGTTTTCAATGCTGAATATCGACCCTGCAAAATTGCCAATATCAATGTGTACAGCTAGACTTAATGCATTGATATCATCAGACTGACAATATCAGTAACCGTATGGCTAGTATAGTGCTGCCAGTCTGTCCCAAAAAAACGGAGGCCACATAAGAACTCCATGTCTCCAACACGAATTCCGGCCCGCTCGGACCAAAACGGCCTTTGGATCCTCAGGTGAAAAGCCAAATTCTGAAATACCTCATTCACAGATGCGGAGAATGACGACATGCAAAGCACCAAAATGGGAAATTTTGTCGGATAAACATGGTTGTGTGCACGTTGGAACATCAGAAACCTATCAACAAAGTCAGGTTGGGCGCATTAACAATCCCCAAATGAGGTTGTCAGTAAGGTATATGGTGACCTCACGACCGATCAGAAGGAACGGCCGGTCTATCATTAATCGGAACTGAATAATCGACATTTTGTGGCACGCGGACAGATGACTTGACATGCACGACAACTCAACAAAAAGTAGTTCACATCCTTATCACTAGTAAGCGTACATTACACTGAACAAGGATCAATTTGCACATGATCTAGTAACCAGCATACGCAGGTTAGTGCCAAACGGACGCATGCAACAATGGACAGCACATCGTGATCACATGCCAAGTGTGCAAGCCTGCACAAAGCACATCGGTAAACACGCAGCACAATCAGAAACAGCACTCAAAGCATGTAAAGACGGTGACTGCTTACATGAAATATTCGTATCAGACGACCTGCGTGGACAGTAGAGTGTGCAAGAATATGGTGTCATGTGTTTCATTGAATGGTTGATGCATACAGAAATAAACAAAATGCACACGGAAGTTGACAATTATTTCGTGAGAAACAGGTAGTGTGAACCCAGGTAGGGCGAGAAAACGTCAATTGCAGGTTGAACTGGAGAGTAAGGACAAACTCTTTCAGTTTGTCGAAACTAGATTCCGAATCAGAACATTTGTTCTGGAAATGGTCCCAATGATACATTAGGAGATCTGCTGTGGGTCATGTTTGACTGTGCATGGATCGAATCCAGGTCAATCAAATGAGCATTTTCGTTTATGATTTGAATAGGGGCTAAGCAAATAGCCTGATACCGAACCTGATTCAGTCAGACGCCACCACTCCGAATGAATGCGACAGAAAATCCACACACGGAAACTTCCATGATTTTGGTTTTCGAAACAAAGAAGATAATCAGAGGTTTCAAAACTCAAGCACGCAGAATGTGGGAACCGAACTCACGATAATTACTGTGTCACCTAAGTCTAAGATTAGGTTGAAAGCATTCAGCTGTAGCACCCTTTCGGTGCCTAACTGCCATATCACCCGAAGGAAGCACGAGGGCTGTGATACTGCCAGGTTGCCCAAGCCTAGACAGGGGAAGTCGAGAGGCAGAGGTCGGATTCGACCCACGGACCTTCCGGTCAGTAAACTCGCGCTCTAACCACTTGGGCCGTCTCGCCCCTAAGATTAGGTTGTGTGTATTCGCTTGGATTCGTCTGTTAATCGCCATGCCCTTTTTCACTGGATCAAAGCTCAAGGAGTCTGGACTCCAAAGACCGGCCTCCCTAAGCATGTACGAAGTGAAACCATTCAATAATCTGAGAGCTGATTGCTTAAGCTGACGAGTAGCCTTCAACGAGCGGCTCACTAAGGAGGGTGAAACCAAAAAGATAACTCCGGGAACAGGAATCAGAATCAAATATTTCCAGTGACCCTCCAGAACCATCGACTAACTGAGTCACAAACCAAATAAAGTATCTGGGATTCCTGGTACAGATGTAAGAGAATTCCGTATAAGGTATCCTGATGGTTACAATTTATTGGAATTCGGTTGTTCACGTGGTTTCGACTTGTCTACACCAAGCAAGTTACAATCAGAACTGTAACAAACCTGATGTTGCGTCGTGTGGAAGCACAACACCGTTTAGTACAAACGGTAAACCTTCGACTCTTGAGAGATCAGAAGCTTGTTGGACCACAGGATGTTCCCGTGGTGCAGTTTCGACACAAACAATAGGGTAATCGACCACAATAGCATCACAGCAATATTTGGACCGGAGACGGACACGTACTGTGTTACCAACCGATCACCAGCGCACGTCCACAAACAGGCGCCGGATAGTTGTTTACTGATAGGCGCAATGTGACATCATAACACATGGTTGCGGACTGACAACATTCTGATCACTGACCATTATTTTCCTAGCTTTTGGAAGCCTGTTTGCCAAATAGAGATGAGAATTTTCAGTACAAATTTGAATATTCAACACGGCAAACAGATGTGAACGGTGATGTGCTGAATGTCAGATCAGTTAGAATGTCAGCTGGTCGGTAACCCACCGTGCTCTATTTGCCGAAGCGGTTTCCGACTGAACGTCAACACAAGGTGAGCAACGCATGATGTGGGGTGGGGTATGAGGAACATGATTGGTGCATGTCATGTGCGAGGCTCGGGTTCCAAAGTCCCATCACATCAATGATTGGAAGTCCTCACTATAATGGCGATGCCACACAGCTGGTGGCATTCTCGTGTCCGCCCTCTTATTGCTGATTATTCACCCACTATTATTTTGTTTTCAAGTATTTTCTGCCCTCACCGTACCCTTCAATTCTATACCATATGCACAGATCGCCTACCTGTCTACCATATGCTCCATACATACATTCACAGCTGTCAAACACAACTGAGTTGATCTGAACCCGATCATCTGAACGCAACTTACCAAAATGACGGAGATGAACGTGTCGGCATAGCGAAGTGAGTTCGATCGTAGTAGAGTGGTTGGAGCGAATGAGGCAGTGGATCATAGCCGGGATAGGTGGTGTTTGGATAGTAGTCTGATTCTGATGGATGCTGGGGTTCGAACCGTATCCCGTATTCTACCGGGCGAATGCCTCGAGTGGCAGATAGCATCGGATCAGGAGTCCGAGATCTTGATCCAACATTGAAGTTTTGAGGGTTTGGATGGAAGTGTTGAGCTTGTAGTGAAGGATAGGGTGGTGGTTTGTTGTAGTCTGGTGAGAGAACATGCATACCGGAAACGCTGGAAACACCGTATAGTTCTTGCGCACTCACTGCTTGGTGGGCTGGTCTCATTTGGATAGAAGGCATGACTCTGTGGGCAACCGAAAAGTAGGGTTCATTTGGATACGGGGGAGTCGCTTTCTTCACTTCAACCTCATACGGTATATGTGAGCTAAATTCAAATGTTCTACGACCAGGTAGCTCGTAACCATCCGTTCTGGTGGGATAACCTCCATTATTGTAAGCCTAATAAGAAAAAAAGGAAGAACAAAGTTACGACCGATGAAAGTAAACTAACCTGTTGGAGCTGGAGGAATAGTAGAATTCTAATCATAACCTTCGAAGCTGAGGTTCACCGCACATGACCTACGGTTGTCACGTGATCTAACAGTAGTCTGGAATAATAACCATCGAGGCTTGACAGTTTTCTACTGACGCCTGGACAAAGCTAGGATAGGGAAAATCTGTACTTGGAGTTTTTGTCTATCAATGAGTCGCGTAGTCCCACAAAGATGGATGCCTCCGAAGAGAGATCATAGGACAAGAGTACCTAGTATAAGATCCTCCAAAAGCGTTCCATTCCTAGGAGAAACAAAACATACCTTTGTCAGTCTCTTGGATTATTACCGTAGCAGGCTGCAAAGTTCGGCCAATGAATACAAAGCAATGATTCTGTGAAAGACAGTGAGAAATATGGTGTGGGAAAAAGCGCTTTGGGGAGAAATAGCTACCCCGACCAACGAAGTCTATCCGGTTTGCTTGATGATCCTCAAAGAGTCCTGATGACCTAATACATTTTAAATGCTTGGTGGTTCTCTTCTGAGACATGATCCTTCTTCGAAGGTTTCGCATACAAAATCGCAGCTGACAGATAACACTGGTGTGGACTGTTCGGAAGTGAAAACCATCCACGAATATGTCCTTCTGAAGATGCTCATGAGTTCACTAAGCTCAGTGGCAGATTTCTGTCCTACCGTCCATGCATCACCATAGCTAATTCCACTTGAGTTAGAATACTTGGGCAATAATGAACTTTTCACTTGTTAAGCCCAGTTGATACACCTTCGTATAACTCATAACATGACAGGAGAATCCCTGCATGTTTGTGAAGCGATTTTGTGGGATGACAAACTGAGATATCCATTCATAGTGACAAGTTCAACAGAGAATGATTTCTGTATATTGTCACGCATGTTCTACAGGCAACGAGCGAGGTGAGTGCATCAGTTTTTTTAGCAAGAAACTAGCACACCGAAGTGCGTTTATTTGTGACTGTAATAGCTATTATGGAACACCAACACCTGACTGGCTACCACGTTCGTCCGACCTCAACCCAACAGTTCAGGTACGAGTCTATTTGCTATTGAAACTATGAAAAAATAATGCAGTCAGTTCGCCGTCTGAACTCACCACCGCGCGGGTCTTTTTCTATACTACGTTAAGTTAAGCGAAAGACAGACCAAAAGCATACTCATCAAAGAAAGAGAAAAAGATATTGGAACTCTGGAAACTTGGTCTCTGGTAAATTGTATACACGACCGTAGTTATCGTGGTGATGGGATCGTAGGTGGCCGGGCCAAGTTAAGTGGGTGTGGAGCCATTTAAATGGAACGATTTTTTCAATTGGAAAATTTTTGGGACCAATTGGGTAGTCATCGTTTTAGAGGGGCCGGTAACCAATCGGTGGATTTAACGTTTCGCTTTTGACACAAAAGCTTCGTCAGGCCAAGTGAGTAAGTAAGCAGGTTGCTTGGGTTTTAAGGCAGTGAGGGAACCAGTCGGTGAGATTTCTCATGCCTAGCCGACTTGATCAGTGCTGAATGTCAGTCTAATGTTCCGGTTTGTTGGTTAGTGGGGATGACCAACACCTACGATAGATTGGTTAGGCGGGAGTTGTCTTCATGTTGAACCGGATTTTTGCGGCGTTGATTGTTCTGTCTAGGACACCTTAATGGAATATTCCTCTTGGGGTCGTTCACACATTTCTTTCACCTGCATTCGTCGAGGGGTGCCGGGGTTGGGGGGAGGGGAGTAAAATATTCCTGCACGATACTTAATGAGTCGCCTATAGACCCAGACCATTTTGCTGATAACTGCACACCGCCTCGTGTCATCTCGGCTGATCTCAAACCGCTCTCCACACGTTTGCCAATTCTACGCCCTCTATTCTATTCATGCTGAGATGCTTGGCGATTTCCACCGCCTCGGCCACCAGTCGCTGTGGTGTGAATCCCAACACCCGACTCAGAATGTCCAAATTTTCCAAATCTATCCTGTGCCCAGTGTCTAGTGCGTACCCTGCCATTGCCGATTTTTTTTACTATTGCCTGATATTCACCTACCTTTCTCGGTGGTCTGTTAACGCATCGCTTATGCTCACCGATTCTGGTGTGCAATTCCCTGGCTGTCCGATCTACATAAACCTTTGTTGTTACAATTTATTCTGCACACACAGTCCGTAGTCCTAACCACGGAAGGCGATCGTTCCACCGCGCCAACACCGAGCGTAAAATCTTTCCCTTCTGAAATGCTACTCTAGTGTTAGCCGTGTTCAGTACCCTTCTGATGACTTCAGATGTCCCTGTTTTGTATGGAATGACTGCTGTTCCGATCCACTCCTTGTTGGGCCTTGGTGTTGGCACCAATACCCGTCTTAGTTGCCGCTTAATTAAACCCACTGGGTATCCGCTATCTTGAAGTCACTTTTTTACCTCAATTTGTGACCGGGCCAAACTAAGTGGGTGTGGAGCCATTTAAATGGAACGGTTTGTTGTTATGCAACGAACGTAATCTTTTTCTGAATGAAGCTATTGATTCATTTGCTTCTTTTATCTATAAAATTCCTCATGTCAATTCAATTCAATTTGTCAGCTATAAACCGTGTACAGCAGACACAATGGTTTCCACTTTCAATCACCAGAAATTGGGAGAGTGTGGAACATACATCCAAGCCTCGGAGGCGGTGGCATGTTTGGTTTGGCACGTTTGGAACTGGGTAGCTTTGATGCATGAGCGCCATTGACTGCACGATTGGGCCATTTCTGCCCTTTCTTTATGTAGAAATAAACATACGTGACTGTTGAATGTATTCTTGTAAACTCTTGATGTTTTGGCCTTATAGCAACCAACTGCAGAAAACACGGCTATATCATGATTTGCAGTCGTTTAGCTTTTTTTGAATGGACTAAAACTGGTGGTGACGATGAAGGATTTGTTCAATTAGGCTTTCGGTAATAAACGGAGTCAATGTCACTGGTTGGTTGTGTGAGGTGGTACCGGATATAATTCTGTTATTAGTCATAATGGAGGTATCATGAGAAATTAGTCAAAGGTGATCAAAACATATCTGGCATCCATCATTCGATCTGCTAGTGGAAAACGTCATCCCACCATACGAGGCCACGTGAATGATGGTCGTTATCCCTTGGGCTGTTACGACTCTTCGGAAACGGATAAGATATGAGAGTACAAACGGTCACCGATGCAAACTCTTAAGTTGAGTGTCCTCCCAGACCAAAGCGTGTACAAATGTAAGTCTTCTGTACCTTCTCCATACCGGTAAAGCGATATCCGTTCAGTAGACAAACTTTGGTAATCAGTGTAGAACGAAAGGGATATCAGTAGGGGACCACTAAAGTGCAAGAAGTGTAAATACTGATACCTAGAACGAAAGGGATATCAGTAGGGGACCATGAAAGTGCAAGAAGTGTAAATAATGATACAAAATGACCTTATGAGTTAGTTATCTAATGTTCACACTTCTTTTCCTTTTTGATTCCAAAGTACTTGCTGCGAATCTCTGGTACGAAACTTCCATTATCATGAGACCAAAGGCAAGTCCAAATTTATAACGGGGTTACATAATTCGTCTTGTCAAAGTATATTACTGACTTAGACTTGGATTAGAACCATCCCATTTAGGAGTTTTAAACACATCAAATTTCAATATACTTATAAGAAACCTACTTTCAGCTACCCAATTTAGGTTTGTTCATTAACCGGATTTACCTGTTCTCCTAGGCATTCAGGCCGATTTGATGCGGAAGATCCTTCAACGTTTGAGTGATCACAAACGTAAGGCATGCAACGGTGGTTGAGGAGTTTACAAGAGAAGACAAAAGGATTGTAGCGGTCCAGGAAAAGGCTCGCAATCGCTAGTCGTTCAGTCGTGTTAAATCACATTCGAGATGCGTCAGAGTTTTTGAAGTAGAAACCAAAAACTAAAGAAAGGACAAACAAGGCGCAATCCTGATTCGCACATCCGTCAAAAGGTGCCCCTTATGCAGGGTCAGGTGTGGACGACACTGGCCAACGCCATATGCACCGCACAAAAGAGAACTACGCTGGTAGACAGCTCAAGATAGTGAGCAAGGGATTGTACTCCTTTAAAAAAAGCCGCCGCCTTGATGAATCAAAAATGTTGCTTCGGCCGGCCGCGATTACTAGTGCGTGATCTGTACCAAAAAGCAGCGAGAAATTCCTTTTCGTGTTGACCTATTTCATAAAGATAATTGCACTCGGTCTTTCTAAGGGGCACACCTTTCATTCAAACAGCTCAGGCACATCGGAAAGTTAAATAATGGCAGCGTTTACTAGCTATCGTATATCGTATGGAACTTCTCGGTCTGTGAACACGTTCAACTTATGTATTAGCCTCCTGTACAGATAGTAAAGCTTGGCATCCGTATTGCGCACGCACCCACGAAAGAACAGTCAAATGCTTAACTGGTTTTGGGCACAGGTTGAAAACCACCACAACGTCAGCGATTGTGTCCACTTCAGAAGATGAAAAAGCACCACCAGAGAATATCAACGCCATGTAAATAAGACCAGGAATCTAGTCCACTTAGAAACGTGATTTCCATTGGAAAAAACTGTCATTCTCTGGTTTGTAAGTGCTGTTCGCCCCGTTGGTCCAACAGTGAATACAATCCAGTGGACATGTTGAAAGTTGGAGGCTGTTACTGCTGCAAGCATAAGCAATTTTATAGGCGAGCGACACTGGCATCAAAAAAACATTCTGTTATTCTGTCAGTAATGGAAGTGATGCAAGTCAGACTACCCCTGAGCTTTTTTACTTTATATCTCAGCCAGCAGATCATCTCACCCATCAGATAGAAACATGGGAATTTAGTTGTTGATTTCAAACTGCACGTAAGGAAACAGGCATGATAAGAAGCAAAACGAGCGCGACCTGTCATCCCTGCTCACCGGTAGACGAGAGTACATGAAGGCTTCTTGGGTCGGCATCCTGTAGTCCACTGGAGAATTTTCATTTTCAAAACGAAATTGAAAAGGACCAGGCGACGGCGCGGAGCCCTTATTACTTTCGGTTTGGATTGTGTGACGACGTACAGACACTGGAGTAGCATTATTACCTCTGTACGTGCCTGGAGTAGGAGAACAAGTAGAGTCTTGTGAATCTACAGATGTTCGATTTTCAGTGCTGTACGTGTCTTTTGAATCATCACAAGTGTGGGGGCTGGACTGAAAAAGTGTGCTTCGTCCACTATCTCTACCATCGTCTGAATGATCCGTATCCGGGGCTGCTGTCTGTTCCTTTTTAGGAAAAGGTGTGCGTGCCAGTCTTCTGACACACGGATTCTGAATAGGGCTTGATGCTGCTTGTGGATCACTATAAAAGAGCAAGAAGGTAGGAGAATGGTGAAAACGGTAGAGGTCTGCTGACGAACCACAGCGTACGAATCAAACGTCGCATGCTATTCACTCCAATTTAAGGAAGGAAGGTGTTAGAGAGACGCAGGCGAAACCGTTAACTGAAACCGTTTCCATAATATGTGCCTAACACAGTTTACATGGAGAACGACTTGACCTGGTTCACTCATTCATCAAGCAATCAACACAGATGAGATGCTTTAGTCGTAGCAGATGACTGTTCACCCTACATAACTAATGGGTCTTCCCATTGATTTGCGCCGAGCTTCTGTAACCTCAAGTATGCCAGTCTAGCAATGCAGGAAGTTTCCGTCTGTTGCGTTTGGATTCTGCTTTAGGTAAAGTTCATTAGGCGGTAGAAATTGTCATAACGAGCGTGTATCACAAACTGAAAATCTGGAAGAAAGTTACCAGTGTACGTCTTAATTAAACGGCCAGTTGAACGCACTTCATTGCCTCCCAGTTGGATAGGCACGCGGGAAAAGTTAATATGTACTGCCAACCGGAAGGTTCAAGGAGGAGAAATCAGGTGACCTTTGAAAGTCGTAATGATGACAACCTGAAATGGACCAGTATGTGCGCGCAACTTAACCTGTATAGAAAACTAAACAAAGACTTGAGTGAAATAAATCTTTCAACGACCAGTTGACCCTTATAAACATACTGCACATACACATAAACAATCGGATACCAAGGTGGCTTAACGCCGACGTTTGCAACTGGAAAACCAGATCTTTCTCGGAATATCGATTGGCCTTATCATGACCCCAGGTTTGGCTGATGAAACCCAACATCACACTCTCAGGTACGCTCACACGTAAAATGCTCTGAAACGGCATTCTTTCAATTCTCACACAATTCTCATGGTGTGAGGAAGTTTTAGTTTTGTGTTAAGAAAGTTAGTTTTTGTGTCTTCAGCCTTCTATGCATCTTATTTGTGTACCATGACATTTTGTACGACTCCTTCGTTTTTCATTTGCCCAGGCAGCGCTTATACACACTGGGCTTATACACACTCAGTGATGTTTCTAAGTTTTTCCACTAAGCGTCTCTACTAACAGCCTACAGCCGGCACGTAATGACTGCAAGCATGAAAACGCCTGCACATTTCTCTTAAAAACTTAGGTGTTAGGTTGTTGCCTCACTAATTGTGCGACTTTCAAAACCTTATTCAAGGCGGTCTTATTCTCAAGTCTCTGTTGTGGTACGAACGCTTGTTCCGACCCCTCGCGTGACTGCACGAAAATGATTCTTCCAGGAATTCGGTAGGCTGGGAGCAGTGACCAAATTACCGCAATCCATAGAGTGCGATCAGTTCTTCTAACGTGAGTAAGTTGTTTCTTCCAAAAGCCATCTGACACACTTCAGGAGTACTGATCCGGTGTTCTCACCGGATTCCGAGGAAGCATTTCGTGATTCCAGAACATTACGCCCAAGGCGAGAGCATTTATATGTCCACTTTCAGACTGAAAACCATGGAAGTACAAGGACAAAACACTCGGATAAAGCATATGAGATGACATTGGAATGACCTGCCTGGTCCTCTGGCCCCAACCAAGTGTGGAATTCCTAAACCACTTCGAGATAGGACAAACTTGTGAGGAAGTATAACCTAATTCAAACTCTGCTAAATCAGACTGAAAAAAACACTTCTATAAATTTGAACTTTGGGTTCAAGGGTGCAAATTTGGCTGTTTTACAGGGTCAGTTTGTGTGGGTTACCTAAGGCCATAACTTCTCGGTCAAATTCGATCGATAAATCCACTCTGACCACATCGTTAGATGAAACTAGATTCAGTCAGTATTTGATTTCTGCTATTCACTTGAACCAACGTTCTGTTTGAATATTTAACGAACAACCTCAATGTCAAACTCACTGAATGCAGTGCACGTAACTTCACAACAAAAAGCATACAAGCATTTGCCAAATATAGATAGTATGCGGTCATAAGAAGTTTAGGAGTATTTTCCTCAAATCACAAATTCCTCACTGATCATTTGCCGTAAAAGCTGGGAAAGCCTAGGCGAATTCGGGGTCTTTTAGTCCCTCCAGATTAGAAAATGTCGATCACAATCTACTGGGAGCAAAGAACTGTTAAAATTGATTCCATCCTAATCATCACGATCAATCCTGTCCAGTTTTCTACCACCAGTGTCGCTGAATGCTTTATCAAGTGTGAGTGTGATCAGAGCCACTGAGCTGCGTTGGTCCGAACAAGTGACTGACCATTTCAAATCATCCTTCCCGTCTGTTGAACGGTCGAGTAAACGGTTTGGGCGTTCACGTCGGCTTCTAAACGAGGTTGCGAGAACTGACGTTCCAAAGATCGAGACAGTTCAAGGTCCAAGACACAGGATATCAAAGGGCTTTTTCTACATAGTAGTTATGCACAGAGCAAGTGACATAGCGTGAGTGTTTGATCCGAGTGAAATCGTTCTCGCCTACTTTTTCATTACTGGATTATTTGGATGATATGACATCCTCCATTGTTCTATAGAAGACCTGGTTTGTACAAATAGCCCATTAGCAAAACACAAATCAGTCAAAGTTTAGAGAATATGTGTGATATGTTTGGTAGACATTTTGACGTGATAAACTACGAATTTGAACATCAAAAAGCAGTAAAACAAAAGCAAACCTGATGAGAGAGTTCTGTTCTTTCGAATCGTTCTCGGTATCTGCTGGCAAAATCCCGCTAGTCCCCATTCGATTTGATCGCTCTTCGTCTGGCTCTGGCATGCTGGCAGTGGATGCAGACGATCTGTTTACATTCAAGGATGAATTGACGTCTGGTTTTGATTGGGTCGGTTTGCTAAACATCGGTGCAGTATGTACGAGTCCGTCATACATTACAGAGTTGGTTGGAGCAGGCAACAAAACGCGTCTGACGGTGCCATTCTCGGTGCTTGAACTGCCTAACTTCGACTGACCGGAAGTTTTTCGATTCAGTGAGTCTGAGGATGTTGATATTCGTACTTCGCTGGCAGACCGAGCATTTCCGGACTTCCGCGTGATGTTTCCCCGTGGTTTCTCGCCTTTACGTCTGATACTGGGTGTTGTCTCCTTGCCCACACTTGGAAGACCCAACAAGATCCGTCGTTGTTCTTCCAGTTGATTAATCTGTAACGGAATAATCAAAAATAGTTTTTCGGCTGACGGAGCACGAGGCAAGCTTAATGAACTGATAACGATTTGCTCGAAGTTGCGCAGTATGAATATATATCAAATTTGTCAAATTCAGACAAAATCGATTTCATGTGGTGTTTATTCTACTGTTTTAGCTGTGGGTCGTCTTTACGGTAAAACACCGCAGAATCCGATGGTTTGCTAAAGACTGTCAGCAGTAACATATAGGTTAGATGTATCACTACCTAAATGGTTGTAAGTGACTAAGCCCCTGCTATGGCCTTACGTCTATCTAGGCATACTACGGAATTCCTACAACAGCAAACACCGGTATCATCACTGGTAACTTACTGCCTGCTCGTTTTGCCTGGCTGCAAGTCGATATGCCTTCCTGGATGCTTCTTTTCGCTTCGAGTCAGCTGCCAGGCGAAGATTCACCTCCATGATGTTACGCAGGGCCTCTAATTCAACATTTATCCATGTCACCTCTGAATCTCGACCCTCTCCGTTCTCCGCTTCCCCCTTGGCTACAACCGCTTCTTGAAAAGAGGATTCTCTATCGGTCGAGCTTAGCGCATCACGCTCCACAGTGGCAACTGAGTTTGAACTTTCTTCCGATTCGTTCGCATCCATCCATGATTCCCGTACTCCGGAATAGATGTCACTCATACTGGTGGACTTTATATGAGACTCTCTACCAACTGGTGCCTTCCTGCTCATGCTATACTGTTCACTACACTTCGAATCTCGCAGGTCGTGGCTATCTAGCATCTCACCTTGCTTAGAAAAACTATGTGAGCGTTCCGCATCAAAGGCCTGAAAACAGACAGAATGAGAAAACGGTGGGAAAGTTTAGTTTCGATTGAAAATCAATTATTCACCCGGCCTCAGTGAAGCAAATCTTATCTCCATTGGAGTTTGAGGATGTACGATATCGAGACTGACCTAGTGTAAAAAGAGACACCAACACTAAGCAAATAGATAGGTCTACTCACAACACGATTTTTTTACTATACACTTAGAACTGCAGTAAAAGAGAGCGTTTGTTTGCAACTTTGATTTTTTCATACACCTACACTCATTATCAGCTCCTACTCGTACACTACATCAACTCCATCTAATACTTCTCTCGTGTTTGTCTAATGTTGACACTTTCGCAATCCAAGGTCGGTGAACAGACCATCAAACAAGTAACCGCATCTTTTACGTATCTTTTACGAATTTGAAGGCGAGTTGGTGAGAATTCTCCGACAAATCTGGATTTAAAAAGTTCGACAGACTGTTGCATGTGTACACTCAAATAAACCGGCTTGTACTTGGCTTGTATTGGCAATACTGGTGTTTCACCCTCTAGATAAATGTGCGTTATTTGTACAGGTTTGTACGATTAGTCTAGGCATTTCTGTATGTTCTTTAAGGATGAGTGAACTCATCGTTCCCAAGCTGAAGGTGGCCGGTCATAGGTGAAAGTGCTGCGCATTCCCTATCATGATCACGTGCACTGATTGTCAATAATCAGTTTCCGTCGGCTGAATGTCCATGAATGGGCATGTGCAAGTGCATACATAGGAAATGCAGTCACTGTAACGCTCAACGCTTTATAGATAAAAACACAGTTGTGTGGATCACAGAGTTACAACGGTGCACCGCTAATTAAAAAATAGGAATCTGTAAGTTATCACGAACCCAGTTTGCAGTTTGTTCAAAAGACAGTCTACTGGGTTTGTTAAGCCAGAATGAAATGAAAAATGTGCCGATTCATGGCCTTTGCGATGAATGCCAGAAAAACAAAAAACTCGAAAACTTTCTGAAATTTTGTCACCGGTCAAAGATTTTTGTAAAATTTCCGACATTTTGCGCTGGTATTTTTATCGTTTAATACTGCGCGATGGTGATAATGGTTATCCGAGATGTTTTTATAGCCAGAAGAAGGTAGGCGCATATTGATCCTTAAAACAAGGGATCGGCCAGGAGAGTGCGGGGGAAAGATAGCGCAACGTACGCAAAATGTGCCATAAGATACTAGCATCTCCCATATATTTTGCAACCGGACAATTGGTAGAAGTTAACAACTGGTAACTTAGACTCACTGTGCTATTCGTTACCGACTATTACAGCAGACGATCTGCCTTTTAATCAATCAAAAGGAAGGCTTCGTTTGTTCATATTTGCAGTGTTCAGAAGGAGAAATTACCACTGGTCGAATAGGAGGGCTTGATATGAACGGCGTGAAGAGTAGTCACGACTAGCTAGGCAACTCTCAGCTGTCGCCTTTTTCTTCGAGACAAAATGGGCGCATTCAAAACCCAGTAGCGGGTTTCTGAAGGCAAACAGGGACGAACAGTCACCCGATTCTGTCATGTTAGTGAACCAGTTGATACAGAATCACATTTACTCGAAGCAAAATCCATGCAATTCGTAGGACCTGCTGGTGTGAGTTCATTCACTGGAACAAATGAAGTCCAGCATGGCGAACTGGAAGAGCCCATGGGACCTCTTGATGAATTACCCCCAACCCCCACGTAAACTATTCCTTTCTCTGATGAGATGTTTGGGCCAACACTGGAGAACGAAATCATTGGAAAAGAAACAGACATGGTCGCTCCACTGCCTGGCCGTAGCGGAACAGATTCACACACAACCAGTGGTTTTGCGGGGGAAAACTTGCGAACTGCAGACCACCTTTTGTCTAGAAAAGTTTTCAGTGTGAACGCAACACGTAGCTCGATCGCTCATCACCTTTGAGAATGATGGGTTGTACCTTGGTTGTACCACAACACCACGTACTTTCGTTTCTGACATGCTATAAACAGCACCTGCACATAATGTCTCTTTGGATACACTAAAGCCACTCCAGTTCCACATGATAGAGATGTTATCGGATCCTGTGGACAGACAGGTCAAGGTCTTGATACCCCACCACCTTGACACGATCGCCGAGAGTGAAGGCCTCAACGTTGAAACTGAGCAGAACACACCGTTCTCTTTATCCACCCAACCACACTCGTTCAACCAGCAACCGAAACAACCTATCCACCAACCGACACGCGACCAAGATCCATGTAGTCTAACTCGAGCTCACCGCCTTGCACAAGAGTAGCGTATTCGTGCGGGTCGACGAAAATCACGAGCGCATGCTCAAGACTTCTACCACCAGTCCACCAGATACATCGTATGAGAACGACTGTTTTTGTATTAGATATTTGCATTCCCGCTCAATATCCTTTTAATCAACTTACTTTGTTTTGATATACGGCTGTAACGGCAAGGCTCCCAGTTGGTGAGCAAAACCAAAGCCTCCGAATAGGAAATTCACTGCTCGTTGATCCATTCTGAGGATGTGAGCCGATACGGTCTCCAAAGTAGCAAAACGCAGTAACAAGAGTATATGCGGTGTAATCAGAATGTACTATTCTTCCCTCATGATCTTATCGGCTTTGCAGATAAAGTGGGTGGGTGAAACCTGACCTAGTACAGTGAAAGCTGATTTCAAACTCGTCCTGAGTGATTATCGACTTCTGTCCACATTGCTAGGCTGACAGTATAGTTAGAATTGTCCACGTAACGCATCATAAACTGGATTACAAACTAAACCCTGTAGGGTCCGGTCCACTAATGACAACGCAGATTTATAACGCAGATCATCACTGTCCTATGACAGTTGACGAATTAAAACATTAACAACGATATGACTGACCAAACGGCAGATTCCTTCTCCAAGTAGAACAAAACAAACGAAAATCATTTCTAAGCTTTCGTGTCTTCCAAAAGTTTCTGTTTTAGTCTTTTTCGATTTCAGTGATATTACTCTCAAGACAGCTTACAAAAAACGTGTAAGAAACTAGGGGAAAACGTTTGGGTACCGGCCTATTAGACCATATGGTAATATAAGCGCTTAGAACAAAAAGTCCATTTTCTTCCTGAAAATGGTGGCTGATGGAATGAAAACTAAAAAGTGCAGCAGTATACTTCAAATTCGACATATTCATAGGGAGGATTCCTTCCGTTAGTTCATGTTTTCGAAATGGCTGGATGGTGTGTGAAAACTTCGGAACACTTCGGCGCTTCATTCAAGAGTTGATAGGTAAGAATTAGGCTGATTCAAGTTCGCCGACACTTAATTTTCAGTCGCCGTGTTCGGCTTGAACACCTAATATCCCTTAGAAACTTGCCTCGTCTCTGAAGCAGGACAACTGTCGCTTCATAGCCTTCCGGTAAGAGTTTCTAAACTTCAAAAGGCTTGAAGAAGAGCGCTTTTGCCTCTAATGTGGATTACCTGATTGAATTCAAACACAAAGTAGGTGTGAATTTCGCCTTCAGATTCATCCAGTATGTCTCATCGAATCCAGTCGGAGTTTACAGCCGAGTCAGTCATGATCAGGCTAAGAAACTCTTCCTTTGTGTGCAAAAGAGATGCGTGCACAAACTATAAGTGGGGTGGCTGCAAACGGACTGTCCAAAGGTTTCATTACACCAACAACCTAATCCTAACAACGTTAAACCTACAGGGTGCATTTTAATTTGCTATTGATCCTTTGAAAAAAACCATGTTTAAAAACCAACAGCTCTATCCATTTTGACCTCGTACATGTATCAGCCAGAGTATGAGTTGTCAAAAACGTTCGTTCATCGATAAGTTATCTATCACTCTAGGGAAAACATCAATTCGCCGGCATACTTGTTGTGAGGAAAAATGCATGCATCTAGAAGCTGAAGAGAAGTTGCAAACTCACACAGCTCACATGCTTGAGAAAGAAGCTTTAGATGTTGGCTCTTCATAGCATGGAGATGAGCAGTTTAGGGTCTTCTATGAAAGAACGCCGAGTGTTAATTCATGGGACATGCAGTAAAATCTGAGTTTCTAGGGATTAATTATGAGTCCCTTGAAACCCTGACGTGCACCTAACTAGTTTAGAGTTGACATTAATCGTCAGTCATCGAATACTTATACGCATCACTATCTGCGTGAATAACATGGCTGCCTTCCGGGAAAGTGGTTGCTCCCTAGAGTTCGAGGTCATAGGAAAACAGCAGGGGTTTCGAATATTTTAATGGAGAGTAAAAATAATCAAGAACTAGTGTAACCCATTGTGACACGCTACGTTTAAACTAAATCGGTCTTCACTGAGTTTGACAAACCCGTGCTACCTAATTTCTTCCACAGAGAATGTTTGTAACCTAGGCTAGCAACCATATACCTTCGGGACGTCCCTGAAATTTCTCCGAGAATGTGCTGGTTCACCTAGTCGAACCATTCTGAAAAATCTGGTCAGATGATATCAACCACTGTCGCCTTTTGGCTCTCTTCCTCCAGGGCTATCAGTTCGAAGGATGCGAATTAATGTCGTTTTCGAACCCGCATAGTTCCGGAACTAGAACTGTGTTTTCCCAGTCAACCGTTATGACCATTGGCAAGAGAGATAAGAGTTGATAGTTTCATACGATCTGTTCAAGGGGATTCTTTATTTCTACACTGAGGCAAAAGAATGTTCCAGTAAGCTGCGCTGGCAGAAGTGAACCAGATATCCCATCAGAATTTCTACTGGTGATTCTATGATCTTTGGGACTAGGTTGTAAACACCAAGAAGGCTGTTAGGTCCCGCGGCCTGTGGTGCGAAACTCAAATGAATTAGCCATCCTGAATTCCATGGTACTGGTATTTCATTGGTCTGAATCACAGCAAAGTAGTGTTGCCATAGCGATCAGCTATAGACCATGCTTTCGTTCTTCGCCTGTCCGGTAGTTTCCTCAAAGCATCCTGCCGGCATACTTGCAGAAGAGCTGGGATCCTTACACAGCCGACTTACAAGTCCCAGCCAATTTCTCGCTGATTAGTTGTGCATACTGGCTGCAATGAATGGTGCAGGCAAACCATGTGGTTTTTAGATATGGTTTGCACGACGAGTACACGGAAGCACTATTAGCCATTCACTATTTAGTCCTGTTTCTTATGAGCTATCGTCTACCACTAGGCTGGACTGACTTGGTTTCACAGACTACGGAGGCTAGTGCTTCAAGTTTCTGAACACATGTTATCCACGCCACTTCTGATGGATGCAGCCAGACAGGTTGGGTAGTTGTAGCGCGTAATTTTTCACAAACTGCGGAAACTGTGGAACCGGACGTAGCTCGACTCCGTCCAGCTGGCTTGTGTGGGATATGCCTTGGAAGGGCCTGAACAGGCCGAGTGCTTCTGAAGGCAAGAAATGTTAGTCGGCCATTAAGGGATTTCAGATGACGTCTACCAAAAGTGATCAAGTTCAGTACATTTCTTTAAATGGATGTTTTCAGAAATTTCATTAGAAGTCGTCGGGATTTCTTCTCCGCTGTGGGTTTTGGGTACTTTTAACTTCACCAAATGAACTAGTGTGCCCCCAAAGCAACGTGTAAGCTGAGTTCCCTTTACCATGTACCTAACCTACAAGTTGTGATTTTAGCGTGGCATTTCCCAAAGGATAAAATGGGCTATAGTTGACCGGTTGCCACCCATTTTTGATAAAGGCCTAAGCGTGGCAGAAGAGACACTGAGCTTATTGGCAATGAAGTTGAACATCCAATTGGATATTATTGGCTTATGCGATTAATTACTTGGTACATCAGGGATTCGGTTGACGAAATCAAGAAGAAAAATAGCCAGGAGATATTCCCCTGACTTATCAGAGTATATCAGCATGGCGAACGGCCATCCCGCATAATGTTTATTCACACCTGAGCATTTCCGAAGTTAACACTAAGCTGCACTCAGTAATTGGTTAATTTTACGCAATTACCCTACAATTTTGGCCGGTATATAGCCAAATCGTTCGAAAGTCATAACTACACGATTCTCCTTTTCTCTGTCAGAGAAAAGATAACTTGGAATACTGACTTTTGGCCCCCTACCTCAAAATTCTCAATTCGCTGAGTCTACAGCCGACTGCTGTGGAACCAAACTTCATTGTTGTTTTGAAAGTTGGCGTACAAAGGAAATCCACTGCACATTTAGCCCAATAAGCGGAGATAAAATGAAAGCATTCCTACAGTGAAGACAAAAAGGGCTGGAAAAATTTCGAGGACGACTCGTGCTGGAATCACTCAGAACCAGTCGAGTTAACAAATTGATTTAGTTGTATCAACAAACGCCTCATGACATACCGTTGCAACAGGTGGTAACAATCCTTCGCTCCTTCGCTTTTCTTGATCGGACAATGAAAGCAAACTTGTCTGTCTCAGACTATGAACCGAAGGTGATACGCGCATACTGAACTTGCGGACGTTCATCGGAGAAATTGGAAATCCAGTCTTTTGCAACCGCTGCCCCAACAGACCAGTACGCAGTCTCTCTAGTCCAGGATCTTCACGTTGCGAAGTATTCAGATGAGAAAAATATGAAAACACAAGATGCTTTTTTAACGGGGCATCAAATTTCCAATATCTTGCATTCTAAAAATGTCACAGGATAATTATGCACAGTTTGCTTACAGTACTACCGGATAAACAAAAAACGTTGATGTTACCACGGTTTCCCTGCTGAGAATAACGATGACGAACTCGAAATCGGCTAGATGCATCATACTATCTTAAATATTCGCTATTGTCGCCAATAAGTAGACAAACGTTCCGATAGATTTGACAGTCATCTACAGAGAATCTTTGAACGTCTTCTACAAGTAGCTGCCCCGGTCCAGAACTTGATGTAGGTCAGATAGTGGCAGGGTGTATTCTACTTTTGGTAAGAAAACTAATGTCGGATGGGTGACACTGGCTCCGGAAATAGGTGAACGCCACGTTCTCCTCCCAGATGTAGCGAAAGATTCCTCCCAGCTCCCATCCTCCGGGATATATACATTGATCTATAAAGATGCATTTTCTTTCGGACAGAAGAAGCATGGGATGGTATCTGTTCGAAGATTCGAAGTGTAGACCAAATCATGTAAAATGATAGAGCATATGTACTTCTCCTCCGAAAATGCTACTGCTCAGAAGATATCGCTTTAAGTGCGTCCCTTAAAGCGCTTTTCAGCGCAAGCTTCCCCCCAGAAGAGACCCCTTTTTGCGTTTATTTAGAATCCCCCGTAACCTTTCAATTGTAGCACCCTTCTGGTGCTTAGCTGTCATGTCCTCCGAGGGAAGCACGAGGGCTGAAATAGTACCAGGTTCCTCAAGCCTAGACAGAGACAGTCGAGATGCAAAGCTTGAATTTTTAACCACGGAAGCACTGGCCTATAAGCTTGCGCATTAACCACTGAGCTATCTCGAGCTATCCTCTACACTTCTAAAGGATCAGATTCAGAATGATAGACATATTCATAGTACTTCATTTCAAGTACGTCTGGAAAACCAGTAGATAACTGAGGGCTTGGATCGCCAAACATAAAAATCACTTTTGCGCAGCGTCGAGAAGCCTCATTGAGTTAAACAAAACAGAGCATAACCCATCATTCGCACTCCACGCACCAACCGAAGTCCATCGAACCCATCTTTCTTGGTTGCAAACCTTACCATAAAATCCTGATTAGCATGTATGGCACTATTGTGTCGGAGCCATAAGCATCCTCGTGTGTCAACATGTCCGATTGTTTCGAGTCATTGTCCATTTCGTACGACACGCCTCGCCACACAAAGGCGGGTCAGGGATGCGATCGGGTAACCCTACATCTAGATCTGAAGGCACGTCGTTCGGATAAGAAAAAATCGTTAAGGTGCCAAAATGGAGGCACAGTTAGAAACTTTCTGAAAAAAATGTTGCCTATATCACTGTTTCTTCAGCTGTGGCTATCACTTACAAGATATAAGTGTACGCCAGGAAAAGGCGAATGGACGGTGATACCATCACTTACAGACTGAGTTCTGCAACTAGTTGCAACTGGATGTCGAATGACGTGGGTGACAGCGATAGAGCTGGAGGACATTTCAGAATGGCGATCTCTATAACTGCGGACTTTGGAGTCTTACTCTCCTGTCCTACTATCCCAGTCTGCCTGCACGACGACGCTTATGACCATTTGGATGGAAGTGTCAACTCCCTTGCCAAATATAAAAATTAGCATATAGTTCCTCCATTCAACAAGAATGATGTTCGGCGGATCTAAGTGGGTTTTGTTGAGTTTGCCCTAGAGTCGCACAAACGACCTTTCACTTCAATGCTTTATGTGTGAAACGCCATGGATGTCAGACAGTGGATACCAAAATTTGTGAATCACACTGACCAACCTGTTAGGGAGATAAGGTCCGAGGATCTGCTGCCATCCTCTTCTGTCTTTGCTGGTTCTGGAGCGCGCAACCGCTTTGCAGCAGCCTGAGCATCATGGCAATCGTGCATATATTGATTATAGTTTTCCGGGGGTTGTCCTGTCAGCTCCTGAAAAGGATATTGGAAGATACGGTCAGTAAAGGTAACCGCGGGATAGGGGAGACACATTTCCTAGTTAAAAGAAGGCAAACAAACAGTATGTATCTGGAAACGAGGCGAGTACAGTGATCATATTAGCCAGAACACGGGAACACAAATGGCAATATGTCAAACGGCTAATCCGTTGATTATGTTGGTTACACGGTATCATACCATTCAAATAAGGTCAGCAGGCCTAAAGGTAATGCAATCATCAGTCAGGCGCGACTGGGCTCAAGGGTCGCATGTCCGGTCGCATTATGTATTCTGGGAATGAGACATGGGGATGTATTATGTGGTCCTGAGTGAAACCAGACGGTAAAGTCCTCTTTTGTCGCTTACGTTTGCAGTGTAACGGCAGTCCTGTGGATGGAAGGTTGGCCGTCTTTCTAATGCAAAATAGCACATATGTTGCGCTACCATTTATGTTCAATCGCACCGTGATATTCACAGGCATCGAATGAACGCAACGTAATCATACAGATCAAGAGAAACTCTGAGGGTTTCTCCACTCTCTTCATGATGTTTATCACTTACATGGAGTATGATATAACATTCAGGATTATGTATGAATGCATGTGAGACAACAGCTAACTTATTTCTCGATCGGATTCAGGCCGAAGCTTTTTTAAGGACCTTCAACATCTACCGCCGATTCACGAACTTCCGGTTTCGTTGTTCCTCGTTCTTGTTGGTGTCATTGCCTTGAAATTTCGGTTCTGACTGTTTATTTTCACGTTAAAATTGATCGTTTACGTGAAAAACATGTGCAAACGTTTCCTGCAGTTCCAAGATGATATGGACGAATGCAGCAGTCCCCTTTGAACGAGATCGGACTGTCCGACTGGCCGTAGCAGTATATAGTCCGGTACGCGGGTACTCCCGGCACCAATAAGTAGAGTTTTCCTGTAATCTCCTATGGATCGACTCCATACTTGTCATTACTTATTGTATACATTTAGTGACAAGGCCCTTAAGGCCAATGAACCAACCGGATACAAGTATCACTGCCGTCTTCAACCAAACATCTTTGGTGGTGGTATTTTTCCAATAGGTCGGACAAAATTTAAAAAAAAAGCGGAAAATAACAAAAAAACGCATTGCAGAGCTTCAGGCTTACCAACTCTTCATCCAGCAGTCGAATAAGTTCCTCATAACGTTCGGCCAGACAAATGAGTAAAAAGGATCGACGTTTCACAAGGTAATCCACAGCATCCATGGGGATATGACCGAAAGTCACAGAACTGGAGACGGACTCACTGCCATTGCCACCGGGGTTAAGTAACGAATCGGAAACATCGTCCAACGAGGTGCTGTGTGACATCATGAGTGCCTTCTCAACCGGGGTTTGTAGCCCCGTCATTTTCGGTGCAGGTACGACCAATCGAGGTAGCAGCGGCTTTGGGGTGGTGGGTGTATTGTTCAGGCGGTCAAAGTAGTCAGCTAACGTAAAACGCACTGGTGGCTCTGTGGACACCAACAGGAACAAAGAGGAGACCAGAAGTGCATCACAATGGCTAGTTGGCGAAAACAAGAACAAGGTTATCTGTGTATGTATCGTAACGGATATTTGTGTGCGCTTGTGCTTCGGAAAAAATACGCCTCTCGAGCGGAGCGCAGTCTCACGGTGGCTCCGAGCACGTCGATCGATTGTCCCTTTATCCAAATCACTCATTCTGACAGACCAACGGTGTGACGCGCAAGGTACGTGAGCACCCAAGCGAGTCTAATTAACTAGTTTGGTAGAATCAAAAACATGGAAATGGACAAGAACTGAGTTTAGGTGGGTTGACTACACAGGCTTCTTTTTCATGTGTTATCGACAGATGATAGTGGTGGATAGGCCTATTCAAACATATCGAAGACGAACAACTGAATAAAAATTAGAGAACTTCGTTTCTGAGTCGGACACATTTGAAAAAGTAGATTATTACGCAGCTTAAGATAGTTGAGCGTATTAGCCTTTAGTCTTGGAACAGACCAAACACGGCCCGCTGGTAAAAATTAAAGAATCGGTATCGTCGATGGTGGCCGTGAATTGTGTGAACTGCACATGCGAACCATGCTCCGTGTTTTAAGGTTTCTGTGACACATTAGCAACTGTGTTTGTATCAGTCAAGCCATATCTTACATTTTCCTGATAAATGTTTGTCTCATGGCAGCTACCTAGAGCACGGGAGCTTTTAAGAACAAAACAATGCTTTGTTGGAATTCGATCATTAGGATTTATTTGGCGCAAAATAAAAGCCACTAGCAGATTTCTTAGTTAAGTTAGATTAAGAAAGACAGCACTTGCCACGAACAGACCCATTTCTGGTGGAAAGGCCCGAATGGTCTTGCTTGGTGGGGGTTTGCATCTCTGGGAGTGAGCAAACTACATATTCTGGTCATACATGCAAATAGTATTTCGTACAACTCTTTTTCAACTATAGTGAAACACTGAAGGCTGCGAGAAAAAGTTTCGCCCCTCTCGTATGATCCCCAAAGAGGACTAGAGTCCTGTGGTGCGCACAAAAATCATTGTCACAGCAGAACATGGGACGACTGTATTTAAGAGGTCACCGATGAGCGAATACTAACGCCAACAGCACCAGAAACTTGTTGTTGAGTTCAATGTTGCAGTGATCCAGATTTAAATTTTTTCCTTTTTCTACGATTCTTCATTACTGAACTCGATAACATTTGCGCGTCTACATCCGCCTTAAGGGTGACATTATAATGACAACGTTTCGGTGAGACGACCAATAGCACACCACATGCTCCAACTGCGTACTTGCCAACAACAACATGTATGCGTCCATGACTTTCCGCGAACCATCACGACCAGTCTGCAGGCCAAGTAGCGAAAGACGTATGGCATACAAGCCAACTCATACGGGCAGCATCATCATAGGGCCAAAGAGTATGAGACTACTGGGTACGGAAATGAAATGACTAAAACAACTATTGTTTTCAGGTTATACTTAATGGTACCGCCTCGAAGTAAGGGTGACTGAATGAAAATTCAGCTTTCTCGCAAATTTCCAAACAAGTTCTCGAACGCTGTCACATTTGGAGCAAGTACACTAAGGCCTTAGTAGTCAGCTTACAGACAATCGGGCCATGGTCATCTTTCGAGAAATTATATTGTAGATACAAATTTCACCACCCTGGAGGAATCCTTTGTCGACCAAAGGTGATATTTCTGGAGAAGTGGTCTTTTCTGGGAAAGAGGGAAAAGAACGTCGAAAAGACATCCAAGAAGCCAACCAAAGGTTGATGTTTATGAATGATATTACTCCGGAGAGTGTTCTCGCTGGAGGAAGACATATACTCCTGCAAATCTTTTCAAAAGCCAGGAGTAATTACTGCACATGCGGAAGTGCGGGTGACAGACTGTAAACGATGGTATGGATTAGCATGCAGCCTAAGGGTGTTAGGTCCAATAGGTTGATACCGCCATCCAGGATACAGTAAAGTTCTTCCGGGGGATAGGTGATGAACTTTTAGTTAGTCTTTGTAAACTGTGTTAGCGCGTAAGATCTGCTCAGTGGATACCACTTCTATCCGTCCTTTCATGTGGCATTTCCGCAAGAGAACTGCAGAAGGGTCATGAAGGTTTAATCATGGTTTGAAAGCCCCAGTTATTTTGCAGCCATAACTGAGGTAAAAGAACGATCGAAATTTGCATCGTTGTCCCTGTATGAGAAAAAATGACGTCTGGTAGATAAACAATTAAAAGATGATCTCAAAAACGTTTCAATTCTTAATTGCCTCCCACGAGGCCGCAACGGTGTAAGTCTAGATGGGGGGTATTTTATTGGAATGGAGCTCAGTTGAGAAGTCCACCACGGCTTACCAGTGGCCCCTATTTGAACGCGGGGGACGGTTCCATACCTGTCCGGAACTATTTTTGGAGTAGATTTCTTATGGATGTTATCATGCCTCATCAAAAGTACTCATGTTTTACGTACCCAGTCACTAAATTTCTCGAATTCTACTCTTAACATCTTTAATTGAAAAGTGTGTCCTTGTGACTTAAGGTATGGAATTTCTTAGACTCCAAAAAGTCTTGCTCATTCTGAAGACAAGTTTTGTGTGCCCCCTGTAAAGTCCAGATCCGCTTAGAGCTCAACAATGTATCCGTTTAGAGAGGCGGTCGTGTTCCACATGTATGAAAAAGAAATGCCTCGAATTATTGTTATCTGTACGGCCACAGAGGAAATGGGTTGGGGTATGGAAATTCATTTGACAGGGGAAGAACTTTTTGACACGCATGAGGGCTAAATATCGAATAAAAACCGACTGGTCAACATCCCTCAAAACTGCGTAGCGTTGATTTCAGCAAACAGTGTGCTGAAATCCTGTTGTCGGACGATTTCGATTCGCATCAATCAACCATGTCGATATTTGTTCTATTGTATATCACAATATATGCAGAATGAGAAACTGGGCATGATGTGTGGCAGTAATATTAAATGTCCCATGTACTAAAAAACTGTCCACGTTGCACTGTCAGTGAGGTAGCAGCATTGCCGCGTATTGTACAATGATGGAACATATTAGCCCTCATTTACTACAAGCGAGGTTAACCGAGAAGAAGTCTTGCTAATGGGAATCGAGTTTACAGTCAATTTGGAGGCGGGTGAAGTAGGATCCCAGAAGCTCGTGTAGCCGATTCATCTGGTCAAAAAAAACGTCACTGGCTTGAAACCTATCCGAAAAATGCATACGGATGTTACAGTTTTTCAGATCTGTCCTTCATTTCTACCTTTTCCGAGCTGCACTCAACACGATACTTGTGTGTTTTTACCAGAGCAGGTTCAGCGGAAGGTCAGTTAGAGAAGTTCTGACGAACTGAAACAGTTGGGTAGCTCGGTGTCAGAATGTACAGTCACCCAGTTTGAAACACGCGGTTGGTAAAATTCTGCGCTTTAACATTGGAAGGACTAGAAACTAAGAATAGCGAAATCGGATTGCGTTGTTTGATGGGGAACGAACTGACAGCAAGTACCACCATCTCAGTTTCTTTGTCATATTTGATATAAGTTGAGAAGGTTATCCATACGACCACCTTTGTGTTAATTCCGTGCCAACAAAGGATATAAGTTGAGAAGGTTATCCATACGACTACCTTTGTGTTAATCCCGTGTCAACAATGGATGACAGACGACTGAAGTTGCCTGGGCTCCAACCACATGTTTGCTGAAAGCTGAACCTCGACTTATAACATCCCTTGCAAGGATTATTCACTTCTGCTTCATGGGAATCAGCAGTTGCCTGGGCTCCAACCACATGTTTGCTTCTGCTTCATGGGAATCAGTCTAAACTCGACCTGTATTGAAAAACGTCATCTGAGTTGAAAACATGGTGGCTGAGATAACCACAGGGCTTGACAACCTGTTCTGTCATACGAGCGATGCTACTTGTGGCATAAAACCAGGTTGCAGTCTGTTTCTAAATCTTTATTTCTACAATCACGTCTTGTCTAAGTTATTAGTCTAAGGTACCTTTTTATAAAAATATTAACTTCGAAACCCTGAATTTAATAAAGATGGGATAGAGAAGTGTGTTGGTAGTGTGAGGAGAGTTCTGAATTTTAATAGAGATTCCGTCTATGCTTTACAGCATAGACTGTCTTCACTTACAGGAAGAAATCTCCATTATAACTATCAAAGTTTGCCCGTTGTGTATGATTACGTCAGGTGAATAGCCGGAACACAAAATTAAAAACAATTTTCGCTACTCAATATTTCGACCATCACGGGTGGTCGACCACCCGTGGGCCTTATTTTGGGATGGGTTAAACCGACCTGTTTGATGATGCGCCTGCTTTTACAATCAGTTCGATGCACTTAAATGCAAATTTCTCGCATTAAGAATTTCCGGAAGGAAGTTTTTGGCAACGTAAACGTGAAACGGGTAACGCAGTAACCCAACTGACTGGATGCGCCATCAGTCATTGATTGGCTAGTTCCCGCTTCAAAGCGCTTGCCAATGCTCGTCACGTGTATTGTTGTAAAACGTCTGGTTAGGCCAACCGGATATATTTAGTAACCTCTGGCGACTAGTGCAAATATGCGTTCTGGCTGTGTCCAAAATCTCTTAAGGTACTCCCTGACTGCATAGATAGATCAGTGTTGTCCCAGAACCGTTGAATAAATGCTTTCCATATGGCTGCTTTTGAAGCCGCTTTTGTACAAATCAACCAAAGGCCTATTGGGAACACAAACTCCCAAAAAACTTTGTTGTGAGGCGTTCTGTCCAAAACTTGCTTGACAAAGTTACTAGAAAAATCGTCAACCATTTCTCTGTCCGAAATTTGAAGTTTGTCCACCATTATATTCAAAAATATGACAACTTTGGTAGTTTAACTACGGATGCCCTCCAAGCTATTCAGCCAAGCTGATGAGACTAGGACGCATAAACGGTGGATGATCTGCGCAAATATCGTTGTGAGCAGCAATCATATTGGAATGACAGTCAGCACTTCTTACCATGTTCTGAATCTGACATCAGGTCTGTCGAGGAGCATAAACATCCGACCATGCTACGGTTACCCAGCCTCACCTCATAAGTGTACCGCACACTATCGGAAGTTAGTGAAAACTAAAAAGTCCAAGCACGAGAACTCTGCTCGCTAAACTATTGGCTAACTTTATCCTGTCCATCATGAAAGTAGTATCCGATTACCGCCGTGATAGAGGTAAGGGTGGAAGTCAGGCGGTGCAGTCGGGTTGAAAGAACACTAGTTCTGTCCAGGACGTGTGACAGAAAACGAACGACACAGTAGTACTATAAATTCTATGAAGCCACTGTAAAATAACAGGACCACGATGTGGGTGATATAACTGGCATCACCAGACCTTTTTTCAAGGCTGCACTCCTGACCTTCTTACGTCTACCTGCAAGGTGGCATGGAATTTACAGAAAACCGGCATTTACAGAAAAACGGCATCGCCGTCATGGCCATGGGATTCCTGGGAAAACCTCATCCGCCAAGTCCACTAAGGCTGATTCAGAGTTATGCTAGCTCATCTTGGAGGATAGTCAGCGGACCGCCTAATACTTACTTCCGTTCATTCACATCTCCTCCATGATACGCCAGAGAACAATATCGCTTTGGTAGCAGGTCTTCCTAGACTACTCCACTTTCAGAGGATACTATGAACGGCTTCATTCATTTTCCAGAGGGCCCTTCTCACAGACATGTTTGTAAATATGTGGAACTGATTAAACCCACATTCCCAACCACCATCAAAAGGACGCACTGTACAATCCACTCCCGTAGCGGTTCATGCCGCTATGGTGGGCCACCTAGTTCTCATCAGGGGAAAAGAGCAGAAAAGCGCAATGGGTTACTCTGAACTGATGGTCTTCAATCGAAGCGGGTGTCTATCGGGTAGAAACCACTATCCAAGAGTCCTACGTTTTCTCCACTGATCTGAAAGATGAAACTCTTCATCAGCTTCGGTCACCTCGAATAGTTGCTTGGTACTGAAATCTCACACCGTGACAAAATTCTAGGATGTCCCTCCTCGAAAAATACCCCCATAGACACCATTTGGAA
Organism: Clonorchis sinensis; assembly: GCA_003604175.2. Taxonomy (NCBI): domain Eukaryota; kingdom Metazoa; phylum Platyhelminthes; class Trematoda; order Opisthorchiida; family Opisthorchiidae; genus Clonorchis; species Clonorchis sinensis. The sequence continues at coordinate 188,674,440 of CM030369.1, read as the reverse complement.
AGCCGGCTTATCTTTTGAAAGATGGGCTTCCTTGATAGATGGAGTGTTGCATGAAGTAACTTTCTTCCATTTGCATCTTCCGATACTAATAACAAAGCCGTTGCCCGTATATCACAATGTTTCTCTGGAAGGCAAGAACATAATGATGATGAGTAACCGAGTATCCGTTTGGCAACAAACGCCGCTTCGTGCCTAGTAGATAAAGACGCCTTCATTTTGTGACTGAAGGACCCAGGTTCCATTGGCTCTAGGTGACTCTAAGTTGGCTGCTGACCTTATAGTTGAGAGTTTGTACACAACTCCTTTACAAATAAAAGACCCAATGTTTTCCTGTACAGAAGGCATTGTGTTTCACCTCAAAGGGAGAGGAGATATGTCATTAGTTGAGTTACTTTATACACTCGACCCGGTCAACACACAAAGATCTACGCATCAACGGACCTAGGTGATTTTGCAATGGTCAGTCCAAAAAGCGACATTTAAGTAAGACCTGATTTTGTGAGAGGAGGACCGCCTCGCTAAGGTGGCATCATGAAGCAAAGCAAAACAATAAATATTAAAATACAAATTAACAGACTTGCTCGGAAGCACAGATAGGGGACATCACGGAGGTGAGTACCGCCTTGATCCTAGGAAAATCCTAACAATTCGTACAGTTCAAGACAGATAATTGTTGCTTGACGGACAAAAGAGAAGTTGTTCATGCGGTTCGTAATATCTTCTTTACCAAACTAGGACAAGTGCTTGACCAATGACTCACCCTCGCCGGCGTCCCGTTCACTGACGTAAGCGTTTTGGTTTGTCGATGTATCCGACAGATAGTTTGTTGGAGGCTGTCCCGCGTCGGGTGATGAAAGTACAGCCGACTCAAAACTGGGTACAGTGCACGTATCTAGGTCACCACTCCGCTTGGTATCCGACGCGCTAAGGGACCCCGGTGAAGTCGAGCAACCTGGCGGCTTGCTGCCGACCTGACTGAAGCGAACCTTCGTTAGTATAAAGTCCTCTGATTGGCGACCTTCCGGATCCCTTTCGGTATAGGCTGACTGTCCGTTCACGCTAGTATCAGCTTCAATGCCAGCAAGCTTGTCAATGCATACATTATCGTATTGCTGATCAGAATGGTCAGACATTGGCAGCTGAGCTGGTGTTGATTGGCTGATTGCTGCAGCCAGGTTATCGATCGAAAGACGGTTGCGTAGATCAGCGCTCACCTAGTGAAACAACAGACCAATAAAAACAACATGAAAGCCACGTGCGGTATGTGTGCGTGGTTGCGGCGTTTGCAGTAGGAATGAGTAAGTGTGTGGTCACTCCTAACTAGTCATGCATACGGGTCAACACAAAAGACCAACTCGGATGCTCTTCTGCTTCAGCGCGAGAAGCCACCGTTCACATACTCCCTTAGGATCCACCATCTTGCCGCAAACGATGGGTTTCTTTCGCGGACGCATAAATCCTTACATAGAAAGGCGTCTTCTTATGTCCTGGTCTTCCTTACTAATAGATTGCGACGTAAGAGTAGAAAACGAATTCATTATCTTTTGGTAAATTCGTTACGATGAGGACTTCCGACACCAGCGAACGGTTTTAGTCCGTCCTGTGAGTGTCAACTCTCCAGTAAGAACCACTGCTTTAGTCGATCTTGAGTGAATCAACAGTTTATGTAGTTCATGCACGATTTATTAGTACCCGTCTGACGGACAACCCTTTAATCCGGATATCGAAGTTTTCTGCGTTCCGTGTAGGTTTGGAAAGGAGCTGTAATTTTGCATACATAAAAACGACGCATTCCTCACTGTGGCCTAGAAGAGAAACACTAGGATAAGTTTTGTACACGTCCGGTGTGAAAAAAAATTATGGACGAGCGTACTGGCCATTCGGCTTAGCTCAGTCGCCGCTCACTCAAACCTGTGCTTTCCACGAATCCATATTTAGTAAACATGAACTGGTATTCACAACGTACTGCAAACGAAGAGTGTGTATTCAGATCGCTTTACCGAATAAAGCCTTAACAAGGGCCTACCTCACCGGAAAACTGTCGTAATGAGTAGGTTTGACCATTTCATCCTACCCACCGGCCGTCTGCTATGGCGTATGGGGCCGTGTACTACTGACCTAAGTCAATCATGATCTTGCAAAACGTCATCTGATTACCTTTCTCGTTGGGTCAAAGTTGAACTATTGAGGTCGGCGGCCTAGTTCACAAGTCACCCTCTCTGCATTGAGTTGATCGATCAGCGAGTGAAGAATGCCACAAGTTACTCTTGCTCCTGTTGCCTAACTTCTATCAGCTACACATATTTGGATTGTGCTCATGAAAGAATAAGAAGAAAACATGTTGATAACGTTTCACGGGCTTCTGAAATTATACAACGAAAGGTAAAATGAAGCACTTCGACTGGTTTCGCCCCTTTTTGGGCTCATCAGGTAGGCGCCGTCCCCGAGGCTCCGTCCACCTTTTTGGGCTCATCAGGTAGGCGCCGTCCACCTTATGTTCTGCGTGAAGCGAAATTGCACGAACTTAGTGAAATACACTAGCACATTCAATTGCCTAAAACATCATAAACGAGAGATTCAGCCGGGTTCCAGGTTAGTCTCACGTCAAAACCAAATTGGTATGCAAATGAGTGCATTTCGGTAAAATGAATCACTTCAGGTCTATCATTCAAGGTAACTTAAGCTGGATAAGAACTCTATCTAATGAGCTCGGGGTTACCACTAAAAATAAGTTTTCTTCACAATATAATAGCAAAGGGGTTTCGGCTGAACTGTTTGATGTCCAATGTTCAATGCTCTCTCGCTCTCAATGGAAAATTTGCCGGTAATCTACTCCTTTCGAATGGATGTTACTGAGATGTTTCGATGGTGAAACCGATAGTTAATTGGTGACCAGCTCACTGCAAGCTAACGAAATGTGCCTCCAATGACCGGCTTAAAAGTGAGTACCAGCTATTATGAAAAGATCATCTTAACGAGTTCAGCCTTTGGTCTTGGTAAACATTGCGTAGTAAGTCCACCGCACCATCCACTCTTACATTGAATCCCTTCGCCTTTTTCTAGTATTACGTACAAGACTGAATAACTCACTACTGTTTGCACACCACCCAACGGAAGCCCTCCCGGAATTTTTGCCCACCAGGATACCAGACGGATCCATACGTTAAAAGTAGAGTCACGCAGTTCTGATAGCATTCAAACTGGGTGTAGACCCCACATACAAGTACTTTTCAACATTAGGCTTCATAAAACATTGTGTGCTTCCACGCCCTGTATGCCTGGACATAAAATCGATCCACTTCTACATGCATATTGCTGAAACTATACGTACCCACAACGAGTAGGTGTAGTTATAATAAAGTATACAAAAGGGACCATACGTTGTTGCACCTACGCCTCTCATACACAACCAAGAATGCGGCTATCCCCTGCAGGTGTAAGATACTTCTCTATGTTACAACCTACCTGGGCATAGTTAGCTCCACCACCAATGCTCGTGTATATAGCGGTCCAGCCGTAGAAGCAGTCAAATATCCTTTGATAAAACGGAATCTGAAGGTTCAGCTGAGTTCCGAAAACACTGATGTGGACTCCTTAGCTCTTAACCTTTGATCTAACCAGGAGTTCCATCACCTGAGCAAGAGTGGTCAGTAATCCTCACTTCTTAGCACACGTCTGCATAGAACAGTTTTAGGATATTATCTCTCGAACGATTCAGGTTGATCAAAATTACCACACGGTCAGTACTGGTGGTAAACTTCACCTAATCGCACGTCATTAGGAAAAGTTCCAGCTCACGTTGTCGACGATCACACTTTCGTTCAAATGTGCTATAAAAAAATGGCCTGAGCTCCGACGATCACACTTTCGTTCAAATGTGCTAGAAAAAATGGCCTGAGCTTACCTAGTTAACGGATACGAAATCCGAAAACTGCTCGCTCGTGAACAGTTAATTTGACCAAGTACCTGATCAGCACCAGTACCAATCACAATATGAGGAACCTCTTAACGTGATAGTAAAATAGTAGACCTAAACTTATGCACGGTATCTTACACACCTGGCCATCTGCTCCTACATACATGCACTGTAGACTCGCCTCATTTGTCAGAGCATTTATCAGTAACTTATCGTTCTTGATTCTCACTCTTCAGGACAGACTACCGTTCCTTTTATTAGCTTGTGTTTATGGATTCTCATTGAATATTATGGCCTATTCGGCTAATGAAACGCTTACGGGAAAAGTTAGGAACCAACATACAGTGGGCAAGCTAGGGGTTATCAAGTGAAACGTCTGTAGGAAGTTCCTTTATTTGACCTGATTGCACCCATCACTTTACCTCAACTTACTTATTAGTACGCCAAACTGCCATCCTTCCTATCTGGATGGTTTCTCTTAACTTGTTTTAGAATGTATATATTCCTTTTTTTAGCAAAACAAATAAATGCAGTAGGCTTCATTTGATTTAGCAACTAATTTCTGAAACTATCTATAAGACTTTCAAGTCCTTCTCCGTTGGCTGTCTGTTACATTCTTTAAATCAGCAAACGAGCTTCCCAGCCATTCTGTTTTAACCTAGTAGCAGTCCTTTTGACTTTCTCCTGTGAATGTTTTTTGCCTGTGACGTGCACAAGCTCACACACATGTTAGCTATGCATGACTGATCTGTATTGATTCTATCGATTTGTTCTCTACTCCTCGATGCTAGGTTGTTCTTGTGGTGGTCGTTATTACATAGTCCAAGTTTTGCGCTGTTGATACTCTCGAATGGGATAAACCGTTTTACATGTTCAAACGCCTTTGTCTCACTTCTCAGCCGCATTTATTCGGGCCTGGATTACAATCATGATTAGAAGTCGTCAATGTAGATGACCGACTCATTTACGAGGTAGTGTTTTTTCTCTCTCGATTAAACCAATCAGATCATCGAAAATGCTGATATGTTCACCTTTTCAGACCTAATGATTCTGGTGCGCTAATGGAGGAGTGATACTACGCTTTCCTTGCATGCAGGATGTCTGCAACTTGAGCATGGACACAGACAAGAGTAGGCTCTAATAATGGCAAAACTGAAGTCCAGTGTTCCCGACCTTTGGGGGTAAACAAACTAGAGTAGGCCGCGGGGGGGAGTGGATACGAACATGTCTCATACTATTTGTATCAGGTTCAGGTACGTGAATAGAGTTCATTTCTTACGAAAACAGTTCAGGTACGTGAATAGAGTTCATTTCTTCCGAAAACATTTAAACACTTTTGGCATTCCCACTCACAATACACGTCAAAATGGGAATTCAAGCTGATGAAGTTAAAGCCCCAGTCGTACCAGACAGTGGAGTTGTAATGCGTCAAGCTACGCGGTTTACCAAAGGAAGGTTTCAGTGAACCACAGATAGTCGTCAAAACTTGGAGTGATGACAGAGGTGTAAGTTGTTATTAGCCATCCCTCGAGAACCGTCTGTTGTGTGGTCGCTTATGTTGCACAGAGGTACTACGGTGCATAAAACTTTCAAACAGAACTTACATGATGATTTGAAACAGCAGCTGTTGTAGCGAAATGAAGACCCGCAGATGAATCGGTGTTAACAGCATCGTGACTGGAAATGTCTGGTGATTTTATAAACAATATCAATCAGTATCCTCAAAATCTGTGCCAAACGTCCTGTCGCATGGCAACCGCCAAACTTATGGTGATCTATTCTGAGTGCCTGCCTAAAGTGCCCCGAATGAAAAACAAGACTTCGGTTTTTCTGCACAACACGTGAGTCAGGTGCACAGGCCACATGAACTGTGTCACGTGACAAAAGAATAGAAAGGGAAAAAGCAATGCATTAAACCGAACCCGTTGTTTTAAGCATGTCGACGGACTTAGCTGTAAGTTAAATTTAAAGTTCCCGGTCTCTTAACCAGCGATATAAATTTTGGCAGCACGGTGTTATTTCACTATTCTTTTCCTCACAGGTATGCTCCAATGACTTCTCCCCAAGTGACCAGCTGACAGGCACTGGTGTACATATGAAGCCAATCTACCTGAACCATAAAGATCCAAAATGAAAGTAAACAGAACACTCTGTCAGTCAGAAATTTATTTCGATTGGAACATCAGTTCGTTTGCACCATTTGGCATTGAATGTTTCCGTGCACTGCCCATTCTCAGCAAGAGACGAACTGTGGGGGGCATCCTTTTTAAAAAATCGCTCTCTTGGTACTCCCACGAAATATTGTTTGGAAGCACATTCGTAGATGATATGTTCTTTTCATTTCGTCATACTGTTGCACTCGAAAGAAGGGAGCATGTCACTCACCGTCCGCTGTGGTTTACCCGTTTAGGAGAACGCATGTTAGGGACCTTCACCCAGGTGGGCCAAGGCTGTGCAATTGGGTTTGGGTTACTTCAAAGCCACCACAGGAAGATCAGCTAGCTAGCAGGCTATCGATCTATTGATAGTTTGAGTGCGCTTAAAAAAAGGTTGTGAGCTTTTACGTGTTATTTGTTGATTTCCGCTGAAAATCGATCGATAGCAGAGTATGTACGTTGAAGAGAAAATATACCAGTCAATCAATTTTTTAAAATTCTGTCTCCTTCACATGTTCTCTTATTCTTAATTGCTTTTATGCCGCGCGAAATAAACCCGATTTCCGGCTTTTTGTTAACGAGAGATTTGACTGTGAATAACATGAATCCCTGGTTGTTAGTAGCCTTCAACTGAATGTGCTGGACAGAAGTTGCCTCAATTTTCACTTGGAACGACATTTAATTTCTTGATTCAAAGCTAATTACAAGGTTCATGAAGTATCGTAGACAAACCATTGCCGGTTATACCCCTTTTGTGGCTAATCAAACATCTGTAGTGTCCATCAGCAGCTCTGTCTTCTACTTGAACAGCAAACTGTACTAAAGTGGTGTTGTAAGCTCACTCGAAAGTAAACTTGATGGTAACGGGGGGAGGCTCGACTGAATGTCAGCTAAATCACTGTATTTCAACAACATTGTCAGTATGGTTGCGCCCTTCACTAGGTCATCACCAGGGATCCAGATGAGAGCGGACAGGCACCTGAAAAGTTTGTTTTGGGCAAGCCATCAATTTCATCGTGGACCTAATCAGCTAGGAGAGCCAGTTCTAGTGATACGGTCCCTGGGGTCAATCATTAGGCAACCATAGTTTAGTTATATTGGGCCGCCCAGAGAGACCACACAAAGCCACGGCTGGGTACATGAAAAACCCTTATCGCCGAGCTCAAAGTCTGTAGTTACCTCCGAATTCGGACTTTTACTCCCAACGCTTGGAGCTCTAGAACATCCTGCACATTCGGCGTCTACCCGTGAATGGGCGACGTTCGTTTAGAAGCCAAACATAATCAGGGCCTCCGTTTGAGTACATTTCAATAACAATTGTATAACACCGGTTGGAACGATGCATAGGTGCCTTAGTGTAAGTGAGAAGGAGGCACTACGTATCCAGGCTTGAGATTTCTATTCCTGATTCGTTAAATTGTGAAGTTTTGTATATTTTATAAGAGCAATTGTCCTGATGCACTGTTCGTTTGATTCCATCTTTTGGAAGACTGAGTAGTTTTTGCTAATGGCCTGACTCTCGAAATCAAGAAAGGATTCATAAGACGAAATCAAATCAATTTTGGCATACTTTTTAGATCGATGGCACTTTTTCTTCATAAAAATAGCCTGGGCTTCCAAGCCATCTGATCAGCGTTGAATGTGAAACATTGTTCGATACCAGTAAAAGGCTGTAAATTATGTGAGATTTTCTCTCTTCTGATACGTCCAACCGCTCTTCTGTGGTTAATGAACTGATAAACTATTCAGAAGTACAGTGTTCTCAAACAGACTCTCCCGCCCTTTTCTGAGAGAACGACGCTGATTTGGTAACATATTTAGCACCATTGATTTGATGGACAAAATACCTAACAAATCAGCAAAGCTGACAGACGCACTTGCAAAAAGTGGCGGTTATGTTCTAAGATATTTAGCTTTGGGTGTTTCCGTGGGGGGTTTGTAGATTTTAGCTCAGTGGATGAACTTTGGAGCCGGTATAGCTCTATAACCAATCGTCACATTTCACAACACTGCAGCTTTCAGGCAAACAGGTGCCATTACTGACTTGCAAACTAACATCTGCAGCAACACCGATGTTTGAAGAAGGTAATGGTTGACAGCTGTCGTTGTCACCCCGGAAAGTGTCAGATCTGAAGCATGTGGAGACTTTACTCGGTTCGCCATTCCAAGCTTTGGCTACCCGTCTGTTCGGTTGTTTGATTAGGTTTTATAGACGTAGCACACTACTCATGAGGTTGCTGAAAACTCCTCGACAGCCCACAACCGGTTCGCCTATCCTTGCGCAACCCCCGATTCCCCGTCAGCCTCACGTTCTACTTGAACCCGAATCGCACAAAGTCCGACAAATACACTCATTTGCATACCAATTTGATGTTCAGGGGGGGGGGAGACTCACCTAAATTCCAGCTGAATCTGTCTTTTTTATGTTCTTCAACTCAATATGCTGTACCATAAACGAGAGATTCAGATGAGTCCATCTGAGTCATCTGTGTAAAAAAACTGGTACGCAAATGAATGTGTTTGTCTTTTATCTGTTTTGTTTAAGCTAGCATTATATTGTAGAGACTCTCTGGGTAGTATCCGGTCGTGAGATCTGCTCGTTCCTCGGATCGGTCAATTTTATAATCAGTGAAATAAATCAGGATAGACCTGAACGATTCGGGTCGATGACGTAAACGAGCACATGCTTACCCTATGCAGAGTCGGCCATTTAACAGTCCTATTTAGCTAATTCCAGCAGGGGCTGCTGACTCATTGTACTAGGCCCTTTATGCAAAAATCCAGACTTTACTGGGAGACTGTTGCTCATGTTGTACATTTGTTTTTCATCACCGAGGGCTGATGGTATTTGTCTTCACGTTAGTAGTCTATTCTGTTTCACGAATCCAGTTATGGATGACCTTCTAATAGTACCCATTTCCGGTCATTATCCAAAAATATGCGCTGTCCGGTGTACCATACACACTGGATTGTAGGTGGAGACCTTGACCGCCTTAAACTTTGAGTATTTTTGAGTGTTGAGTCCACAGTTTCGCTGGAGGTGTGTTTTTGTAGCCTGTGTTGACCAGCCATGTATGCGCACCTAGGGTGCAGAAGTGTCCAGCAGTCACCTGATCCACCTTCACATTCTTTTTGGACTTCATATGTCTTGTTCTCCCCAATCATTGTCAAATCATGAGTCGACCATCACTGGCCTTCAGTTAACTATGCTGAAGGCTTCAGGAGCACCATCTCCTGTTCGGTATCCAATCTTATTCCAGCTCAGAGCAAATGACATATGGCACCGGGGCGAGTATCCGTTGTAAGTTTGACAGACGAATCCGAAAAGGGGGTGGCAGTCCAGGGTGTGTGAGACGAAATTTATTTACTTTCAATTTGCGATGTCGATAACCACAAGTGATTCCTTGTCTGTTATAACTCCGCGGGCCGGATTAGCAGCCAGTGCCCGGACCCATAAAGTGACCGGGAACAGGTGACGTGAACGAGCTGGAATCAAACATACTTCTAGTTAGAAATATTATGACTGTATTTGTCGTGGAAATGTATGTAACCTTAGAACCAGGAGATAGGAAGTGAGCATCCGAAAACACAAAATCTTTTCAATACGAACTGGCGGTCAGGTGACACAAAGACCGTCCAAATAGGCATGCAAGCAACTTTGATTGAACACTGCTAATTTTCATCAACAACTGAGTCGGTATTTCTACAAAGGAACCACTTGGGACCATTGTGATTCGTCACTGTGGACCAAGCTGTCCCCGGTAAGTAAGGACCTGATTTGGATGGTCATACTCCCAGCAAACGGAGTAAAGATGCTCTACTGGTAAAAGGTCTGACTAAAAACATCTGCGGAGCAGTCTATTTGAGTGTGCGGCAGTCTAGCTGGATGTACTAGTTTGGTAAAACTCTAGTCAGTAAGCGGCTTCGGCTGTGCTTTTTGCAATGAGTACATCTGAACGAAGTTTCAGCTACTGAATACAGTCGTCACTATCTACAACTGTCATCACTGTAGTAACTGTCTCTCTAACTGAAGAGTTTTGCTGCGCAAGACGCTTACAACCCATGTTATACTTTATGCAGTCCTTTCAAAGTATGAACATTCCTCTAACGCAACCGAATTCTATTCGAATTCGGTGTGCCGACGCTGTATCAATACCTGTGATGACACGAAACAAGCATGTTGTCACCATGATTCAGATTGAGAATCTCAAATTCCAGGGTGGCACAACATTCGATAATTAGTTTTCCCCGTGTCAATATCCGATGGATACTGTCAACTCTCAAGATCCCGGAGACTTACGAAAATTAGACAGGTAAGTGGAAAAACAACTCTTTTAAACCAGAATAAATGAAATATTTGTGACTCAATTTTCTCATTTCATTCAACTTGTTATCTAGCTATCAGAAACACATTAGAAAAAAACCAGATCAGAGTCGCCTGGCTGATTTTCTGAAAATCGCCCCACTGATCGTTTGATAAAGAAAACGCACGTCGATCGATTTGCGAACAATTGGCGCTTATTAGCAAAGACCGAAATTCGAGCCGTGTGAGCGACGCAGTTTTTTTTTACATGCGTTCTCTTTCTCACAAACTAAACATTGATTTATTGGCCTGAGAAACCACAACAGGACATAGACATTTAGCCAGCAAACGTTGACTACGTTTACACTAGTTGTTTCATTTTCGCCGGTTTTGCTGTTCCAAGTGCTACAGCTTATGTTTCGCCTAAAAATCTCGCGATAGAATCTCATGACCTTTTAGTTCATAGAGTGCCTGCTACGAAAAGAACGCCCAAGACACAGTATTCCCCAGTAATGCCGTTTTCGTGGAAACAGTTACTGTATTTTTTTCCATGTTCAAAATCTTAACAACAAAACTGTTTATTTTCAGACTCGGTAGAAAGCCATTATATCAAAGATGAGACGGTCAAAAACGAAAGGACTTAGTCACGTGACAGTGTTCTTCAGGTGGGAAGTGCATTTAGACAATTCTGTGTCAATGTTCAAAGTCATTAGAATAAACATGCTCCATCACATCGATCCAAGACCGGAACGTTTCAATTCATGTAGTGATTCCAGAGGCAATTACTGCTCGAATGGAGGCCACTCTAGTGAGTGACCGAACATTTCTTTCTCCACTGCGACCCGTTTAGTGCACTCAGGTTATTTTTAAATGTTCACTAAGCTACTGATTGTAAGTCACCAATATTTTGAGCACCATCTCATCCGTTTGAATTCTTTATGATTTAGTCTACAATTTAAAGTTGAAGTTGATGACCACAACAAAACTAGTCAAATAAGGTATTGCTCTCCTATTAGTACCAGTGGACATGTCTCTCGGCAAGGCATTCATTTGTACTGTTTGACAGATTCCAACCTCAGTCTGTCCTCATTCCCCTTCTCTATAATTTCCTTTCGTTACGAAAACTGCCCTTAGCAAAACCTACGACCCCTAGAATGGTCAGGATTGTTAACAAAATAGATTCTTAGAAGGCCAAAGATCAAGGAAATGAAGTGTAGGGTTGCAGTACACGTACGAACGAAGAAGTGGGAAAAGTTGCGTTAGAAGTTGAGAGCGGTGTCTGTGCTGGACAGACTGAAAAAACACCTTTCATACGGATACAAGGAACAATGGTTATCTATGGGAAGGCATGACCTTTCTGTAGGTGAATATCTGGAAGGACAGAAATTCAGTAGGGCAACTGGAAGCTTTTGGTATGTGGGAATCCGGGACAATTGGGACAGTTTCTAGGGGCATGGTACTGAGTAAATGGTTTGACCGGTCGATATCATCCCCTGGCTTTATCTAAGACCTATCGAATTATGGGTGCATTGTTCACCGGATTCATTGAAGGTGATGCCCAGCATCTCGTTTCTATTCTTTATTGGATCATCAACCGGATCCTAAACACAGTTACTTTGGACTTGAGGCCTACTGTCAATGGATCATGACACGGTTAAAATCTTTTGTGTAATCAGGGATTGAGTGAAATTATAAATGCCTCCAAGTACCAGTGGTGAGCACAGACCCATCTCGGTGAGTAGATCTTGTACACACTCTCACAAAACCCTACCCACATACCGCAAATGGCAATGAAATGCTTTCAATCAAAGTGCCCAGCTAAGCAGCCAAATCAGGGCCAATAATATGGAGTGTTTGTACGCGAATTCTAGTTAGTGACTCTAAATATGTGGACGTTTAGAGAACAATTTGACTGGGAGAACTTTGCACAAATCGGTCACTGTTTGCGAGTCAAGTTTGACAGTCTAGAAGCAGAGTTTTTATTATTCGAAGGAGCAATGTCATCTCTCAGAGGTATACAAAAACGCTGTTATATTACGATTATTACTCAGTGTAAGTTGGTGTAATTTGGTGTTGTCACAAGTCTCAGAAGTGAACTGTCTTTTACCAGGTCCAGAAACAAGTATCAAGCCCCATGTTGACGTTGCTTTTGAAAGAACTGCGTTTCGCTTCTCTCACACTAGCTGTCCCGTAAGCCTACAGCGGCTCGCTCACTGGTGTCCGCTGGATACACAAAACAACCTTATTTTCTGGGTCGGGTCTTACAAAAGGACGGACGAGTAATCCAAAAGGTCTTCCTGTACCACTGTGAATGCGTTTGTTAAGTTTAGTGGAAACAGCACGCAGAACATCGAGTGACACAATATGCGCTGTTACCATTAGTTCTTATGGCTTGATCGAACACTCAGAACGAGAAGAACTATGATTGATATCACCATCCTACTGCACTGACGTCATACATTTGTCGTGAAAGGAAATTTTTGACGTATTTGTGTGGCGGATGCTGTGTATGGGCTATGAACCTAGACGTCGGGAGAAATTCCTAAAATCCCCAGTTTTTAACTATAGATATGTCGGCACACACTGGGAAAGTTAAACTACTATCGATGACGTATAATGAATGATTTTCCGCTGCAATGAATTGCACGCTTGAAGTGACTTGACGGTAGTCCGGCGACTGCACTTATTAAGGCGTATCCTTCAAGCATCTGCAAACCAAATTCCTAGGGAAGCTCCTTTTCGTTCTACAGTGTGCCGGTTGATGTGGAGAGGTCGGAGTACAAACTTCGTCAGCTTGAAACATCAGACAAGGCACAACAAGGAACAGGGACACTAATGGACGAGTCACGGTAGTGCATCAGGCTGTTAGTAACGATTGGACTGAAAGCGTAACTATACCAGTTGTCACCTTATCTCTCTCTCTCTTTCTCCGTTGGCGATAGACAGGAATATGGCAGCCAGAATCACTCTACAGTCTACGGTGTGCCGTGCGCGAAATAAGCAGCTGTTGCTCAGATGATGAAAACGATTGATTGCAGCGCAATCAGACAGGGGCTATTGGGAGTCGGGGTGATAGATTCTGGGTGCCGGGAAGCGGTGTTCTAACACTGGCCTCATCATCATCATCATCATCATCATCATCGACAACATGACATCAGTGTTCAACACCGATGCTTCGCTGCCGTACAACCATGATTTATTTGAAAGCCTTATTGTGAAGAAGAAAATAAAGGTTGACGGGAAAGGGACTCAATGCTAGCTTACTACAATCATTTCGAGGTGCCTAAACCTCCAAACACTCAAGCAATCTGGATAGGAAATGACAAGATCGCCAATGACATCGGTTGGCAACCATATCTTTCAGGGTCTCCAACCAGGCGCAGTGAGGATCACGCGGTCCCCATCCTGGAAGGCGAGTAGCACCGACAGCATCCAAACGTTTAGTGATTTCTTTCATACCCGTCTGCCAGGTCTGGTAGTCCATGGTTTGACTGATGTTACTTTGCGTAGGACGATAGGCTCATCTTTGCTGTGGTCAGGGTGCAATCAGTGCTGCACTATTATGACTAAACTGCATCCGTGGAAACAACATGCCCATTCAGCCAGTTTGGACAGTAATAACAATCAAAGCAGTCGATAGCTGGTCCGTCCCTACAGTAGCTAGTCATCAATGCGTGCGCGCGTACTCAACCCGGATGACCAGAAAGCTGAAAGCTGAGTTGGACCTCACAGGAAAATTCCCGATCCAAAACATTTTGGGTAGCATTAGAACTTGAGCGCCAAATCCAGGGTTTAACAAAAAAGAAGACAAACATAATAGCTAGGTTCAAATAATAATTCTCATGAGAGCCACAACCTCAGGATGGACAGAAAGTTCTGCTTCTGACTTCGTTTGGCCGAGTGTCGTGTAGATCGATGACTGTCTGACAGCTTGCCTGCTGATATCACCTCCCCTTGTAAACAAAATGCAATTTACATTGAATCCTATAGTTGTTCATCCGAGAAGTTACGGTTTTTTTTGTGGTACAAAAGCCAAGCCACTTTGGTGGACATGTTTGCGAAATTAAACTCACCGTGGTAGCATCTGTTGGGGAGTCTAGCATGGTCTCTTCTCCATCTTGCTGAAAAGCACGATTGAGTGAAACGTCCTCTATGAGGCAATCATACAGATGAGATGGCCTTGTTTCCAAACCGTTCTCTAATGAAACCCATCTACAAAGTAGAAAAATAGGAGAAGGCCATATAATCCGGAATGGATTTTTCTCTCTAATGAAACCCATCTACAAAGTAGAAGAATAGGAGAAGGCCATATAATCCGGAGTGGGTTTTTTCATACAAAATGTTGTTAATTAATGATTAATGACAAAACAAATTCCAAAAATCTCAAAATCACCTCAGGTTAATCCGATCACTCGAAGCGGAAGACTACGCGGTGACTCGTATCTGCAGCCTACCAGAACACTGCGTGCAAATTCATATCGGGATTAAAATTTCAGCAAAACCTGCGAAGCCGACATTGGACATGATAATTTACATGACTGATGAGGCAGAATGTTCTAAACCTAAATATCAAAACTGAGATCTTTGATAAGCAGTGTTAAGTAATTCGATTACTCACTTCTCTTCTGACGAGACTAAATCTACTCACGCCTTATGAATTTGAAGAAAAAAGAATGTTACTGCCTTGGAGTGAAGAATGGTCCGGTCGGTCGGATTTCGAGTCATCGGCTCAAAATTAGTAATATAATATGTTGGGTAAGATTTGGAGTGTCTTCCGAAAACCTGAAGTCCGTTTGTACAGTAACGTGAAGACACATTAGAGACGTGTGTTTCAGTTACATTTGTGTATGATACATGGATTTTGAACCAGAGGGTGAAGGTCTTCTTCAAGAAACATAGTTTCAACCACGTGTGAAATAATGAACGAGTTGTTACTTACAGTCTTGTTTGTGTCGGTCGTAGTTTGACTGCAATCGGTAACGTTGTACTTCGAGTTCGGCTACTTTTCGTTCCTGCCACAGTTGCATGTTCACGTAGGGACAAACGCTCGATCATTGGGCAACTTTCAATCGTTTCAGCCATCCTAATTAAACTGAGCTAATTAAGGAACTAAATCTATCCAATTGTTTCCGTACGCTTGTTGATCAGCTTATGCTTCCACGGCTTTCATACCCCGCGAATCAATGCACCTCTAGCGATTGAATCTATCTTAGTGATCCTCGCGACAACGGACCTCCCACATATGTAAAATACATATTTTCCAGTAAACGTACATTCGTTTCATAATTGTAGACCAATTGGACACTATAAAATGAATACGGGGCAACGAAACTTCAAAAAAAACCTACAAACGGCGATTCAGAGCCTTCCAACAAGCGTGCTTTTACTTAGTGGGTGGAAGGTTATGCATCGGAAGCCAAGTTTTTCAGTGATGCAGCTTACCTCTTTCTACCGACAGGGTCGAATATTGCTCATTTTTGAATACTTAGATGGATTCAGATAGGTTGTTTTTTGAGGACAAATGAATAGGCTCATTTCTTCATCGATTTAAGTTAAAGTTCCAAGGAAAACAACTACTGTGAATAGTGCATAAACAGCCTGTTTTTGTAACAAGTGGGTATCTCTTTGTGTCAGACCGAAAGTCCCGGGAACCGTCTATTGCTCCTGATGCGTGCAAATTGACTCTAGCTGCATCCCGCTGTCCACATCGCTATCGGTCTCGATTTGATCTGACACTGGGACAGCAATCGGAGGACTGGATAACCGTCAATCCTTCCTAACCAATAACATGTGTACACCGTTTTCGAGACGGGAGCCGACAGCCAATCTGAAGGCGCGCATGTGATGACTCGAACGTGAGCCATCTAAATGGAACTGAGCGACGTCAACCACTAGGCTACATGAACAAGACATTAAAATACTTCGGTTAGTTTTCCTTCCCCCAGGATAAGCACCCATTTTGTATTCCGCGATAAACTTTTCATCCTGAAGCGGACCATCATAAACGAGAAATTCAGCTGGATACAGTTAAGCCTCCCGTCAAAACCGAATTCACGTGCAAATGAGATTGGTTTTCATTCTGATATTCCAATTTCCCGACAGACAGTTAGACATCAAATAGTAAAGAGAAGACTGGTCCTAGATATCGATAAAAATGTAATTACTTGATGTCATTCAAATCCCCACTAACTAGCAACAGTTGAACTTCCAGAATCAATTAGCAGCTTCAAAAAAAATGGGATAAAATGAATCCACGTCAACATTCAACGTCCAATTAATCGACTTAGCAAGAAAGAACGTTCATGAATGCGTGTTGCGAGAAAGTCGGTTATGTCTGTACGACTTGGTTTTTTATGTTTCTGGATGATTAACGCTCATCATACTACTTTTTCCCGATAAGAATAAGTAACATTTTCAGCTAATGTTGTTTTCAGGAGGGTCACCTTTTTTATTTACACCTTTTACATGCGACGTTTTTTGATCTTGCTATAAAATCCATTTTAGGAAAGATGGCTTCCTTATTATGCAGGTCAAACTTTTTGGCACAACATTGTGCAACACGACCTCCGCACACACGCACACACACAACTGCAATCGGTTGCATTGTTTACACAATCAATAAGGCTTCAAATGGAAAAACTAAAATTCCACTCCATTTAAAGGCTTATCCCATTTGTATTCACTCGTTACTTGCCGACTGATATTTGCGAAATTTTTCGCGGGTTGTTTTTCGGCTGTTTTCGTCTGCATACATACATGGAATTTCGGGGACGCAACAAGATGCTCTGACCCATAAAGGCAGTTGACAGAATATGTAGAATGTTTTACTCTGCAGTTCATAGTACCGATCAGAACAGGCTTCGGTCTAAAGGAGTTTCTACCATCGGAGTTCTTTTGGCCAAATACGTGACATTCTGACTGAAATCCCCAACAGCCAAACCAGGATCCATACACCAACATCTTTATAGCATCAGAGTGTTCCACTCTGTGCTGATATTAATGGTGATGTGAGGAGATTTTTGATAAGCTTCAATAGAGTTTTCATCTTGTCAATGAAGCTACTGTATGCCGAGAAGCCTAGAAACACTGCACTACCGTTTCATCCTTTTTAGGGATCATCAACAACGCGCATCTCACGAAACTCGAAGTTTTGAAACCGCGACCTTCCGGCCGGTGGTTGAACACTTAATCGTCTGACGACCAGCAGCTGATCACTAGCAGTCACTAGCCGGAGGTCGCACTGCCGATAGTCCCCAGCAAGGATGAAACAGCAGTACAATGTTTCTAGGCTTTTCAGGTTAGAATGGCTTGACTGACAGGATGAAGTCTCTATTGTGTTGAGTTTGCTTAAATTATTCCCCCTCTTGCACAGACCAGACGTCAATATCTTACGTAAGATTTGTTTTAGTCATAATTTCATTAAATGTTTCCTGGGGAAAGCTAAACTGTATTAAGCGGCGCACAAACTGAACACCAGTCAAACTCCAAGTACTCATGTTTTATTTGCGTGAGTGAGGCAATTTGCTTGAAGTAACTACTTCCAGCCTAGTTGACATGATATCTAGACGTCATCCAGACGATGTGTTCGGGTTAACGACCGGTTCCAACCTTATCGTCCGGATGAAACCCTTCAGATCAAATGAAGGAACAGAATCCCGATCAACAACAACCCCAAGATAGCAAAAACTGTTGGAGTTGAATGCAGTCTGATGCAAAACCGGCTCCGCTTTTCAAGCCGCTTAAAGCGAATGGCCAAATCTTGTATCCCAAAACAACTTGTCTCCAGCCAGCTGAAAAATGAAGTTCGAAATTCTGCTTCTGGGACAGCCTTCATTTAGTTTTGAAAAACTGCAGTCTTCATTTTTTAATCATTGTAGACAATGGCACTCGACAGAGCAGTCGTGGAAAATGGCCACCCAGGCGGGTGCCAGAAGCTCTGAGAAGCAAAACTTCGGAATGCTGTCAAACAGATGAGCCCTTTGGAAGGGACTTAAACTCCCCAATGCAACCTCAACAATGTGGACTTACGCAAAATGAGGACACGCGTGTCTTAGTAAAGTTGTTCTCATGAGTTACCAGCACACCCACCGGTCAACATGCTAAACATAACCACCTGGAAACGAAGCAATTTTGCTCCACTTTCTAAAAACCACCTGCCCAACATTGTAATCCTAAGGATGACAACGTGATCAACTGCAGGTTTAATGAAACATTGCCACCTTAGACGGTGTGTCAGTGCACAGCTCCCGATTGCACTTACCTGCTGCTACACTTGGAAGTATGGTCTTACACTGTAACAGATGACGTCGGTACCTCGATGACAGACAAATAGCCGGTGTAGGTATCCAAGGTTATGCCACCATGTTTAGGCCAAGTGATGGCTTGACACAAGCCTCTGCACATCCTCATGCTGGCTCTGTTTGTCTTGATCTACATCGGTACCTAGAATTAACACGCGGGATCATTTTCCGTCCGGCCAAACGGTCCTAGTCTATCCTACTTCACGCAAGAGTCCACTGGTTTGACCACAGCTGACCGGCCGCCAGTCATTTATTTATTGTGTCACTTATTCACCTAGTTTATTAGCAAAAAGAAGCAAATTTCGCTTATACATACCTTGCACAGTCCAGATGTCAACATCAGTCTGTGAATAAAAATCAACAGGTACCTCTGAAGCTTGAGCTCTTGAGCTCTGAAAACTTGGTCACTAGTTTAGTTAGCTTGTTGTTTACCTATAAATTGATGAAAATTAGACCCCCTGGACGGAATTCATAGGATTGGAATGGAAAATTTCATCGCTTTATAATTAGTGTTCAAAGAATCAAGTCCATTCGAAATGGAAATATGCTTCTTGTGGAGAGCCACAAGTTTATATGTTGACGGCTCTCGTGACAAAGAACAACGAGGTTCCGTAGCTGCTATGGCGGAACCTCTTTCTAAGGAAGACAGGCCACTCTCCTTGAGGGTCCCTAGCCAGATTGCTATGAGTTATCTCACACTTGGAAAAGCTATCACGACTCCTCCTCAACACACTGAGTATGTTCTTTCGTGAACGTTTTGACTCCCTGAGAGTGGCTAGGAATGTGAATATTTACAGAAACCCCCGTCTGTCTGTCTTTAGGCACTGATACATCCATTGTGAACCATTCGAATCAGTTTAAATCCAGTGTACCCCGGCCGAAATAGCGGCCTGGAATAAAGAAGCCAGGAAGGTATTAATGATAGTCGAGCACTATTGTGGTTGAGCAGTGATCAGCGTCAAGCATAAATTTCTACCTCCAGCTATCATTGCGCTGGTGGTAATCATTGTGTAAGAGCTGTTCACCGCCGCACGTTCATGTGCCAGTTAAAGACAGATGTATCAAATGTTGACGAAGACAGAATACAAGGAAGTGATCTTAAAAGTCTGGGTCATCGTTTACCATCGTATGGTCGAATTTTACGAGAGATTCTGTTTCCAGAAAGACAAGTAAAGATTGGAACTGGAGGCATATGCCGGAGCAGTACCGTTTTTCAGGGTAGTATCAAGTAAGAGTTTGTGAGATTCCGCCACTGACCTATGGTGATCGTGGATTAGGATGTTGCTTGTGCTTGGATAAATTTGACAGTGCTGGAGATACACGATGTGCCCCTTTAAAAAACTAGACGAGGACACATCATAAATAGAACTTAACCAGCCAGTCGAGTGACTGAAGAAGTGAGGCAATAACTTCTGGATAAATTCGCTAACAGGTGCATCCAAATTATACTCGTAGAAAAACTAAATAGTGTAGCAGAGAACACTTCAGTTGGATGTACAGCTTTCTAGCGTTTCTCAAAACTTGGTACACTCTTGTTTTATCAAAGACATTAACCCCTAGGGAAGGCCAAATTTCCCCTTCAGCGTGATGGAGTGATCGCTGTATGCGATTATCTCGAAGAGAACTGGCGCTGTCTAGTCTCATCCGCCTCATATTAGAACAATCTGGTTTGTTTCCATATTTATTCTCAGGACTTAGGAAGATATGGCTGGAATTGAACCCAGAGAGTGGACACCACCAACTTGGTTGGTATAGTTCTCCATAAACACAAGACAGAAAAACTTTGGAACGAGTCTTGTGAATAGTAGCCCTACCAATCCTGCAACTACCCGGGTGATCGAATCTGAATCCCTTGAAATCGCGTGACAGCCGTTTTGCATCAAAACTTTTCCGGAACTAAAGGCAATCACTCACACACTCACTGTGAGTTTCCACACGTTAAAATTAGCCAAAATCCTGGTGGAATACCTAGTGAAGACTGAACTGAAACGCGATAATTCAGCTGTTGTTCGCAAATTACTGTCGGATATCAGATACCAACTACCCGCCACGGAAAATCGGACTCACTTTGAGACTGAAAAGTAAGGGCTCGGGATGGTGCATTGATACACTCCGTGGCAGCCTGAGCGCAATGCCAAAATCGAAAGTGGCATCGGTGCACGCTACCCATCAATGTACCCATCAATGTGTTTCGAAGTGTCGACAACATTCGTGCGTGGTTTGCCTTAACCAACCCGCTTGCTATGAGTCAGTCAACCAATCAGAATGCCGCAATTTCCGCCACCTAGCAACGCTTATGTAATGAAGTGTTGTTGCAAGGCAGACGCATAGGACACGTGGAGTTGATTGACTTCTGTATTTGGAAACAACCAGTACCACGCCTCTTCTCTCACTCTGTGGGTTGACCGGTGTCCGGATTCCCTAATGGACAAAGGTAGGATCAACAACAATACAAGAACGAATAGCCTTGACAGACGAAGTTAGTACTAGCAACACTGCATAACCTGGTTCCGTTGAAATTGATCCTCCGGGAGTGTCCTCCGCAGTTAAACAGAGTTTTGTATACTTATGTGAAGTTTGTGGTCCTAAGAATATCAAACCTGATTTGATGATAAGAACACGGTAGAGGACAGGAGGTAGAGAGCGGAAAAGGATTATTTAATCTGGACTAGACCAAAAAACTGATAGCTCGTGTTCGGCTATACTCATGCAGACGTATTTAACACCAGGTTGGAATACTGTGCGGGTGACAGTAGCTCGTATTTGACGATGACAGATGGGCTCTGCCGCTAAAAAGTACTGTCCAAAACACAAAATGAGTCAGTTGTATTTTTTTTGACTGTCTCGCATCCACGACGCTAAAATCATGATGTAGTTGATTCCATGAGTTACATGCTGTCCCACTTTTAGCCGAAAAAGTCTTTGCCCAACATACGAAGTGGAGTGAATACATTTGTCCCTTTGTTCCGGTAAACGTGTGCACCTAATAGGATCATCGATGAACAAACGCTGGTCCAATTTCCTGTTTTCTCTATGAAAACTCTAGTGGTATACAACAATCTGATATTATATCTTAGGTTTAGAAATAGAATATCGTTATTGATTCCTTGCACGCCCCGCTAAAAAGCTGGACATCTGATGTCACGTGAATATGCATGTCTGTATAACATTCTTCAAGGTCAGATAAACGGGTTAGTTACTAAAATAGGCAGTGAATTTTTGTTCGTAAGTTAATAAAAAACAGCTAAGATGAAATAACCAAGCAGGAGATACATCGATTGACGTTCTTATAATTTCGGTTTGTTGATTTTCAGGGACAAAATTATTCATTCTAAATCGAAGGAACCGAGGAATGGACCGCTTGTTTGTATAAACAGTAGGAATCTGATAAAAAGCTAGACTCTTTAAGGCGCAGTCACCTGAGTGGAAAGATAAGTCTAAGATACAGTTTATATTTATTCCTCGCGACGGTATACCCCAACAACTCGTTGGTTTAAAAACGTGTTCATTAAAATACTTAGACGACACCAAAAGGTCACCTAGCTTCTTTTATATGTCCTATTGTGACTAGTATTTCCTACTAAATAGTATGCTTATTTTTACGTATGCATAGTTCCAAATAGGTAGGTAAGTGGTGCTAACGCTAAAAAAATAACACTTTCACTGTATTAAGTGATCACAACACTGGCGCGTTTAAACAAACGAACCGGACTAAACCAGTCAAGGGAAGATGGCCTGGCCATTGTCTTATTCGGTAGAACAAGAAAAATATCGAAAATTTCATATTCAGTATGAAGTTAGTTCCCGTAAGTGGATGTCTATCGATCAACACTGATAAGGGTAATGCAATAATAAATAATAATATTATTAATAATAATAACTAATAAATAAATAATAAATAAATAATGATAAACAATAATCCCTCTATGCAACATAGCTTTCATACGTGTGCTAATAAAAAAATCATACAAATACGGAATAAAGCAAACTTGAAATCGAAGCGCTGAAACTTGCTGAGAATGATTCGAAAACCACCGCGGCCAGTCGTAACGAGTCGTTATAACTAGATATTAGATAAACACACTCATTTGCATACAAATTTGGTTTTGACGGGCGATTCACCTGGAACCCAGCTGAATCTCTTGTTTATGATGTTTTTGAGCAACTGAATGTGCTGCCACAGTCCACCCCATGTTTCAGTTGGTACGCTATTCGAGATATCACTATACATGTATAGACGTAATACACTACTCAAAAGGTCGTCGAAGAGTCGTAGATATTAGATACTTATTACAATAGTGACTTCTGCGTGGGACCCATGAACGCTAAACTCTTCCATGAACACCTTCAAAGAATTAGGGTGTCTTGGCACGGTCACGTTTGCAGATGATCACTTTTGTGGTTGCACTGCACCAGTGGATTCTAAGTTGAGATTTTGTGCCCCCCATCAAGACTATGAGCGTAGGTCGGGAGGAGTTGAACGATGTAGAAAAACTTAACTCAAAACGATTCACAACACATAACTTGCATGCATTTTTTCGGCAGAGGTCTCACCGTATTCCTGAATTAGTCCCTGACTCCAAAAAAGTCTGCAGCGATCGCATTAGGAAATTTATTGCAGTCTATAAAAAAATTCGGTCATTTTTACGCCCACATCCCGCAGTTCACAGTCGGCTAAGTGGTTGAACGGATTGTTACACAACCCTCACCACACACTTCACTTCGACCAATAAGGAAGTCGTATACTCAACGAAGCATTAAAACAGGGTTTCTCATAAAGTACAGTTCTACCAATTAACCACTCTGAATGCCCCTGCCGTAGAACAGTGGGTTTAACTTGGTTAGTCTTCCTTTCGAATCCAGCTTTCTGTGAGACCTCATTACTAGGGCACATGCTTAATCACTCTTCTGCCTAAAAATCCTTCACAAAACCCAGAAACTCGGTTGAGTCTTTTTCACTCTACTTGAATCATTGATGGTGAGGATATTCACAGGAATTTTCATGACATTTAGAAATATTCAATTGCAGTAAGACACTCCCTAAACTAGCATTCTGATTCCATGTCCTATTGGTCAAAATTTATACCTTTAAAATCCTGCCTTAGCGTACAGTCCACTGCTGTGAATATTTTGCTCGTTGAAGTCATTTGGTTAAATATCGTCGACTATATGCATCTACTGTTAATCATATGAGTTAGTAACCCAAAAGGAAGTTTATTTTCTGTGAAAACTGATTTTGGAAACTACGACGGAAGTCTCACTTTGTACTGTTGAGCGGTATTCTGTTGGGAAATAACTGAATGTCGTGGTCTACTCTCCGGACGAACGTGATGACAAGGTTTCAATCTTTACTTGATATAGGACGTAAGCTGTTACCGATTTCGGTACATGTACTAGTGACCAAGTTGTTATTGCTTTTTCATTGATAAGGTAAGCATTTTAGCTGATAGCCGACGACGTTGGTGTTGATCATCTGTCCATGTTCCTTGCTGCGATGTGATGCTGACGTCCAACAATTGCAACCGTTTGCCAACCCATAGAACTAGGCCGGGCAACGTCCAAACTTTAGTGAGCAAATTAGGGAGTACTGCTGAACAGCCTTACGCCGGTGTGACTGATGGCCTGTTTCTCTTGTGTCAGTCTTCCTATTCGGCGTAATCAAGTACATGTTGTCACGACCGACAGGCTTGGGAACCACTAACAAAAGAGCTGGCCGATTCATTTTGCTTGGCATCGATCGACCGGAAACCTTACAGCCTCATCTGTGTTTTGGACGGATACTGCAAGAACCCGTTCACTATCCGCGATGGTGAAGGCCCAGCACTGACGACCGTCCAGTTTACGAGTGATTAAAAATTTTTTTTGGGTTGAGTCTGTGGACCCAACTAATATCAACTGTTTGTTTTGTTCGTTCCACTGCGTTTCACCAGCTGTTTGTCTCAGACAACCTCGTAACTCGTCCCTTCTAGGTGATGTGCTATACGGTGTCCGCCAGTTTGATTGCTTTATATGTAAGTATTGGTGATGTACAAGCTTGCTTACTGGGATTTGGCTCACGATCTTTCCTTCTGTCTTCTATCCACAGGAATCGTTGTGTATCCCCTGCCTTCGGAGAATCACTGTCCCCTGGTGCTTCCATAGCGTGTATACTACAGGTGACAACGTCCACAGAGACACAAAGTTAACTTTGGTTTACCTGGCTGGTCTGTTACGAAGTAGTGCAAATACTGAGAGACATTCTACTGTATAATTAACCCACCTATTCACAGTACTTTAACAAAACAGGCAACAACGGAGTCGAGCAAGATGGACAACTAAAAGAGAGTTGCCAGCGTAAGACCCTGTGGAGATTTCCAGATTTACCCCTTTGATATGCCGGGAAGCATTCTTAGAAGTTTGTTCTCTTTTGTATATACGTAATGCGCTACTCATAAGGTTTCTGAAACATCACAAACGAGGGGTTCAGCGGGGTTCCAGGTGAGTTTCTCGCAAAACCAAATTGATCTGCAAATGAGTGTATTTATCGAAATTCGTTCTCTCCTGTTTGGCCTGTTGGTTACAGGCTGTACAAAAGCATCCAGACAGCGCCCGGACAGACCTTCAACCAGACAGTGATGAGAATTGTCAAGATACTTCCCAGATAAAACCGTACATCCACTCCTAAGCTTTTTCCATATCCCTATCCTTTGTTATCATTTCTGAAACGACACGTGAACACAAACAAGAAATATGCGACAGCAAATTTGGCGTCTGAAGCACTTACTTCAGGCAAAGAACAAAGTTAGACATAGTGTAAAAAACTCTCTGCGAAAACCTAGGTGCATGATGATACTATGAATTGTCTCTTGGAGGCTTCAAAGCAGCTGGGTGATAAATTTCTGCATACTTGTATTAGTGGATGTGTCACCAATGAGGGCAGATTTTAGCTCAAAAGATTTTTCGGTCTAAAAGTTGCTTAGACCAGGCAACAAATGGATTGACATGGATTGATATATATATATATATATCCTCTAAGTACGCCACCCTGAGAGAAACCCGAAATTATGAACATTTCGCTCGGGTACCATGAGGTATACATGGTAGTGAAAAATCGGAAATACTCTAGAAAAACAAAGTTCAAAAGTTAGTTACGTAGCATATTCATTGCATTCATCGGAGGGTTGGTGGATTATATGCGATACAGAAGTTCTTAAACATTTTGGCTCAGTACAATTCAGCGACGTGCACAGAACCATCGCCCCCGTTCTACATGCAGTATGTGAACAGTAGAACCATATTCACTGGAAAACGTTTAAAAACGTAATATTGTAAAGTGGGACACACTGATATCCTCAAGAGGGACTTTTCCGAACACAGACCATTCCTATGGAGAATACATCACATCAGAACTTAGTGCACGATCCCTCCGAAGAAAACTCAACCTGTCCTGGATTTCAATAATTCATTCCATCATAGTATCCTCCATATATAATAGATATACTCGATCGTCCAGAAACAGAATCCACAATTCGTATTTTCCACACACTTCTGATGACAATCGTCTGCTTCGCGGTGACCCCAGGTATCCCTTTACTTATTCTGACTAAGGATTTGAAAAGTGGAGCTCTTTCAGATGCCAGGACACCTCAGAAATCCTACAGAAATCAAGAAAGAGATGGTTCAATTATTCGATAAATCGGTCAGTGAAGTAGATCAATTTGAGATTTGCTTTGAGGGGTAGAGCATCTTGTCACGTGAGGGCCTAACTATACGTCAGCATATACGTTTGGATAATCCCCTTAGGGACTAGGAGAACGGTGCGCACGAAATGTTGCCGACCCATCACGAATTGAGTTAGCCACTGTTCACCAGCATCAACCTTACTGGGATACTGTACAATCATAACACATAACCTGGACAAACATATAAGCACTAGCAACGGGCAGCATGACCATCGACACCAAGATTTTTCACCGCAAGTGCACCAGGAGCAGACAGAACTAGACCATCCTTGTTTCTTTACAAAGTTTAGAACTGTGATCCAAAGAACCACTGCAGTAAGTATGTGAACGGTGTCCTGCATGATAATACCTTGTCGCTTATCCCCAGCTATCGGAAGAGGCCAACTTTTGTAGGTCCTTAAAGGTAGCTTTTCCATCACGCAAAATATCAGTCACAGAAGTGATCACTTTTAAGGTTTGTCCCTTTAAAAGGTAAAATTACATACTTGTACTCCCTCAAGAGACTAAAGATAGTTCTTCAACGCGTGTGTCCCTTTCGGGAGGGCTTTATCCATTGAAAAGCGCTTCGTAGACCAAACAAACCGAGATTTTCACTACGGGTTTCTCCAGAGATCGACAAAAAAATTAAAACCATAACCTCAAACTCTGGATAAAGTCTCAGCATAGAAACTTGGATGATAATGATGATATTGCTTGATAATACTACACGTAAAAAGTTGTCAAAGTCCATTAAAAATGTAATCTAAATGCTTGAACTTGACACCTGAGGACGTGAAGTCCACCCACCGCTGAGGAACATGAAGGCGGTCTTTGAATCGGGGTGGTCTACGAACTGAGACTTTGCCTCACCTTGTTTATGGTTTTGCATTTATGACAGTGCAGTTATTTAGTTTATAACAGCTAAGTAGTTACAGTTAAGCTTATATGCCCCAATCGTGCGAGCGAATCGATCCTTCTCTTCGAGCTAACGAATCAATATAAACATTTCATTAAAACAGAGGCACTCGGTTTCGTCGGCAACTTCCAGTTACTCGGTGACGATTGATTCCATTTTAAGATATAAGAAGGAATGATACAGGAAGTTGGCCGCTCTTGAGGTAAACGTGTGGATGGCCGCCACAGACATGAAATCTGCACGGACTTTTTTCGGTTACAAAGTGAAGCTGTTGAATCATCTGGTCGCAATTTCTTGAACCCTTTTTAGGATTCGTACTCTTATTTCTGCTTTGTTCGGTGACGCGCGCGTTCAACATTCGGAATAGTCACAAACCGACTCCGTGACTGTTAGTAAGGCATTCTAACAAACTCCATAGCTCTTTAATTACAGTCCACAAATCCAGATCCCCTGTGCCTCCAAGTACGTTTAGAGTGATATAGTCCGAACAGGCCGTACTGATTATTTCGTGATTAGGGTTCTGGATGTAAGCAAGGTCGTTTCCAAGGTCGTTTTCAAGGTCACTTCTAAAGTCTGAAGTGCTGTAGATAAGCTGGCGCGATTAGTCTCCCAAAAAGATATTGTAGAAACATCAAAAGTCTCATTCTAAACCATTATCTCGTTTAGACATACTGATATAAGGTTCTTGATGCGATTTACACTCTTGTCTTTAATAGATAAACCAATCAGTAGAGTGAACTGAGATTACTGGCACGTGCCACTAATAATTTACATCCTCTGTTTTACTTAAAGAAGGTGTTTATCGAAAGATGGGACGGCCGTTTTCTGAAAGTCGATCTAAAAAGTGTTTCCCCAGCGAGACAGAACATACTATTCATAACCTCACTAAAAGTTCCATTCTAACTCAGCAAAATAAAGCCTAGGAGAGGGGGAAACGGTCCCAACAGGCGCGTATTCTCCAAATAGGTGAATCGCGCAGAAGAACAGTATTGATCTGGACGAGATCTGGAATAACTTGTAGTATTTATTCATGACAGTACGTTCAGTGGTCACGTTGATTCAACCATAGGTAGCGCTTCGTAAAAACAAACTATATAGTTTTTTTTGGACAGCTGGTCAACAGGTGGTTAGCGAAAGAGCGCAGTTCAAGAGATGCAGCTTTTTATCTCGAAGCGTGATTCTCGGTTTTGAAGGTCAACTTCAAGGCACTCGTGACTCTCTGAACACATTTTCCTTGTTATTTTTTAAGAAAGGTTTGTGTACTGAATACGAAAACGGAACAAAGTACCTGCCGTTATGCCCGGTTTGCGCACAATGAAGACGCTCTATGTTCGGCTTTTCTACGGGTTATGAACATCTTTGCTACTACAACTATTAGTTCGGTAGCGATATAAAATTGGCTCAACCGTAGAAACACGGACCCAGCAATGTGGATGTACTCATCGCTGTCTGAATTCTGTTAGGACTGACGCCTTAATCCTTTGCAGACACCGGCTGCATACAAACTGTAAACTCGTTAGAACAAGTTCTGCATCATCCAGCCACTTTGTTGTCCTCAGAAGAACCAAGTCAGTGTTGTTATTAGTTTGATACCATTAAAGTGCTCCAGTGTTTTTCTTACAAATTCGCCCTAAGAGTGCATCCCCGGACAAACGTGACCAGAAAATTGTGCTTGTATGTTCACATACCTTGTTCACATACCTTTGAATCCAGTGGCCGTACTCGGTTTATCCGTACAAGGCAGTTGGAAACTCACACTGAAGGTCGTAAGATCTCCAGCGACCTGTCCAACAAGAGATCGCTCCTCTGGCGAGTCTAAAACAGCACTCCTCGCCAACCGACAACATTGGGTAGCCCCGAGCCCCTCCACCAGGGAAGTGGTTATCTTTTCTCGAGGGAAGTATAAGAGCTTCTTTCGGTAGTTTCTTTCCCAGTAGCTTGGTCATCGACAGTTTGCAGAAATCAGTCAGAGAGGAACCGATAGAGAAACGGATTTTGAATGCGTTTAGCACATGGAAGGCAGAAAAATGACTTATTTGTTATGATGACTAACATTATCCGTGCAGTCGGTTGCAAACTAGTAGTTCAGTTCCCGTATACAGCTTTTCAGCCTATTATGAGTGAGTTATCGCACGATAGCATTAAGAAAGGAAGAAAATATCACGACCCTTCCTTAAAGAGACTACAAAAGAGTCCATGGTGATATTTCTGGTCAGGGACGGTCTATTTCTCTACCCTCTCCCTAAGTGTGGTCACCCACAAGGGTGCGTTAAAATGGCACCATCCTCATTGTTATTTTCGGTCATGGCAATGCTCAGAGACTATCTTCCATGAGTATCAACCATAGAAGAATATGCACTGGACAGTATAAGTACTCTTCGATCAGAACAGTGAAATCAGATATCTCTCTAGGGAGTCCAGTTAAGTCAAGCTTTCATGCTCCAGTGTGTGTTTGTGTTTTCGGCTAACCTCCCATTAAAGGTGACTTGGGTAGTCGTGAGTGACGTGCAAAAAGGATAAAGATTTGGGGACTGGTGGCTTAGCTTTTCCACCCATAAGACGTGATCAGATAGGCCTACGTCAGAGCCGAGAAGGCAATGGCAACAGTGTAACAAAACAATGCGTCGACTCAGCATCAATCCCATGCATCAACGAAGAACAGCGGTTCTTTCAAGAACACTACGGCCACCTAATCTGTTCGTAAACGCATCTGTAGAAACTGGACAAAAGCTGTCACGTGTTGAGTGGGCGGAATTCTGTGGTGGTCCTCAAGAGACGCAGATCTATAAAACATAGATTTGTATGGCAGACCGAGAGAAACAGTCCCTGATTTTTGAGCAGCAATAGACAAATATCCATTTCGTGTTGATGCCTTGTGGCCAGTATTTTGTGCGTTATTGATACCGCAGTTTTGTAGGCCTTTAACAGATGGGTTCATGGCAAGCACCTGATAACCCTTTGCATTCGTGAGGTTTTGGATTCACTGAAAACAATAAACAAGAGCAGTATCTGGCGGGCTTTCCAAGATCATATGTAATGCAGCTTCTTCCTAGAGGAACTCATTAAAGAGTTTTTACTCCTTGGGTGCCATTTCCTTAACTGACCCAACGGGATACGGTTGTCCTAAGTGAAGATCGCCTGTCGCATTCTCATCGAAAAGTTTTGAGTTAGTCTGCTGAAATTCAAACTGGGTGGAACTGAGAGCGAAAGCTGACGAGAGATTCAGCCTTGATTCGTACCTGACTGAGAAATTTTCAGGCTTTCACTCGACGCTCTATGTGAAATGTAGGGGCTATCGACCGAACAATATCAGCCGTTGGGTGAGCTTTGGTTCTGTGATCTGCAACGGTTGCATACAAATGTCCCCCTGTAAACAAATATAGCTGCGTGGGTTTGAGCCACGTGAGCTAAATTTACATGTATGCTCTCATCAATTAAAATCGATCGAACATCTCTGTCAGCGGTTAGGCTTAGATGCGATTCGAAACTGCATTCTGCTGAGTGCAAACAAAACCAATGATCTACAAGCGTTTGTTCATTTATACCTATTACTGTGACTGGCTATTTTGTGCAAATGTACACACTCCTCGTGAGCAGCGTGCATCCGAGATAGTTCTGAAGCCGACCAATCCCATGTCAGGGAAAAGTCATTTGAAAGTGAGTAAATGAATGTTCCCCTAAGGGAAAAGTCATTCGAAATCAAATATGATTTCTCAGTCTCCTGGCTCGATGGTTCGTGCATGAACAGAATTCGCTATCAAAAGACCTTGTAAATGTCCACAACTTCCCTCATGGGAATAGGGAATGACAGAGGTAAGGCAGAAACAGTTTCACAAATTTGGTTCAACATTCGGATGATCGCCTCCAAGAATGTCGTTAACATTAGACCTAATAATTAGCATAAACTCAATTAAATAAAGAAACGGTTTTCCGAACGCAAAAATTGGCAGCTGAAAAGTCTTTGATGAGGGTTTCTTTTCGTCAAAATTTGATGGATGGTGACCGAAAATTGTCAGTAATTCAACTATCATAAGCACTGAGACAGGTGCGAAACTCTTTCGTCAAGTGAGTTCTACAAAATCAATCCGATCTGCGAATGACTGTCAGGCAGTTCGACTGATCATCGCTCGCACACAAATGATTCAGTACAGCTCGTCTTCAATGGTACAGTCTTACTTGAATTCCGTGGCCTGCGTAAGTAGAAGACGGGCGTTCGATACGGTCTGTGAACGTTGCTCAGCGCAAATTACAGTTAAAATCGATCGGCCATTCACGTTTCCTACTAAAGTCGCTCAAGCTCATGTGCTGTTCATGAAAGACCACTACCAGTGGAAGGAAGAAGGCCTTCACTGCGGAGTTGTCTATTCGAGAACGCCAACTGAACAGTTACAGACTATTTTACAGGGGAGGAAAACTCTCATATGCATCTCATTTACAAAACTGAATATCCACCTTCTCCTTTAACGCGTCTTCCTGAACCTTTTCTGGATATTCATTGACTGCTATTCAACTGCAAGCAAATGCTACAAACAGACTCCACAAATTCCGTAACAGATCTCACTTTTCAAGAGACGCAAAGCGGATTTACGAGAAGACGTGCTACTCACATGCCGCATCAGTAGTATCCATCGTTACACCAGTAGCTATGTGGTAACCAGAGTGATATCTATCCGAATGAATAAACCTGAAATTTTTGCACATGAGGATTTAGTAGAGACTGTGAAAACAGACTGGTCAGCAGCGAATTCACACCAGAGTGGACTGTATTTGACATTTATCCATAAAAGCAAAACAACCAACGCCTCAAGTACTTTGATTTATTTTCTTTTTAAAGTCACCTGGATACCCCCCTACCGACGGCTGTTTGCAAAAAGGAAACACTATGGTTCATAATGCAGTGTTTTTCAGTTGTCAGATTTACTGCATAGAATATCCAAAAGTCTCTTTTCACAGCCCCTTTGTTTGGCGTATTTGGTCACGAAAACGGTAGTCTATCTACGACAAGGGAAATCACTGTTAAGGGGACGGTAGCATATAATTAATGTAGTGAACAATTTTATCCAAGGAGCGATGGAATATACTGTGAGATATTTTTGCAATGCACAGTCGACTGACCTTGATCAACTTTCTAATTTCTCCGCTGTCATGTTTACTTCCAATTAACAGCGTACCTGCGAGTATGAATGTTTTTCTTTTGTTCAGCCAATGAATAGGTTAAACTTGATGTGAGCATCGACTGTGAAACCTGGCGGACACTGAGGGCTACGAAAAAGGAAAAGGCATAGAAAGCCGGGAATTTCGGAGGAATATTTAATTTAATCCATTTGATCGGTCCCCGGAAACCGCCCGTGAGAGAAACCATCGATAACCAAAGTAACACGACCATCTTCAATAAAGGAAGACACCTCAACCGTTCGACTCTGAATAATAAGACTCGTGGAAACTTGCTGCCACTCAGGTGGATCGTGCAAATTGCAGTCGGATCCGGAACAATGAACCTAGAAGCTCTCCGAGGTTTATGACTGCATATTTTCTCTCAAACGGTATCGAGCTCCTAGTCCGGATAACCTCGTCCGCATTGTTCAAGGATGGGGGTGACGTACTTATGCAGCGATTTTCTGATCTGTTCACTTGCATCTGGGAAAAGGAGACTGTCCTAGACAACTGAGTAGAATCAGTGATGCTGCTCGCAATGGATGCCATAATCACAGGGGATCAGCTTGATTCCAAACATAAATAGACACTCAGTAAGACTCAACCTTCGTCTCCTCACAATGGCTCGTGACTCAGGAACAGCAAGCTGGATTCGGGCCGCACATGGGTTGCGTTGGCCAATTCCTCATAATCTGTCAGGTGCTCGAACAACGCCATACGTACAAATAACCCATAATTTTAGTATTTTATTAAAGCGGTGTCCATGATGAGTATCTTCTCTCCCCATTCCTATTTAGTTTCGTGACCGATGGGATAATACGCCGAATGCTGGAAAGCCTTCAAAACCTCGGTATTCAGATAGCCTTTGGCAAAAAACTTGTCGATCTGGAATATGCAGACGACATCGTTCTCGTCTTTGAGGAGAAGGCGCGGGTGTTTCCGGATGAACTGACCAAAGTCATCCTCCATTTGGCGTGTGTTTTGTACCGTAAGGTGTAGGGTCACGCTTCTGGACATGCAGTCACTGAACACGCCAAGGAGAGGCATTTGCATTTGTGGAGCGTTTTTGCGTATCTTGAAGGTTGTATTAGTTCCGATTGTATTGTGACAGATGAGGTATATGGAGGAATCTTCAAGGTTCGGGTTGCGTTTGCTGATTTAAGTCACCTGTGACGGCAAAGCGGCATATCCCTGAATCTAAAGGTACGTGTATATCAGGCTATAGTGCGGGCTGCTTTGTTGTGTGACTGTGATAAGTGGCCTCTTCGGGCGGCGAAACTGAGACGTCTTCAAGTCTTCGGTAACCATGGTCTCAGAACCATAGCTACTGCAGACTGGTGTTGGTGAATCAGTAACGAGACAATTAGGAAACCTGCGTTCTGTCGCCCAACGGGGAATTCAAATGAAGCACGTGTCCAGCAACATAACCTGCGGTGGTTAGGACGTGTACTAAGCATGCCGAAACACCGTTTGCTGAAAAGTGTGGCATTTTCCATGCCTAATTCAGAGTGGCGCAAGCATGAAGGTGGTCAGCCTTTGACCTGACAGAGTGGTATGAATGAGCTCACCAAAGTCTGGATACCGTCGGTGAGACTCGCTATGCAGAATAGGGTCCGCGTGACCCTTGCTGTACGTGTTTGGAGATGCTGAAATATATATATATATATAAATCGATGTTAGTGGAGTTGCTATTGTTAGTTACCATCTCCATTTTCTGAATGAGTGTCTGAAGGTGTAGAGACCTGGGAATTATTGTGGTAAACCAGCACTAAGTCCTCACCCCATCCGCTTTTATTCTTTCCTTCACACTAGGACTTTCAAATAAATCATGGTTGCATGGAAACGAAGCGTCAGCTTTGAAAACTAATATGATGCTGTCGATGATGATGATGATGCACAGGAAAACGGTTCACAAACTTCATTTTAGGAGCATCTTATTGTATACCCAACGTTATTTAATTGCTTAAAATTCATTCATGTCCATGAACAATGTAGCCCTTGCAACCGCAGTTGCGTTGTTTAATAAATGACACCCAAGTAGCCTAGTAAAAAGGATAGTCGACTTTCAAGTTTGTACCTTTCTTTCGGTACCTTGTAGCTGGCTTGCGCCGCCATTTTCACGATGATTACGCCATTGTGGGCCTAGCAAGGTAGCTTAAATACATAACTACAAGGTATTCGCATAACGAAATTCCTTGATTTTTTCCTGTTGGCCCTCTTTCTGGGCGTGTTTGAATCACAACCATGATGTAATTACCGCTATTACTACAGACCTCAGGATAAAACCGTTATGAGAAGCACAAATAATGATGTAGGTCAAAAGGAAAATAAAGTTGTAACTGAACAAGGGCTCCTTATCCTACGCGAATTGCTCAGAAGACGGTCGAAAGGACTCTTTGCACAAAGAAGTGATTTGTACCTGAACTGTGGATGTTTCCTCGATTCATGGTTCTTTCAGAAAATCGCAAAAGACATGAAATATATATATTCCACCTATTTTTCTCTATTCCACCAGTTTTCCATGAGACCACCCTTTAAGCCTGTCTATCTAACAAGTTAGAACATATACGGATACGGTCGTGTGTTCAAAAAATATTTTCCATTGCATTACAACATTAGTCTGTAATCCTGTGTGGATTTAACCACCAAATAGAAGGGTGTACTAAAATCCAACCTGCAGGTGCACAAACACACAGAGCTGGATTGTCTTTTATGCTTTATGTACTGGATATTCGACTGGATATACAGTGCTCCCACCCGGAGGAAACATTTTCATGGATATCAGTCTCTTTTTTCACTTTGAGGAGAACTTTAAAATCAACTGTTTCGCTCTTCTCTTGCAGATGGCTAAGGAAAGTTCCGCTGTTTTCTCGTTACTTTCAGTACTGGTCTTATATTTTTCCTGGGAAAACAACTGACGTGTACTTCGTTTGATATTCCGGGAGAATCCGAGTCCTTTTGGCACTCATTGCGATAGTTTGCTTATCCCACACCATTCGTCACAGCGGATCTTAGGGGAAACTAGCCAAATGGGAGATAGTATGGCTTCACTTAGTTAGACCATCTTTATTTTCTCGTTCAAAAACAGAGATATTTTCATCGAAGCCGTATTTTCCACCGGCAGTATGTCTGACAGGTATCAGTGTAAATCTCCCTGTCTGACTGTTACATTTCAACGCATTTTTGAGCTCATACCAAACGGTAATCACCTCACTGTCAAGCTCAACTACAGTCGCACAGGTTTCATAAGCCGGACAATGGACGAAATAGCCTTCCGGTAGTCACAGATATCTTCGATTGTGTATCCAGATACTATCATATGTAACATCAAATTGGCCTATGCAGGATGCAGATAGACTAACCAGTCGGATTTGCAATATTTTCGATTGGACAGCTGAAGCTGAACTGTTGATGATACATCAGCGATGGATACTAGAATAAGCCGGTTCCAATAATCAACCCACTGAGCTACGAAAATCTCTGTTAAGCTAAAACAACTGTCACAATCACACTGCATCATGGTCTATGATTTGTGAGTTTCTTTCCGATTCCATCAAATAACCATGCCAGAATTCACTTGCGAGCACAAGTGACCATGTTCCAGGAAGAATAACCAAAAACGAATCGGTCTGTTCGGTTGATCGGTAGGTAAAAGCCGACGTACCTGTACCATAAAGGAGACCTGATTCATCTAGGCAAGTATATTGTTAGCAAGACGGAGCTCAAGGCACGTGGAGTGAGTATGCTGGGTAGGTGCTGGGTATGGCCCAATAATTTTATCATAAGTTTAGTCAACTGAACAATATCGGTCAACGGCAAATCCCTCATTATTGTCGTATGTTCCTTTGGGGAGCAAGTATATAAACCCTCTTGCGAACTAGGAGGTCGCCATCGTGTGTGGCAGGATGCCGTAGAGGAAATTCCATGCTGCGGAAATTGGTTCCTGAAAGAAAATATTTCCCTTTGCGGGGTTTCCTGGAGGTGGTGATCGCTTTAGTACAAAAACTGCAGTTCTTAATAGAGAAATCTAATAACTTTAAAAGTTCAACGCAACAGCATTAGAGGACTTACTCAGGAAAGCCTGGGTATCACAAATTCACAGGAAACTTAGTTCTAGGCTTCCACGGAAGCGAAAGTTTTCTCACAGTAGGATTGAAAATTGAATTCCTTGGCAAAAGCACATCATAGAATCACAATTGACGTCTACAGAACACACACGTAGCTGAAAGTCACAACAGGTGACACATGTACCATAGCAGAACTACATAAATTAAATTAATATCGCTGCTTCTTGTGAATCCTCTGTGAAAATACACTATCGTCCAACGGAAGCCTATTAAAGATGCTTATTGTCCGTACAAAACAAACAGGGAAGTGCTGCAGTTTGTTACAGAAGACTTAAGTAGACGTAGCTGCTTTTTCCGAGAAAACTCGGCTAGCTTCAGGATTATCACACAGAACGAAACCGCAGGCTACTCAAACGGTTTCTCCCGACTCTTCCATGATCTCAGTGAGAATTACTAATCCATCTTACTACTTGTGCATAATCAGTAGCCACTAAATAAATCCGACTGTGTGGAAACGGCGAACACTGAACCAGCTGACTGATTTTTGCAGGAATTACAAAGTTAAAAGTTGGAATGATTACTTGAAGTGCAGAGCAGGGAATCGCGCTAACCTGACGCATTTTGCACATGTTGGCTCTCATCGTAAGCACCTTCAAGTATACTTGTTTGGAGATGTGGATGAGCGGTACCGATCGGCAGTGTGTATTCAGGTTGGAAAGAGCGCATGCGCTGAGCCTATAATAGCAGTTGGAAGATTAGTGATGTATACATAAGCAATGTTGCTTATTCACCTGGTGAATTCCGAGATGGTAGACCTGTGCACACAGTTTTTCACGGCTGAAGAGCTACAGTCGTAGACTTCTTACATGTCTGAACTGAGTATCGAATTCATTGGTGTGACTTTTATACCTCCTAACTATTGACTGAAGGGGGTATCAGTTTGTGACACAACGTTCTTCGATGGCCTAAAAACATTGTCTTTGTGCGGCTGAATTACGTAACGGATACTTTAACTAGTATCCAGTTCCAAATCACATATGTTCACTTGATTAAGCAAAAATCCACTACCAAACTCATTTCACTTGCAACAGTTGTCAATTGATACATTGATTGTGAATACCGACCAAGTGGTTACTTTCCCTCAAAACTTCACCTCAACGTTTTGTACACAAAGAGGACGTTGCGAGAACCAACACGTTTGGAATAAGATAATGAAACTCCTGGGGGTAAGTAAATTTAGGACCGTGCAGGATGGAGTTTCCAACATTTTCAAGAGTTGATCACCTAGTTACTTCTTTTTGCAAAAAGATTTCGAAATTGTTTCGCATTGCTTTTTATCCTACTGACGTTTTGTTGATTTGGTAGCTAGACCCACGCATGCTGCACCTATTGAATGGCACATATCCGGATCTGTATCAATCCGAGATGGGAACCAATAAGCCAGCAGAATGCTATGCCCAGAGTCCAGAAAATTCGACCGAAAAACCTATGATTCAAGTAGAGGCTTAAGTAGAGGCAGCTGGTTTGTTGGAGCACCTGATTTTCAAGATCTTCTTAGAAGCTTCGAATGAGAGACCGGTTGTGGAAGCAAAGTATAGTCAAAATAGGCCTCGAAATGTCTTAAAACGCATCAGCTCCGCCTGCCTGAAGTGTAACGGGGCATTTTGCCACTCTTGAAGGTTGCTCACTGTGAGTCGTAGAGACTATCCACGGAGATTATGGACCAAACATTTGCTTTGCTCACATAGACGGGTTAATTGCTCTGAGTTGAGCTCATCTGTAGGGTGTAACGGAAGTACTGTTATCTTTCTTCTTTCGGTCAGAGCTAGAACTACTACACCTCTTATACACGTTATACCGAGCGGATTAAAAGCTGTTTGGATTTTTTTAGTCCATCTATTTGGCATGAATGAAACGGTGCTCTTTGTGAGTTGGCAATGGTTACTCATAGGGTGATTAGTTGGACAATAGAAAGAGATGTTGGGTATCAGGACAGCCGCCCTTTCTTGACATTCGAAACTAAATTTGGCATCAAACTAACTTTATGACTAAAGTCTTATTAGCGTGAATCCATACGGTATACTTAATATGGTGTTTTCAAAACACGAGGCAGGACAACATGGACAACCTGGTCTTGTTCTAATATGTGTACATTTCCAAACCAACCCAGGCGAAGGGACACTATTCGAAACTTTGGTAAAAGCTAAGCTCTGTTTCAATCAGTCGTTGTTGTTGTTGTCCGAGTCAGAACAATCTGAGCACTGATTAAAAGTTAGATTTTTCATCTTAATCACAGATGCGTATCAAGGATATGATAATCACCAAGTGATAGACTTCGGACTTAGAGTCAGGGTTTGGGATTTAGAGTCAAGATGTGGACCGACCCCGAAACCGCAGATATTTTTGTTAAGGATAGAGACCGTTAGCATCCACTTGATGAATGGATGGTCAAGCGAGGTAACCACTGGAATGACGCATTTCAAAATGAGATGGAAAGTAATCGCTTGAATGGAAGCACCACCTTGTAGATGGTGCTCGAATTAAGTTTCAATCTGTTGGAAGAGAATGGTACATTACCTGTAGACACAACAGCAGGTCACGTCCGAATGTCAATCTGTTGGAAGAGAATGGTACATTACCCGTAGACACAACAGAAGGTCACGTCCGAATGCGCGTTCACCTACCGTTCAGGACCACTAAGATACATTTTTAGCGACATTTTAGCTAGCAGATCTTTTGGAGCATTGGTTGCGTTATCCTGCAAAACTGATGCCGTTCTCTGTCACAGTTATGTAGGTTATATATGCAAAATAGACTTGCAAACTAATTTGGTTTTAGCGAGGGACTTTATTGAATCCTAGCTGAATCTCTGGTATATGAAATTTTTCAACCGAATGTGCTGCACAAAGGGACGAGAGATTCTGTTCAGTCTCCCGTTAAAATGAGACTAGTTGTCGAAACCTGTCCAATTTTGGTTCAAGTAGAAGATAAGACTGAGGGAAACTCGGGGTCTGTGCCTATCTCATAAGCCCCAGGAAGGGAGTTTTCAGCAACCTTATGAGTAGTCCATTACGAATATACATGTATCGCGATATCTCGAATATCGTAGCAACTGGAACATGAGGCGGCCTGGTGCAGCACATTCAGTTGCCTGAAATCATCACAAACGAGAGATTCAGCTGGGTTCCAGGTGAGTCTCTCGCAAAAACCAAATTGATTTGCAGATGAGTGTATTTCTCGAAAAACAGTCCAATTTGGGTTCAAGTAGAACATAAGGTTGACGGAAACTCCGGGACTGCGCCTACCTGATGAGCCCCAAGAAGGGCGAAACCGATCGTGGGCTGTCGAAGAGTTTTCAGCAACCTTATGAGTAGTCCATTAAGAATTTCAAAATGTTACCCCTTCACAGTGTTTCGATGGGAATGAGAACACAAATGAAGTGGTGTTATAGTTGCTTCATATCGGATCTGTGGCCGTTCTCTTACCAAGATTTTTCAGAGACATACAAGCAAAATGAATTAGCCCAAATGTTTCCTCGGGTCTCAACTCATGCGGCACAAAACCATCCGTTTATTCCACAAGCTGATCACGCAATTGTAAAAAACGAGTGGCCGTACAGTTAATTCACACGTACGCTTGGGCTATGTTGGGTTACGATTCGAGACGGGAAAACCAATGAAGTAGTCAGCATAGAGAAACCATTCAGCTGTATGCTGTGACAACACGTGATCTTGCTTTCCCCTGACCGCCCGAGGGAGATTGAATAAAGACAGTGAAACAGAACGCACGCGAACTTTTCAAACAGATTCGGTACCACGTTAAGCAGTGTGTACAAAATTAACATGGGCTTGCAGGAGGCTTGATAAGTCAATTTCTTTCGCGCACTTTAAGGTTACCTACAATCGAGGTCCACTGAGTGAGATGGGGATTGCTAGAGCCTTCCCAAAATCGATATAAGTTTACGGAAAAAGATGTTTTGAAAATAAAAGTCCAATGCAGAGTTCATCCAAGTAACCGTAACCATAACTGCCCACGGAAGAGAGACAAGCGGACGGAATGAACCTCACATTTGAGGAAGCAATCCTAAGGTGATTTTACAGCGTTGGCGTAGAAGAAAACTACTGAGCATTTTACAAATGTTGTGATTGATAATCAATCGAATAGAGTTGTATACTGACTGGTGGGGGCATCACAGTTAAGATTTGTGCTCCAACAGGCATTACAGAACACGGGACATAAACATGACTAATTTCTCGGAAGTGTGTGGAGAGAGTATGTTGAGCGAATTCGAATGACCTTTGGACTCGTAAAGCTTGAGATAAATGCAATACGGCATAGCGTTCATGAAGAGAATTGACAATGTTCCCAGCGGCGTAAACATAAGTAGCCGGTTCAAAACACAATAGGAACGTTGACCGAAATTCATAGCTCAGCGGCTGGACGGCCGGTCCAGACAACTGATGGAGCGACAGCAAGACGCAGCTCATTGACACGGCTGCCTAGGAGAAATTTTGGTTGGACACATAGTTGCTCATTGAAGAGAATCGCATTGTTCGCACTCTGATCATACAGGGTAAAATGAAAGTCACGCTGGGAAGGCATTGGACGAATCATCGAATGCGTAGACCAGTGTCTACTTCCTGAACTAGGTCAAGCTGGGGGGTCGGGTACTCGGCAGGCTAATAAGGATGAGCCATGTTGTTGTTGCTGTGAGGTAGTGTGTATCGGACTGGAGAGGGCAGGCTCATTGGTGCCGTACATATGATAACAGTGATGATAAGGCTGTGACTGCTGGAGGGAAAGGGCAGGTGCAGCAGCAGCTGATCGGTTGGTTTCGTCTCCTGCAAACTCTGTAGTCAATGTGTTCAAAGATCGCAGGGTATCTGGATATTCCGTAGTATCCCCGCTTGGCGCAGACGATAATACATTACGCGGTAGTCCTGGTCCGGCTGTCGAATTAGATAGTGGATGAGACCTATGTTTTGAAAGTTCATTTGTGTACGTTGGACCAGGCGACGAAGCCTCAGCATGGTGAAAAGAGGGTGCAAGAAAATCAGTGGAAGTTGTCATGGATTCACGAACGAGCAGTGTGCTTGCTTGCGCATCATTCATGCAGCGCTCAACTTCTGTAAGCATTTGTATCAGTTGTATTGGATTATACTCTGAGAAATCAAAGTCATCCACAGGCGAAATTTCTTCAGTAAGGGATACAGGTTTCGCGTCGTACATCGTCTGAGATTTGTACGGAAAATGGGTTTTGAGTGCTTCTTGCTGTAGTTGATTAACAATCTGAAAGGAGCAGAGACAGCACATAGACAGTGCAAACAAGTGTGCTTGTGGATCAGAGTTATCCTAAATGGCTAATTGAAATGGGCGATTTGTGAGTTCTTTTTTGCTAGGCAAAATACCGAACCCATTGAAAAAAGCTCCGGCACACGCGGGAAGGGCACAAAAGTGTAAAGCATGGCTTCGATGCACCCTGCAGTTCGTATCGAAATTCAAATGAGTCCCTCTCCCCCGATAGGTTGGGTAGTGACACCTATGTGACGGAACATACAGTGAGGTTGTGATGGTTTTTCAGTTTAGGACACAAATATCCTTAGACGGAATTATGACTTCCAACAAACCGTAACCCATGGTGCCAGAGCAAAGTGAAATAAGAGTGAAACAGTAGGTGGGAATAAATCATGATTTGGTGACATGGATAATGCGATGAGTTTTGCAGCTAGGACTAGAAAGACGTCGCTGGACGCGGAAACTCCCAAGTGAACACAAACGCACCCAGACTTGGAGTCATTAGAGTTGTGATCCTGCGTACAGATCGATTCCCAAGATGACCGGTTGTGCATTCTGCCTGCTGTACTGTAATACTCCTATCAAGAAGAATTCCTCCAAAAGAGCGGTACAACAGGAGAAGGCCCGTGCT
This sequence comes from Clonorchis sinensis, assembly GCA_003604175.2. Classification (NCBI taxonomy): domain Eukaryota; kingdom Metazoa; phylum Platyhelminthes; class Trematoda; order Opisthorchiida; family Opisthorchiidae; genus Clonorchis; species Clonorchis sinensis. The sequence goes on along the minus strand of CM030369.1, from coordinate 188,632,002 downwards.
AGTCTTACCTGAGACATTCCTGCATTTCTTCTGATGCCATTATATCCGAATACGCTACAAAGATGTTGAACCTTCCGTTCAGACATGTTAACTTCAAGTGGGGGGAATTAGACAATTATTGAAGCATCCCGATACTCTTATCAGAACATCCTTAGTTTCCGTTCGGAATTTCTTGCGAAAAACATCAGGACATCTCACCATACGGCTGTGTGTCAAAAATGAAAGACTTACCGAAGCCTGACAGGGTTTCACATATTTCATATATAGTTCATAGATGGCCCATGACACGTTGAATTCGTTTGCATGGTTCGCAGAGTGCTGGCGCAAGATATCCTGCATATCTTCGCGTTTGATTGCAGGCATAGCTTTGATCTCACGATAGTAGTTATTGACTCGAGTCCATTGTTGCTGCAGAAGGCAATTAATGCATGAAGAGGATGCTAGTAAAAAAACACTCAATCACGAGGCCCTTCAAACCCACCAGTACTTATTGAAAAAAGGGGTTGGTGAGCGCGAACAAAGTGTCACAAGAATAGTATTGGCGAGGAACATCAACCTGCTGAGTAGTGAAACACTATCGAATGAAACGTTTTGCACGAGTTACAAAAAAGAATTTACCAGACGAACAGTAGAATCTTGGTCAAACTTTTCGCAAAACAAGATTCGAAAACGTCTAATTTTATGCAAAGGTCAAATATCACTCGTCTTTTTCCTACAAGCTGGCCTGCTATTTCCAGGTACGTTGAGTTTGGCAGTAAAGTAAACTGCCATCTATGGCGAGTGGATTGTTTGGTGGTACGCCGCTCTTCAAGTATTAAAAAAGCTTCTATTTGGTTCAAATGTTTATTGGCCCTTGGTAGAGAATCCGGATACTAAGTAAGGCCATGTCCCCAACATTCACCAGTCAGTTAATGGGGGTGGTAAATGGACCATACATTTGAGCATATTGTCTAGCACATTAATACCACGCCTGTTACTACCATAAAATAATGTTATGTAATTTTTTAGTTACTGGATGACCAGACTTGGCAGCTAAGATGAACCGTTCAGAGAACATATATCAGTTTATGCCTCTTGAACTGATGTGTGAACATTAGTTACTCGGTCAATAGACTCTTAAAAAGACCTTCCGGTATGCAAAGCGCCTTCACTACAATCCTGCGATAGAACCGAGAGATAAGGAAGACAAATACCGGCCATAGTTGTTTCTCGTATCGGTAGTAAACAGCATGACAAGGACTTGTAAAAAAGTTAGCCGAGGTGATTTCATTTCCTTTGTCGAAAGTGACCCCATATTGGATCTAACTTGACCTCATCATAATCCCCCATTCATTTGCCCTACTCCGCCTATGTACTTTTAATCTCCACTCCTTTTGCTCTCTGTATCCGCCACTCAGATTGCCGCAAAGGCCGTCCCGTCCGACAATTGTGTATTACCATGTCTGTGTGTGAACGTGCGCTTACCCATGCGCGATCGTGTCCCGTTGTTTGGTGTGCGGACGTTGACGCTGCACTGTGCCGGTCAGTGAGAGACTTGTGCACTTGTTGACGTAACGAACGTGGACAATTGAGGTTTGCTGTATAAATCTGCTTACCCTTTTGTAAATAGTACCGTCGAATTTCCAACCCAATTCTTCTTTTTGATATTCGGGGTTGTCAAACCTACTCGTCACTCAAAATTCCGTATCGGTAACCTCAACACCCCATCAAAATCAATTGGTAAAATGACCAGGAGACCTAATCCCACAAACAATGGGACACGTCGCTTGATGGGGCTTGCGACAGACACGAACGGTCTTGTCCTGAGAGGGGGGTCGTGAGGCTTGAAACCAGCAGGCGCCGCTACGTCAGTGCTGCAGGTCGACTTAGACTCAACACGAGTTATCTCCGTTTTTCAAAGTGTATGCAGCCCAAGGCTGCCAGCCCCTGTGAATGGCTGAACGAAACCTTTTGCGGTCAAAAGTAACAACAGGGTCATCAGTTCACTCTAAAAAGCCGAAATACTACCCCGTCCAAGCACTGCAGTTGGGTTGTTTCATTTCTGTCATACGGTTGGGAACAATCTGGTTACAAAACGGAGGAAAAGTAGCTATGCAATGAAACGTGCTTGAGGTGATTGAAAATCGCACGGTGTTTTTGGTGTTAAACTAACTCATTCAGCTATAGCGGCCTTTCAAAGCATAGTTACAATACATCCTCAAGATGTACGAAGGCTGAACTAGCCCAGCTCAGCCGGCAGTAATGAAGACATGAAGGTGCTATGGGACCAGGGACTCATGAATCCAAACACAGATTCGAACCCGCAACCCTCTCAGTAGAGGTTTGTTGGTAGTGCGATGCTCATGCCGAATAAACCGCCACGCGCCGATCAACAGCACAGATTCATTCATATCACCAAACTCGATATCGACTAGCCATGAGAAGAAACTACTATTCAAAGCTGAGGAGACGTAGACAGATTCGCAGTATACATTCACGGAAAATGTTACCGGCCATATTGTTTCTCTGACAAAGTAATTGGTTGCTCAGTGACTACTTGACGGCAGCTGGTACACAGGATGGATGGAAGTTAGTTTATAGTAGATTCAAGGAACTTCATCTTGTTAACAGCGAATACCTTCCAAGTAATCTAGGTGAGGCAAGATAAGTAAAACAGCAGTGAGTTGCTTAAGTCTATCACCAAAAGTCCGGAGTCAGGGGTTAACCTTTGAACTATCTCGATGCCCAAGGCAAACTGACTACCGTAGTTACAGGAGAGGATGGATTTATTGGCAGAAAGACTAGAGATCCCTTCGACAAAATAATCTCCACCGTGTCCTTGGAGTCAGCTCAGTGAATGGAGATTAGGGGGTATTATGAATTTTCACTTAATACATGCCGATGAAAATGCGACTGCATTGCAAAGTCCAAAGCAAGAGAGGAAACCGAGCCTCAACGCGACAACTTGTATCTAGTTAGGAAGTCAGTCGGGACGTGCACATCTTGATGGCTGAGGCAGTTCCATTCAGGTGATGTAAGACACTTCCCTTTACTATTTAAATTTGCGTAATACAGTCGAGTTTGTTTTACACAACTTCAGTGGGACTTAAAGTGGTTTTAGAAAGGAACTGTGCTGTGAAAAGAGCGCTTTACTGGGAAATTTATAGAGCCGGTCACTGAGGATCCACAAAGAAAGCGTGTGAATCTGAAAGCAGATAGTTCACCTACCGGAACCATCAATATACCAAGAGGGTGAGCCAAAAATAACCTCCAAGTAATTTGGTGTTCAAGTAGGAAATCGGGTAGATGGAGGCTGGGTCTGCCCAGTCGCCGTTAGTACACTGTCCACAGTCTTGTTCGACTTTATGAATACTACTGAAAACTCCACACTTATTGCGACCGACAAATTTGAAACTGTAACACAACGACAGAAGAGAGTAAAACAATATTCTCCAAGTTAATGTATGATATGCCAGCGGGCGATAGGCAAATGTGTCAAGCTTACTGATATATCCCGAGCGAACAGTAACTTCACAGAAGAAGAGTCTGGAGTTAGTTTCTCTTTGGTAGGAGCGCAAGCGTAAGTCATCGCCTGACTAAGCGCGTGAAATGATCGTTCAAAAGCTGTTCGCCGGAGCAATGGGATATCGAATATATAGTCCAGATTGGTGATTATTTGGTTCCAGAACCGCATCTGCAAACTGGATCGGAAAAACAAGGAATAAAAAGGAGATTCAAGATGGGGGGGGGGGAACGAAACGATGAATTCGGACTGTATTAAAATTGATAATATTCTCGGTCTTTGTGTTCTGTTACTCACCTGAATAAAGCGAACTACCAGGTGTACACTAAGCTGACAAAGTATCTGGTGGTATTGCGTTCCATATAGGCTACCCGTACCAGGGTGGAGTTTCTAAATGTAGCCATTTTCTGATTTTCCTCCAAATGAGTGGATCCGGCAAAGTGATCAGACCTTTCGACAAGCAGTAGTCAAAGGAAACTTGATGAGTAATGTCTCAGTACTGATCACAACAGTTATGATGTGTTATGCGAGCATAATGGGAATTGAAACATCCCTCTATAGTGCAATCTTTCGGGAAGTAGCCAGCTATTGACACTAGAATAAAGTGATCTGCACCGTCAACCAGAGCATCAGTAAGTCTCGACGAACAGGTGAATTCAGTTATACAAGGAGTACATAACGAAAGATTAGCATCAAAACAGTCTACGGTAGATTACGGGTCTATTAAGAAAGTCACCATTGGAGTCATTTAATTTGAGTTCTCATAATGTAGTGATCTTCCAACAAAGGGAACACCGACGACATTACATGAAGTTTCACGTTTCCGGTCGTGAGGCCGAGAAGTCATCGAGCACACCTGTTCGCAACAGGAGGTATCCGAATGCTTGCTTGGAACCTTTGATCAAGATAACAACTCGGTTTGAAGGTTGCTTTGTTCAAAAAGTCATATGAAAGTGCAGCCTCAGAGGAACGTCGGGTTGCCCATGAAAACGATAGAGGAGCATGCGGGAAACTGACCTCAGAAGGAAAACATATCAACCGACCCAACTTGGCCTACCCACCATCACGAAGTCCAGCTCATTTAAAGAACCACGCAAGGCGCTAATGGATATCCACCATTTGGGTTGCCAACCCCGATTCCCTAATGCATAAAAAACTTGATTCAGTCTGCTGCTGTCAGCGGTGAGTAGCCAAGAGTGCTTTCATTAGAGGGCGTTCTCCCAACCGAGAGGTGCATGGTCCGAAACCACCTCTGACGATCCGACTGCCCTTGTCTAGCTTCCGGCAACCAGCGTGCGCAATCTGCACACGAGAAATTGAAGAGGTAGGAAGAACTGGTACGCCCCCTGCACAAACTTCTAGTCGTATACGAATGCACAATGAAATGAAGTACAACAAGTTAATACCCTATCATCTTCTATTATTCTCATGTGAATGAAGCTTGATGAGGACCCAGTAATCCCTCCTAGCTTAAGAAAGAGATTTCAAAATCACACAAGTACCTAGGTTTGTTAGAGAAAATTGCGACTTTCTGGGTTATTTCATGGGGTGATTTAAAAGATAAGCAATAACATCGAACGTTTTGACTCTGATATATCTAACAAGATGACGAGCTTACCAATTTGACTTCCAAGCGTGCACTGTCTTAGGGTCTTGGACACCCAGGTTAACAGCTTGAGAATCCAAAAAATCGAACAGGTATTTGATTGGCGACGGCAGACTGTGTGATTGGAGCACGCTGCTGAATATAACTTCAAACAATTTGTCCATGAAAGTGGTTACCGATAGCTGGGTGCAAAAAAACACATGACAGAAAGGAAATCATTTGAGTCGGATTTTTTGGTATGGAGTAGAAAACTCTGATGAATATAACCCTAGATACGGAAAACAGATATCTGGGCCATTGTTCCAGCGTCATCGTGGATAGCTGAGCTTGAAGTGTAAAAAACAGGTCACTAGACTACTGACGGAATGATGCGTTTATGTGTTGTCTGATGTGTTAGGTCCCTAACACAACCAGACTAAGATCAGCAAGCTCATCCGCGTTAGCAACTACCGTTCGTCTGGATGAGATGCAACAATGGTTGGTCAGTAATACTACCTAAACCTTGAATCATTTCATGAAAACATCTTGTAACCTGCACTGTCCTGTCCATTCTGGTTCTTCTGAACATCGTTTTACCACATTTCCCAAATCGCTTCACAGAAAAAAACGAAGTCCCCTAAGGCATATATTCCAGGGCACGCTAAATTTGTCGCCTTTTTAAACCTAGACATGATGTTCATCGAACGATCTGGTGGTTTTTCTCAAAAAAGTTACAAATGTCCTCTATGATAGCATATTAGGTACATCGTTCAGCTGTAGCACTTTCGGTGCCTAACTGCCATGCTACCAGAAGGAAGCACGAGGCCTGGGATACTGCCAGGTTGCCCAAGCCTAGGCAGGGGAAGTCGAGAGGCAGAGGTCGGGTTCGAACAAACATTCGCAGAAGAGTTTAACCAAACATGTTTCTGTGCGGGTACAAAGAATGTGCAAGCAATGATGATCACGAACATCCCACGTCGAAGCACAACGTGAAACACTGATATTTAGTACGGATTTCATTGGATATGGCAAACGAGTCTCCTGGCTGAACCTCCCACGCCTGGTCTGTCAGCCAACGTGACCAAATGAGTTCGAAGTTTCCTGAGCGGTCGCTTCATTCAAATGTGACTTAACGGTGTTATCTCCTTGAAGCCAAACCATAAGCACGAGAATTACCCAGAGGCCAGTCCCCTTTTCCTCCATTACATCAACAGACTGCCGTTGGTCGTTTCTTCTCACATTCACACTTCTACGGGAGACGCCAACCTCCAATCCCGCGACAACCGTCGCAAATCACCAGTGAATAACGTGACTCTCGGATGAGTAATGTTGTCTGATAGGAAGTGAAAACAGACCAGTCCTGAGATGTTCCTCAGTTGACCTAGAGACGTGCACCGTGCAGTGAGGTCATGTGTGCACCAACCAATTTGTGAAATTCAAACGGTTGTCTCAGTCACATGGCGAATTGGACACTGTCCAGCCTACCTTCATTCGTCTAGCTTGGTTGCTTCAGTAGCTTGGCCACACCCACATCACTAGCTAAACGATGGCCTGTGTGTAGCGTAATCAGATAAACTTCGGCAAACTGTCACGTGTAATCGCGTGTACGCCAAACGCGCGCGCGATTCCGAAAGAAGTAGCGAACTGCGTCATTCTTGTCGAAAAGTAAACCTTGCCGCATTAAAAGTACGAACGTTTGCAGGTGCTAGGACGTCAACTTAATTCTGACCAAATACCGATAGTCTCATGCACTAGCCGGACTCATTGCTACTTCCTCTTCCTCTCGATAACCATTACAGGACTACGATGGACTAAAACCAACCTGATCTGCTGCATAAAAACTCTTAGCCACCTGTATCTGACAGTGCTGGTTTGACAGTCCAACCGAGCACATACCTCAATTTTGTCCAATTCCTTCTCCGTAAACCCATAATTCACCTATCCCGAAATACAGCTTCTTTTCGCATCTTCTTCCAGAATAAACCCACAGACCAACTGCCAAGAAACCCACGGAAAACTAAAGCACCATCGAGGCATGGTTCCCCTTGCTTTATTTCATCACTATCGCTACGGAGATATGGATCGGGGTGAATAAATAAGGTTCCTTATCTCAGTCTTTCATCCAGCTTCGTAACCAACTGTTCCTATAAAGTCTCGACGACAAGTCACACATCTTACCAACATGCACATTCGATTCCGTTGTTGAGAACTTTCACAACATGGACATACTGGTGCCTACTGCTACCCGAAAGACGCTCACGGTGAGCGACCTCTGTATAGTGCAACTCCTTGAATAATAGAATAGGAAGTGCATGTGCTGCAACTTTCCTGGGGATAGTGACGGAACCAACAAGCTTGTTAGTGAACTATGGAATACATGGGTTGCGCAAACGGTGGGTAATTGGAGAGAACGGAGAAAATAAGAACAAATAACATTACTTACGCGAGTGACTACAAGGCGGTTGAAAAATACTTCCTTGGGTAGACTTTCCATCGGACGATCTAGAGTGCCAGGAACTTGGCGCGACTTTAAAAGATCTTTAGAATGTTGTTGTTTCCGTCGACCGCGCCGCTTATAATGACTCCCGGGGGATAGGCTTCGCGATTCCGTGGCCGTAAGTGTCTCGTACTTGACGCTCTCAATCAAATCGTCACGGGTGAACCCATCACTCTGATGAAGCAGGGGATAGTCTGCCGTATTTTCACTGGTTTCATTCATAACCATTCGTCGGGAATGAGCTAAGGAGTCTTTGTGGAGGAAATGCAATGCAGTTGACCAACTCAGTTTCATCGGACGTCCAAAATGTGACGGGGTTGTCTCTGGCTCTTCAGCTTTTTCGGCACAATTACACCGAAGGCGCTTTGCACAACGCGTGGTTCTATCCTCTGGACAGCTAGTGTTAAGCAGGTGATGTACGGTGGTGGAACTGCTGTAGGGATACCTCTGTCCAGAGCCGATCGTACCATTATTAACACCGGTCTCCAAAGTGTGACTGATTCCGGTAAGCTCCAAGTGGTACCACAGTGCGGAATCCGGATGACCTGTGGGACGTAAACAATGGTTCGGCTGAGGTGGTACAGCAGATACGGACTTCGGGTAGTGTGAAGTTCCATGACCAGGTGCAGAAAAGCAAGAAAGCGATCTTGAATAATCCCCACATGTACCACTCGGCTGTTCAAGTGGTGCGCAAGCTGCCTCAGGTCGAGTACCAACAAGGGTTGGGTCACTTAGTAACGTTTGCTCTGGTGAACAGGCACTGCTCACCAAAGTATCAGGGACCGGAGGATTGCTGGACTGGAGGGATTTCTTCCCCCGGAACGTCTGCAGACTTGGAGATCGAAGGGATACTGTGTATACGGAGAGGAAAATAGGCATGGTATAAGAGACTTCAGTGAAATGTTGGGAGAGGTTTTCTATCAACTACAGTGAAAGAGACGTACCCGTCGATGTAACGAGTGATTTGGGACGATGATAAGGACTGAGAATGAGGGCGACGCGAGCATTGTCCGGTAACTGTGATAAAAAGGAGGACAAAAGGAAAAGGTCAAGTGATGCCGAAAAGAGACACTATCTGGATTTCTGGATCATATAGAGGACGGAAGTGTACAGAGGATTTTCTCAAGAAGAAGAGCAAGGAGTTTTATTGTTAGACTTTTCGAGAGAATCCAACAAAGTTGAATCTGCCTATAACAACTTGCTTCTGGTTTACCACCGAGTTTGTTTAGCAAGTTCCTAGCATACCTATCCCAACATTGCAGATGCGGTAAACATCAAACGTTTCAACTTGACTAAGAGTTAGAACCTGAGATATTGATTTGGCTCAGCCACATCAATCAATCTCAAAATGTTCCCAATATCCCCTATTCACGCAGCTTCTACTGAGAGAGTCCAAATCACGGTTTTCTTGAGGCTGATGTACTTTAACTACAGTAAACGGGGAAAGCCCTGCTCTGTGCTAGAACTGGCTTTACAGACTACTGTCACCTGTCTAAACAAGTTGCATAGTACTAAAACGGGGGGGGGGGTCGTCATATATGGCTTACATTCCACCCAAAGAAAATTGAACCGAACGCGATAAGGGGTTTCTCCTAAATTTTTAGCTCCTTGGAACCCATCAAAATAGACGTAGTTTCCTTGGGCACTGCGGTCCCACAATTCTCATTAGACACGAAAATTAGTCAACTACTGATTTGATGTACACACTTTGACATCCTATTAAGATTCAAACCCGTGGTATAAACAGAGTATGATGATCCGCACAGGCTCCAGAGAATTCGCTTCCATTGGGACGAAGCCTGTTTTGTGGATTAGAAAATGGGATTTCACGGATGTATGCGGTTTGTATCAAAGGTAATCGACAAATAAGTCATTCACGAAGTACCAAAGGGTTACGTTAGAACTCACCCAGCTATGTGTGTGATTTGTGATAATGTTTTCACCAGCGATTCCTGTTCGCTGCACAGTCACTGGTACGAAGTTTGCTTTGTCAGGGACACTAGAGTGCCTTGATCCTGTGATGCAACCTATTGGACGCACATACATTTCTGTAATCTAAGTTATTTCCATGTCTAAAATCTCCGATTTTATTTTATTTACGGGAATGTAAAGAAGACTTCAGTTTTCATAATTTGGACAAGTAGGCCGTCGTTTGTAGACGCTGTTCCGCCTGGGTATATATTTTACATCGAGAACGAAAGACATGAAGGCAGGCGAACGTAGACGGCGAAAAGAAGATTTCGAATGTATGTCTTATTAGCATACTGCAGAGAGGAGGCGACTGGTGGAAGCAAAGCTGTTTGCACTGAGTATAATGGGGTAGGTCCATCCAAGAGGGATCCTTTTGGGGAGAAGCCAGCAGATTACGACATTCCACTGTATCTTTGGTGCCCTATGCTCACAGGACTATCTTCAGTTCACAGAACAGTGACTAATGAGTTTCCCTAGGTGGTATATCGCAGTAGAAACGGCGTACCATCTGCCTACTTGTGAGTAGTTTGGAAAATCACAGCTGTCACTAGATCCGGATGAAGGCAATTTCACGTGACGAGAATAGCGATTGAAGGCAGGAACGACAACCAAATAGAATCGGATATGTGGTTATACGCCTTTTATTCGGAAGAAGTGATAGCGAAATATTGATATTTACAGTTAAAAACGAAGAAACATCTTCAGGCCGACGAAGCCGACCACTTAATTGATTTCCGGCCGCCGGGGTCTTGTGAGGAATAGGGCGGTATGGCCTAACCTTAGAGTAAGTTCGGGATCAGCACAAATTAGAACCCTGCTCCGAAATGATGACCAAGAGGCAATAAGTTCTCGGGAAACAAATAGGAGCTAACTAAAAGGACGCAAAATTACAGTAAAGTGCCAAATAGTACATGGACAGCTGCGGAGGCCAAACAATGGCTGGCTGAAACAGACAGCTTTCTAGTGGGCCATGAACGAGGACGGCCAGCCTGCATGAATTGGAGATATCCATAAAAACGTCTATTCTACTTCCCATCTAGAGGAATCAGTTCACCAAGAAATAGCGCGCAGCGAACCTGCGATTATGGATTGGGTCGCGGTTCCGGATTCAGACGGTACGTAAACGATCGTGTGTGACGGATAGGGCATACAGTGAACAAATATTTGCCCGATTGTCTGACTTCTTATTACACTACGAATGAAGCGCTACAGCAGGAAAAATGTAGAAGCCGGTTATTTCTACTCTGTGTTCACTATAGACATGGAGCTGAGTGAATACGAGGACGCCGAATAGAAAGCACAATTTTCGAAGCTATTCAACGGCTACGGGAGGGTGGCGGACGCAGTAGCCATATCGGAATTTCAAGATAAAAGCGCTGGGTGTAGCTTTGTAACAAGGACTTAAACGTATAAGCGAAGCACTTTGTGAGTGGAATTGGCTCAGTGTATAGAAAAAGGTCTCAACGCACCCCTCACAAGCGCTCGTATTTAAGTACCACTACTAGTTCAGTCCAAAACTGAATCTGACATTTTTTGCGCTATGCCTTTTGGTGTTCACCAAAGCACAAAAAAAGTTGTGCTTGTACAACTACGTGAGGAATTCCTGTAGACAAGACAAACGGAGCAATCGTTCAGACAGTAGTTTAGAAGGTGGATAGGTCTAACAGGTAGACTAGTAACCGAGATCCTTACCTCATAATCATGGATGCAGTTGAGTCGAAAAGGGCGCTTTTCGGACCCGTAAGACTGCGTATCGTGACGTACAGATACGTCCCAATCGCAAAGTATCAGACCGTCCGGATGAAGCGTCTCAGCTATGAGTAGGATGGGAATGGAGGTGTGTTTGGGTGATATGCAAAAAAACCCAGCACAGTAAAACCTATCGTACACAGAGATCTGATAAGCCAGAATTCACCTACCTGAGCTACTGAGAAGGCAAGATTCTGGAAGCCTGACTGAAATGGAACCGGTAGCAAATTAGATAAATACAACAGGCGTGTGAAACATGAGGTAAGCGACGTGAGCTTATTATGGGAATAGGGTAGATGCACGGTTTTAGTGTGACAAACTGAGTAATAAGAGAGGTCCTGGTTTATCGTCTCATCAGAAACAATAAAATGTGCAATAAGATGTATAACAAAATGTAATTCACGAATCCCTTAACTTTAAATGCAAACTCAGAGAGACTACAATTCCTGAAGTGGCGGTGATTGCCGTCCCATAGTGTTGAGGACGCTCCGAGATCATCATACCATTGTCTGTTTCTTAGAGTTTCCGTCGTGGAAACCATAGCTTTAACGAGGTAACCGAAGGCTACCGATGGGAGCCCCAACAAGCAGCCCTCTTCGACAGAAATGGAAGACTCTGGAACAACACCGCGTACTTGTCAGTTTGAAAATGTGATTATAGGTAACTGTCCAAACTCAAGGTATCCTACCTTCCGTTTTTAGCTACCTTATTGTTGCAACTTATAACACAGATGGAATTATTACAAGTGACATCATACAACGACGGGTATAGACGCGAAAACTGAAAACTGAGTGGGGAGTGTGAGACTCTCACGATCCAGACTGTAGGGAAGCCGGATAGCAATGTCAAGATCAGCGGAACTAGTAACGATGAGAAACTGTAACACAAACACACCCAGGTCCAGTTGAGTCGGCTTCCATTGCTGCGAATAAGGCCTATTCTTGTAGATCGCGTCCAATATTTTCTCCTTTGCCTGAGTAACAGTGTCACAGTCCAAAACCTTCACATGGATTTGTGTTGAACACAAACTAAACAAGGACTGAGGATCCTCCAATGTTAGTGTCTGTAGGTGAGAAAAAATAAATCAAACAAGGAGTACAGTTACTTCCTCAATCCAGACAGTTTAATTACCAGTTGGGATGAAATTGTGACTTCAGTTGTTAAACACTGGAAAGTGATAGTATGAGTATGTACGGTGGTTAGAGTAGTGAATTTCCGCAGTGAATATCACCGCGGAGTTGAGTCTGGAAGACCCTAGCTTGATCCTCCATGAGCAATTTGAAATTCACTGGTGGTTTGTCTTGATGTACTGCGCACTGTTTGTCCCACCAAAACAAATTGGCGAAAGTTGCAGATTACATTGGCGTCAACAAGAGGCTGAAGTGACGCTCTTGTTTACTGTCTCCGTCAACTGAATGTGCTGCATAAAGACCACCTCACGTTTCAGTTGACTCGATATTAGAAATAACGAGGTATATGTTCTCGCTATTATGCATTACTCATAAGGTTGCTGGAAGCCCTTTGACAGCCGGTTAACGATCAAGGTCATTGCTTTTAATACGACTATCCAAGAAAGCGATAGATTGGTCGTTTCAGCAACCCTGATACGAAATTGTAAAGAACGATTGAGCTCTCTTACTGTCGGAGGACCTTTGCGAGTACGTAATTCAATGGTAATTCGCAAATGAGTGTATTTTGTCAATTGCGCATACTTTAGTGTTCAAATAGAACATAAGGTTACTGAGGGCTCGGGGACTACGCCTACCTGAAGAACAGGGAGAACGGCAAACCCGGTCGTGAGATATCGAGGAGCTTCCAGCGTATGAACGCGTTACGTCATAACAGGCCATTGTAACCAGTGGCAATTCAAGCATAAAAGACACCAGTTGACTCGCTCCATATTAAAATTGACGGTAATGATACATAATCGTCAGCATTATCAGGAAGGTCATATTTCTGAATGCCCGAAACCTACTGAAGCCCTCTAACTCCATCAAAATCGCAGTATGGAAGCATCCGAGGTAGAAAAGCCAGCTTCCGACTGAACGCTTAAGCAGTCAACGGCCGACGATGATGACTGCTCACCCAACACCGATCGGACAACCTGGATCCAAGGTCAAAAGTACACTTTTGCACTCGTTTTTCGCAATATAGTTGTTGTGTTCGTTGTTGGTGGGTCTTTTTCCGGCACTTAGGCACTGGAGCGGGGTGGGGATAGTTACAACGCAGTGACACCAGTGTTGAGATTGTCGCACAACTACGATGTTTTAAGACCCGTGCCGAGAGATGAAAGGAAACAAGTGAACGGCAGCAGTACTAAGGCCAAGATATGAACAAAAAAGTTGATTTATTAAGGTCGAGTTTGATTCTGGTACACTTGACTTCAAACAATCGTATGGATAATGCGGACCGGGTGGCATTGGCATGATCGCTGTAGCTGTCGTAATATATTTGACCACTGAAGCGAATGTTACAAGGCGGAAACAACGCACTAAAAGAGAGACGGTTTTTCCTCCACCTACCAACACTCATTCGGTACAATTCTAGGGATGTGTACGGCACTTTTCCGCTGTTACTTAGTAGATCACGGCCATGAACAAAGCTGGCAAGAACTCTCATTTCTGCATTCTACGCTTCAAACAAGGCAACTCAGTCCGTTCGAATTGATCCTAGGCAAACAGTACTGCTGAGTATATGCATGCCTTCCAAGTCGCTTGCCTCTAGGTCCCCAGTCAGTGAAACTGTAGTGGCTAGTTTCATTGATCGAAGCACCCAACTTTAGCCCATTTCCAAATATCATACAAGAATGAAAAATGTTATCAATGAACTAGCAATCTAAGGAGAATAACTTGAGCACAAAACTGTGTTGTACTGTCCATACAAAAGCTGATGATCATAGTTCAGGAACAACACTTAGATCTAGTGATTGAGTAAAAGCTTGTCAGAGTTGTCTTTTTCAGGACTGAATAGATCATGCTAAATTAGCTGGAGTGAAGACGATTATTGTTGTACGGGATGACCGAGGCGTGTTTCGACCAGGTCAAGAACGCGGCCTGATGGGGTATGGGCACCAGTGAGGAATCGGAAATCAACTGCTTCCATGGCCTAACCGATAATAACGAGCAACAACTCTTATCCGTCGGCCACCAGAAAACAATAAAACCAATCAGAAAAACGCTTAAAACGGAGCAACGCAGAAGCGACATAATCAATACCCACCTAACTAGTCGCCAACATTAGATGAGTAAAATTGCTTACCACAAGAGTCCCCGTCAACTCGATAGGGAGCAGCATCGAGCTGTCGAGAGTGTAACGCGCTCTACCGGTTACAGCATCCCGAGGACCGGTGTTCAGTTGGTGAAGAAGTGCACGGTAGAAATAGAACAAATGTTCACCGACACTGTTCTGATGAGAAGAAAAACAGCAGAAGAATTTTATCGGTGTGCACAGCTGCTGAATGATCTCAAGAACGAAGACCATAACTTCAAGCAACATTGTATGGCAGGTGGAAGTACGCGAGGGCTGAGTCTAACTGACACAGAACACACGTGCATATTTGCATGCTTTTCTTGCACTACAAGAACACTACAGACGAGTAGACAAGTTTCAAGAAACAAGTGAGTTTACCCGGCCGGAATAATGTTCGCTCTTAGAATGGACTAGTGAATATAGTCGGCGTGACTAGAAAATTCTCAGAATTTTCGCAAAAGCCCCAAATGTTTCAAACTTTACAATAAGGTAGGTGTCAAGCGTCAACCTCAAAAGTGCGGTGATTAGCTGATAAAAGCTTAGATTTTCATGTGGTTCCGCCAGCCTCTTGCGAAATGTCAGTCGAAGCCCACGCGTCACACGGATTTGTGGTTTTCACCACCAGCAAATTTCGGAGCTCAAAGGCCATGTTAAAGATGCTTTGAAATCCAAAGGTCACGGACATCCAGGTCAGAAGCGCAACTTAAACTGCCCAGTTTAAGTGGCCAGAGCAATGCCTCAACATTTGATAGACTCCACTGGAGACTTTGTGGTTTTGTGTCGTGCCGTAAGAACAACAGGAAACCGGGATACCGGCGAATGTCACCACCTTCCATCAGTTGATGAAATACAGTACACGGTGAGAAAAACGACCTTACAATCCCACGTGAAATCTGCAGGTAGCGATCTATTTAATTGAGTAATCACAAATTAACACGGTGTTATGTTGCGGCATTTAATCATAGTTCAACAGGACACTTCAACCACATCAAACATGATGCGAATGTTCTCAGCGTATTACTCCAGCGAGTTTCTGCCGACAACGTAGTTCAGCTTACAATGCACAAGGAGCATGAGCTTTGACACGCCCGAAAATGTAAGCACTATGTGAATACGTTACTAAATAATGACGATCACCAATAAGGGATTAAACGCGACATTCATATTTTGAAACTATTTGATTAAGCTACAGACTTCTACGAGAATTGCGGGAAACTCCTGGTCACAGCGAGGCTGATCCTCGTATAGCACACCTTCTTTTAAACGAATCAGAAAATTGAAAAGCTTCATGAGCCGTCGCACTATATGCTTGGGGTTTTTGAAATGAGAAAAGAAGAGTCCATTCCTATTTAACCCCTTATCCTTACGGCATCCAAAAAAGATCAAACATCGACGAGCTTCAATGCCGACAGTCACAATGGAAAATCCTTGAAGGTAATCCATAGCATCTGCCTGTATTGTTGTTTTCCTAGACGAAAACCTGGGTAGTCTGCGAGGTACTTGAGGTAGTTATTTCAGGAAAATTGTTGGACTGTAAAATCATCGGAGAACGAGACATTCCTTTCGTGTGGAAACAAAGTTATGAAATGTTGATAAAACTGAACAAAATGAGACCTAACAGTGTAAGTTTTGAGGAATAAAGTCTATCGGTGTTCAATAGAACCGCTTGTGATTCACATGACTTCGTCGGTCCTGGTTTAATGGTTTCAACACAGTGATAATACACATCAGGTTAGCATTAGTTGTTTTAATGGCCATGCTGATCGTATTGGCTCTCCGATTGCACAAAAACTGGAATCCCATCAGTGTGCTCAAAGCTAAGACCGAAATCTGCAACGTGACCACAAGACAGCAGTTTGTCATGGCGTACTATCACAACCGGAGAAAGTAGTCAACTCTTAGACTGTACCTTCGCTATGATGTTCGCCAAACTTTGTGATTATCTTCCAATCGTGGACATCAGTGTAATGTCAGCTGTTTTTGTCAGCAGGATTAGACGCATTCACACACACCTGAGTGACCAAGAATGACGTTCGAATGTGATTTAATGAGATAATCCTGTTGATTTGTTGGTTGATGCATGCAAGCACAGCTGTATAGCACACCTTCAGTACTAGCTAGCGGATGTTCGCACTGGCGCTCATTACTGAGTGACGTGAATCTATGTGCCGCTCAGCTCACCCATATGAAATTTCTACAACAAGTGAATTCACCAAAGGTGAAAACCTAACGTTCTTGGGTTGCTCGGATGAGGTTCATGATACAATTGCAACCCCAAAGCTAGGTGAAGGCGACGCACTGTTCAGCCCATTCGAAACTTAACAACTCAATATCAAGGAGAGGAAATTTTGTAGGCTTGGTCGTATAGATGGCCATCGTTCTGTTCACTGAATCAGAAGACTAAACTGCTGAAGTTTCATAAACAAGTGGGGTGAATCATCATTCTATTTTCCATGAAGCGACTGACGATCAACGCTTGAAATCGAATATGTACCACAGCATTTCCATTCGACTTTGTCTACGTAAAAGCGTGGTGTGTACACTCGACGAAGAAAGCAGTTGTACTGGTCACCGGCTACCGGTAATAGTTTAGTACGTACGGGAGAAGCAAGTCCCACACAGAGTACAGCCTACTCGAAAAACAGTAAGTCTTATGGGTTTCGGACATACTCTGGTATTAGAAAACGGAATGCTGCCGCTTTTTTGTTACCTTGATGAAATTGTATAGAAGGAACGAGAGCCAGTTGGAGACCAGCTTGTCCACAATGGCTTCTGCCCGGCGAAATGCTGTAGGCAACCGATTGTTGCCCTGATTGTGCAACCGTTGTAACATATCACTCATGAGATCGCACATGATGCTGGCGGAGGAAAGACAAAAATTAAAATGTTTATCATCCGTATAGCTACCTTCATAATTCTGTAATGCGTCCCTGTGTGTCTTCATTCCTGCCACAAACTATGCGAATCAAGAGAAACTTAGCTGAAACTGGTCCAAAATACAATCACAAAAAGCATTCGAGACCGGCTATTGTTGGGTCGTCGCGAACGCGCGGCTATCGTATCTAAGAGCGTATTCAACTACTGAAAACTAACGAGTAACAAAGATATGAAGACAATTACTTACAGAAGAAAGAAAAGGTGGAGGGCCACGACCTACGCGTTCGATCTGGAAAAGGATGGCCTAAGGTGGCTGTATAAAGGGGGGGAATCTTTAAAATCATGCGGATTTTGCAGACCTTAATGATACTGGTTCGTGAATATATGATGGAACAGGTTCAAGTGGGGGGGGAAGGAGTTTGTGTGAAGAACTTTACAGGTATTTTAGAGTGGAAAGTCAATTGAAGGCTTGCACTTAGTACCTGGGAGTTGAGGAGACCACCGACGACTGGAATATGCCTCTCTGGTAACCAGTTTTATGCCACAGTGTGCACCCCAAGGTGACTCCTAAGTACCATTACCCTGGCTTCGTTTGGCATTCTGTTACTGGTTTTAGGAAGAGTTAATTGTTCAGTAAATCATTCAGCTGTAGCACCTTTTCGATGCCTAGCTGCCATGCCACCCGAGGGAAGCACGAGGGCTAGGATACTGCCAGGTTGCCCAAGCCCAGACACGGGAAGTCGAGAGACGGAGGTCAGGTTCGAACCACGCACCTTCCGGTCAGTAAATTCGCGCTCCAACCACTGAGCTATCTCTGATATAAATAGACTCGAACAGTACCTTTCCTAGGTCTTCAGCATAAGATAAGCTTCCAAACCAAAGCTACAAGGCCAGTTGATATTCATTAAGGCACAAAAATCTAGCGTGCTTGCTTCTCCACATCCACATAGCCATCTTTTGTTCCCGACCATACCACACCGGCTAGCGCCACCGACTGACCACTAATACGTTGGAAAGAATGTTTTCACAGCTGCAGCAAAATGCAATCTAGTCGACTTGATAGACGCATGGACCTATTGCATTGCGGACATATATACGGGAAATGAAATTGTGAACAGTGTGCTTCATCCCTAGGGTAGAAGGTTTCAAGATATAAAAGAATTTTCACCAGCTGAAGTGTTTCCTCCTGGGAGGGTCAGTTAGTAAGAACCAGGCACACAGATTACACACCGGAGTAATAAAACTTCAGAGGCATTTCGGATGATGGAAAACTCCAATTCGTTTGGCTCAGACATCAGTTCAACTTGGTGGACATGAAACCTATCGTCACGGTAATGTCAGGCGGATGATTCCGTGTCACTTACCTAAACCCGAATAGTCACCATAAAACAAGACGATTTATCATGCATATGTATTGTAATATAGAAACGAATAAATTACTTGAAACTCGATATAAAGCAAACAGCTTCACCGTCTATCCTAGGCTAGATAAACGCTAAAGACAAGCTCAATCCGGCCAAGAAAAGCTCACCGATAGTGGATAGTGTGACCAGCAGCGCCTATGACATCGACCACTTAAAGTGACTTCGCGCTCCAACCATTTGCGCCATCTCCCCCAGTTGTTCAGTACAACCTATACGCTTCAAATACTGTGCTCCGACAATGGACAAACATATTTTGAAGTGCCACCATATTTTGGCTCATTGTTGGCACATAAACACCTTGAAAGTCACGAGTTTGTCCAAGCAGCAAGGTGGGCTAGCTGACTAGCTCGGGTAAACACAAACTACGGGCATCCTGAGTAAAAGACTACACGCTGATCCGTTAACTACCGAAATACAGGTACAGTCTCCTATTACTGTTCCGAGTGATCAAAAGGCTCAGGCGGACCACAAAACAATGGTTGAGTATAGAATTGCTCGCTGGAAAAAAGGATCGACCAACCGAAAAGGCAAACAAATGACATAAGGCTATAACAACACCTAAGCCAAAGAGAGCCTAGCATTCATGCACACGTCCGGCGAAAACGACCTAGAAGTGGGCAGACAATAGCTTAGCAACCACACGTCATAGTAGGCAAAACGAGTCCCGTTGGCGTCGATTTCCCCTCGGAACACGATAGCAATTGGTTGGAAACACAACAACTTGTGTTGAAGTCACGAAGTCAATGGCGCCTCTGCAGGACTATCTAAAACAACACAACTTCAACTAAGATGTCATTCGAATCCCGCGGCAACCCATCGATTTCAGTATGTGGCCACCAAAACTTGCTACCCTCTAGGGTCATCGAATAACAAACAGAACCATTGTGTACATTGATAGTCGGTTCTCGTCAAGGCCTCTCAAAAAAAATACCGGGACGGCCCAACAATGAATACACTTGAACAAACTGCCGATTCCAATTTATTTGTCCGAAATCTACTCCAAACTAGGAATTGCCCTCAAATAAGAGTATATGCGTTCATTGAGTCTCAACGAAGAATTAGACGATACAATGCGAAATCTCTAAAAAAAACAATGAAAGAAGACACAAAAGATCCTCAAGCAGCCCACCGTGTGAGGTATTCCATTTTTGGCTGCAATGCAGCACAAAGCAGCGACGCAACCCGAGATCGATCTTGTACACTGATATGTTCATCCTCTTCGATTACGCGAACCATGAGTGAGAGGAAGAATCGGTTGCAGATGAGTGCGTGAAAGAGTGCGATTCCCTTAGATACTGCATCATGTGACTCTTCCGGGACCTGAGGGGAAAATCAAGAAGACCGATTTGTGGTGCTAGATGCTTATGCATTGGATATGGCGTCAGCAATAAACAAGTAAAAATCTCCATCCGATTGCCACGGAAAGGACACGTTCTCCTGAGACAGCACACTGAACTGTAGTTAATGATTTAATTTGATACAGCAGGGGAGAGCACCGCCTAATACGGTGTACCTATGATTAGGCCCTGTGAAGTAACGGGGCTGAGCACATTAGAGCAGAAGATCCAGACGTCATACACAGGCGACCATTCAAAAAGACTCAAACAATAGAACAAAATACTGCAAACACCAGCTAAAACGATGTGGTTTCCTGCAAACAAAATCGAACAGATATGGATGACAAATTGAACGGATGGAAAATCCAAATATGTTTCAGGATCTTTAGTATCTTATAGAAAGAATACACGTACCTATCAACAGGTAGTAAAATGACAGAGTTCACGACTAAGTGAGAATCCAGACACAAAGAACAGAAAACAGACATTTCTGTGGGTCATCATTTGGGGTGATTAGAACTGGTGTTGGGGACATAACGGTCCTAATCAAGGCGTAAAGGCCTTCGAAACGGCCTGTGGCCATCCATTTTGTTGTGATGTTTCGGATCGGTCCGGTAGCCGATGAAAGTTAAGAGAGTTGAGAAAGCCGAGTCATATAGCTGGGAGAACAGGTCCACAGGACACCACATAGCTATCGGACTCTAATATGTCAAGGTGAACAGGTGGGTAGTAAAGCGTCTGAGATATTACATGCAATCAAGAAACAAAAACTCTAAAGAGATATTCACGTAGACATTCATGACTCCATACCGTGAACTGCGACAAAAGGGGGTGCGTTGGAACGGAGGTAGCATCACTCTCCTTTCTGGTCATGCCGGGACTCTGATTGCCAACAGTGGAAGGTTTTGCTGTTTTTCGCGCCCCAAAAGAACAAGGATCCACCGGCAGCATCAGCTCACAGTGATACTCTGGAAAAAGTGAGAATAGGCAGAACGTCCGGTAGTCCCGATAAGGTAGGTTGTGCTTCTTGACGCCCTGTGAGAATTCCAGCATGCTGGTTTGGAGTTCCATAAATTCTGGGATCGAGAGAGAGAGAGAAAATTATTGTTAAAGAAACTAAGAAGAGTGGAGTCGCAAAATATATGTTTCCACCAGAAAAATGTTGCACAAGGAAATCCCGTTGACGTGCTTAGGATCTTCTCTGTCATCAGCAGACTGAATCATCACAGGTGCACCCTAGTGAGTCCAATGGCAATCCCGTTCTTGACTTGATAGAGATACCTACACGTGCTAAAAATGCTATCGCTCTAAGCGGGTTTCTGAGCTGTTATACGGTGGGTCTTGTTTACTCAGTGAATCAAGGTTCTGGCCTATTTTTCTACTATATGTTGAATACAAGGTAAATCACCTTCACGATTCTTACCTGCGGGCCCCTTTCAAAGAGTCTTAGTGGTTCGCCAAAGCATAAAAATACCGAGTCAACAGGAACACCAGAAGTAATAGCTACGCAGCTAGCCAAGAATGGCCGAAAATTCCATCAAACAATACGGCTAATGCTACACAGGGAATGAACGATAAAGGAATGAGAAGGACCTAAATTTAGTCAGAGCCGTCTGCTCCTCCACAATGCTGGAGCATCTACGGGAAGTCATGATCCATAAAACTTCTGGTTTAATCTACAAACACACACACGAGGCGGTGTTTTCTGCGGTTTACTTGCCAACTGATTTACTATACCAGTAATGTTCACTGCACGTGGGACGCAAACGACCGCCTTGTCAACTTGTAATATATGGAGTGGTGCACCTGTGGAAATATGAACATATAGCATCGGTCACGTGGGCCGAATCAGAAGAGTAGCCCAAGGTAAAATTGCACAACTGTGCAAACAGATAGAAAGGCTGTCTTGATCGCAGTTGTGAGTCTCAGAAACCCGGTGGCATGTGCAAGTTTATACGTAGTAAAGTGTATTGCTAATGTCACTCGAACGGTGGTGGTGGTCGGTGAGATGAAGCCAAGTTGTTCAGGTTGAGGGATTGTCGGCATGTCAGTTTCGGGTACGAATAAGTGCGCAAGTGGATGTAAACTGGGAGCTGGAAATACACCAACGTAATCGAGCCAGTCCACATGTGCTTTGCAACAGATGTTTGCTTGCCCACGAAAATCTCCGTAAGCCGAGTTATTCACCCTGAATCACAACAATTTACAGAATCAAAGAGTGCAATAAGCAGGCAAGCTGCGACTCACCTTCTTTGAAAACTCGCACAACGCGGTTCTCGTGTTCCGCATACTTTTGATCCAGTTTCGCCTGGTAGTTACGTTGCCTCTGATCGAATCGACGCCAGATGGTGAATACGATCAACCCGATCAGAATAAGGAAGACAATCACACCGCTGCTAATCATGATTAGCTGATTGCGTAGGGCTATTCTCCCCATACTCACAAAGCGTACGACACCCGGATGGTAGATTAGGAAATGACCAAACTAAAATGGAGCGAAAAGAGTCAAAGGACGCGCGGGGTGATACGGGAGATACTTCCGAGTGGAATAGTGAAAATGACTCTCCAACAACAGCGATAACAAGAACAAATACACCGATTTGCATATCAACTGGGTTTCCAAGAAGGACTCGACCGAATCTCTCGTTTATAATATTCGTCAACTGAATGTACTGCACAAATGCTACCTCTTATTTCAGTTAGTACGATATTCCAGATATCGCAGTATACGTTCATAAGGGAAACTACTCAAAAGGTTACTGAAAACTCTTCAGCACCCTTGTGAGCAGTTTCCTTTATGAATGACGACAACAGTTTAAAGAAAAATCTAACAACACCAGTTCGGATTCTTCACCCTGGAAATGAAATAACAGTCGTCCGGACGTTGAAAATAGCCAGTCCGCGCATTGTGTGTTGCAAGTAATGAAGTGAGAGCTGAGTCTAGTTATAATGATTGGCTTGAGGCTCTTTCCAGTAGGATATCCAACTAACTATTGTCAATGTTAACGACCAGCGCCTCGAAAATTCACCGACGTAGTCAACAGATGACGATGTCAAACATTTCTAAACCGAACTGTGTAGGCCTAGTGGAATACCGTGACGCTCTCTGTAGAAGCAACAATGAACAGATTGTTCAGCTGTGTTCCCAAAAGTAAATCCAGCATGCTAGACAATTTTTGCTCCCCGTTTATCGCTTTGCTATTGGTGTGCGACAAGGCGGATACCTGTAGATCAAGTCACTTTTTAGGAGGAACCATTTTGAACTTTTTCATCCAAAAACTTGAAGAAAGACGTGGGGAATCCAGTAATATTTCATCTTTCAAGCTACTGTTGGCGATAATCCGATTCATAAGATTTTTTAACCATTTTAAGCACACAACTGCAACTGAAGGAAGAGGTCATTGTGAGACCAAGCAATGAAACGATTGAGAATCAAAACGGCAAACACAGATGGACGCACCTGCACGACGACAGGATAATTCCGTCCGCTGATTAGAGATGCTCGATCTAGGTCGCATCGTATTTCGGAGGCGATGACAGAGCTTACGAAACAGATGTGACTGTTTCCCAACCGAACCGAAAGCTCTTCGGGTGCAGCCAGTTCCGGGGCCCTCACAAGTGATTCAAACTGCCCATGAAGCCGCAGTAGTTGATGCGATTGAGGTGCCGGAGTTTTCTCGTTATCACCGTTCATCACCTGCTTCTGCGAGCCGTTGGTTGAAGCACTGGATTCCTGTGTATCACGCTTAGGCATAACCTTACGTTGTTCACCCTCCGCGATATCTGGATTTTTGACGGAAGTGAAATCGTCTAATTCTTCATGACGTACGCCACCCGGGAATGGGTGCACGACAGGATCGGGAAGTACCTAGTGCACAAAGTACAATTTATTTCATGACGTGTTAAAAATGCTCGACTTATGGGGAATAAAGATAGGAGAGATGATTTCTGTCATGAAGAGAAAAAACAATTTTGTGTAACCTTACTTGCTTACACTCAATAACCGATCAATCCAACGGTGACCGCGTCTGAAACCTAAACCCCTCTCACACAAAGAACCCCCAAAATACGCACATGATCATCAGTTGTCAGAAAATACACAGATTAGACAAATAATATGATAGGAGGGCAGACGATCTGGATCACGTTAGACTGACATATATATATATATATATATATATATATATATAAAACTGCTAAAACTTTGCCATGGTGCTGTCCCTGAGATATATCCTTCAGTCAAGTTATAGTGCGTTTTTTGTCGAATGGTCCGACTGTACAATTCTATCGTTGAAACATCGTATCAAACCAATAAGACGCAAAGCAAGTGAACTGTCAAGCGCAAAGCTGCCTTCGCTGAACTTCGGGGTAAGGGTAAGAAAGCAGTGGGGATACTTGGAAACCTGAAATATGCTCACAGGTTTTGAGTTCTGTTAGCGGCTGTGCCAGCTCAAACATTGTATTTCAATGATCCTTAGCTTTTTCAAACCCACGAAGTTGACTTCTAACTGGGCGTATAGACACCAGGAGATTCATTCGATTTCCTGTTTCTAACATAAAGATAAACTGTCACAAGATGATTGTTACTTGAATGTGCCCAAATATTGGTAGCTGGGATGGGTTGACTAGCTGTTTATCACCTGCCACCTGATCAACGGCCAACGATTGTGACCTCGCCGAGACGAATGCAGTGGTCATCCTCTTCAAATTGATCTGATGTGAGAAAGGGAGTACCGTATTTATGCAGCATGTACGTGGACAGGGCTGCAAAGTCCTGTCGTGCACGGGGAGATTTCCCTCAAATGCAATTTGTTAAGCCACACGGTCCCTCAATGGGAAAGTTCATTGTCCTCATGAAAGTCACGCGCACTTGACTCGGCGCATGATCTGTCTGTCCCACAATTCTAAATAGGTCCAGCACATCTTCTTGAGGAAACAATCATAAAAAGTTCAGAACATTCCACTGAACAAACAATCAAACACGGACCTTATATCTCCATAAGTATCTCGCTGGTGTTTGAGGCGATGGGTGCTGAGTTGGGCAAGTTATGAAGTTAGAGTGGCAGTTTGATATGATTTGGGGATCAGAGCGGTTACTAGAGTTGGAAGAAATTAGGAGACTAGGATGCAGGGCACCGTAGAGGTCGCAACCAACAAGCTCATACAATAACTGAAGAGTAGCTTTGCGTAGGTAATTCTAACGAATGCGAAAGCCTGTACAATGCAATTATTCGAATCATCCTATCTGAACAATCACAAATGTAACACCAACCCTTTCTTGTGACACTCATGCTTCTGCCCAACTGGCTATTTTCCTTAAGTGTATCCAGAAAGGCAATATCGTGTTTTCGCAACTAATATCTCCCAGTATGTGGTGACCGACCTGGCCTTGTGAAAGGCAAACCGATTACGACACGTTCAAAGAAAGTATCCAAGTAACAGGGTATTCGGTAATCAGTGTATTAATGGAGATTCAAGCACACAGTGCACTCTTTTGGAGCTGTGAGTTGGGTTTTGAAAAAAAATCAACCCAACAACGTGACAGTAATCCGAGTAGTCGACCGATGCGAAAAGTGTGCACTCCTGGAGCGCTGCAGAAAGCGCCCCAATAGCAACAACAAAACGCAAGACATCGGTTGAGCCAACAATTACATAACTGGCAACTGACCTGCACTGACCCGTACACTCGTAACTGGTTAACTCCATCAAGCACAAATCCGAAGGCCAGCCTAGATGGCCACTCAGTTGTTGACTTCTGCAACGACTGCATCGCCGCTCTTCTTAGATTCAGTTTCACATCACTTAGCAGTTCTGTGGATGCATTGGTTCGAACGGTTGCGGTGTGAGGCAAGGACAGCAAGGTGGACGAATTGGAGTTTCGAAACAACCCCGAGAGCTGTAGACGGCCAGGATCAATATCGAAACGTGAAACCTCCAAGTGACGTCCGATTGTGGGACTGATACAGTTCAGACCCTCATCTTGACGATATATACAGGGCTGCGCACGAGATGAACGTATAACAAGATGTACTACGAAGCAAAACACCACATCGATCAAGAGAGAACTGTTCAAGATACTGATCTACTGAAGGAACTGAATGATCGGCCATGTTGACCTTTACGCTCGAAATAATGATGTACATAGGAAGCATTGAAACCAATTTTTCCAATACGTAGTACGACGTAACTGTATCATAACAAACCATTCAAAAGTATTTGACGTAGGCGTAATCAAACTACGAAGAATCTCTCAATTATGGCACATCACTGTCATCCTTTAAAACTGAAATTTTTCCGACCGAGAGCCTATGGACAACAGATTTCGCACGGTATATGGCGGAGGCCTAGCGGGGACCTGACAAGGAACGCCACGAGGAAGAGGTCTGAGCACTTGAAAGCGGCCCTCATATACCAAACAGCCACAGAGGGGACCGAGATAGCTCAGTGATTAAGGCGCCAGCTTACGCAGAGGAAGACCGGTGGTTCGAACCCAACCTCAACATCTCGACTGTTGCTGTCTGGGTTTGGGCACTTTGGCAGTATCCCAGCCCTCGTACCTCCTTCCGTTGAAATGGTAGCAAGGGACCGAAAGGGTGTTACGGCTGAACGAGATGGGACGGTAACGATTTAAATGTCACTGAAAGGTGCCTGGTTTTGCGTGCGGCAATCTACCTAGAGAACCCTCATTGCGCCTGGTCAGAGGGTGAAATATGGTGGCAAACCGATGTCAGTGACACTGTCTGAGTGATTACTGGTGTTGAAGGCCGTCTTTCTGTTTCCTTTTACACACTGGGGAGTTCTACAAATTAATGAGTGTCGTTGTACGGTGCTGCTCGTGCCTACGATAATGCCTATACACCTGGTACACAGCATGTTGTATTCCGAAAAGTAATATCCTTGAACATCAACAAACGAATGTCTTTCGCGATATCCAGTAATGAGCCCACAGTGACAGACAGGTTTTGAGAAGTGGTCTCCGACAGGGTATGCCAATTGCCGCATCTTCATCAGGGGCTACATGGGTGACGAACCCAAGTGGTAAATACTGCGACCGGTGAAAAAAAAGAGAAAAACGAAACCAGACACTTCTTGTACGGCCTGATCAATCACAGAGATCCATTAGATCCAGAAAACGATACTTCGAAGCAACCGATAGGCCAGATGACATCAGAACTGAGTGGGAAGACATTCCATCGAACATCCCAACCAAAGTCTATATCTCCTTCTCCCGTAGCAACGTCCTCCAACCTTTGGATTTTCTTGATTTAAGAACAATAGCATACATAGTCTGTACTGAAGTATTTCAGTTAGCTTATGTGAACAATTTGTGTTTGAACCCGAATCGGTTTCTAGCTTCAGCATCCCTTGTGGCTGCCATCAATATGGCATTCAACCCGTTCCCAGAGTGCGGTCTGAAGCATTCTTTAGGAATTCGAGTCATCACCGAGGCAGTAACGTTGATTTTGGGTCTTGTCATTGATTTCATCGACTTTTTATGAAAAATGCCTCGACTTCGTAGCATACTTATACGAGCTAGTAGCGGACTAGGCGAAATCCACGTCCACTTAGCATACCACGTAGACCTGAGAAATGACGCGTACCGATCCTATTTGTATCTTCTCCCGATTAAGTGCAGCTGCTTTGACGCACAAGTTAACAACCATTCATGAGCTGTGCCACAACAATGCCCTTACGCTCCATATTGCGGTCAAACAAATTGAGGACAGACCATCTTCATGTTACATCAGGAATTCCGGCCTGAATCACCACTGAACACTCGATGGTATGCACTTATAACCACCGTCAAGCTAACGCGAACTTTCGGTTAACCTGGCGAAATACACACACTTGCATACTCATTTGGTTTTCACGGGAGACCCAACTGAACCTCTTGCTTATGATGTTCTTCATCAAGTAGAACACAAGGTTGACGGAAACTCGAGAACTGCGTCTATCTGATGAGCCCCAAGAAGGTCAAAACTGATGGTGGGCTGTCGAAGTTTTCAACAACCGTATGAGTAGTGTGTTATAATTGCACTAATATGTCCACATAAAGCGCGATTTCATGAGTGTACGGAGCCACAGGTAACGATGGAGATCAGCATTCAGAAGCGAACAACGAGAAGACTACCAGCAAAAGCCAAGTTAATTTATTAGCTTCGGCGTTATCGCCATTCAGCCTGTTGAAGAAGAAATTGCCCATTAGGTCCATTAGGCAACCCAGTAAACGAAGGCCATTGACTCGAAGCCCTAAGTTAGCTATCGATCCCATCTTGAAAAATGGTACATAAGACCGTAGACGAGAAATGATATACCAACAGAGTAGAAAACTATTGAAGCTATGTAACGAAATGACATAAGGAACAGTGGTAAGAAGCATATAATCAACCGATTGGTTATTGAAAACATTTCTAGTGGGTTTTCAAACCACGCTACTGCCGGCCGATAAGCAGACTGTTTACGTATCATATGTCTGATAGTTAGATACTCACGGAGCTGTGTTCAGACCAGTTGAAGTAGAACACGATACGAGGGGTTTCGATGACAAATAGGAATTTGCCTTTCACACGAATGCTCGTCCCGGCACTGTAGGTCGAAAAAAGCAAGAACGAAGAACCGCGAGTTAGTTCCATATAAAAGCGTCAATGGACAGTGAAAATGAACAGAATGCTTGGGTTAACAGGCATATTAGTAGTGTGAGGAGATTTGAACATTTTAAACTTGGATTCGTCCTGTAAGTGAAGCCAGTCAGTGCCGAAAAACCGAGAAGCAACACAGGGTTGTTCCGTCCTTACTGAATATAATCAGTGGCGCTCACCTCAAGAAAATTCAAACTTTGGAACTCCCACTTCCCGCTCGTAGTCTGGAAACCCAACCGTCCGACACGAGCAGTTGATCGGCACTGTAACTAGGCCGCACTTAGACAGGATGTAGCGCCACTCGTCCTTCAAGCAAAGAATCCATATCACGCGGTCAAACGTATTGAATGGTTAATCGAGTGACGAATTCACAGGAAGGTCTACTCATCGTATGAATTATTCTTCATCTAAGCTACATACAAGTACCACATATTCAGAAAAAGTCCATCCAGGCCACAAGTTACACACTTTCGCGCGGGCTGCTTACGGTTAGTAACCCAAGTACAGGGATAACGCGTTCAGGCTACGTGTGGCACTCCAGCAGAGGTCTCAGGGTATTTGCTGGCTCAAATCGGACTGTATTACTTGAAATTTTCGAATGGACGCAAGTCCTGTAAGAACAATCTACGATAAAAAAACGTTCTAGCTGCTTAACGGTACGACAATCTGTAAAAGCTGACGGATTCTCCACCCCATTGGAAACATACGTGGGAGTAAACATTTACTCAGCAAAATCAGATGGTCTATGATGTCTTTCAACCGAATGTTCATACTGTCATCGGGTCCAGTTCGGTCAAAACTCAAAACATCGGAGATATTTCCCTGGTATCATACACTAATAGTTTATCATACCAAGGGAAAGTCCACACATGCGATTTCGGAAAAGTGCACAATGAAACGGATCAAGTTGGGTGTCATGATATTGTGGTCTTGGGTCAACAGCATAGCATCATGCGCACTTTTATGGAACTTGACATCTGCATAACGACGACCAACTGTCTGTGCCTGGACCGCTAAGTGAGAAACTGGCGGCGCGTGGGTCGAGCGCCACTACTATCATGCTCGGAATCTAGGCGACCGCACGAGGATCAAAAATGACACGCATCCAACATCGTCAAATCACTCAGGCCATGACCAAGTTAAATTCAGTTGGTGTTCAAATTCTTGTCGGAAAGCTAACCCAAAAGACCATGAGCCGTTCGATTTTCGGAACAAACTTACAGGCTCAATACCGAATGAGGTACAACTGACATGCAGTGTTGCCGAGTGTGACCCATAAACCAGACAAGGCCCGTTAACCGGCCAGATTTCCCACAGGGCTGCAATGAAACCGAAGCCTAGCTTCGAACCACAAACCAATTTGAGTAGTTCAACTAAGTACAGAAGGCAAAACAATGTCTGTATGTGCGAAATGTTGTAAAAAGAACGAGGTCCACCCCAATATGGCAACCTATTGACGCACAATCTGACAAAATGGATTTACGGCGCGGTCGTCCCGAAGATATAAAACCAACCCGCGGTCCCAACTAGTCCAACGTGCGAAAATAATGGAAACATTTCGTCACAAGGCAATAAACAACAGACTTCATCTGCTCCTCTCCATAGCCAACACGAGGACTGATGAAAATCACTGCGCGGATTGACTGAGAACGAGAAATGTGTAAAGCGTTGATCCCCCCAGGGAACCGTGACAAACCACATTTTTATTATTACTCACTGCGAATCAAAGGATACGCAGTTATGAATAAACAGAGCGCTTTTCGCCTCTAGTCTCTTCTGCATGCAGAACCAAAACTGCTTACCTTGCCAATACATTTTCTCTCTCGACTGCATCGATGTGCGGGTTTGGAGAGTAAATGAATTTGACCGGTGTAGACGGGTTGGTTACTGTCATATCGTTGCGTAATTGAATGGACATTGGAAAATGGCCCTCGTCAGCCTCCTCTTCCTCCTCCTCTCCATCCTCGAAGTTCCCAAAATGCTGCCTATTCTCAAATCTCCAAGCGCCGTTCCTATCGTTCATGCTTTCGACCACGGTCGGGGGCAGCTGTCGTGTGCGGCAGGTGATCACCTGATTAGACTCCCTAGAACAAATGAAATAGGGCAACAGGCACAAACTGATTACGGCGGGGCTTTTAAATTTTCGACCGCAAATGTCAGCTACCGTCACTCTGAGCGTTTCTAACTGAATGTACCTGAGTTTCTTTCGGTCGACCGGATTTTCATCCCATGATGAATCAATGCAATTTGGTTTCAAGTAGAACAGAATGTTGCCGGAAACTCGGGGACTGCGCCTACCTGATGAGCCCCAAGAAGGGCGAAACCGGTCGTGGGCTGTCGAAGAATTTTCAGCAACCTTATAAGTAGTGCATTACGTATGGATGTACCTGAGTTTCTTTCGGTCGATCGGTTTTTCATCCCATGCTGAATCAATGCAATGAACTGATCCGATCAACATCAACAAGGCGACTAGTAGAAGTAATTTCATGCTAAATCCCCAAATATTTGTATGGTGTCATTTGGAGTAGTGGTACCTGACGGAATTCTGACACATGACGTAGAGAGTTTTCTTTTAAATTGAGATAATACAGGCATCGTACTGGACGGCTAGTGGCACTTTAGAAGAGAAAAACTGATCTAATTCTGTCCCCGCATATTTTATTACTGAATGCAGATCTATCCTGGAATAAATCGATGATCTCGGTCACTCTCATAATAGGAAAACTTACAAGAATCTCTCAGTTATGGTTATATGAGAGTAATGGTTGAACAATTGCGTACCGGACAACATTAAATTAAATAAAACCCAGGTTGGAGAAACAACTCACATGCGAATTGACCTAAGGAAAACCCTGATTAGTTTCCCGCTTGATATATTGTCCACAAACAGACGCGTAAACCGACACCCCAAGAGGAAATAATAGGTCACACTTTGGAGGAATACACCTACCTATTTTCTGAATCCCAACTGTGCGCTTTGGTCATTCGTGTGAAAAGGTTTGCAAGTAAAATCCGTATGATATCACTTAGCGTGTGTTTTTACATGCTGTGCAATGTCAGTAGTTCCAATCACACAAAACGAGACTGGATTGGCACACGAAATTAATCCGGAGCTTAATATTCAACATTTTTGGGAAGAAGCTCACTCCGTCAACAAACCCTACAGTTCTACGGATGTATATAAGCATCGCCAGAGATAGTCCATTTCAACAGTGACCCTACCGGAATACGACCACTTGCCTAACATGAACACGCTTTATTAATTTCTGTCAAGACATTCTAGAGAAACAATACTGCATCAGATATACGTGAATATAGTTATCCAAACCAGCTAGAAAGCTGGAATACTGAACAATTATTTATTAGGGGGCGAGATGGCGCAAGTGGTTGGGGCGCGAATTTACTGACCGGAAGGTTCGTGGTTCGAACCCGACCTCTGCCTGTTAAGTTCCCCTGTCTAGGCTTGGGCAGCCTGGCAGTATCCCAGCCCTCGTGCTTCCTTTGGATGGCATGGCAGCTGGGCACCGGAAGGGTGTTGCAGCTGAACGATTATTTTGATTATTAGAAAGCTGGAAAATACTGTTCAGTCCTTACGTCAACGTTAGAAGGCACCGAAAGCGAGCTTTTAATGAGTCCCAAAATATGACTGGAACACGGCGCGTAGTACGAAGCGGATAGGGACGGTTTCAGAATGTGTTGCTCATCATTTATGACGAAGATTTGAAGAAAAAAACAATTAGCAGAACCGAAAACGGTAACAAATTGGATGTCCACCATAGAACGAGACTCACCGCTCAATATCACAGGGCAGCGATAACTTCAACGGTTCACCATTCTTCTCATCAACTCCATTCTTGTTACGTTCCAAGTAGACGTATCTTTTGGCTCCAACATTTAAGTTCTTCCCAGTCAGGCTTAATCGCGTTCCGCCAGCTATTGGTCCTCGTGTTGGGCTAATCTCGGTAATCTCCGGTTTGAGAAACCGGAAAACGGGAGAGAATGCCTATTGTGTATGGGTTGCGAGGAAAATATTAGGTGCATGTATCAAGAAAGCACTGACTCGAACAAACCAGACAAAAAGACTAGGGAGTTCGTCATCAGTAGCCTTTAGTTGAAGTAATCAAGGGTGTGAAAAATGGCCAAGTGGCTCAGGAGTGGCTGTAACTTGCAGCGCAAACTAAAGTATACTTGTGTATTTTTCCATCTTCAATCTTTCAATAAGAAGTCCACATCTCGTCAAGAATCTGACCGATGTCAACTCAATGAGAAACGACACCCTGGGGATCCAAATAATAACCGAGAATCCCACCTACTTGACCAACCTCGTAATAAAAGTAGGGAGATAGAGAGACTAGATGCCAAACATGTGATTTTAGATACTTCGACAAAAGTAGGTTTCTGTAGCGTTTTCAGTTCTAGCTAGTGGCCTTGGAAAGCTGGTCTCATATGGCAGTTGTACACAACCGGTCATTGTCATCCTACTTTTTTCGTCTGAAGATGGAAGCATAGACAGCGACGCAGAATCACCTTAAGGATATAAAGGCAGTTCCTCACAGGAGATGTACATCGTACATCGCCCTTTCCAAAAAAATCCAAAGCTGATCCTTCAAAGAGATTCTACAATACAGAAGAGACCATAAACCAAAAAGTGCAGCAGCCTCATGTGTAGAACAAAAGCCTTCAAAAACCCACCGTGCCCCTTCTTTGAGGCAAAAGCCAAAAACGCCATTTAGAGAACTTGGAAGTCCCTGTCAAAAAAAGTTTGCTTGCTGAGGGGGACTGGTGGTGGTACAATTCAGCCATTGGTCATCATAAAAACTCAGGCACGACAAGGTTAACAAAACCCCAGCTTGGGAAAATCAAATTTCAGTTCCTCGTCCAACTGCTTCGTTTGAGATTCTTGTTTCATTCCGGTCTGCGAATTCATCGAGTGAGATTTTGGGTTGATGACGTTGGTTACAAACAGGGGACAAACGAAAAGTAAACGCCTGAAGTTCGAAAGTAACCCAAAAAACCCAACAGAAACACCACGAATTACCTGAAATCGATGTTCACTGATGACAACCCTCAAACGACCACTGGCAGGCAGTGTGAGATAATCAGCAGACGAAAGGCGGCAGTCAAATGTTCGGGAACGATTGTAAGATGCAGGAAGGATGGTACACGGCACAGATCGTGACGTTTGTAGGTAAATACCTCCTGTCAAATCACCAAAACCACGACCAAGATTCCGACCCTCAATGTGTAAAACAGTTTGACCAGTTAAGGTTCCATTCAGTGGCGAAATCTGAGTGGAAAAAAAAACAAAAACATAAGGAGTTGTTTCAACATCTGACTTGAGAAAAACGAAGTTATTTAGCCAACCGGACTGGGAGGCCTGAAAATTTCAACTGACTGAAAAGTTCAACTAGTGTACGTGAACAAGTAAAAAAAGTAGTTCCACGACCGACGGCTACTGCGTGTGGTAGAAATGAAAACGACGCGAAATTAGCCTGTTGCCACATCCATCAGAAGTACCGACACAACAAAACGCGGGTCGCCACACACAGACAGGGGTGGAAGGGGGCGGGGAACAGATTTAACATTTAGTTTGAAAATTGTTGACTGTATTCTTCTTGGCTTTATCCGCAACAGACATGTTCTGTTTCAAATGAAAAGAGTCTGTACTACTACATTCGGAGAGGGTGGGAGCTGAGGTTCATGTAGTCGGGAATGAGGTGAAACGCCGAAGAAAACACATGTACATGTGGATGTAGTAGTGTTGTGATCATATAGAACGGAAAGGCTGGAAAAATAGGTGGGAAACATTTCCTCCTCTCAGTAAACATGGTGCATTCCTATACCGGCGTACATGGTGCACCAAACATACTCGACAGTATCCAGTTGCGTTATCAAGCCTCCTGAAGTTTACTCGTTATTCCTCTGCAGGAACGTGACACCCCGTCTATTAAAAATGGCAAACACTGTTGTTTCTATTGCTATTTCTGTGCACGGTCGAAGACATGTTCGTCGTAAATAGTTCTACTTTTCTTTCAAATAGAATAGGGGAGCTCCGATTTTGCTTTAAGATGAGTGACACGTGATCAGGCCCACTGGTTCTACACGTATCCTAGCCGATGGCCTGAGGATATTCTTATCTAGCCAGTCTAATCAGAGCTGTGAAGACTGATCCCATAAGGATGGTTACATGAGTTGGACGGAATCGACGGCTCTAGAGAGGTCATTGTGTAGGCATTCTACTGCGCATCAAGAAACGATAACGGTGAGATTCAAATAAGAGGTACGATAGGGTTCTGGCAAGTCATGGTCAACAAAATGTCAGCTCAGAAATTTAGGCTCTGATGCTGAGTTGAGCTCAGCCTAGTGACGATCAGCAAATAGCATGTTGGTAACCGGATTCAGATGAAACTCAGTTATATTAAAACAGCAAAAGTGTGGACGACATTAGTCCGCATGCAGCATTCGCATATACAGCGAAGTGGGATGACAACGCTTCACGGTTCGACATACAGAAACGCATAACCAACAACAGAGCTAATCAGAGAATTGGTGAACGGCGCTGAATGCGACACTGGACACTGCAAATGGCTAGTGGAAGGCGGTCGGACGAAGGATAGCCAAAACCCGAATTCAGCGAGTCGATGACATAACCAAGGTTTGTGATCTCATGCTTGTTACGCCATAGTAAGTAACGACCCCACATATCACAAATACAGGTTTGGAAGTTAGACGATAGCCCACATTTTACACGAGTGAAGTGTACTTCAATCAACGCCTTTTCACAAGGGAATGGCATGCTGAAAGCTCATTCTGAATACAAGCAAATCGTTGTCGTCTCAGATGCCACATATAGCTTTATCCACTAAGGTTCAACTGCAAGACCGCGTATTAAGCCGATGTAAGGAATCATCATCAACCCCCGTGTTTGGGTTCTTTCGCTGCTGGATGGTTTGAAAATGGTTTAGAACTCGCCGCAAGCTGCGCGACAGTTACCACGATTCCGAAGGTGCCAAATTCATACAGAAGGAACAGAAGGTGCATCCGTTAATTAAAGAAAATGACGATACGAAACAGACGTGAAACCTAAATGATTAGACCACACATTTTGCAGCGCACGGAAGGCCGTAATAAACGTACCGATGTGATATGAGGATCCGGGCACACGTCGCCTAAACGTAACCAAGACCGTGGACTGGGCGAAGACAATAGGATGGGACCGTTTGATTGGTCTAAGCACTGGTTCCGAGTACTACACATGCTGTGATCGGAAGCGACACACCAGCCACATCCAAATCGAGGAGGTAGGGTCAAACAAACATCACAGAATTCCGCCAACCATTCGCAAGTATACACCTCCACTGCGCGGGCATCAGTCGAAGGAAAAAGGAAGAGAAAGAAGTTAGTTGGTTTGATCATGAGTGGATTTAAAATTCTCGTAAACTATTCATCAAAACTGACGATCAACAGTTAGTACGAGTATAAGGGAAAGTGGTGGCTTCGAAATAGGTCTGAATCAGTGCCTGATGATAAATTTCACTTGGCTACTGACCTTTTGCGGAACAACCGGGACGAACATGAATCGTTAAATTACGGTCATTGGGTTACATAGGAAACAGATTAAACATCCATCCCAGTCGATTGGTCCACTTCATGTAATTGATGTTACTCGCCGTACTGCTCCATTGTACCCCACCCCATATAAGGATATATCGTAGCGGGACAAAAAGTCAACAAGATTCAAATAAAATACAAGGCAATCATACCCAATGTATCCCGTAGAGATAGTAAAAAGTCAGCGCATGTCCAGAACCCCAGGCCGGCTCGACTGCCGCAAAAATGAGTCAAGAATCTCTATAATAATCAATAATCGTTCACCTGTAACACCCTTTCGGTGCCTAGCTGCCATGCCACCCGAAGGAAGCACGAGGCCTGGGATACTGCCAGGTTGCCCAAGCCCAGACACGGGAAGTCGAGAGGCGGAGGTCAGGTTCGAACCACGCACCTTCCGGTCAGTAAATTCGCGCTCCAACCACTGAGCTATCTCTGATATAAGTAGACTCGAATAGTACCTTTCCTAGGTCTTCAGCATAAGATAAGCTTCCAAACCAAAGCTACAAGGCCAGTTGATATTCATTAAGGCACAAAAATCTAGCGTGCTTGCTTCTCCACATCCACATAGCCATCTTTTGTTCCCGACCATACCACACCGGCTAGCGCCACCGACTGACCACTAATACGTTGGAAAGAATGTTTTCACAGCTGCAGCAAAATGCAATCTAGTCGACTTGATAGACGCATGGACCTATTGCATTGCGGACATATATACGGGAAATGAAATTGTGAACAGTGTGCTTCATCCCTAGGGTAGAAGGTTTCAAGATATAAAAGAATTTTCACCAGCTGAAGTGTTTCCTCCTGGGAGGGTCAGTTAGTAAGAACCAGGCACACAGATTACACACCGGAGTAATAAAACTTCAGAGGCATTTCGGATGATGGAAAACTCCAATTCGTTTGGCTCAGATATCAGTTCAACTTGGTGGACATGAAACCTATCGTCAGGGTAATGTCAGGCGGACGATTCCGTGTCACTTACCTAAACCCGAATAGTCACCATAAAACAAGACGATTTATCATGCATATGTATTGTAATATAGAAATGACTAAATTACTTGAAACTCGATATAAAGCAAACAGCTTCACCGTCTATCCTAGGCTAGATAAACGCTAAAGACAAGCTCAATCCGGCCAAGAAAAGCTCACCGATAGTGGATAGTGTGACCAGCAGCGCCTATGACATCAACCACTTAAAGCGACTTCCAAATAATAATCCTTGAACAATGGCTTACAGAATGTCCACCGTAAAGCCTTATGCTTGGGAATGGGTCAGAGAAAGTACTGCATCTCCGGTTTTGTAGGGTGGTAAAGGAAAACCTTTATGTCATTACAATCGTCTCCATGACAAGAATGCCTACTCATGGGGCATTCCTCCACACGGAGAAATACTGAACTAGCTGCGTAAACAAAACAGCACCTGACATATACAGCTTTTAGTGGCAACATTGTAGTTCATTTGGAGGAAAGAATTACAATGGTTGTGCTATGTAACCTGTAAAAAAATATTCTCCACTCGGATCCAAACCGAAGTGGAACTTTGCTCCATGCAGCTGTTTTACATTTCATGCCAAGATGAAAAAACCATCTACGTATGTTCGAGCAAAACAGCCTGGAAAACCTACCTAGTGGCAATATTTGCGCAACCATGACAAAGAATGAATTATTCGACCGGGAGATGGTTTGAACATGGTCGAATTGAGGCACAACGGCCCCCTACAAGATCATCATTGACGTAAAAATACCTGTAGAGAGTCACTGTTACGATGAAGGGGGTAAAATTGAGGTGTTATTCTATCACATTCTGTAATCAACGGATCTTTCTACCAGATGGGTCCCTGCATCGCCTTTTCCCATACAAAAATAATTGCAGTATCCCACAGTCACTCGTGGGCCAAGCAGACCCTCGGCTCTGGTGTATCAATGCAGTAATATAACGCTATACGACGTAAGGTTAAAGCTCCACACAAAACGATGTACACCGGGTTCTATTATTCCCAGCTGTGGAGATCAAACGTAAAGCTAGACTGTGATATTCACCTGGTCAAACGAAAACTTACCACTGATATTGTCCTCATTTACCATTCGGTGCCCCTCCTCGCTTCGGCTGTCCTGGCCATGCCAGAAAATATCCAAGCT
The DNA here is from genome assembly GCA_003604175.2 of Clonorchis sinensis. Lineage (NCBI taxonomy): Eukaryota > Metazoa > Platyhelminthes > Trematoda > Opisthorchiida > Opisthorchiidae > Clonorchis > Clonorchis sinensis. Next base: position 188,593,422 of record CM030369.1, on the reverse strand, counting down.
ACAATGAGTGACAGCATCTGAGCGAGAGATAGCTGATCCAGGAAATTGCTCGTGCATCGATCCCAAACGCGTGTCCAGGACAATCTGTAAAAAATCACATGTACACTCACGATATACCAACTACCTCTCAGGGGGCATTTTTCAAATTTGGATCACAGTTTTCCATCATTTCCCTCTCTATTAAAGGGCCCGGTTTTGTAAATAAAAAAGGTCCTCTACTAAGCTGCGTGGAAATGCGAATCATGCATCGCAACACAAATGTCTAGTTCGTTTTGAAAATCATAGGAAACCGATCGATGGCACTCAAAACCCAAACTAAATGTCCCAGCAAAGTTGAAAATATCTGGGATAGCAGTGGTGAACGGAATCAGTGGAAATTCATCCTCCCGTTCAGTCCGTGTTGTTTGAATAATAGGAGGGATGGACAACGAAGTGGCCGACCGTTCCCCAGAGAAACACAGACGCCACCACCTGAAGCACAACTGTACTAACCAGCATGTAACCTGAATTTGCCTAGCGACGGCAAATAACAGATCCTGAAGAGCTGTGCCATTGATCAGTTGGACCTGCAGGGACAGGTCCAAGCTGTACCTCTTATATGAGTGCAAAATGAGCTGAGTAGCGGACATTTATGTTAGGGAACTTGACCGCCTGTGCGTATTCAAATTATTTGCCATAAGTATCCATTAAATCCCCCAAGGGGGATTCCCACAGAAGTAACATTTCGTGCTCGTTCGTTTTCCAACACGAAAGCAGAAAGCTGAGAGTGAGATCAATTCAGTGTGTCACTGCTACTAACCACCGGGAACACGTGATTTGACTTAGATGACGCATTTGCCGATTGATACATGCTCATGCAGCAAGGTCGCTTTCGTACGAAGGACGCAAGCATCATCACCCGTGCATCGGTTGCCAAGACAAAATGCGGGGAGGAACAACTTTCTCAAAACTTCTATCAGTCAATTGTTCCGCAAAGGCAGACGTCGTATGTAAGATGAATTTTCCGGTAGTATGGCGCAAACGGAAAACCTGAAATCACGGTTCATGGATTCGTTCATCTATGGTCATTGAGGTCCCGACTTCACGGTTAGTTGAACACATAAAAATTGAGGTTATCCTATTGGCACACTTGATAACAACAACGAAGGCACCAATCAAAGCATACGGTCCAACGACTACGATCTCCCCCAGGCACATGTTTGTTCGACGAAGCCTACTGAGTTAGCCAGTTGGAGATTGAATACCTCTTGAGTCATGAGTTGCGCTTCACAACCAGGACACAGTGTGTTGAGTAGACGTATGAGCGAGCGTTGCTTTCTACAGAATCACAACAATTCGAAACACGACCTATGACTACGAGTAGAATATGGGGAAGCAAAAACTGCATGCTATAAGACATCTGGAAGTGAATTGAATGTTGGAGAGCAACTATGCGAAAAGTATAAAGTCAGAACAGCGTAGTGAGATAAGATGACAAAGTCCGAAATTACGAACGTTCTGAAAAAACCTTTCTCAAAACTTCTTCCAGACTTTCTCGCAGGCGAATATAGGGTGGGGGGGCTCCGGAAAGCAGGAAGTAGGCAAATCAACAAAACAAATGAAAAGTAACTAACCTTCTCAATATGGCAAATCACAGTAGACTCGGAAGCGTCGTAGGAAGCAATCACCCTTTGATTGGTACATCCGTCCAAGCAGGAAAAGTGTTTTAGCGGTTGCTATTTAGAGGGGGAAGGAATGGTTGAATAACAAACAGCTAATTACATGGAATAGTGTTCAAATGTGATGAGTATGCAGTCTTTTCTGTAAAATCCTTCCTTCATCGGGGAGGACCACGGCTCTCATAGTGGACAGTATTGTCTGTTCTGGAATTGGAGTCCTACCCCAAAAATTGGTCCCCTCCATCTCCCTAAAGGATTCAATTTGTCCCGGTCCTGCGAACTAGATCATTGGATTAATGAGCCAAATGCTACCCCTCCAAAAGGTAAGGAAATTGCGGCAATTTTGACCCCATTACTCATCACCATGGACCATAAATGGGGAAATGCGCATGTTATTTGTCACGGTGGTTGACTTCTGTCTAACCTTGTTGAGCCAGGATATTAAGCGGTCAAGCTAGGCTTTGCTAGTTACCCCAATTGCGCATACCTAATACCGCCTAATAATCAAGGCCACTCAACTTTCAGTACAAATAGGTGGTCCCATGGCTCGGGCGTAATACTGCAAATCATGATACGTACCGTGGTGCGAGAATTCAACCACGAAAATCTCAAACAAGAGTGAGCTCAGTAGCTCAATAAAAGCTTGGTTGTGTTCCTCGCCATCCAACTGACAACATCAATCCTTTGGACGATCATGTGACAGGAAATAAGATGCTTCGATCCCTGAGAAGTGAAGCAGAGGTGGTTTACTTCAGTCGGAAAAATATCGCCGGACACTACTGAGCTGATATAAAGGTCACTGCAAAGGTCACACTATCGCCAAAAATTAATGAGAACCTACGGAGTTTCACTAGCTGTTTCCTGAGATTAGTTCCGTAGATCAAGTGCGTCCTCGTTCGCGCATTCAGGAGCCGCATTGTTGAACATAGATTATGTTACTTTGCCCCCGAATGTCTTTTCAATCCTCATGATACCACGAAAGCCCATTCTTTAAAAAAAGTCCATTGCGGACAAATCCTGCCTGGTTATGCTCCATCATGCACCACTAACCCCACCTTACAATCAGTCGTCGCGTACGCTTTCTCCTAAGGGCCAGTGAAAACCTATTATTTTTTTATAATGCAAGTATGGAAAACACCAATATGTCCACAATTTAGTCTAAACTTCACCGGGTCGAAAACCGACTGATTTACATCGGTCTACATAGCTACGATGTGAAGGTTAATTTCTCCATTTATGGGCTACCTTCAACAAGAGGGATGTGACAATCGGCCGAATTTATATTTACCAACTTGCGGTAAAAATGTTCTTTAGTTGGTGACTGATTTGAAGCAACCAGGCAAACCATTCACAAGAAGAACTTGCGAATGACGAGCAAAAGAGGATGGCTTGTAGAGAAAAGTAGCAGAACACCTTCTTCAGTTGATGAGATTCCGCGAACAAATTAAGCACTTCGCCTCACAGTAATAACGTATGTTTGTTGCCAGTTGTGAGACTAATATTTCACGTAGAGGAGGAGAACAGTATGAGGCGCGGACAAACGTAAGTTTTTTTTGAATAAAGGAATACTGGACTTAAAGTTTATTCGGCTATCACATAAAACTAGGGACATGATCGATCCACTAGGATGGGGATGTCCTGCTCAGAAAAAAAACGACCAAGTCACATGAACGGTCTGCAATGAAAAGAGTCATCATGTTCCTCCGACCGAGGTATCAAGAAAACACAATTCATGGTAGTGACAAGCTGACTGGGGATATCTCCGAACTTTACGACCTGACCTGTGAACAACGTGGTGTGCTTTACGCCGCTTCTAGCCTTGCCAGATCCGAGTCAAACCACTCAGGATATGAGTGTACACACAAAGCCGTTACCAGAAAACACAGCTGCGCCGGTCATTGCCGTCTCCCTGGATGGGGACCCTGAGACGGGCATCCACAACCACTGTACAACTAGTACGCGGGTATGTGATTGAGCTGGCTCTATGATGTTCGCCAGACAGCTTATCCGCACAGATCCAGTGCAAATGCACAAAAATAATTGGTCAGCATAAAGATGAAAAACGAGATGCAAGCTAAAAAGGTCGAGCGGTGTTACACCGTTCATTAGTGTCTTGAGTGCACAAATGACATGACTGGAGCTGAGAACTACGAAAGAGTGGGAGTCAAGTTGTATAGGGTGCTAGTAGTGACTTGTTTCCGCTCATTCGCCCTGCTGGAGGAGCAAATAGCAAGCAGCGATCGATTTAGAATGAAAGTTCAAAGTGCATGTGGGAAAGGATACCGTCAAGGGCGCTAAAAACTAAACAACCTAGATAATCGAGGCTCCCGGCCATATTGTTAACTCAAGCCTGACCGCTGTTGTCGTTAGCGAAAGCTTACCAGGATTGTCCAAATTTAAGGGCATAAGTTGACAAAAGAGCTGAAACTGGTAACCCTGAGGGCGAGTAGACTTAGTTAGATCTATAAACGCTGACCAGCCTGATAGGAAAAACTGTCATACAGACAATTCTTAGCATAGCTCAGTAACTCACAGAGCAGCACACACCATCACTCCACGGCAGGGTCCGGTCCCTTTGTGATGATGAAAGACAAGGGTTCATTGGAAAATTATTCACAATCATCCTGATCTTGAGTCTTCAGGGATGCGTGTCCACTATTCTGACGGTTTAGGAAGTGACGGACTAACTTATCTCGTTTATTTTTGTCGGTTCTAGGGGAAGAATTACCAAAACTATGACCAAGAAGTAGTTCACTGTAGATACTCTGTAGATAAACCCTCCGGAACCTTAAAATTAAACGGAACATCCGCATAATAAGAACACCATGATTTGTCCTTATATTAAACGGAACATCCGCATAATAAGAACACAACGATTTATCTTTATGGATGATATAGTTTATGAGCGCACTTCACGGAATTTAAGTACTATTGCCTGTCATAAAGCTTAAACTCATCGTTTGACTCCTCAAACCAATTCAGGTATAAACACGCCCGTAATGCGAGCAGCCTGATACGCGTCTGGTTACAAGATGCAAAGACAGTGTCGACGATGACTGACTCTTGGTCTTTGCCGAGGGAGCTTAGGGCGGTCTTTGCTGATGTACGGGAAGTGGTTCCTCAAGTGACACAAAGTTTGCTGTGGGAGATACCTGCCCAAGAACAGGCTACTCCTCTGGAGAGGACAAAACAGCTTTACTGGTCAGGGAAATTCGGTAAAAAAAAGAGGTCATTAATCTGAAATGACCAATGCAATGAACAGTGTCAAGATGATTAATGCCAATGATTGTCAAAATGTTGAGATCAGCAATTCCAGCTTCTCACAGTTTGTGATTAATTATACTTCGTGTGCGAAAGTACTACTCGTTGGACACGGTATGAGGGAATGCACATTAATCTGTTCGGGATCATTCAAACAAACATAACCACAACCTCACCCCAATACCACCGTAAGCAGGTGTGCAATTTGTATGGGGTCACGTGAGATGCGGTTGGAAAACTGTAGAAATCTAGTGATCTGAATGGTCAAGACGAAGTGAATAGTGATTTTAAGAATGACAAAACACCTAAACAGTGCTGCTTGGCTTCGCGCGGACAGTTGTGAACCAACGTTAAGTGAATCTCCCCTGTTCTAATCAAATACAGTGCTACATCTTTAGAAGAAATATCTAAGGAAGATTTCAGAGGGAAACAACTTCGGCAATTCATAATTTATTATAATAAGAATATAGCACGTCATCCTTCTAAGAAGACTACATCTATAAGACTCCTAAAAGTAGGACACTCATGGCGATTCCGAAAATTCAAGAGAAATGGATATGCTTAATCCTCTCGTGGCCAGGCAGAAACCCATTGATATATACTCACTAGAAAAGGCAAATCGTACCGAGCTTTATTCATCAAAGACAGGCGATGTACAGTTTTCTGAACTTGAATGTGTGAGCGCACGTATTGGCTGTAAATTAGTCGCTATATCCTTCCGTAACCAGCACACGATCAGAAAAGCTCGAAATTTGAGTTCCATCCCACCAAATGAATCCACCAAGCCAGCATGATAAGAACGCCAGTCACCAGTTGAAAATGACTTCCGCAGTAATCGTACACTATTTCTAGCGACATACACGGGGATTTTAACGACCTCGGTTGTTCATCAACCGTCAAAGGTTACGCTCGATGACGAACCTGTTTTTAATGGGACGAAAGTATTCAAAATGTCCAGAGCAAAAAGCATTTCCGAGACATTCCGAACAATGTTCTACCTCGATACTCGGAAGAGCGGATCTTTGATGGTGTCTCTTAATATACCAAAACCTGACGGGTTGGTTACATTCACTTAGGCGCGTGTCCTAATCTGAACCCACAGGTGCTTTCACTTCTACTGTCACAAGGACCCCAAGCATTATACACCATGGGCTGCTCCCCCTTCACCGTGGACCAGTGCAAATGATATTTCTTGGAAGGTTTTGCTTGATGGACAGTTACCAATAGTTTGTCGTGTCGCGATTTGTTCAGGTTTTCGACGCTAATCACTATTTCGGAAAGGCTAAAGTGTGACCGGTCTCGCCCAAAGAGTACTTCAATTTTTAGAGTACCAGAAGATGAAGCGCTCACGCGTTTTGAAGAACACGTATTTCGTCTGGCAGCGAACTAAAGTATGAGCTTGGCACAGGCAAGTGTATGTTAAGTATCGCCTGTGGCTTCAGTCTCGGCGACCCTACAACTTCTCCGATTCTCAGGTGAAGAGCTCAGCCGTAGACGTATCAAAATACGGTCCGACAGTATGCGACTACCATTCGAGCGTCGCATCTTAATTGTTTCCTAAAGTGTTGTTAACCACGAGGTGATTGATGGTCGCCAAATTAACAGACCTGGCGCCATTCTCACAGCTCTGGACCAAACTGGTCAAATACGTTGTGCTTACTTTTGTCTAGTTTGTTCGCCCTACTACTCTAGTCAATGCATTGCGTCTTGAAAACCTGCTGACTATCTGTTACAGTTGCTTGTGAAAGCTGACTGTGAGGAGTGGAACTGGTACAGGCGCCGGACCTTATACGGTAAAGACTGTCAGGTTCACTGGGATATATTTGAAACGAGTCAATGCAATTATTGAGGTCTATTTGAACCGTGATCACTGCCACCCGTTGTAAGGATGCAACAAGATACCACGCACACATGAGTTCACAAATCGCGATGAATAAGAAGGTACAAGAAAACTTCCACCTGAAAAAGTAGCGTCCGCTCTTAAGGTGTAGGATCACTTTCATTGTCCGTTGTCCAGCTCAGCAGACTGTCCCCGATTCTTCTGACAATTTCTACAGTAAGCCCACAGATGGAGTGAAGGATATCCTCAGATTTGGACTGCCCTTTATTGAGAGCTCTCCAAATGAGGGGTCGCATTGTATTCGTTGACTCCTCGAGCAATCGCAAAATCGGAGCTCGAATATTTAGAACCCTAGGGATAGCTTGACTAGTCAACTCACACCCCGAATGCTGCCTTTCCGAGGTATTCTGCCTCAACTTACCTTCACAATCGCCCTTAGTCATCATACTACTGTCTGTCGTGGTACATTCAGATACGCTAGAAATCAGTTGCTTGCCAACCTCCAGTAGCCCATTGTACCAGTTTACCTTCGAAGGACACACCACGCCAACATTGTTATCTAGACCAAGGAGGGCTTGGCTCGGCAGCCTGTAAGTACAGTCGTTACGCAGTACGACTGAGCAAAGTTGGCGGATGCATGCAGTAGATCCATGCTACTGTCAAGCGGGCCCCGAGTGCAAAAGTCTGAAATGTCTGGAGTTGTGCAGCTAGGCAATACCATGACAGGACGATGGATGATTCATCCGCGCGCGGTTCCTAGGTGCCAAACCAACTCACATTTTTGAGGAACTGCAGCGACAAATTGTACGTATATTTTTAAAATAATCATAATAACCAAAGATAATCGTTCAGCTGTAACACCCTTTCGGTGCCTAACTACCACGCCACCCGAAGGAAGCACGAGGGCTGGTATACTGCCAGGTTATCCAAGCCTAGACAGGGGAAGTCGAGAAGCTGAAGTCGGGTTCGAACCACGGGTCTTCCGGTCAGTAAATACGCGCTCTGAGCCAACTCGCACCAAATTTTAGCGAACACAGCAAGTGAATAGAAATCTGGGTTGAAAGCAAACAATAGACTCAGTTTTGTGCTATCCAAAAGCCGTTGTTCATGAACACACATGAACTGATGCTAAAAAAAAGTCAAGGCAAGCCTATAGTGAAGGACCCCAGCACCAGAAAACGACCGGAATACCCCCTTTTTCTGTGCATAGCAAAAGACCTGCGCACACCTTTTAACGGTCTCTGAAATATTGATTTTATGAAAGAAAAAAAGAAGCAATCTGTGGTTGTTGGATGCCTTCCACAGTGGAGCTGGCTGGGGAGTTGGGTACGCAAAAACTCAAGAAATTTCGGGAATTCATCAACAGGGTTCCGACACCTGTCTCTATAGTCCTACACTAACGTGTCGTTGAAATTCAATGAGCGAGATCACACCTCAAACTCACCCGTACGTTATGTACACGGAACTTGGCCGAAAGAGTCGAACCACTCAGCAACGTCAGTTGTCCCTCTTCGGACTTGAAACTGGGACATTTGGGGCCCTAGAACAAAGTGGAAAACTATGAGTTGCATAGGAGAGATGCCAGCTTGTGTGGAGAAATACAAAAATGGTTGTTCGACAAACGAATCACCACTGATTCATAACTTAGTACGTGATAAACGGTTCACTTTTTGTCCTCCTGTTAGTTACAAAAAACGAGAAAGGAAAGCGGTGTGTCAAAATAAACACTGCTGGTTGCTTAATGTTGTCGTCGGGCCGATAGTCTGGCAATGACACTGAGAACTATAGTGATTAAAACATGATTGTAAACCAATCAGGAACACCGGAGAATTGCACTAGAACGAAAGGCAAAGAGTTTTGACAAAACAGTACACAAGGAACTGATTCAAATGCATGAAAGTCTACTCAGGAATGATCCCAAATTTTTTGTAGCGCGAACCAGCGTTGCTTTCAAACACGTATTGAAAACTGTTTCGCCTGTATACTTATCAACTGATAATACGTTTCATCACAGTGAGGCCTTAGAAAAGTCCAACATAGAGAAAGTACTGAGGAGCCAACAATCCTGTCTGAATTCATCCAATGTGGGATGCAGTGTGTAGACCAAAGGTTCAAAAGGTTTCCCTTGCAAGTGAGATCAGTAATAGGGAAAAAATATACACCGAGGATTCTCCATCTGCATCGGCCGGTTTCAAAATAGGTGTACTAATAATCCCAAGTACAACGTCCTAAATAAGACGGGCTTACTTCAGATTTAACAAGTACGGGACGAGGTCACAAAATAAACTATATAGACAGTAGACGTTCAACATGATTCGCTCCCTACGTGACGCGTGCGGCACATACGTACGTCTAACAAAAGAATCGCGTCTAATCACTCAAACTTCCAGCTCAACGACCGACTAGTCGTCCAATCAAACAGCCGTACTGCACCGATAATCATCCTTTTGGAAGGTCCACACCATTTTATTGGACGAATCCCAGGTCCCTTTGCCAAGTGGAAGTAATATGGAGACTCGCAATGCGGACACAGCGCAGATCGGCACGATTAGAAGGGCAATCATCCTAACTCCGGCTCAATTTTGACTAACGGAGACAACATTTGACAACGTTATCAGATTTCGCGGTAGCGTTTTTGAGGCGAAAAAACCTGGAGAGACTAGGTTGCAGAGTATCAATGGATAGCTAGTAAAATAAGGAAGTATGGAAGCCACGCCTACGCGATGAGTCTCAAGAAGTGTGAAAACGGTAGCGGGCTATCGAAGTTTCTCCCAACCTTGCTCCAAGAATATATAGCCCTTGAACGGTACTTCATCATAAGAAAGTATTCTGTTGATGAACTCAAAGAAGGGTAGTATCCCCGTAAGCGAAAAATAAGATTCCCTCTATAAAACGCACTGATTGGCTCAAAAATATACAGTCGCGAATTTTGTGACAAGTCGGTCGACTGAGTACCACGAGCGGCCACTGTTGAAGCGGCAAGGGTGCCCTGAAGCTGATTCGCGTTCGGAATCGATTTGGTGGCCTTAAGAAACCCAGAAGTATGCAGAAAATGATATTCAGGTCCATGTCTTGGTGAGCCGTTCGGACTGAAATCAGAAGAGATCGTCTCGACAAATAGTCTCATTTGCACACGAACTTGGTTTTCTTCAGGAGACTCAAATGAATCCAGCTGAATCTCTTGTTTGTGATGATCCGCTTCAACTGAATGTGCTGCACCGGGACACCTCAGTATTCACTTGGTACGATATTCGACGGTACGTTGCTGTCTAGATGTAACACACTGCTCATGAGGTTGCTGAAAACTCTTCCACAGCCCACGACCGCCTTCGCCCTTCTTGAGGCTCATCAGGTAGGCGCAGTCCCCGAGTTTCCGTCGACCTTATGTTTTAATTGAACTAACTGAAACATCAGGCGGCACGATGCAGCACATTCAATTGAAGCGGACTATCATGAACGAGGGATTAAGATGGATTCAGTTGAGTCGCCTAGCAAAAGCCAAATTCGTTTTCAAATCAGAGTATTTGTCGAAATGTGTCAAATTGGGTTCAAGAATGACTTGAGGTTGATGGGACATCGGGAACTGTGCCTACCTGGTGAACGCTAAAAAGAGTGAAAGCGGTCGCGGGCAACATTATGAGTAGCGTGTTACGTTTGAAAAAAACTCGCTTTTTTATCCCAAGTTCTCATATATACTGCAAATCGGTACATTGTGGAGATAACCGGGCGTGCGGTTCAGTCAGGAGGAACAACGACCACCAGGACAAAGTAGGTAGGCCTTAGAATCGGGTCCACATGGCAACCAAATTATACTCGCTCGAATGAGTGCACACGCGCGCACGTGACCGGCAGCACTGATGCCCTCACACGCTATCACGCGATGTGTGGCTGTCACATGAAACCTAGCGTTTATACGGGGTGTAGAAGCCAATTTGGCAACAAGCCAGTGTTCACCTCCCCCCCTGGCCTGAAAACAAGGCCTGCATGTCAGCGTGCAGACATGCACCTAGGGGCCGGAGAACTGTACGCTATTCAGAATTCAACCAATTTTGCTAGGACAAGCAACATTGAGTAGACGAATCTATGCCAGTCACTTGGCCTCTTGGATAATTGAGGAAGGAGATCAGCATCACAATCGTTGGTCTCAACATCTTATTAACGCCCAATCATTTCATACAGAACAGCAAGTCCAAGCCACAAATCGTCCAATCCCATCAGTGAGTGTGCGCTCCGATAAGGTGTTGTTTTGAGTCTACCAAGTGCAGATGGCCCCTCTGTCGTAGCTGCTACCCCCGTACGGAACGTCAACAAATGAAAAGAACAGTAGTGAACAGGGACAAGTTGGTTACGACGACAGGCAGAGGACTGTTGCTAACCGATATCTCAAACAGTCTACGAAGCTTGAGCACGGCGCGCATGCACGTCCAGCCAGCGAAGGGGGCTAAAGACAGGAGAATGCGACAGAAGTAAAATCAGACGAAAAAGAGTTAGGGATAATGGTTGGAAGAGGGGCTTAATTTTAGCAGAATATAGGAATCAAACTAAATACAATATGAGTAAGTTGGGAGACCGTAAATGCCAGGTCGAGGGATCACCAGAGCCTCTCACTCGCAAGCATCAAAGAAGCTGTGTATTAACCATGGACTTGAGGGCGCACGGAAGCAAAGTAAAACATGAGTCGGGAATCTGAGTAAGACCACCTTCGATTGTGCACACATGGTTCTTTGGGCAGAACACATACCAGCAGCAGATTAACTGCATGCCATCAAATAACGGGTAGGATCTAGATATCCGTCCGCTATTCGACATATAGACCGTTGACATCCTAATGGAAATGGCTTACCGTTGTACTCATCACTACGACAGTCGAGTCGTCTCCACCTTCAGTCAAAGAAGAACCAGGACAGATAGCAGGAGAGTGTGCTCCCTGAGGCATTCCGACGGCAGGGACACATTGATCATCCAGCAGACACCAGGCGCAGCCAAACAGACTTTGTGAACATTGACGGCAATCATTTAGACGCCGGCAGTCATAGACAGCAAACATTCCTGGTGCTAATGCAGGCCAGTGAGCTTCCGATACATGGCCAGTTGAATCAAACCACTCAAGCCACAGAACGATAGGAACAGATGCTGAATAAAACGGTGATGAAAAAGCACTTGAGTGGGAAGTGTGCAACAAGAAAAAATTATCATTAAATCATGCAGAGATTCATTTCGAAACACCCCTTCTCTACAGGCTTTCACTGGATTTCCACTGTCCACATTTGAACAAGAAACCATCATGTTATGATATGACCGAACTTCATTACAAAGGGGTAAACGGTTTGTGTAGGTTTCACTGCTTTCACGACTAGTAAAACCGAGATGAAAATCGAAGAAACACGGGGAGTTTCCTAAATCTACTGTTTCGTTAGTTGAGTTGTTGAGTAAACACACTGCAAAATTAGGTTATTTAGTGTGTTTTCTAAACCTCCGAGACAAGTGATAATGGTGATGATTATCACTAAATTCACAATAGTGCAACCGTAGGGGTGTGGCTTGAAAACAGTCCGAAAGAGTTTGGGTAAACAACAGGACTTATTCTCCTCAACCATCCCCCCGAGCTCAGTGCATAAAGAAGCCTTTTCAGTTGAATGTATTGTCCTGAATCGCAAAGAACTTGAGAGGAGTAACTGTGAACCAATATGACTGACCTAATTAGAGGCATCCACTTATAGAGTAAAAAGGTCAAAGCCTATTCTGTAAATTTGCACTGCAAGGAAAAAAGAAACGTAACCAAACGGTCGCGCTTACAAAGTTACGGATAGAATACAAGAATGAAGATAGCTATGAGTTACACGCAGTAATTGCTGAGCAAATTATGGTTGGAGCAGATGAGTTACATGACTGATCGTTTCCTTCAGTGCTGTTACAAGGCCATTTATCTAAAAATGTTTCACACTGGTGGCCGACTAAAGTGAATGAAATGTTTATATCTAAACGTGTCTTTTCGCCGTGCTTGTCAAATGGATCACAGAAATACCATGCTTTAGATGAAGACTATCACATCGACACAACAGTTGCAGGTCGCCAGCCTACAACGAGAACGAAATAAATGCAATTCATGCGCAGTTAACCAAGACCTACCTTGTCCTTTTGGTACGGCAGGAAGTTTTGATAAAGGGAGCGAAAAGCACTGCACTTCACTTGCATCTGGCTCGCTGAGGATGAATTTGGCGCCAGTTTTCCCTAGTAGACGCCCAGTTGGCACAACCCCAACGAGTAGCTCGTTGACTTCTGATTGAAGAAGAGAACCGGTCAACAGTGCGCTAGAGTTTAACATGGAAGTGGGGGCGTCCCGAAACGCACAAGAGAGCTGGAACTTTTCCACGCTGAGAGAATCTCGTGTTGTTGGTGGCCATAACTGGTGCAGATCCTTCGCCAAGTCACCGTCCAGCTTCAGCATGATTGTGTGTTGATTGAATGTTTCGTCCAGGGGAGAAGAACTTGAATCCATTCGTTGTACTCCCGTGGGGCTGAGTTGTTTTATGACGGGACATCTGTGATAAAAACGAAACGCAAAAATCACTGAATAATAAAATATTGTATTGTATTGCGGTTTCTTCTATTTATGACGGCGATCGTTACGAGATTAGGCATTTCCATAAATTGGAGCCGAAATAGCAAGAGAACAACACGTTGAAGGGGACTTGGATTTCAGGTTGTTCTCCATAGCTTATCATTTCGCTAGGGGGTTGCTCAACTTCACTGAGGATGAAAAACCGTTCAGCTGTAACAGTCTTTCGGTGCCTAGCTAGCATGCTAGCATGAAGCATGAGGGCTGGGATACTGTCAGTTTACCCAAGCCTAGCTAGAAGTCGAGATGCAGAGGCAGGGTTCGAACCACGGACCTTTCGGTCAGTAAATTCGCGCTCTAATCACTGAGCTACCTATGATCACTACAGTGTGATCCGACGTCGGACTTCCACAGACAGTTTTCCAACTGCATCGGTTGACCGTCATTCCACCGATGTAAATTACCCATTATTCAAACCAGTTCCCTGCTGCAATACCGACAAAATGCAAGATCATGCTCTATGGTAACGAAAATGCACATTAGAAGGGACATAAAAACGTCAGTTCTAATAAAAAGCACCGCGGACGAACCTATCGTATGCCTAAGTAGGGGAGCTTAATGGTAGAAACATAAACTGCTGCTTATCAATTGGATCAGCGAGCTAAGCTTTGAATCGGATTTCCCACAATTTGTTCCGCATTTCTCACGGAAACCCAAGAAGTGATTTCTACAATTTCGCCAGAGGGGATCGGGAGAACGTGATGAATAGGGAATTGATGCTGAGAAGCTAACCAGGGACTTTCATCGCCCTCTGGTGTCAGTATCTCCCACCCGCTTCCTTCTCTTCAAACACAGCTTGCCGGTTCCCGACTTGAAGTGTTACCAGTATTAGAAGAACGTATCGCTATCCTCTGCTTTCTCCACGACTGACATGTTTAGTTTTTGCGCACTTCTTCAGAAAAGATCCCCGATTGCTGGAAATTAGCCCACAGAACTTCACTGCCGAAGGTAGGTGCGTGCAGGTCATACCAAGTTACATGTACTTTCCAGTTCCTCAGTTTGTTTAAATTTGGTGGAATGAAGCGGTAGAAAAAGGAGGAACTTACCGCACCACCTGCCCAATTCTCTTAGTGTCCATCCCGCGCAACATTTGAAGACGTGACTCAAATAACGAAGGCTGTTGCATCCCATTGCAGAGACTGGACATTAATGTGGTGTGATGGCTTGTGTACCTCTATGAACCACTAAGCTATACTGGAGAGTCACTTTGACACCTACAGAGTTTTTCGTACCACGTTGGTCAGTACATTGAGGTTTGATGAACACAGTCTGTTGGTCTGCAAGGTTTGGGGTTGCAAAATGCACGGCGACTTGTTACTTAAAAAATTTGTAATAACAAGGTGGTAAACCACCACTTGCCTTGCACTCAAGCTTTTCAGCCAGAACTCTGATTGAGGATTCTAATAGTCCACCTGTCTAAGTGTGAGCGCTCTGACTGTCCCAGCTCGCGTACAGCCATGAATATGGCAACTAAAAATACGCTCGTGCCACGTCGGCCGTCGATTTGTGCCACTATCCAGGTCACTTCACTTGCTGCATACAGCGGGGCGGGTATGCCAAAGCTAACACCTACGTTCTTATACTTCTACGCATCCCCTGTTCTACTATAGCTCAACTCAATGTGAACACTACCCACACATGTTCCAAGCACCAGGACTGACCGTTTTGTTCGTCATGCCCCAGACTCAGCTGCAACTCTTACTCGCACGCTGGATTCCCTCTTCAATGATGTATGCTGTCTGTCAGAAACAAGAATCCAGGACGCAAGCACGATTACTGAACTTAATGTCCATTCGCTCTCTTCTCGCTTGCGGCTGCGCACCTGTGCTGACGCGGAGACCACTGGAACTGGACAAGAAACCATAGATACTTCGTTGAGCCATGGACTCGAGGCGTCTCTACTAGAGTAGAGGCCCCTTTATAGTCGCCTCTGCGTGGTTCGTTTGGCAACGTGTGTGAAAGAATCTCGAGAAAATGAAGTCCATAGTACATTGTTTTTTAACTGCTTACACCTCGACAGACTAGCTCTGAACCTGCCAAGGACAGTTTCCATGACGCTCTAGGTGCTCTTTTACAACGAGCTAAAAGCTCAGAAATCGTTGTGGTTGCTGGTAACATGAACGCCAAGCGATGTTGAGGCCTAACTGGGTAGTCGTCTCGGGTTCCTTGAGAGACACATGGATAACGGATAGCGTCTGCTTCAGATGTGTGACGATCACAGACTGATCCTCTGCAGCTGAAATCGTTTGGCTATGTGGTGCATACCAAAGAAGCATCCCCGAATCCGACTAGACCACATTGCTATCGATTACCGGTGAAAAAAAGTCGACTACCGCCTGTCGCTCCTTTTGGAATATCTGCATGGACTTTGACCATATGCTTGTCCGCTGCTGCTTTCCATGGCGCTTTTCAGTTATACGCAAAACACACCATTTCGTCGCCGAGAAGCTCATGAACTGTGAACAGGAGCACTCCAGTCTCAGAATTGTCAGAATGTATATCCATTCAAGCGCCATCGTGCTCCTGGTCCAGACGATCTTACACCTGACCTGTTCCAGAACAGCGACGACCTAAGCAGCCAGTGCCCGGTTAGCCTATTTGCGTCTATCTGGCAGAAACAGACCATCTCAGACAACTCAGCTTCGAAAAGGTTACTCGCAGTGAATATAGCAAACAGTTTTATTTCCATTGGCGCCACTGATTCATTGTCATCTTGCAACAGCACGCGAGGCCTTGATCCGTGAGCATCAAGCGGGATTTCCAGCGGATAGAGACTGCGTCGACCATATGTTCGCACTGCGTCAGGTGTCAGAGCCAGATTATATGTTTAGGAAATCCATAATTACTGTGTTCCCTGATTTCCAAGGGTACGTTCTCTTCTGTTGACCGTACTAACTACACCTGGTCGACAGGAAATGTCCCAGAAGTTTGCGAACATAATCCGGGTGTGTGTGTAGTGAGCTATCTAGAAGCTTTCCAACGAAAACTGGTGTCTCTCCGTTCTTGCTTAACATTCGATGAAATAAGGTGGCAAACGGTGGGGGTTTTCAACGTCCTGATGTCCAAATCGTTACTCGTGAGAACTCTGTCGATCTGGAATACGTAGAAGACATCACCTGCACATTTGTAGGCGAAGAGAGCATCAGCATACAATCTTTCATCGTTCGCATTACACCTACAAAGTGCAAATTAACGTTTCTCTAAGCCTATCCCTTGCAATCTACTAGACTGACAATTATTTTTCTCATTAACATGCTTGCTCAGCAAAGAACACTCCGAAAGCTTGTGAAAATAATAAGTTCTTTGTGTTTACAGACTTCTGGGTACACAAGAATATACGGAGAGCTTTCCACAACGTTCCATACACAAAGTGGTGTCAGACAAGGAAGCCCACACTCTCCATTCCTATTTAATTTCGGGATCGATGGGATGAGGCGAACGCTGGAAGGTCTTCATAAGCCTGATCTTCAAATAACCTCTGACGAAAACCTTGCCGACCTGGAATATGCAGACGATATCATTCTCGTCTGACTGACCAGTCATTCCGTCCTTTGGTATGCACTTTGCACACGCAAAGTGCAAGGCTACGCTCCTAGACATGCAGTCATTGGATACGCCACTTAGAACCCAAGAAGAGCGTTTTGTGCATCTAGGAGTTTGTATTGGTTCCGATTATAGTGTGAGAGATGGGGTCAATACACGAATCATGAAGGCTCGGATCACCTGTTCTAATTTCAGACACGTATGTCGGCAAAGTGGTATATCCCTGAATCTCAAAAGACATGTTTATCAAGCTACAGTGCGGGCTATTTTGTTGTATGGCTGTGAGAATTGGCCTGCTCGACCAGCGAAACTGACACATCTTCAGGTGTTCGACAATGGTTGTCTCAGAACCATAGCTCGTGTGGGTTGGTGTCGGCGAATCCACAACAAGGCAACTAGAAAGCGAGTTGTCGGTTGTGCAACAGGGACTTCCATTGAGGAATGTGCCCGGCACCAGAAGCTGCGTTGGTTAGGCCATGTATTGCTTATGCCGAACCATCGCTTGCCGAAGAGAGCGCTGTTTTCCGTTCCCAATTCAGAGTGACGGAAGCAGAGAGGTGGCAAACCCTTAACCTGGCAGAAGGGCGTGAAAGAGATTACGAAAAGTTTGGGTGCTACTTGCCCACCAGGACTGCGACCGCGTGATCCTCACTGCGCGTGGTTGGAGACGCTGCAAGACATGGCTTCTAACCGATGTCACTGGCGTTTTTGTTAGCAGTTTCTATCCAGATTGCCTGAATGAGTGTTTGGAGGTGTAGGCCCCTCAGAATGATTGTGCTACGTTTAGCACTAAGTTCCTTCCCCGTCTTCTTTTATTACTTTCTTCACAATGAGGCTTCCAAATAAATTATGGTTGTACGGCAGTGAAGCATCGGTGTTGAACACTGACGTCATGCTGTCGATGATGATCATGATGAAGATAAGGATGGATTAAATGGAGACCTAGTGTTAGCCCACCACAGCCATTCCCAGATGACCACATCTCCAAACGCTCAATCAGAATCTGGGAATGGACCAAACACATCCCTCCTTCATATGTGTGCTGGAAGGTAGGTCGTGATTGACTGCATCCGCGGCACTTCGTTCTCTGTTTTTTCGTACTGTTAGCAAACAGGACAAGTATGGGCGAACACTGCAACGCCTCGATATAGTTGCGGTCACAGTACGTCATAAACGTCGTCACGGACGATTTACATTTGGTTATGCGTCACCTGTAGTAGTTGCCGCCGATGTTCCGTCGGTACATACGGAACTTTATGGGTCACTAAGCCGTTGTGGATACTCACCTTCGCCATCAACGTTCCATCTTATGCTTGCAGCTAAGGTGACTTCGCTTGAGAATTCAATTCGTTCTTTAGATGCTGGTTGCCTCTTGGGCTACCGTACCAATCACTTGATAGTTCGTTATCCCTTGGTCGACTACTACAACCGAATTAACGAGTATGGCTTTGCCTAGAAGTCTACCCAACTTGTTCGAAGGTAATGATGTGCGGACGTGGCTGTGTGAATTCGGATAGGTATCAGCTTGAACTTGCGCGTCCGATATCCTTGGGTACGTTCCTCGCTGGTCCAGGAAAGGCACTGGAGAAATGCGACCGTCAACTATAAATGAGTTCGATAACCTCTGCTACCTGAGTTCTCGAAGAATAAGAACAGTTTTTATGCCACAGCATATAATCCGGTTGGAGACACAATGCCGTATTATGAATACCTGATGAGATAGCTATATTTTCGTTTTCATGAAGCGAATTCAGCTATAACAGTGCGTTTGGTCCGTCACCAGTTTACCAAGAGCCTGTTATTGATAATCAAGGAAAAGATTGGGGTCGCATTTGTATGTGGAATGGGCGATGTGGGGACGAATGATGATGTTGTACAGCACATATCAAAAACTGCGTTGATGAACAGCTGAAAAGAACAGCAGCGGCAGTAGCGACGGCGGTGGAAGTAGTCATAGCAGTGGAATGTCACAGCCCCAAGAAAATCCTAGGAATCACTGGCCAGCGACTAGCTTCTGCTGTCTATCAAGATTTGATGAGCACAGTACACCCAGGATTGTAGTAACAACTGACAGGTTTTCACAGAAAGCAGTTGTCTATACGGGGATGGGGGCATCGATCATACGTAAAGCAGTAAAAGGAGAAATCAAATCATGTGACATCAATGTGCGGACCGTAAGCGGGACTCCGACACGCGTTCGAGGATGGTGAAGGTCACTGTTCAAATAGGCGATGCTGGTAGTCCATGGAATGAACAAAAGTGTTATTGAGTAGACCTGTTGAGAAGACTGAGAGCTTTTATTGATCTCCAGGATGATGTCATATCCATGAACCACATCAATAACCTTACCTCGTGTCCGATAAACAAGAAAAGAATGACGCTATTCCAAATAGCCTGATTGTCAAAGCCAGTATGTGAGAGGAGTTTTGAAGACACTCAGGTCTTTTTCCGAAGTCATGATTAAAAATGTTTTTTTTTCCAACTGGACAGAGGATGTGATAGGAATTCAGCCCGGAACAAACTGTAGTCTGGTACAGTGGACGATACCGCGAAAACTCATATCCGACTTTCAGAGGCAAATGAAAAAATACCGCGGAAAGGCATGATCAAATTTCCAGACTAAGAAGTTCCATGAGATGTATCGGCTATGTGCTGATTTTCTGGGAATGAACAAAGAGTTGATCAACGACACCTTGACCATGCCAACAATTGTCGTTACAATATTTCTAGTATATGTTGCATCCTGTTCTCTGTGTAATATTTTGTGTCCAGTAGAATTGTACCAGTTGAAAATTCACCGTCGTGAATGTAAAAAAACCATTGTCAAATTTAACTAGCTTCTTGCAATTTGCTTGCTGCAGGATTGCAAAAGCAGCTCCCCTTCCCCTCCCACAGGTAGATCATAAGCACCACTGTGCGGGTGAGTGTGAAGGGACCTGAAATATAAAAGAAAACTGTCTACCTGTCAATAGAAGCACTATAGGCCAACCAAGTGAACGCCGATGTTGATTCAGGTGTTGCCGTCCGTGGCGTGTTCACATTTGGGCTACATCGGTTGTTCCGAGCTTTGTTGCTTTCCGCAGGCCGTGTTCGATTTTCACCCAAAAAACGACATTCCGCAAGGGGGAGACATCGGCCTTCGATAACACACCAGCCGCAAAAGGGATCACGAGCCTTGATACAAGCAGCGCACGTTAGGTGCACATCACAATTGGCCAAATTCACGCGAACTACCTAGAAAATGGGAGGTGGTATCAGAAAACACACTAAATGGAGGTTCGCCAGGATGAGCGAACTAGGCTCAAAATGTAACAAGATTTTAGTCACGAAAACGGTTCAGGTGTACCTTTCATGAGCTCTGTTTCCGATAAACTAATGTAAACTAGGCGATTGCCAAGGTATCACTAGAAGTGCATGCACACAAACATCAACCTAACCTAGAGAATAGTATCGTATTATATACCAATTCAAGGTGACAACGTCACACCAGAATACCTGTAAACTATGGTTCACAGATATATACCAATTCAAGGTGACAACGTCACATCAGAATATCTGTAAACTATGGTTCACAGGAGAACATCAGTAAATTCGCAAGTGACATTGGCTTAAAGTTCTACAAATGGGGCATGCGACTAGGTCGTCGGATGCTCCATGAAGTTACCAATAGAGTGGTACTAGCTTGTTCGGACACTGCGGTGTACACGGTGGAAATGGTTCGAGCATATGACCGCAGGCAACAGGTGACTAACGGGGATTTTGTTTCGCTAATGTGAAGACAGACGCAAAGAATGCGTAGTCCAATTGATCACCCCTGGTATTTGGTCACATATCTCAGTCAACGGTTATTCTGCCTGAAATGATCCAGTGACAAAAATTCAACCCGACCGGGTACAACAGAGAAGTGGCACAACTAAACATGTTATTCAGTTGTCAGTCACCAGAAGCATCGACTATGAGTTATTACGGTTTGTCCAATGAAGCCTGTTTGTAGAGTGGGCTCCACGTATCACGAGCTTACAATTTGCGCTTTCACCAACGTTTGAAGCTTGGTGGTTCTACCGTCAAGTCTTGACGGGTTTCAATGAAATGCTCGCAAAATGAGGATAAAATTATCGACAGGGCGTAGATATAAAACTTGCGACGTATCGCGAACGTACCCCACGGATTCAGCTGCGAGCGGGACACGTGCGCAACCTAACCATTACACATTTACCTTCTACGGTAACTCAAAACACCAAACCGAACAGACAGTGGTCGGAGACTGGTGACATCACTAGTGAGCCTCGTGCACGATTTCAAATATGAACCAGCTGTCGACTTCCACATACTTTTAGTCTGGACTAGCTTACCAACGTGCCTGAGTTCCCTGTTGGTCCAGTTCATTTCAGTCTTCCCACTGTGAAGAAACGTGTTAAGGTCGAGATCGCTATAGTGATCGTGTAGTGTAGAGATGAACCAATGACCTACACAAACCCAGTTCTCAAACGCCCTGCTTCAAATCCAAGCAGTGACTCCCTATTTTGATTCACCAAAAGTCTGCTTCATATACCATTCGAGCTACAAACGAAGAACATGCGTTGAAATACAGTCATCTGGAAATTAAGTGGTATTACGTCAAGCAGAACACGGGTGTTGTTTGCTTTTTGTAATCGTGACACTTCGTGGTTTCGTGAAATTTACGCTTGATGTAAAAATACGATTGATTAGTGGCGGATCTGAACACAGAAGTGCAGAGGGGGGCGACGAAGAAAGTATTGACAAAGCATTCCCTCACTCCCGTCGTCGAAAAGTGCATCATTCCATCTTGAAGGGTGTGCTAAGTCTGCAACATCTCAACCCAATGACAGGAGCATCAATGGCATGTTTTCCTCACTATAAAAGTACATCTTTCCAGAGTTGAACTGACCGGGGGAATGAGACGGCTGTGACATGAAAGATGTTATCAACATTGACGGGGTAGAAAGGACGCTCATTGTGTGAAGCGGAAATAGGGAATTTACACTGATATTAGTGAGTGATATTCCCGACAAGGGCGATAGGTTGTGATCCATGTTTATCTCACGGAGAGCACAGGCGTGACAGGAACCCAAAGTAGGAATAGAGTGGATGATGATAACAATGGAAAACTCACGTGATTATCACTCACATTGGAAAACAGTGGGCATCAGCTGAAGAATACGACACACTTAAAGTTCCTAGCTCAATACAACTGGTTTTTCTCAGTAATTAACTAAAAAACGATTCCAACAGGTTTACATATTTGGAAATATATGCGCGCTTTGAGTGGACCGCCCACCAAGAACGGTGCCAGTTGAGTAAATAGTCTGAAGAAGAGAAGCGTACAATGTGAACACATTTCACTAGCTTTACCTGCCCAAAGCGCCTTACCTTCTCCTGAGTCGTAGCGTAGGCTATCGTCCCCGTTATATCGAGAGCCACACCGGTGACCGGTCTTCTGTCCGGATCGAGTTGCAAGGCGTCCAAACGACGCGAATGGCTCACATCGGTCACCTCGTACTATCGGAGGAAAACGTAGAAGGGGGAATCAATTATGCTAATTATATTATGACCAGATAACCCGAAAGAAGACCAAAACTGAAGGAAGACATGGAGATTTAATACTAGTGAAAACGAGTTTGTCGATGTGTGTTGGTACGGCACTCTCAGGCTGGACACAAAAGGGATGTGCCCAGGGCCCTCTGTCATTGGTCATTTGCAAATGTTCTCGACTGCCTTTGTGAGGGCTTGACAAAACTTTTCACTCTGACCGAAATGAGTGCCCCAACATCGCATATACAACTAAGCTACATCATCACCATCGCATGCTTGTAGAACGGTTGTCACACTATTATTTGTACAAGTACGACCTTGTAGTTTTCATGCCACGAAACCGGTAATGGTGTGAGAGGGAAGCATCCTACGAAAACGCGAAAATTGAAAACTCGAAAAAGTCCAATTTTTTGGCGTTTTTTGTAATTAGTTCTAACACTCGTGTTGCAGATGCGTAATGTGCTTCAAAACGCTATGACGCTAAACTTCCAGTCACCTTGTATTCAGAGAACACATTGGCATCACAGAACAGTGGAGCAACGGCTTGGAAACACTAGCTGTTTGGGCGCGACAGTTGATCGGTAAGTCCAGGCAAAGGGGGAAGAGAACAACCACTGTGGTAATTCCTCAATGGGGAAAAAGTGGCCATTTCTGAAAACAGAA
Organism: Clonorchis sinensis; assembly: GCA_003604175.2. Taxonomy (NCBI): domain Eukaryota; kingdom Metazoa; phylum Platyhelminthes; class Trematoda; order Opisthorchiida; family Opisthorchiidae; genus Clonorchis; species Clonorchis sinensis. Next base: position 188,570,285 of record CM030369.1, on the reverse strand, counting down.
AGTGTCCCTGGAAACATCACAAACGAGGGATTCAGCTGGGTTCAGGGAAGTCTCTCACAAAACCAAATTTGTTTGCAAATGAGTGTATTTCGCTAGTCCCATGTACAGTTCTGTGGGAGAAGAGGGAAAAGTCACAAGCAAGGACTTTCCGCACCACGAAACAACTTTTAAGTGTTCCATGAAGTCTATTCCTACGGCTCTGGCGAAACACCTGGTGACCTCAAGTAAGGGCTACATTGAAGCACTTACAAGGCTGATGGAATGATACTCGGTTCAACTCGCTGTCAAAGGATTATAAGGTGAGAGCTTGTTAGATAAGCAAATGAAGTATGCTTGGTGTGCGACCTAAGTAATAGTCCGCTATCAGGTCCGCATTCGCCGTATTCCATTACCATAACAGGAAGTCCATACGCTGAAGCAAGCGGTTATCGTCCTGATCGCTTTCTTACTCTAATGGATGTTGGAAGCGTCCAAAGTGGTACTTACAGGAGACCTCTCTTGAGTCAGCCAAATAACTAAAGGTAAAAATAAAATGGGTGTGTTGGATTAAGGAAAGCGTGCCAAATAGAAAAAACTTCGAAAAACTATGGTTCTTCAAGTCCGGTTGTCGAACAAGAAAAGTAAACCGAGTCAGTAGTGAAACACAACACCCTCTCTTCATAAAATTCTTCTGCTGGCATTCACGATAAATAAGTATGGCCATATCGGAGGAGACTTTATGGCGAGCTTTGCTCTACAGACAAGGTACTGTATCATAAAAGTCCCTGGATCATCTTCAAGAGCAACACAAATGTCGAACACCAATGCTTCACTAGCACGCAGCCGTGCTAATCTACTTCTAGAAAGCTCTTGTGGTATGCAGAGCACGTGACTGAAATTGGTGATACTGAATGCAGTGTTTCAATGGTACGGAGGCAGAATCAACCCTATCCTGAGAGACCGAAAAAAGGGAATGTATAAAGTGGCGTTTTCTTGGTTATAGTGGTCCACAGTGACATGGACTAGTCAGAACAAGCTTAGAACCAATCGGGGAGTCATTATTATTGGTAAATTTTGCTTTCTATACAAAATACCAATGACTCTAAATGGGTTACCAGATTCGTCGAGTTTAGCGAAAGGCAGAATCAGTCCGCAGGATCTCGCTCTCTAACACCAGGTTAAATCAGTGCTAAACATTCTTTCAGTTACATAGTGTGGTTGGGTAGATAAGTTTTGCGACTGATTGGTTATGAGGGATAGTCTGTGAATAAGTGTCGGGTTTGCGGTCAGGTTCACTTTTTCCGTGCTCTGTGTGGATGATTCAACGCCACTGTAACCAAGTTAGGTGAGCAGTGCGTGAATTTTGATCCGTTTGGATCATGCAGTCTATTGATAAATGCTGTTAGCCCAGCCAATCTAAATTCTCCTTGCTTCATCTGCCTATGTGTATCATCGCTTAATCATTTGCCTTACCTACGTACACGGCCAAAATTGTCTGTCCCAGAAAACATTTCTATAAAATATAACTCCTGTGGCAGGACTTCTTCGTTCCGGATTCGTGGAGTTCATCCTTGCGAGAAAGAGTGAAACGATTCCCATTACTAAATGTTCCAAATGTGTAAACTCTACCAGCCGATTTTGAGAATTGACTTGAGTAACTTTAGGAACTGACAGAACCAATCAAGTGGGGACAAGTTAGGGCTATGTCTAGTGTGTAAGTTCGCGGATGGAGTTTGGGGTTAACGAGACTCAATACAGTCCCGAGACAGTGGACTGCGGAGAGAGTAAGGGACGCCAGACCCCACAGCAGCATTTGTCACGTTAGATAACCACGACAGGTGACACAACCCAGTATAAGCACTTCTTATGACTCAATAATACTGTAGGGAACATAAACTGATAAAATCGACTCCGGTTTGTAACTTGCACGACGGTCTGAGTTGCCACACTCCTGGCGATGAATCTCTCGGTCAAAAGACGCTCAGAAATCTCACTTACCAACCCCTTCTGGAAGTCGCACTTCAACGCTAGAAAACACACGCCACACCACCCAACTTTCAGAGGCACGCTTGCGATTCTTGCTACTGTCCCACGAACTGACCGTCAGATGGAAGGTGGATACTGGTATTGTAGAAGCTCCCTAGTCTATGTCCAATTACCACAGCCACCCAAAAAAGTGAAAAATCGGAAGACTGGAAACACTTCGCCGTTTTTTCGTAATGTGGCTTGTCAAGAGGATTAGTCCACTCGTGAAAGCCCACAATTATGAAAGTTCGAGGAACGAAACACAGTCGCATATTATCGGGGTATAGACTGCGGATAAACGTTCCGGCTATCATAAATTAAAACACATTTGAAATCATAGTATAACACGTTCATATACGCTGCTGTTTCAGTTTATATATATATATATACATATATATATATATAACAGCATATACATAACAGCCTTGCAACAGTGAAGTATGACGAAAAACTGAGAAGCACCCTACAGCCATTACATCCTTATTCTAAATCATGAGCAATGCGTATCTCACTAAACTCCAAGGAATCTCGAACCCACAAACTTCCAGCTAGCAGTTTGATCACAACCATTCGCCCAACAGCGGCTGATCCGCGTGTGATTAACTCGAACTTATACAGGACACAGTGTCACTCCTCTTTCAATCACGGAATCTACATCCTCGACTGATGGAGGTTGCACTCGACTTGTGGAATTATTCTTCCTCTAACCTGAACACAACCGTTCGAACAGCTCAGAAGGATAATTACACAAGACGACTAGACCATCCATCTAAGAGGTCGTCACTCGAGGAACTAGTCAATACGCGACCAAGTTATGTGGATTCTATGATCGAAGGAGGAGTGGCGCTATATAAGTGCGAATTAGCCATAATGCTGATCAGCCGTTCGCGGCCGGGAGGTCGCGAGTACCATATTCTCTGGAGTTTCGTGAGATACTCACTGCTGACTGTTCTCAATAAGGATGAAAAGGCTATGCAGAGACCAGCATAGACCTGCTTCCTTTGTAGGACGAAACCCCCATTAAAATTCCCCAATCTAATCACACCACAGATCGAGGTACAGGAAACAGTACGGTTAAAGCAGGGGAAAGCAAACCCAGGTACATTTTGTTTGTCTCAATGCACCCAATTTGGCTTTTTATTCTTATTTTGTGTTATAATTCACGAAACCCGCGACATCGAATTCACTTTCGAACCAAATCACCCAAAGGCTCTGGGAAACAACAAACTTTATCCTGTGCACCGCGCCAGCGAAGACACTGTGGGAGAAAGATGTGGGGTTACATACCGTCCACTCAGTCTATTTCCTATCGGAATCCAGCTCGCTCTGCTCATTGCAAGACCGCTGAGAACCATTGACGTCCTACAGACTACCAACTCATGGGAAATAAGTTCACTCTGTTACTTGATCCTTGCAACCATCACCCCAGTGGTCCACCTCTCCAGTTAAAGTTCTTTACAAGTTGGAATGACCCATTTCTTTTGAATGGTTGCACGACTCTGTTAAATTAACGAATTGCGTATGGGCTGACGCGGAAGTAAGTTATTATCGGACTGGAATAGGCATCTAGATTCTCGTTGTTTTCGGTTTCTTTTCAAAAATCGTATAGAATACACGACACATTTGGAATGAGCCTAGCTGACTGAATTGCCAGATTGGACCTTTATATGTGACCACGAACACACTGTAGACAAAAAAATAAACACCACTCACTTCAAGGAGCCAACCATCGTCCGTGGCAAGTAGCAAGACCGTGAATTGTTCGGACACAGCCGTCACGACTAAATCAACGACATTTTCATGTATGTGCAAGAATGCGGGTGCTTCCAGCGCGTCATCTCTGTCTGAACCCATGATGAGCCGATTGCGCGGTCGGTCCTTCGGACAATAATATTTCTCTGCTTTCTAAAAAGCGTGGAAGAATGACGCACGCACTCAGTAAGTGAAAGTCATGCCATAAACAAGAGGATGGGTCACTGCCCCTTTTGGGAGAACAACTTAGTGTGTAGGACGCCGAAGCAACAAACAAGATAGTGATGCGAGAGCAGTGATAAGTGATCCTTAGCCAAAAATGGTACTTCGATCTGAACACTTCTCGAAAATCACACGACATTGCTTCGGGGAGCGGAGTGCCATATTCGAATGAGCCAAGGTTAAATTGGACTTGCAAGGGAGGGGGAGCTTTTGTGGACAGAGCTAATATATTGAATTCGGTCACGAAACCCATACGGGATTCTTGAGATGCCGCAGATATTATGATGGACACTCTCCATCGGAAGGACCCTGGTTCTAATCCACCACCGATAGCTCGACTGTTCATGTATAGACGTGAGCAAGTTGACAGCCTTTTTGTATTCGTACACGTTTTACAGTAGCTACGTATTGGACAGGCACTACTATTCGGTTACCGAAGCCATCGAAAAGTGATGTGGCATGATATATTTTCACGACAATCCGCAGTACATTTGAATCCGATGGTACCGAATTTGGTCGCAAACGCTCCGTTAGAACAAGTACTCCTGTCAATCAAGACCAACCGACGTACATTGGACAGCAGAATCTGCACTGGGGATGAGCAACATAACTGCGGTCAGGTGGACATTGGAATAACGCCAATACACCAAAAATTTCCGCTCTGAGGGTGTGCAACGGCCTTCACCAAAACCGAGTCTTGTCAACAGCGATCTTTACAAGAGCATTTCTGCATGGCGTTACCAACGGCCTCCTTTCAACTTTGAACGATGAAGTTTTGGCAATTTCTACCGGCTTTGTATCGCAGAATATACAAATTCTGACTCGGAGTTTACAGAAGCAGGGCGACAAACATTAAATCCCCTAAAATTAAGACCCAGTCCCCACCAAACGTCGATTTTGATGAGCAATAGAGGAAGATGCATCAAATCCTCACACACACAAAGAAGTCAAACAATGCTCCTAAGGGATACTGGATATCAAAAACCTTTTAAAGTGTTCCGAATAGGCCTATCCTTATCGAATCTCCTGAAGGATGCTAGGGTATTTGTGATACGAAATGATGGGAAGCAGTCCGAAAAAGTACACCATTGTCTGAACACTCAGTAATAGGTAATGAGCCAGCCACATTTCGAAATTCACATACGGAGGCTTTCTTTAAACGGTCACGTCCACAATGGACGCGAGACTATTATACGAAATCAATTTGCATTTGTTCTACCCAACAACTGAAGTGTGCACCCTACCACCTTTTGGTGGAATATAGGAAAAATTCACTGACAACACGGTATTCTTCTGGATGTCACAAGCCAGTTATCTAAGCCATCAGTTCAGCATTAAACGTCGATGGAGGTTTTCCTCTGGGCTAATGCGGTTGCAAATCACCCAGCGCGACAACAGATGTCATGCTTCAACTATGACGTGAACTCAATGCAGGGAGACAAGGATGGTATGCATTTTTAGCCTGTGCTTATGCAGGAACGCACGCAATGACCAGCGCAACTAGGGCTGGACACCATATTGTTCTCCCATCCGTTTGCAATTGCACCCTGCTTTCACATGTGAGACCATATCGGAAGCTGCTTAATCTGGTTTAGCAAAAGTCAACGCGGTCGGAATTGCCTCCTGAGTTCAGGAGATGGGAGGCGACATGGCTCAGTGGACCGGAACGTCCGTAGTTCGAAACCGATCTCTACTTCTCGACTTCCCCTGTCTGGACTTGGGCAACCTGACAGTATCCCAGCCCTCGTGTGGCATGGAAGCTAGGAACTGAAAGAGTGCTACAGCTGAACGATTACCTTATTATTACTTATCTTTATCAGGAGAACCGGATGATTTGTGAAGCACAATAGTGCTTAGACTTTACACCTAGGACCGAAAGCTGAGTGACATTGGCTTCGGAAGATGCGTTTTGCCTTGATGGAAGCCCAACTGGTGCATGTAGCAGTCTGCACAAAACCAGTGGACTATACACTCGTACAATTATGGATACATAACCTGCTGTCTCGAGGGTCACTTGTTCTTTAGCACCTGCTGCGCGCAACGAATCGATAAAAAATGCACCTCGTAGTGCCACGAATTCCTCAAAGGTTTCAGTAGCACACTGTCTCAGACTATAACCATGACTGGCATGTTATCTAGGTCACCGGTACATTGTTGATGGACCTAGGGTAGGGAGTATGAGGTCATTTTCGGGACCCACTCACGTGGATTTTACGAGTACTTTTGGGGACACAATCAAACGTGTTCAGTAAGGTTACGGCAAGAGCGACAGGCTGCCCTCACATCTGTCCCGGATTAATTCCACCTCAGTGATATTTGTCGCAGGCGAAGTCAACAAAACGTGATGACTCTGTCACATTTATGCCACAAATGAGACCTACGTAAGGTTTACATTGTGAGGTTTGGCGCACACTTCAACCATGATAAAACATCGCAGGCTCATGTGACCTGGTGAACCTTGTGGCCACTATCAACCACTCCCGCAATACCTACTCGGCAGCACTCAAGACGAGCCTTCGGTGTTGGAGTGCATTGTCACAGCTGCAAATTCCAGGTAAAACTTGACTGAACCAAGTGCACTTCCCAAAAAAGCTGCGCAGCCTTGAGAACAAACCCCTGGGAAACAACATGCTCCAGGGGTCGACTAATTTGCTGTTGATATCGATTGGAAGCACGATAAACATTCCTAGCCGACACGCATAAATATTGGTATCATCAGAGGAGTGGTTTCCGATTGACGGCGTCAAACACCAATCGCAAAAGGTTCCACAGAATCTACCCATAATGCTTAATTAAATACAGATACAAGCGCAAGTTGAATTTAGACTCACGATGAGATACAAATTCGAAATGTGCTCACTACCTACAAAATCAGCAGCGTCCGTCAGCTCTGGGAGTGTACAGGTCAAAAACTCTAAACAGTAACAGCGGTTTTAAAACCCAACTACATTCTGACTCATATATCTTACCATCTGACACTATTTGAGCTAGTCAGTTAATCGGGGTTATGATGAACGATGGAGGAAGAATTTGACTAGGACTGACATCAAAAATGTTTTAAACTAGGCGTCATAATCCTTTGTGAGTCACAGCCTTATAGTGGGATATCATTCAGGAAATGCAATGAATTGGAATGACACATTCTTCTTAGACTAATTACTTTGTCACAAACAGTCGCCCTTGAATTGGTAGTGCACCGATTTTTAAGTCTACCGAAGCATAAACTAAATCGGTTAATTCACATTTACGGTTTGAGCGTACCCATTGGAACATGTGGCTTGACTGGCGGTGCAGACAGGTGACTTGGATGATATCAAATTTCAGCGTGGTCATCGGACCTAAAAGCCGCATATACAGTCAACATCAATACTCTCGTGACGAAGCCGACAGCGGCTACACACTGGAGACGCATCGATTTGCTCATTATACAGGGTTTCTTAAATCGGATGATTCGTTTGCACCTAGGCGATTGATTCATTCTTGCTCATTTGTTCATGCCTGTTAGAACACGTGGTTGGACTCCGAAGAATCCAATCATAATTGCTGATGGCGTGGGTGTGCAAGATGGTATTCCCGCACAGTAGCCCGACGCCGTCAAAGATACTACGCAGATCCATTAGCAGTGCGACGTTATTAACCGGTGAACAATAATTGTGTTCACGAATACGGTTAATAGTGCACTGTAATTCATAGTCAACGCGTAAGTACCAGCTGATTCAGCCAACCGGTAGTTAATCGGATCGGCTAATTTTCTAAAAACAACTTGAATCGACGCATCCCTACCATGATGCATGACACCATATATTCAAATGAGTGGACACAACGAGCTGGTTGTGCACGTAGTACTGACGGGTTATTTAAGGTTGTTACTTTGAATGGATCGTTCTACAAATGGAGAATGATCGGATTTAGTGAGGTTTGACGACCGCCTACAAAGTTGAAGACATTAGGAAACATAAGCAAATCTGATAGAGAGTGCTGATAGCAAGCTCTCTTCAGGGGGAACCTTTCAGGACAACGCCTTAACCTGTTCCGTAGTTACCATGTAAAAAGATTGCTGCAGAACGTAAGAGAGTCACATTTAAAGCAAACGCGTACTGTATGGAAGGGTGTCGTTTTTCCTTCATATTTACATAATCCCGAATACCATAGGCTTTTGAAAAAGGGTAGTAATCGGCCTCTGACGTCACCGGGGAAGTAAACTGACCGGAAGAACCAAAAACCAAGAGAGGAATTTAAATTGAAGGATAACTAACAAACAAACATAAGTGTGAATCGAAACATGGCCAAAGCCACCCGCATAGTATGTGTACAAAGCGAATATTCAATGAAATACCTGCTCACCCACACATGTGCACGCACTACGTTCGAGAAACAACCGAGGATCAATGAAATTGTCACTCACTTCTGCCTCGTCCTTCACACACTGACCATGTACGCGTTCCCGAGTAGTTAAGAAGTGCGCAGGACCAAATACACCATCTCCTGATAGACATTTGTCGATCACATATTTAAATTGAGCATCCACCTAAAAGTACAGAATAAACTGGATCGCAGAATGCCCGGGACAGAAAACGGAGCAAAGACGAGCTACACAATTATGAAAACATGACGCTAACAAGAATCCATGGTTCAGCAGCCCGCCACGTTTGTCACCAGTCTTTGGCCGATGTTCAAAACTTATGAAACTTTCGTTGGGTCCAAATTTCAACCTGAGAGGAAAAGCGACAATGGCGCCGCCTTACTTCTTGTTTAGCTTTACAGTGATGCGTCTTTTCAAGAGGGAAATTTCAAGCCTACCGAGCAGTTCGGTTGCTTGAGACTTCATCGTTGTAGCACAGTAAAACTGGTCCCCAGCTTACCCCCGAACGAGTACGAAATGAAGTATTCCCAGAACGAAAGAAATTGAAAGACCATATTTGGCTGTCACAAAAACATGTACTCATCTTTACAAAATCTAAGGTCAGTTTAAGTGTGGAGTGGAAATGAGCCTGAGAGCATTTTTACTACTTTTAAATGAAGGCTGACCATCTCCTCGCCAGTCACTACGCAGGTCAAGCTGAAAATTGCTTTGTAATGCGAGGCTTCGTAGGCTAATGTTTCCATCTTGACCTGTGCGGAAATACTGCTCACAAACACAACCAATTTTATTGGATTTTCTAGGACAGAGACGGTATCTTCCCTGCTTGCCCCGTTGCCCCTATTTCTGAGGTGTCCTTCGTTTGCACATTACCAGAAATTCCAATTTGCTGTCTTTTATTGCAATGTCAACTACCTGATACACAATGAACATCGACAATGCAACACAGCTTCGCGATGTCTCAATTGTTGGGGGCGTTATGCATTACTCAACAGGATTTCAGAATATGACAATCATCGCCGTTTCCCACAATGGTCCAGCAGTCCAGTATTTTGTGGTACGATCACACAGGCGCATGCGAACGTTTCTGGGTGATTATAGTGTGACACTGTACACAGTGAGTCTTCTTGCAGTGGATTCATTTTCACTTACAAGAAAGCTACACACACACACACAGAATGCCATTTCGGAGCGAACCACCTCATGTTTCGAATTATACCAAGTTCGCTCTGCGTTGGCTGTATTGGGTAATCTCAACACATTAGAATAAAATGACAGACTACGAAGATTGCCCCTCCCCCCGCCCCCGACGACAGGACTGTGTGGCACAAATGAGAAATTACATGCTATTGATACCTTTGGAATAACTGCAACTTAATTTACAAAAAGTAGGGTAATAGGATTTGATAACCTAGGGCAACTATTGATTAACATTTCGGCTAATGAGTACACAGTATTAATCAAAGCGGTCTGTGCAGCGATTAGTAAGCAGATGGACACAAGCAGTCGAAATGCTCAGCTTGGTTATTTCACATTTCCTTCCAAAGCAACCAACAGATTCTCTTTGATTCTTCAAATTAGAGTTAGTTTGGAATAACAAGTGAGTCAATTTCGGTTTCAAAAGTAACATGCGAAACTTTACTTCTTGTGAAATAACGCGGAAGTGTTTTGACCAAGCAGCACTCAGTCGACAGGTCATGTCTAAACTGCCCCAAAACACCACGAATGGCGCTGTTTTTACCCCGACATCCCTTCTTGTTTGACGTTGCTGTTGCGAGTGATCGGAGGATATGAAGGGTGGTAGAATTGCAGTGTTCGGTGGTTCAAGACAAACACCAGGTCGAAAGCTGGTACAAAGACGAAACACAGGCGATGCATGTGAAAGTTTGCGAGAAGTGGGTGGCAGAAGAGCATCTTACGTGTTAGTAAAAAGGATAAAGATAAAGGTGCTAAATTTTGACATCAGGATTAGGGTTAAAGGTTATCAGTTGAGTAAAGTACAGAATGCCATTTCGGAGTGAACCACCTCATGTTTCGAATTATACCGACTTCGCTCTGCGTTGACTGTATTGGATAGTCTCAACACATTAGAATAAAATGACAGACTACGAAGATTGCCCCTCCCCCCGCCCCCGACGACAGGACTGTGTGGCACAAATGAGAAATTACATGCTATTGATACCTTTGGAAAAACTGCAACCTAATTTACAAAAAGCAGGGTAGTAGGATTTGATAACCTAGGGCAACTATTGGTTAACACTTCGGCTAATGAGTACACAGTATCAATCAACGCGGTCTGTGCAGCAAATATTAACTAGATGGACACAAACAGTGGAAATGCTCAGCCTGATTATTTCACATTTCCTTCTAAATCAGCCAACAGATTTTCTTTGATTCTTCAAGTTAGAGTTAGTTTGGAATAACACTTGAGTCAGTGTTGGTTTCAAAAGTAACATGCGAAACTTTACTTCTTGTGAAATAACGCGGAAGTGTTTTGACCAAGCAGCACTCAGTCGACAGGTCATGTCTAAACTGTCCCAAAAAAACACCAATGGTGCTGTTTTTATCCCGACATCCCTTCTTGTTCGACGTTGCTGTTGCGGGTGATCAGGGGGATATATAGGCTGTTAGAGTTTCAGAGTGTTCGGTGGTTCAAGACAAAGACCAGTTCGAAAATCAAGAAAATTCACCAAAGACGAAACACAGGCGATGCATTTGAAAGTCTGAGAGAAGTGGATAGCAGAAGAGCATCTTACGTGTTAGCAAAAAGGACAAAAATAGAGGTGCCAAATTTTGACGTCAGGATTACGGTTAAAGGTTATCAGTTGAGTAAATTACCAATCTTTCTTCGAACTGGATCGAATATAAGAAGGGGCCCTTCCGAAAACGGTAAGGAGTTAAGCAAACCTTTAGGCTTCGTAAAACAGATTAATCTCGTAAAGTAGTTACGAGATCCGACGAGTAAGCGAGCGAGAGATTTGACGTCAGCAGGCCAGGTTGAGAATACAGCCGGAACGCATAAAGATCTGTGAACCATAAGGAGACAGTAAAAGGTACTAGGAGAGTAGAGAGGTAAACGCAGTTGCGGAAGATTAACCCCTCCATGCAATTTTGGCAAAACCAGAGCTCATGATGGGATCGGTCCCTAACCGGTCATCACATACCTTTGGGATCAGTTAAACAAACGAAATGTTGAGCCATGAAAGGCGCCATTACTGACAACAACTGATTTAAGCGAAAATATCGTAGGGAACAGAATTTACCTATTGGGGACACCAGGAATGGGAATACGGCCACCTCGGAAAGAAAAATCCGGATGCAGGTGTAGTACACGATTCTCGATGAAGGTGCCGATTCGGTTTATTAGGAAACTGGCAAGAAAATCGACATAACAAACCCGTGCCTAGTGACGCAAACTTAGTTTCGCCAAAGGAACTGAAGAGAGAGGACTATACATGTGACAAGTAGAGTAGTGGGGAAAGTAGTTGCCCCTCTCCTGGTGATCACTCGAAAGAATGGATTTGTTTTACAAGAATTGATTCAAGACGTCTGCGATTGTTCAGATCAGATCGAAAACCAAGTTTTAGAATTGGCAGTACAGTGGGAAATCTCCAAGTAACTAGAATGACACTTGTAGTGCTAAGTGGAAAAAAAGATCGTGCCAGGACAGTGGAATTTCTGATGTCCAAGTTCGAAATAGAGTCGGGCAGATCAACCGAGTTTTTGGAAGTCTAGGCGAAGAAGAGATTTCTGTGAATTCCTCTTGGTGAATATTAGAACAGAATAACGGGAAGCTGTAGGTGCAATGGGAGGAAGAAGTTGTGGGGAATTAAGAAAAGTGATATGCGGCAAGTTCAACTTATGATGTGGTGAACTCTCCAATAAGCTCTAAAATGAGCGACTTCCAATGGAAGCGCTGAGTTTTTAGCCTCGTGACTAATGTACACATATTGCCTTTTCGACTGTAGCCTCGCAGGAGTTGCAGAACGGTTAGATGGAAGGGAATGTCTTCGCTAAAATCTATGCAAATGATTCTTTCCTCCAACGGAACGAGTATAAGTGCGACTGAACACTTCAAGAGGGGGCTGTTTATCGGGTTTGGAAAAACGGGGAACATATCATCAAGCAATACGTCAGTGAAATACCGAGAAACCCAAAAGCAGTTCGCCGAAAAACTAGCTCGTATTCTCTCGGTTTGTTGAGGAGTTTGGACAGAAAAGACGTCGAGAAGAGAGGGAGCAATGATTGAGGGATGGGGAAGAGTAATGGGGCACCGGTTAGAATAGCCCACAAAGGCAGAAGATAAGATGAATTATTGGAAGAGACAAGAAACAAGAAACAAATTCGAGGTTTGCGGCGTGTCACCATCGCAGCATGGAACGCCATTGGAAAACATAGTGTGACACAAAAAGTTGACGACCAAAAACAACTCTGCTTCATGAAGCCGATCAGGGCTACGGGGAACGGCTAGTCATTCGGATGTTGGAACACTAGACTCGCCTGGATTCGGACTGGATGAACTACCTGAAGTGAAACGAGAAGTTGAAACGCATCATTGCCGTTCGGTGGACGATATAACCAAGACATATATTTGTTGTAGAGGGCCAAACAGAATTTGCGTCAAAATGTGAAAAAGATGTATCAAGGGAAGAAAGATAAGAGGCAGAAAGAGGTGAATGGGTGGAACCAGTAAGATAATAAATGCTTATGCGATTGCAAGGTCAGTCAGCAGGTGAAATTTGGAATAAAAAAGTGAAAGCTTCAGACAGCACATGTTGCAGCGTGCGTGAGAATTTTTTTTACAATAAATCGAATCCTGGCTTGCGGCGGCAGAATAGTAAGTAGAACAGTGTACCGGACTTCAGCAGCCTTGGACGGCGCAACCAGGTGCAAGGGTTCGAACTGTTTCCGTTTTGATTACCAACGATAGGAGAGACATTGCAAGTGGACTGCAGGTGAACTGAACATATGCTGCATCGGAAGGCGTTGCGTAAAGTGTTTGCATAGTTGCATAGGTTCATCATTTTGGTATGGCAACGACTGATTTTATTCCTGGGCGAATCAACCGGAAACGAGACCCAACGACAATGGATAGCATCCAACGTGTTGTATGGCGGCAAAATATGACCTCTCTGGGTGGGAGGTTTGCGGTAGCTTCAAATCTTAACAACCAATGCTCTCAAATAATGGCTTATGTTGGTTGGTGTCAGAGAATCAGCAACGAGATTACGGGAAAACGGGTTTTTCTTGTTTTGAGTCCAGACACTACTCCTATTGGCCTAACGATACACTGAGGAAGCTAATTTGAAGATCGAAAGACAAGATCGACAAATCGCAATGTTGTTCACCGAACCAATTGCATGGACTGTCATGAATAAAACTACGTTGGACAGACCACACAAAAACTATATACACGGACGAAAAAACATGGTGCAGCGACTGGAAGGCACGATTCAATCTCGCTGGTTTCCAGGACACGCATGTGAACGTCTTAGTGTGTAGAAACAGGCAAGGGAGTTTCTAGAAGCATGGTACTCCGCCATAAACTCAATCAACCGACACATGAATCGACCGAACCCATGCATCACTACAAGCAAAAGGCAACTGAAAGGAAACCGACCCTACGACGGACGGATCATGTGGAGAGACAATGTAATTATGAAACCCTCAAAAAGAAAATGACTGGAGACGAGTCGGATGGATGGAACTCAAAGGTCGCTCTGGTATCGACAAATCAAAGAAGCAGCTCATGAACGGGACTGACCAAACAACGAACCATAACCGGAGATCACCCCCCTCCTCCGATCAACAAGATATTACCAGAAGCAAAGCGTTGCTCAAGGTCTACATACAGACTCTTCGCCATTCCATCACACATTGACAATATCGTCCCGATTAGTGACTGGGTGTTTATGACCGAACTGCTTAGGTCAACGAACAGAACAGCCGTTTGTACAACGTGAGCTACCAACATTTCCCTTGGCAGTTAAGCTTCAAGCCTTCGTAGTTTACCAGCCGCCTCGGGATACGAATTCTGAGACCTGAACAACATGACTGTATGATAGTTCTTGGCGTTTGTGTTGTCGACGACGAAGATCACTATTCATTGTTTACAAAGTGGACAGCGAGTTCGCCCCAATGATCCCGGTTTGGTCGATCAGTTTTGTCATTTCCCAATGTACCGGGATAGAAACATGTAACGAGCTTCATGCACTAGGTAAGATCGATTCAGCGCCGAAGTTTGCGCTGCGATAGCAACTTACTGTGACCAGTGAGTAGCCCATGTGCTGTTTCATCATCATCTACATGATCACCGCAGGCAGTAAGATCAGGGTTGATACTAAGCGAGAAACATGATGGAGCAACTGCAGCCTAGAGTGCTGGATGTTAACCGCGAATGAAGTACCTATCGCGTACCCGCTTTAGGATTATCTCGTTAGAAACTTGTTTAGACGATCAACACCAGCAACGGCTTTGAGACATCAATGAGCGAAGACCCAAAGAATCCCCAGATCACCCGCCCTCGTAACCACCGAACAACACACCTGTAGTGTAGCCCGTTACATGTGATCACTGAGACCCAATGAAGTCACAAGTAGCGCAAATTGGGGAGGGTGATTCATGAACACCAGTCCTGCAGTACACAGAGTTAGAAGCGGCAGGTCCAACCTGATCAACCGAAGCTGAATCAGGCCCCAAATGTTTCCAATTGCATTGCAGTGTTTTGGGAGAATCGGTTGGTGCTGTGCCGATAAACAGTGGTCACATGAGTGTCCCCCTAGGACGTCATGTGACCACCAAAATAACATTTTAGTTTATTCCGGTTAGGTTAGGATGGAATGGTGCATGTGTATCTTGGCGGCTGCGGTTTTGCCAGGTGTCTTCAGTGTGACAGGTGAGCAAACATTCTCTATGGGCGTAAGGTAGCATGGAAGGAAATGAGATCAAAGACGAACGAACTTGTTCAAATTAGGTTAAATGTTTGAAGACAAGAAATCCGACAAAAATAAGCATCATGAGTGTAACTGAGGAACGCATAATCACGTACCTGGGCCATGGAAAATATCGAGATTACCGATCCGTTAAGCATGACAGCACCCGATCCGAAATTCGATGATCCGCGTGTGTGGTAGGGGTCGTTTGATTGTGGAGCGAATGCCCTGTGGAACTGAGAGTCAACATGCTGAGCGGCAAATGCAACAACCAAGCCTTCAGTGTGATCCTCAGTCAATTGAGAGTCTTGTTGAGTCTGAAGTTTCCGGGCCAGGAGTTGTCCGACTGTACCACGGGCAGCGGTGTGTAGGGCATTGAATGTCTGAATAAAGTGAACAGTTGGCATAAAGTTATCAGTTTATATGGGTTGCTGGTTATTGTACTTCTCCAGGCTGCACATGAGACTGTACCTAGCAAAATAGAAATTGACGACTAGAAACGCCGTAAACGCCACAATCAAGCGCTCTTGCATTTTGAGGTTGGACTTTTTCAATCAGATATGGCGAGTTCGTTGGCTTTGGTCATCCTGGGTAAGGTGTGCCATAACAGTGATATTCCGCAAGTGTGACGCAACAGAGAAGAGTGATGCTAATAGAACTGACCTGTATCATTCTCATGAAGAAACCGACGAAAATGGGAATATGTAGGGTTCAACACTGTCCCCCTGCTCCTGAACAGCCCCAAAAGGACACGTTTGAGACAGATCGGCGGTCAAGACGCTAGCGACATCAGTTACCCTCAGTACAAACTTCCTTCTGCCTACCAACCACAAATTCGGCGAACTTGTAACAAACGCTCACGTATAAAATTGATGCCTTCTGGTCAAGTATGCAAAATCTGGGCAGGAGTCTCTAAACTACGGCTCGCAGGCCAGATCCCAACAAGGTTCAAGCACCATCAGATAAATATTTTCTCAGCTTTCTTAAGCACCTAGTTTGTCGACTTTCCTACAACCTACGGACTGTACCACTTCACTGGGCTGAAAAATATCAGATCCTAAAGCTGCGTTTACTCTGAAGGACTAAGATGAGCACTAAAGGTATTTCTCACCACACCTCAGATAGGAAACCTCTGCATATCATTTGCGCTTACGTGTTAAAATTCCTTGAAATGACGGAGTACTGCACAGACCGTCTTCTTTTGCTATTGCTATCCACGTTCACAAACGAAATCATATGCACTAAAGGTGCAGCTCCATTGTGTTTAAAAGATAGAGCTAACGGATCGGTATCATCTTCTTATAACACCAACAGGTTTTCTACGTCCTAGATTTCTCCATCTGAACCGTCAGTGCGTGCGCTGCATCGACAGTCAGTTGTAAAGGGCGTTTAAAATTTAAATTGAAAGCAGTGACGACATTGATGTCACAGGTTGTAGATGCACATGGTCTATCGGCAGGTGTACCCACAAGGCGTTAACCGGGCATGTCATAAAATCTCAAAGGTTTTCTCGTCGTACATCGAGTCACTTGTGACACTGTAGCTCACGTATGGGATGTCGTGTCGTCGGAATGTAACCCGGAGAATCTATTTAAAACGATGCGCAGTAACTCATATCAGTGTAATACCAACGACAGAATCGACACATTATTGACGCACATCTGTACAAACGTGCGGGAGTATAGATAGGGGTTCATCATGCTAAGATTCACGTGTATGAGTAAACGTAAGTTCGTTCGTGGCTTTGGCTTTGCGCCAAGACGCGGAACCGGTGACCAACCAGATGTATCTCAAGGACTAGCACCAACCTAGATGCAGGTGTTTACTGTGTGTGTGTTTGTGCGTGGATTAACGATGCAAAAAAGCAAAACATGTGATAAAAACAACACTCACGTCATATTATTAACCCCACACAATGACCGTGAACAGAGACTAGCGCCAAAGAAAAGAAAACTGAAAATGAGCATTCCTAGGTTAGAGTGAACCAGGGCTCCCGAAAAGGGGGAGATATCTCCAAGAGACCTGCGTGAAAACTACGCTATACGATCAGGAAGCTTATGTAGAAGGCCACTTCCGCGACACTCGACATACCCTTGCGATTCATTTCGTTTCTGTTGGTCCGTTGGTCCTAGTCACTGCTAGTTCATGAGAAACATGTTTCCAGTAAATTGACGAGCGAAACCTCTATGATTGGAAGGCTAAGTTAACCAATAGTGCATTGAATCAGTTGGAAACCCCTTGGAAGCAAATAATAAGTTGTCGCATTCATAAAAGTTTGGAAAATGATCAGCAGATTTATTGCTGGGCAACGTGAAGCGGACTGGAAGAACTAGACCTTAGAATCTATGCCTCTAGCCCCTCGGTCTTAACGCTTGCTCACCCACTCAAACAGACAAAATCAATTAGTTGTCACCTCAAATTGATTTAGCTTGATAGTATAAAGTGATGTTGCTGTGTGGTCCTCAATCTATCTCAAATCTCGATCAACCTCGTAATCATCCATTCAGCTTGACGAAACTTGTATGTCAAATGCAAGACGTTGCCCAAAAATAAATCTATCAATTTCCGAGAAATACACTCATTTGCAAATCAATTTGGTTTTCGCGAGAGACTCACCTGGAACCCAGCTGAATCTCCCGTTTCTAATGTTTTCAGGCAACTGAATGTGCTGCACCAGGCCGCCTCATGTTCCAGTTGCTACGATATTCGAGATATCGCGATACATGTATATACGTAATGCACTACTCATAAGGTTGCTGAAAACTCTTCGACAGCCCACGACCGAATAGTTGGAAGTCAGCGAGATCAAATAACTTACAAAAGTTAAATGCTCGATAATCACTTATGAGTAATTAACTGCGGCCGTAGAGCAAGGGGATTCTAAGCAATTTTAACTCATGGAAATGTCGGATCGGAAAATTTCAGCCTGTTCACTGAAGGGTCAGAATTCAGGTCTCAGCTAAGAAGAAAATGGCCAGAAGGTGTGTAAGAGCTAACGAAAATCGAACAGAAGTCCTTATTCATATGGATGTAGGTAAACCACGAACGGTTGGAGTGGCGCCGAATGTGACACTACTTGTAAGCCGCTGGTACCGGTGTGAAAGCAATGGAGTAAGATCGGCGAGTAAACACGCAGAAAGCCTTCTGAGAGCCATCAACCGGCCTAGGCATGCCGGCATAATGATAAACGCCACCGTTGGTCATACACGAGAGATTCAGCTGGGTTCCAGGTGAGTCTCTCGCAAAAACCAAATTGATATGCAAATGAGTGTATTTCTCGAAAACAGTGCAATTTGGGTTCAAGTAGAACATAAGGTTGACGGAAACTCGGGGACTGCGCCTACCTGATGAGCCCCAAGAAGGGCGAAACCGGTCGTGGGCTGTCGAAGAGTTTTCAGCAACCTTATGAGTAGTCCATTACGAATATACATGTATCGCGATATCTCGAATATCGTAGCAACTGGAACATGAGGCGGCCTGGTGCAGCACATTCAGTTGCCTGAAAACATCGCAAACGGGCGATTCAGCTGGGTTCCAGGTGAGTCTCTCGCAAAAACCAAATTGATATGCAAATGAGTGGATTTCTCGAAAACAGTCCAACTTGGATTCAAGTAGAACATAAGGTTGACGGAAACTCGAGGACTGCGCCTACCTGATGAGCCCCAAGAAGGGCGAAACCGGTCGTGGGCTGTCGACGATTTTTCAGCAACCTTATGTGTAGTGCATTAAACCTAACAATTGTTTTTCAAACCTCTAAGAAAACGTTAACCAACGGCGTTTTAGAGCCGGAAGCTCTTAGTCAATATCCGTCTTTATGTAGTGGGAAAACAAGAAAACACCTAAGAACAAAGTGATTTCGCTCAAGTTACTTCACAAAAAATGGTAGTTGTAGTTCACTGATGAGCGGTATTTACCCTATCTCTTTGCAGATAAATTCTGAAGTGAACACTTGACCCATTAATAAGGCTGTCCCTCTGGCTTCCTGAAATAACCCTTGTTCAGCAATCGGAGTCACATTCAGCATCCAACCTCAGCGAGGAAAATAGCAATACATTATACCGTTCGGATCAGTAAACCAGGCTCTGTAGTTAAAAAAACGAGAAATGTGGAACTCATTGGCACCCATAGACTGGTACTCATCCGAATTTTGAAGACAAATACGAGGGATCTTACAATTTCGCCACGGAGCGCCCCAGAGGTAAAAAAAAGTAAATAAATCAAACTAATGAAAACCTTGGGGTATCGTCAAACGTGACGCAATTTCATTTTTTCGTTTGATATGCACAACTGTTTAGTCTTACATACAAATTGATCACGAGTAGATCTCGTATGCAGTGACAAAGATCGCCCGCAATGTGGGTGCGCAAGCAAGCCATTTCCAAGAGCAACAGCTTAGGATCTAGGTAGACCAGTAGCACATGCTCTTGACATCATTATTACAATCTGAAATTCTTCCAGAGTAACGTTAATCTTTAAAATCTCCCCAAGAAATAACCCAGCAGGCATAGAAGTGAAATTCAACGATGTAGTATGATAACTAGAGCTTGCGCGGTACACTGCTGTCAGGCTGTAGGGCCTGAGGCTTGTGGAAGCAAGAACCTTCAGGTAAAGCAATACCAAGACGTAGCAGACTACTACTCAAAAGGTTGCTGAAAACTCTTCGAGAGCCTACGACCGGTTCCGTCCTTCTTCGGGCTCCCCGAGATTCCGTCAACCTCATGTTCTACCTGATCCCAAATTGGACAGATTTCGACAAATACTCTCATTTGCACAAGAATTTGGTTTTGACAGGCGAATCAGTTGAATCTAGCTGAATCTCTCGTTTATGATGAAGCGTACCATCAGTTTGGCCCACCGAGTCACTGCTTAAGAGAGTTGCGCAGGCTAAGTATTGGGGGCCTCAATACACCTAAGCAACCGATATTGCCACAAGAGGAGTGTATTGTCCGTCGATCAGTAACAATAGAACCCCAACCAAGAAGAGAAGTCATAAATGCATGCAATTATTTTGTAGATTCCCCATTCACAGATTGAGCCCCACAAAAAGTGATAACGTCGTCATTCTAGTGTGGAGCTGCACTAGACAGAAAGGAAAAGCTGCGTTCTTAACTGCCCTTAATCGGAAGCCATTCGACTCGAAGTAGCAGACTGTGGAGAATATTCATGAGTTACGGGCAGTATATGAGCGCAGTATGACGTGGAGAATATTCATGAGTTACGGGCAGTACATGAGCGCAGTATGACATATCGCGGAAAGCGCAACCGCGTGCTGTTTTGTAAACAAGCCAAGCAGTGTCGAGAAAATCGAGCTAATTAATGTGAAAGCAGCCAATACTCGCTGAAAAATTGTAACCGCAAAACTTTCTGGTCGATATTCGAGTTAGGTAAGTTCGCACCTAGAGAGTTTTACCACACTATTACTGGCCTACTGCCTCTGCCACGCAGACTAAGTGTGAATATTGACCTAACTGAATCAGTGCCATAGTTAGTGTTCTGATTGCTTCGGCCCAAAAAATAGGTCGTTCACACGCAGTCAAGGGCAATATTACAAGAGCCAGACAGCGAACAGTCCGTCTTGCTGCCTTTCTCTTATAATACGTGAAGAAACTATGGAGAGGATATAAACCAATGCTAGGAGACCTGTAAAATGTAAAACATGAAAACTGCAACACATCAAAAATTGGTTTAGCTCTTCTACAACGACAGTCATACTTTCAATCCAATTCAGAGGCTTGGAGTAGCAAACAATAGAGGGCTCCTGCTAAATGAGTGCCGCCAACTTTCCCGGTCACATTAACTGACCTATAAGACACGATTCCAAACAACCGAGTCAGATGACTCTTGTTTTGAAAAAAAGACTGAAAGGTTCGTATTGAACTAAAACTTAGTTGAACAAAGCGTTGAACAAGGCGTTCGGAACACACAATTGTGCCCGTTTTCCTGGTAATGATGCTTTTGATGACCTCTCTCTTCACTAGCGGCCGACGAAAAATGGAACGCGCGGAAACAGGAAAGAGAGATCTGAACACTCAACAATAGGGAACCTGGGTTCGAGCCCAAAACCCACAATGGTCATATGCAGACTTCAGCTGTCCTGTTTTTCTGACCATTGTAGCTCACACTCTCTCCAGGAACAGCTATGGATGTTTCATGAACAAAGCTTCTCGAGTGCTCGAACAAAGAGATAGTTCAGGACACCCTCTACCAACCCAAACATATGACATGTCATTGACCCCTCAACCTTCGACGATTAATATTCCTCCATATAATGTGATCGGATGACTAAGTGTCGTAATTTCGGTTTTGATTCACGTTACCCCGTGGTAATATTACCCCAGAGGATGGATTTTCGTCTTCACTTCGAAGGCTTAAACACCAATTGCCTTCTAGATATTAATTTGTAGGAGCAAATCAGATTGGAGAACAAGCGCCTATATGAAATCTACGTGCAAACGATACTTAGCGGAAAAAGATGCCATGAGATGTGGAACGCTCTGAGACGGACATGTGATAACATTTCAAACAGTCGTCGCGATCTACTGACCTTGATGAGCATAATCCAAAATTTATTAGGGTCCCCACCCCATCCACTACATTTGGCACCCATCGAGAGTAGCATCATGTGGTCAGGATAGAAGGGGATGTAGCTTACGGGAAACCTAGACAACTAAAGCCTAGTAAAGCTAGTGATTCCGATCTTCTGTCGCCCGCGCTACTCAAGGAACAAGTTGATTAACTCACCAAACCAATGACCACTTTGTTCAAACAGCATCCTTCTGCTGGGAAAATTGCTATTAGCTAGAGGATGGCAAGAATGACACCGGTGTCGAAGAGAACCACAAGGTTCCGGTCAGCAGCATGACCCATTTTCTCCCAAAATATTCGAGAGAGTGCTATCTCTCACTTACTGGAGACTCGTGCCAGTTTACCTATCGACAGTCACATTCTACGCTGGGTGTCGCTGTATGTCTGGTTTACTCGACTGCCTTATCACTAGATAGGAACGACCAAGCTCCATGGCATCAGTTCTTTCCGTTGTCACTAGTGTGTCTAAGGGTCTTTCTTTAATTACTTCTATGTCGGCTGTATAACCGCTTCCATCTAGCGTAAGTATGCTAAGGAGTTTGTGATCGATTCCGCCGGTTGCACGCAAGAGGCATACATAAACTTACAAACGAACTTGAATAAACTGGTGAATTGGTTGTCGTTGGTTTGTTGGTTAAGCTAGGCTGTTCGGTTGAAAGCACTCCATTATCAAACGAGGTGACACCATCAGTGGGTCTTCATGAAGCGAAGCGGCGCACTGAGGATAAACTACTTTGGTGAACGAGTAGACTACCAGATTGTCCACACAATCTCCAGGTGTCACACCAAACGGTCGGTCGATTGCAACTGACGTTGAAAGAGATCTAGCACTAAACATGAGCATCGCTTAGTAATTCAAGCGAACTTCAAATAAAACCGGTTAGACAACCACATGCTGTTGTTTTACTGTCCGGGTACAGTTACCTGGCCGTGTGACATCGCACACAGGAAAGTATTTCAACTGCTCACATTAACGGAAACGATCGTTTTTTAACCTCCCACCTTATAACTGCGCTGGGACAAGCTGAACTCTTGTCGGATTTTTATTGATCAACTCTAAGTAACCCTTTCGCGGCTACAGTACCGCGGTCTAACCTTGACAAATCACTAAATTTGAACGCGTTGCCATCAATGTTTCAAGCGGAACGAACATTCTTGACGAGCCCCAGTGGGCAGAAACTAAAAATGCTAACGTCAGACTGCACTTCTAAACCACACAGCACCGTTATCTATTGGATGACTAACGGTATACCATGCACCTAAACCAATCCTCTATCTGCTCCAGAACTAATCCAAACCGGTCACTTGAGTACGCAATTCTATATATGCATTATGATGTAATTTCCTCTTTTAAATTTGCTGCTGCTGTACTACCGGTTCCGCGTAGATAAAAAGCATGACTAAATGGTTTACATTACAGCCGAGGAGAAATTGATTAAACGCTATAAGGTAGCCAACTGGGGGATGGTTGAATAGATGGTTAGATACTAAGCTAAGGAACCGCCGGGTCGTCATAACCATGAGCCAAATGAAAAGCCGACAGGTGGACAGTCGTTAGCAGTTTTATAAATCATAAGCTAGCGGAGTACAAGAAGCAAACAACTAGAGCGTAACACGAGAAGCATCAACATGACTAGTAGATTTCCCCCAATCTGACTGTGGACAACTAGAAGGTTCAAACCCATAGACTTTATATTTATGAGCGGATGTTCAGTAACGGAAACACACTGCCCTCAATGCAGATCCACACAGACCACCAAGATCAACTCAAGATCTAGGTTATTCCATGGGACAAGGGGAGTTACTTCCAGTACAGGGTATTTTTCAGCTTTGTTACTTTTATACCACGAGCTTCGAGTTAAATTGTATACCAACGCCCAACATCCACTCAATATCGAATCGGTCGTTCCAGCACCCGACTATGCTATGCAGTCATAGAACGTGTCGACTAAACTTGCGAGCTCCTTCAAACAAGAACACTGCACCGGCTACGCCTGATGTGGTGTGAGAATTTCCCATGGCTTCGACTGGATGACACATCGCTTGCAGAATAAACTCAAGCTGCAATAGGCATATAGACAACAGCTAACTGCTTGTGCGGTGAGACTGCCATCGCACAACTGGCAAACACATGTGGCAAACGGAAACCCAGTTGGGATCAGCGGGTACACCAAGTTTTGACGTTTGTGTCTGGAGAGTGTCTGGAAGAAATACGACAACTCCGCACATTTTACACAGTGAAGGATACTGACGGTTGGTGTTCAAAATTATCATCAAGTCCATTGCAAGAGTTATTCTTCCCTTTTGGTTTAGCCGGTACGATAAACATTGGATCATGGTTTCAAGGGACGATGCATGCGGCAACTTGAAGACCCATATGTGAAGTTTCTCAAAAACAATCTTGGTTCTGCAGCACGACGCGGCAGTATGTGGCATGCCGTACTGGCTAAGCTTCCGAGAGGCATACATACCCATCCAGAGGGGAATCCCGGAGATAGGCGGTAATTTCACACTACTTGTTGGGAGCCTAATCGCATGTGTGTTTGCCGGATGTATATGTGTTGGATGTTGGAATCATTCTAAGAAAAGGTTCAGTTCAGTTTAGACTATCAAGGATCCAGTAATTTTAGCTTCCACAGGCCGGATTACCGTGACCGAAGTCAAATGAAAAAAAAAACTAAAGAGCTTGAGAGTAGGTCCAGTCTACCAGAATGTTTACTTGCTGAAGGGGTAGGAGTCCAGATGTTGTGGAAGGGCAATCTTCATAAAAACCTTTTTGGTCCAGCAAGCAATGTTCCCGAATCATTATTTCACCCTTGCTACGACGCGTTTTGGCGACATAGAGAGCAAAAACCAGTTTGAAGTGCAAGTTACGTTTCATGGTTGCGAGATATAGTCCAAACACATTTGGAGCGCCCTCAATTATCTGAACACCAATGTCCCAGGACCAGGTGATTAAGAAACGGACGATCCACGAACCTGTAGGGCTGTTTCGAGAAAGATTTGAAAGATATTCAAGGCAGTACTAAATAAGAGGTAAGCAATGTGCTCTGTTGAAGCACTAGCGATGGGTGCGAGAAAGCTAACTACTTGACGTTTATTTCAACCTCCACGATGGGCATGGAAGTTCGGAGGAATATCCATAAGCGATCGACTGTCCTGAAGGATTTGTTACATGGGCTAAGTCAAGAGGGCTTCCTTCATGCACATTCGAAGCCACTGTAATACGAGAGTCCTGTTCGGAACAGAAAAGATGACTCCAACACACGAGTATCTCGCCTCTGAAAGTGCAAGTTATCGTTCATCTTCTACAGTGATACACCCGAGACAAACACGGGGAGAAAGTGTATTGTGGTTCAATTTGACGAAAGTGCAAACTAAGACATATTTGGTTCGGATTCTCTGGGACAGTGATCCCTGTATAGGAGGACGTCTAACTGATTGTTTCAGCCTGAGAACCAGTTTGACACTAAGGTTACCTTGATCAGAGAGTAATGCGCGAATTGATGAGATTCCTGAGTAGTTTCTAATAGTTCTGATAAACGTTTAACCGCTAACCGTGTACGTTAAGCGAACACAACTGAAAACACACGAAAAAAGGATAATCAGTCTTGCTGTAAGCTAAGCATGTTACAATCCAAGCAAGAAAAGTTAACCACACCCGTAGAAAGAGGTTGTCAACATGACAACGTTGCGCAAACCTGTGAAATCTCAATAACGACAGGAGTTTGGAAAACATATCTTACTGATCGCTTTGTAGATTAAATTTGGCCTCAGTCTAATGCACGTCTGTTATGAATGTGCTCCAACCGTATGCTGTTGACAAGTACACAATTCAATGCCCAAAAGATTTCAGACCTTGAGAATTAGTTACAGAAACCCCTGGAAAAAGTGGTATTTGGAAGGGTCAATGGCTACCCGTCTATAGTGTGTGCACGGGCAGAGAGGGAGTCTAGTGACTGTGCCTCTACGTGTAAACAAATCAGCCGGAAAGGTCCAACCTGCACAGACAACTTTCTACCGCTTGACAGGTACCGTGTCTTTCAAGGAGACAACAACACGGAACTCACGGGACAAGAATAAACGTGCTACGGATGACCAGCGTTTACTCGATGGGTGCATCTAGCAGGGAAACCGAGCCACAGCCACTGTCGTTTGCCAACCGCCCCTTATATGAAAGCACACGTGCGACAGTAGCACTAGGAAGGAAGTCACCACTGCTCAGACCAATGGTCGACAGCAATCAATATTGTTTGCAGCGTTGTTAAGACGTACGCACTAAAGGAGTAAAAAAAATCTGATAATGCACAATGTAGCTATCATCAGCGAGAGCGCAAAGTAGGCTCTTCCAACTAACAAATGGTACAAAAACTACCGAAAACCGCAGACCTGGAGAACTCCCAACAAGCTTTCTGGGCCATGAGATACACGCAAATAGGCTTACAGTACCGCTGGATCTGACAAGTATTCCCTTATGCCTACGAATGACATATAAACCCTCACGGTAGTCTTCAACAACAAGTATGTTGGAGAATTGTACGGCAGTACCAAATCCAGTATTCTAGAGGGTTCTAGAGCAGCACCGAGATTACCAGGACCTTGAACAAGATCAAACGTTGATTGATCGAGCACGCCATGAATCCAAGTAAGAGTCGGAATTCATCAAACCTCTCGAGTTGATTTCGGCCCATAGTGGAAGTGCTCTGACTTTATTATTTGGCTATTGTGGACGCCTATCACGTCCTAAACAATCATAGGCAAAAATTGTCAGTTTGCAGTGTGGGAGCCGGGAAAAGCTAAATAAGGCTTGCCAAAGTCCTGAAGATTGGTATGAAAGTAGCAAAGAACACATGCGAAATGACTCAGAGTAGAAGGGTATTGGGGTAATATTGGCATATGGGGAAAAACAAGTGCTCGGGTAACTGAGGGTGTTACCAGTTGTCACAGTAATGTGCGTGAACTTCACAAGAAATTAGCCACGCATCTAAGTGCTACGATGGAAACCAAACATTGGCAGCGCCGTTAGTGAGCCGTTTTGGTGAATTTTACAATGAGCCAGATGATATACTCAAGTGGGCATTGGTGCAGGGTGATATAAACTAGGAAGAGTGGATAGATGCTGAACGTGGGGATCCAAGTATACCTAGTGGGGACGCAAAGATGCGCTTGGATGCTAACAAGAATTACGCCTACAACGGAAGCAAACAATACAGTGCTCGACAAGGAAGACTACTGATCTGAGGTGAACAGGCCTGCCTTCGGAGTACGGCGCAGGAATACTTCCATACTACTGATAGCTTTTTCCAGATGGATGGAATCGTAGAGGCTTCTTGCTGCTCCTCTGGGGTCATCGCATAAATCAGATCCCAACATTATAGACCTTTCAATTATGTCGAAAGTGCCGTAAACAATTCTGCAACAGGAACTGCCTTAATATGAAATACCTGTCGGTTATCCTCCGAACCCGATAACTGTGATCGCTATTTCGCCAGTCATCTGCACAACCGAGCTATGCGCTACAGCGACCCGTTTGGAAACGCCCCCAAAGTATCCCAATAAAGAAATATTTCTGGCGTTCCGAATTGTTTTGCGACGAGTGTCATTTTTACGAAGGAGTAGTGTCTCCTACATTCTCCTATCGGCTAGTGAAACAACAACAGTTGGATAAATCTTTCGTAGCTGACCCAGAACCAGGCCCGGAGAAAAATATGAGGGGCGAGGTCAATCAGACCTATCATTTCGCTGCCGAATAGTAACGGCGACAGTTTAACCAGTTTTACGTCATGAACTACGCGTAAAAGCTGAAGCGAACAATTGACTGGGTCCCGGTCTTCAGGTTTTTCCTCAGTTAGTTACTCCGTATCCACAGCGTCCCCGCCCACCAACAATTGGTGTTTTGTATGTTTGAGTGAAGAAGGCGAAAGTAACAGGAAAATTGCAAATTGTGTCGTTTATAATCCAAAATGGCTTTTAACCAGTCGTTCTTCTTCCACTGACAAAACTGAGTCCGGTGGTATTTCTTGCCCTGATGGCTACCGAGTGTAAGTGTAGAGGAGTACTCCGAAAAATCGAAGCCAAGGAAGTACATTTCACGGACGAATTCGTCGAAAGATTACTGAAGAAGCAGCCTTGAGCTAACTTTCATGTCTTGACGCAATACACTATTCATAAGGTTGCTGAAAATTCTTCGACAACCCACGACCGGTTTCGCCCTTCTTGGGGCTCATCAGGTAGGCGCAGTCCCCGAGTTTCCGTCAACCTTATATTCTAATTGGAACCAAATTGCACGAAATTAGCGAAATGCACTCATTTACAAACAAATCTGGTTTTGCGAGAGACTCACCTTGAACATCATAAACGAAAGATTTAGCTGGGTTTCAGGCGAGTCTCTCCCAAAACCAAATTTGTTTGCAAATGAGTGCAGTTCGCTAATTTTCATGTCTTGTTAAAAGTGAGGTTCATGTGTCTAACTCAAAAAAGCCCACCCAGCAGTAAATATCTATAGTTTTCACCTATTTTCCAGAAAGCAATCAAACAGACTATCCAGTTAAAGCCAGTAATGGATAGCCAGAATGAATCAGCGTTTACGTTTACAAATGTGAGTAAAGGCTTTAAAAGAGGAGTCCATTGCTGAAAATCCTGGAAATGGCACAGAGAAATCGCCCCACAAAGACAATGAATCAGATTTCCAAACAAATGACCCTTGCAAAGTCGTCATACTGTCAGTCTTCTGTGACTAAATGAGGCATGACGAACAGCGGCACCTGCATTTTCCTAACAGCTCGTTAGCCGGGCTATTTTAGAATGCAAGGGTTGCACATACATTGTGATAAATGAACGACATACACTACGCAGGGAACACATTTGCTTCAGTCATAATTACTGGCTATTGCGTGACACCACAGGAATCCATCAAAACCATAAACTTAGTTTTAAACTGGATGTCAAGTAGCAGAAATATTTAAAATACGGGCCACTGCTTGACTAACCAAGAATTTGATCAATAACAAACACACTCAACTCACACCATGGACTAAGCAAGAGGCATAGTCAAACGCCAATCGATCACTAATGAGTGCATTTGAGACGCCCGTAGTGCACCACCAATCAATCAATGCACATAAGTGTGTGTGTGTGTGTGTATTTATTCGACTGCCAAATGTTTTTGGACCGGAATGTGAATGGTTCTATAAGCATTGACTCCCACCACCGAAAAATGGTGACGCTTAGCTAAAACGTTTTTGGCACGTATACATTATATCTCAATCTATGTATAAATAAAAGCAAACGATTGGGCCCCTTTTTATAGACCAAATCATGACGAGTGTCTGAAAGCACTCCGGACGTTCCTTCGTTTGGAGAAAAAGTTCTAATAGGAGGCAGCTTCCGCAATGAACGAGCGGACAGTCACTTTCGGAAGAAACTGCTCTGCGATTTCGGACGAAAGTATCGCACAACGGGAACAAGGTTTCAACCTAGTGTATGTGATCGGCTCAAAGCTGAAATGTGTTGTGATACTAACGAGGGCACGACGCGTTTGACCGTTACGAACCCGCCTAAATATCACATCCTCCTTCTATCGAGTAGCAATATTAATTATTTCAAGGTACGCATCGGAATGATACTAACTAAAAAATGATGCTGATTTCCTCATTTCGTAGGTTGATGTGCATTCTATCCAAGTGTGAGTACATCAAATGTGAGAGAGGGGTAATCAATGTGGACATTAGGCGCCTTTAAAAAACGCACAAAGCTGCCCGAATTCTGAAATGCGATGAAATACTGAAGCGCAATGCGTTCTCATGGTTTCACGCTCAATACCTTTAATCACCTATCACCTTAAGTCAGCGACGGAGCTGTGCAGTTGCTACCTATGGTCAGAAGAGACACCATATTCAGGAACCAGGCATGGAGGTATTCTAAGCATTACACCTTTACAGAGTGGATCAATTTCAGTAGGGTAGAGCCAATTTGGAATATCATCTTAGCTGGTACAATGAATGGTTACTGAGGCCGAAACGTGCATCCAGACATTGGAATGCCCATCTTTGCCACTGAATGCCATATCTAAACAGTTGTTTAAAGCGTCTCATATCATCCAACACTGACTTCCATTCTGTCTAGTGGAAGTGCAGGGCTTGCTTGACTGGGACCCAGCGAGCTATTAACGCCCAGAGTTTCGAAGTTGAGTTGCTGACTGTCCTGAAACAGGGATGTAAGTGTCAGCCAAAATGTCACACACACACTCAACGAAAGTACAGCAGAGTGACTTACAGAGGCTTCGAGGCAAAAGCTGGAAAATAGCATTTAATTCTTTGGCAACCACACAGCACCATGGAATAGTACCGCATTTTTGGCTCCCATTTTCTTTACCTTTTGTTGGTTCTGTGCAAGCTGACTGGGTTGCTGGGTGCTGGAATGATTTTACGCTGGGATTTATCACCGAAACCATCTAGTTACATCCAACGGTGAAGTGATGCTGAAACGCAAGGGTGGTCCTATAATTTTTGGTGCGGTGTACAGCAAAGTGACTAGAATCATTTGAGTGCACAAGTTGAAGTTGTGTTCGTTTTCACATGAAATCCCAACGAATAGCACCGAATTTCAGACCCAAACAGATGGTAAACTGTCCGTACTTGGAGCCAAGCTCCGTGAACAGAGCAGTCTACTGCCAACTTGTACATATTAAGGAGTTTTCGGTTAAAACTTGGTCGCATAAGCTGAGATTCCAGCATGAAATCAGTGATTTCAACTCGCAAGCATGAACAATCTCACTTCTTACTGGTTGCGGCCGCACGGAATGAGTGTGTTAATTCCAACTATTTACCTTGGTTTGTAAACAGGTCCAGGGGTTTAAAGAATGGGGCGACTTGTGAAGACCAGCATTATTTGCAAAAATGGCGGTTTAACAAGAGATCTAACTCGATCTTCGCCGGAGCCACCCTCGACCAGCTTTTTTTGCACAAAGGCCACCACATGCTTCATTTGGAATGATATTCAAAATACCGAGGTATCTTTTCTGACGATTACGTATGAAGTTGACAAAAACTCTTCTTGTTAATGGCATGGAGGTCGTTTACGCCGACCAAGATAACCAAATCGACATCTACCAGTAGTTTTCCATTCACACGGCAACAGTAGAGAAAATGAAAAGGCAGAAGCGCCAGCTTTCTTTTTTGTTTGGTATACGCCACCAGCTTTTTGTTTAAGGGGTTGGAATGAACCTGAGTAAATGGAACATAGATGGTTGTCTAGGCTCTAGCTTTAAAATAATAAAATAATCGTTCAGCTGTAACGTCCTTTCGGTATCTAGCTGCCATGCTACCCGAAGGAAGCACGAGGGCTGAGATACTGCCAGGTTTTCCAAGCATAGACAGGGGAAGTGGAGATGCAGAGGTCGGGTTCGAACCACGGACCTTCCGGTCAGTAAACTCGCCCTCTAACCACTTGGGCCACCTCTCTCTAGCTTTCATTCAGCTACGTGCCTGAGAACACAAGCAATATGCGCTGTACCAAATGTGACAACGGTAACTGACGCTCAATTTACAGTTCTTTATAGCTCACCATTATCCTCAGTATTTTTTGCTCTGTTGATTAGCGATAATAATATGGCAGATGCAGAATAAACTGGATAAATCTGCACGTAAATCTTGAATAGAATAAAGGTGTTTTCATAATTGTACCGTGCGGGCATGAATGCGCACACACTGGTAACCACCACGGAAACACGGTGCATAGCTGCCACATTCATTTCCGAACTGAATCCGTCAATGGAGTGCACACATCCCAACCGGTATTTACCGTGGATGACCAGAAAACCGGTGTCTGGGGGAGGGGAGAGAAACTTCGTCTAGAGCGTTTTCTTTGACTGAAAACGTCATGTTCAATAATAATAACCATTAATAAACCAAAAAACAGCGCACGGAAGAAGCTAACGCGGCTGCATAGAAACGGAGATAACGATGGAAATGAGAAAACTGAGATGGGACCATGAGCACATTGAGCATACGCTGACGGTTAGACATAAGCAGTCGGGCTACAGGTGAAGATAGTTCAGTTTCACTTACTTCCTGAGTATAATATGCCGGAGTACAATCCTTGCAAGCCAAATTTAACTCGACGTGAGAGAAAAACCGCATATCATTGTCACAAACTCGAGATATCCGAGGTTGCCAGCGATTGAACTGGGGGCTTTCGGGTTGTTGAAACACAAAATAGATATGAGCGGGTGGAAGAGAGTGTGGTTTGTTACCGACGGTGGACAGATGGGCTCGGTATCGAAATGCCCGCTTATATTGGATAGGCACAGGGATGGTTTCGGTAAGACGAAGAATACATTCGGGCGCTGGTTGTCGATGGGCGAACTGGAAATCTCGTGATCTGACCGAAATGGGATAGGTTTTAACCAACGTATATTGTGGAAGTTTGTCCGGTTCAGTGGCTACGTATACGTACCTTAGCCCAACAGCTAAGGCCACATGTTTGATCGGGTCACTTCCAGTTACTGGCACTTTGTCAGACTCTTCGGGATTCGGCTCGAATGGGTTTGTGAAAGATGGTGTCCACGGTGATGCTTCCCTTATATTGGTCAAGCTCAGACGCTCACAAAAGCCGTGGTATAGATTATGACAAACGTAGAGTGCGTTCTCGCAAGCAATGCGATCATCATTGATTAGAACAGATTCTCCTGGTCCACGCTGATAAAATACGTAGGATTCAGGAATTCTGGGCACCTCGGATTCGGGGACAGTGGAAGTGGCCCATGCTTTAACCACACTGTCGGTTTCACGAGGACCACAATCGCCTGGTTTATATCCCATCCGAAACAACGTCTGATCAGAGTGGTCACATGGTCCGCAAACTCCACTAGGTGAACAAAATATGGAAAAATTCTTTCGCCCGGTAACTCTCACCGAAAGTGAACGGAGTGTGTGGGCATCAAATTGGTAAATGTGATTCAAACCAGCCACAAGGATAAACTCGGTGGAGTTGGGTCCAAAGATACGATAGAGCAGACGAGTGTTTCTCGGGTCACTTGTGCCCGAAATGGGGACTGAATGAGTTATCTGCAGTCTGGCTATCATTGGGTGTGCACATGAACCACGATATAACAAGAGATAATAGATAAAGATCCAGTAGTGCGATAACATGAACGCTTTACTGTACCAATGCATAAGTAGGTTCAGCAGGCTTAACTCCTAGGTCACGTCGTACGGCATTGCACGGGGTGTGAGTGACCGGCAGGGGGCCAGTTATCGGTATCTAACCATAAGGATTGAAGTAGAAGGCGCCCAACAACCCCCAGTGATAGGAAGATATCTGAAAGATACATAAAGCATTTTAAGCAACGGTAGGCTTTTGTGGAGGAGTTATACGGAAAGGTAACAATTTCCAACGAGAGAACGGGTCAACCTGATATCCGATAAGATGTGTGGAATTCAAGGTGCAGTGAGTGTTGATAGGTTGGCACAGATAGTCATCAATTAGTTGAAAAATCACCAGAGGCTGTTCTGCCCCTACTGAAGACACAAGTAACAAAAGATAGGCTTGAGAACGTGCTTTTTATGAGCCAGGAAACTGGGAGCAACCAAGGGGCTATTATTCAGGGCGAAGAACAATCAATAAAATATAACAGGAGACTCTAGGTGAAAACAAAAACTACGGGAAACCTTACAGACATCAGGATAAACGCTTCAAGTCTATGACCGTTGATTCTTGACACCACAGCATGATCCAGAAGAAAATTGAGTACCGATGAGGGTGCTGAATTTCAGCTATTCGACAACCCTGTCCTGCTTATTTAGTCCAGCCGGTAGAGGGTGATAATAAAATCAATGTGTGAATACGCATTCTGCCAATGGGTCTTATTTTCTATGACTGGACCAGACTGGAGGCAGACAGGTCCGCATTCATTTGACGAAGACGCTGCCGTTACGCGCAAAAGATGTCGTACACGAGGCGTCTGTCGGGTGCGGTTGGGCAAGTCAAATGGTCTTCGAAAGTAAGAACTCACGCAAGATGGATGACATCCACGGACTGCGCTAACTAATCGCACACTTCGGATACCGGCGGACCGCCTGTCTGATCGCGTATACCCAAAGATTTGATTTCTTGTGAAACATCACAACGGAAAAACATTCGTAGAAATTCATTCTGAGTGGATTTCCGGGGGAGGGGGGGAAACTGACCTAGAAGTTTAGTGTAGTGTAAACACAGTTGCTAGGCACCCACGAGAGATCTTTATAATGTATTACAAACATTGCCCTCCTAAATGACAATCGTTCCTCAATTAGGTCCAGGCCAACCGCTTATAGAAACCACTCCAGAGATACAGAAATTTACAATGGTTAAATTGACTGTTGGTTGTATCGCGACCCGAACATCCCGCGGTTTAAATTCAATGGGTTTCGTAATTTTGCAGCTGTCTATTATTGCACAGTACACCTATCACTTTTTTACCCAACAAATGTTTTATCCATGAAAATTTCACCTCCTCCCACTTGATAGTTACAGCCAACTATTCTACACCCGAGCAATAAATGTCGTTTACCCAGTCGGGTGCCACATAACCAGTTTCTGTTTCGGTTTTGATGTAAAAGTGGCATCATATAAAAAAAATATGGTACCACAAACTGACAGCTGATAACAGGTCTTTCGAAAGCGTTCAACGGATCTAGCCACCTGATCTTTACCGTAATAAGACCAAGAGGAGTTAACAATTGAAGGTGGGCCTTGAGGGTGCTTTCAACGGCAGGTCTTTCAATTGCTAAGTACGTGTCAGGTTACAGCAGCTGACAACTAGAAGTGGAATGCATTTTACAAAAGAAATAAGTACTGTTCAGCAGTTGGGCACACGATAGAGCTTTTTATTACAAGGAAACGTTGACCTACAAGGTGACCCCTAGAATCAAGGGGCCAGTAAAAAATAAACGTGAAAAGAGACACCGGAGGAGAAACGTAGGCAGGGTAGCAAACACGTGAACACATAAAATGAAGGGAAACACAGGAAGATTGGAAGTATGACTTCTACAGTTTGATTGCTGCAAAGACCGAAGAGTGAAGATCAGTCCGACAGTCAGCAATGGAAAGTTGGGGGTAGTGGATGGTTTGGTAAAGGCAAGTGAAGCAGTAAAAAATAGAGAAATACAGGCAAGCTTTAAAGAACATCGAGCGATTGGTAAGTGGAACACGAAGGGTGGTGAGAGAGAGAACAGGGAACGATATCAGCCTCATGTTTTCGCTCGTCTGCTCTGTTATATGCAGCGAACGAGGCTGTCACCAAGCAACACCGGTGTCATATGGATGCACCTTTATTTCTGCATGTTGTGGTTGTTTATTGTGCGAAACGCAGTTAAGGTCATTCGTCTTTCTTGATTATTTGCGCCCCATTCACCACACATCCGGTACATTAAACAAGGTAGCTGCTCAATCTTCATTTGGTAAGCAGAGAAATCCTAAAACATCATGCAGAGTTTTAAAACGCTATTAATGCCAGTGCGTTAATCCACGTATGAGCCATCCTTAACGAGCGGTGTACAAAGGTCACGACTGCGTGTTCACCATGCCGATTAGCACTCTCAGATTGGTTACGCTTTCAAGACGTGCAGAAAGATTATATGCGAAATTTCAGCAGCGTTGGTGGAAATGGAAGTCCTCTGCGCAGACCAAAATGCCAGAATGAGCAACAGATGAATTGAGAGGAAATTCGCCTGACCGAAAGTTTCGGTGGGTAAGATTCCTCGAAAACCAGAGACTTGCTGCAATCTTTGTTCATTAGTGCGAGTCTAAATTCGTTGAGAGTCTTAAACAAACGTGACAAATAGCTCAAATATAAAAAAATCCGCACCATGCATTTGAGGGCCAGGAATGTCACACAAATGCTACATGAATACGAAAATCATTTGATTGACAAGAACAGAACAGTATCGAATGATATAAACATCACCAATGGAAGAATCTAAGTCTAGTGGCAATGCTATCTGGACGGTTCGGATAGGGAAACTCTGGGGAAATCATACTATTCTAAGTCATAATATGATACGTTTTATGGTTTGAAACTTTCTGTGGTACAATAAATATCCATTGGTTAGGCGAAAATAGAAACTGTCCAAAACGCTCTCGCGAATGGCGATCACAAACTTTCGAAACAACAACTGATTGTTTAGCCTAGTTGCTTCAGTTTTAACATCCTCCAAGTGAGGCATCAACCAGTACTCATGGATTTGGCTTACGCTAAAATTATGCACGTCGGATTCTTTTATCCTTCGAAGGATCACCTTCATCGGTGTGAATTTATTATGCGGAACACCGTTGAAATTCACACCACAAACGGCATTTTCGAAGACATCTTAATAGTTTATAAGGGCTTTGTGCGGTCCATTGATTCTATGGGTCGGAGCATTCGTTGGCCGAAAAGTCTGGGGTCGAGAAATCCAGGGTCTGCTGAAAATTACGGTTCACGTAACGTGAACCCAGCGTGAACTTCATCGCTGTGAACATCAATCAGGATTCCATGCTGGTCACACACAACGACCACATACCAACTTGGACATTTCTGCACTCGTAGACGGTGCTTTTACTTAGTTACATCTGTGAGTGTCTGAAATTCTACAGGGAATTCACAGCTCACTCACTGTAACTTCCTCATCGTCAACATTACCTAAAGTACCCGCAGTCGATGTGGTCACCGGAAATGGCAACGCTGAACGACATCTTGTTTCGGGGTCCACACCTCATCAGATTACACCGTAAAGTTCCAGTCTAGCCACCAATTATTTTCGGGATACGTTTTTGCCTTCAGAATATAAGATTCTAGCTAAAGATTGGAAGATTAAATCTTCAATGTTGCTCAACCCATGAAAAAAATCGTCCAGCTATAACACCCTTTCGGTGCCTAGCTGTCATGCCACCCGGAGGAAGCACGAGGGCTGGGATACTGTCAGGTTGCCCAAGCCTAGACAGAGGAAGTCGAGAGGCAGAGGTCGAGTTTGAACCACGGACCTTCCGGTCCGTGCTCTAAACACTGAGCCATCTCGCCATCAACCCAAGAAGCCTGTACTCGGCCATTTTCTGTACTGGAAACTGGAAAGACGGACGGGAGGTAGATTTCCGGGAAATGAAAAAGGTGACGGGCAAATATAACGGAGGAACGATTTGCGCCCTCCTTTGGCCTCAAAGTTATATCGCTGATCAACTTACGATGTTGCCATCAGCAATTCTCTATGACAGCCTAGGATCGGAGTATAATTGATTTCTGCAATAATGCGAATCCTTTCCGACTCTTTTTGGCCAACGCAGTTATCCGGCAACACTCCGGGGACTTTTGCCAAAAATTATAGACACGGTGGAGGGTGTCACAGCTTACAGAAATGGTATTGTGGTATACGCCAAAACAAAGCAAGAAGAAGAACGGAGATTCAAAAATGCGTTCCAGAGAGGAAAAGTTCGGACTAAAACTCAGTAGCGAGAAGTGCCAATTTGTCCGCCCATCAATTGTGTCTCGACCATAAAGCAGAAAAATAATTCTGACCCGAGGTCAAGGAGATAGTTGCGGCCAGTTTTGAGCCTCATACGGTAAGACGTGAAAAATGTGTAGCATGATCCTCCGAGAATGTGTTTTCACTATTTCATTTTCAACCAAGCCTTGAAGGCGAAGGCATGATCAGTTTGTTCGGAAATTGGGTAGCTGCGCTTTGAAGATGATAGCTTTGATGCACGAGCGCCACTGACTGCGCGATTGGGCCATTTCCGTCAATGTCGTTAACTACTGATGATTTGAATCCCGGGGTTCCCATCCAAGAAGACGCAGTTGCCGAGCGGACTAAGTTTACTGGTTAGTTTTCGTACTTCCTTGCCAGGTCATACACTGTCCACCTTTCGGCAGTGAGTCACGAATACGCCCCATCCGTAACTGATGGCGATGTGATCAATCTGGATCACGGTCCATCTATGGCTCGTGCTCTAAGAAGCGGGGTGGAAAACGCAGCTTTATTTGTAGATGATGGCTCCCAGTACCGCAACATAAAAGGCTTCATCTACTACTCACGGAACTCCGATTAATTACTCGATACTCGTTAACGCACGGTTTCTGGTATTATGGACGATTATGTACAACCAACGCTTATCATTCAGAGTAGGGACCGGTTATCAAGTAGTTGAAGGGAGTTGACGTCTTTGCAGCGGCACTGTAAGACCACGCTAACAACCATTAGGTAAACAGAGGCGTTTACCTCTATTGAAATGCGTTTGTGCCACCAAATATGATGCAGGTAGGCAAACACTGCTAGCTTCATGATCTCTGTGCATTAACTTTACCTGTCAAAGTGCACCGACGGCCCGTACGGCTGCCAAGACAAGCCATCGATCAGCAAAGCGATGGGAAACCCCGAAGTATGACCGCATAAAGCGTAAAGCATGAAGAAAAACAGGGGCCATTTCCAATGACATATTTGGAGCAACTAGTTGGAGAATGATCAGCGATTAGGGAGCAGAATTACCGACCGGTTGGTTCGCGGCTCGATACCAACCCTGACTTTTCAGCAGCAGCTACCCGTTCTTTGGTAACCTGGCAGTATCTCAACAATCGTGCTTCCTTCCAGTTGCACGGTAGATGTGCACCGAAGAGGTGCTACAGTTGAACTACTGTTATCAGTGGAGGGAAATAGCCGCAAAATGACAAAACAATGTTATTCACATATAAAAGCCCACTACTCCTTCAGATGTGACTTCGAAACCTGGTCACCGTCGGTTGGACAGTGTATTCCATGACGTCAGTGGCAGAAATAGATAAAAAGGAGTACAGAAGCTAACCTTAGTGAATCATCATCATCACCATGGACAGAACATTAGCGTTCAACAATGATCCTTCGTTGCCGTACAACCATGATTTATTTTAAAGCCTTATTGTGAAGAAAAGAATACAGGTGAAAGAGAAGGGACTACAATCATTCCGAGTTGTCTACACCTCCAGACATTCATTCAGGCAATCAGGATGGAAAGTGACAACAAGAACGCCACTGACATCGATTAACAGCCATAATTTGCAGCGTCTCAGACCAGGCGCAATGGGATCACGCGGTCCCCATACTGAACGGCGAGTAGCACCGACAGCACCCAAAAGTTTCATACCCCTCTGCTGACTCAAGGGTTGGCCACCTCTCTGCTTCCGCCACTCTGAATTGGTAACGGAAAAACAGCACTCCATTCGACAAACAATGGTTCACCAAACGCAACACCTGTTCCAACCAACGCAACTTCTGGTGCTGGGCACATTCCTCAATGGAAGTCCCCGTTGCACAACCGAAAACTCGCTTTATAAGTGCCTCGTTACAGACTCTCCGACACTAACCCATACGAGTTATGGTTCTGAGACAACGGTGGTCAGAGAACTCGTGTGAGTTCTGCTGCTCGAACAGGTCAAATCTCAAAGCCATACAATAAACCAGTCTGCACTGTAGCCTGCCGCTTTGACGCTATAGATGTCTCAAATTAGCAAACAGGATCCGATCCCTGCAGATTCGTGCACTGAACTAAACTACCACACTAAAATCAGAACTAATACAACTTCCAAGATACGTAAAAGGCTCCACATCTTCGACTGCCTCTCCCTGGATTGTAAGTGGCATGTTCAGTGACTGCATTTCTACGAGCATGACCTTAGAATTTGCGGGTGCAAATTGCATATCAAAGGAGGGGATGATTTTAGTCAGTTCAGCCAAAAAACACTTGCAACTTCTCGTCCTCGACGACGAGAACGACACCTCCTGCACATTCCAGATCGACATGGTTTTCGTCACAGGCTATTTGAACTCCGGGGTTTTTGAAGGCCTTCCAGCGTTCGTCTCATTATCTCATCGATCACGAAATTAAATAGAAATGGAGAGAGTGGGCACTCCTGACGGACACCGCTTTGTGAAATGAAGCTTCGGGCATTACCGGATTTCTGGGTCTCTTCCATTTCCTTAGCTTCCCGTGTCCACCACACTTCACGGTCGGCTCGCACGCTCCCTTCCACTTGACGTCTGGTGATTCGTTGCGTCGAGTTATGTTGGGGGCCGGCTGCGATACTTCTTCGAGATTTAAGCAATGCAACTGTTCGATCTGATATCCAGTGCTTGAGTGAGCCTGTTAGCGCCGTGCCACAGAAAAAACTCCCAGCATTGTGCAAAGATGTGGCAACCTCGTCCGGTATGGATTCACAACTGATGGTGGAGCACTTGGAAGAGACTCTAGAAGACGATTCTGGTAACTTTGTATAACATCCAAATCTGCCAGTCTTTCAGTTGCCGGGCGGTTTTTCTGCGCCTTACGCGGGCCTGGAAGACGAAAGAAGTGGCAACTCCAGATGAGCGCGTGATCAGAATCCAGAAATGAGCTCCAAAACGACCGACAGTCCGCTATTGATCCTCGCCATCGGTAACTAATGGTAATGTGATTTATTTGAGTTCGCGACCGGCACGCCTTTGGAGGACATCATGTGGCCGGACAACTCCGGCTAGTTCGGAAGTTAGTAATGCATAAAAACAGTCTGCGGTCAGTACACAGATAAAGTAATCGCTCAACATTGTCCGTACGTACCGAGTCCAATCCATTTCGACCTCCCAGTTGTGTCTCAGATGCTTTAAACCTGCCCACTTGCGCACTCACAACTCCGGCAACCACCACGATCGCCGAAAAAGAGCATTCAGGGCGTCGTAAAACCTGTCTTTGACGGCGTCGGAGCTACAGTCAGTTGAGGCGCAAACAGACATGATAAACACATCGAGCAACTTCCCGCTTGTGAGACTCCTTCACAGACGTTACCAGACCAACCGCAGAGGCGACCACAAACGGGTATCCAGTCAAGTATCGATCCTTCCGCTCGGTGACTTAGGACGACACCAACACCTGCACATTCTGCCATAGCAGCATCTAGCTCGCTAGAGGTGCGTAACCGGAAACAAGTGGAGAGTGATGGGGCAGTTAGCTCAACCACTGTGGTTGCATCTGTAATTCTTGTTTCTGAGACACAGCAAATAACAATGTCAAGCGAGTCCAGTGTGAGAGCAACAGAAGCTTGTTGACCCAATTGCTTCAGAGTGCGAACACTTAAGGAGGTCAGATAGACTGGGCGTCGAGGCTTGAAGATTGATTTCGAGATGCCTGAGGATGTCGGCGCCGGATGACGCGTTGATGTTGCTTCCAGAACCATGCAGGACGGAGTCATCAGTCTGAAGTGCTGGGCCTACAAGGAGAGAGTTATTAAGAGACTGAAGAGAGGGGACAAAAAGTATGTGGGACAGAAAGAAAGGAGGCGTCAGCAGTAGCCGTATGCAGCAAGTAAGGCGACGCGGCTGACGGCACCATACGACGGCCGATGTGGCATGAGTTCATTATTAGACGTAGATATCATGGTTGTATGTGAGCTTGGATACTGTCAAGGCGCCCACACCGAAACAGGAAGACGACTAAAGTCTTCAACCAAAAACTTTGGCTCAAAGGCCTGCCGCGAGGCAGCGGTATTTAGCTGGAAATGCAGGAACATTAGCGTTTCTACGGAACACGTCGCCACACATGCTCCAAAACCCGACTTGGAGCACCAGGAGAGTGTGGTTGTCAGACCTCTAGCCATTGACTAACCTGGTATGAGAGATTCTGCGGGTGTCGCGCGGACACCCTCAGTATAGCTCAATGGGTCGCCGAGGTACACAAACCGTCACACCACGTTAAAGTTCACGCCTGGTGAAACCCACTAGCTGTAAGCTTCAAGAGCAATCCAGAAGCTAAGTGGTTGCAGAATGACCAATCTATCTATTAAGTCGAAGCCAAAGGAAATCGTGAGTGATGGTCGACGGTACGCGTGGCGCTTCTCTAGCAATTGACATGATGTAAAAGTGCGGTCAATGCGTGCCACAACTGGTCGGAATCCCGTTGGATGCTCTCAGGTTCGATAAGGTTAGCTTCGCAGCACTACGGAGGATACCAACCGCGTTGTAACTATGCTGGGGATTAGACTTCTCTGAGCACAGCGGTCGATTCAGACACCTTGCGAACAAGGACCGTTGTCTGGAGTGAGTACTTCTTAGAACGCGAATACTCGTCGCCGTATTTAAATACTGCTGGTAGTAGCCAATTCGACCAGATGGCCGAAGAAGAACATACTAGAAATGGAAATATAAAGTCGCAAACCATGGCTTACGTTGAAAAGGTCAGAAAGAAAAGGCGGTCAACACGTCGAATCTTGTTGAACATTAGTTACTATACTATCTTTGGTCTTTGATCACCTTACTAGCAACCGGTTTCTTGGATCCGTTCGGCATGAAGTGAGGCAGTTGCTGAATACTGTAGGCTTCAACAGAGTCATCCTTTTCCAGAGCTTTCTAGTCCCATCAGGTCTCTCTGTCCGCAAGCTGGCTCCTGCTGACGTCCAACGAACCTCATTGAATCGTGCCCCCAAAAGATATAAGGTGTCGCATCAAAGATCGACAATCTCTCTTTCAAACTTCAGTGTTCATTTGTTGAGCGTCGTCAGGCCCCTATGCCCGACCTGAAGCTGCCGGCTGGTTGCGCTGATCGAGCTTCAATAGTGCCATGAGCCGGAAGGCTGCACTGGCTAGAACTCAGTTCAACCATGCCAGGAAGACTAACGGAGAGCAGCCAGATGAAAAACAGGGAGCCCCCGTACCGCGAGAAATCGTATTACGGGGCAACCTAGAAGTAAAGCTTATTGACTTCTGGGACAGGAGTGCGAAGGCAGTAAGGCGTTTCCTTCGGGCGACCAGCATGTCCATATTTACGGAAACAATGGTGCTGGCTTCTCCCGAAG
Source organism: Clonorchis sinensis (assembly GCA_003604175.2). NCBI lineage: Eukaryota > Metazoa > Platyhelminthes > Trematoda > Opisthorchiida > Opisthorchiidae > Clonorchis > Clonorchis sinensis. The sequence continues at coordinate 188,527,627 of CM030369.1, read as the reverse complement.
AAGGACAGGTTAGAAAAGCCCGACCCTAAAAACCACACAAATCGCCCAACGGTTAACAGTGATAACTGGCATATTACTTAATACGGTCGAAATAATTTTCACACCAAGAGGCACCTGCTGTGCGCAGCCACATTAGGAGTCAGACGGCTATTCGCCATTCCTGTGTCCTCAGGCCAGGCCAATACCTTGCAGCCAATTGGGAAAAACCATTGGGTCATTGGCCCCGGACAAAGTCTCTCAAGAAAACTCTAATCCTCGCCGTCATCATCATTATCACTGATAGCAATGAACTAGTGGTACATACTGGTGCTTAACTGTGAAACAACCGGATGGAAGAAGGCTTTAGTAGAAAGTGTAAAGACAAAGGAAGATTAAGACTTATTGCGAAAAAGCCCCATGTCCTTAAGGAAAGCTGCCAGGAACAAGATTCCTACACGCTCGAACAGCATGAAAATAAACACACCTAAGCTTATGCCAGAGTGAGGTGCCATCACAGGGATCAACCCAGCTTTCTTGGGGAACCCCACACGAGTTAAGCTCAGAGCAAAACAACAACCGAATTATAGCTAAGCAGTCCGACTGTGAAATGACAGCATGCGCGCCATTGTGATCGGTTTCGTGTTGTGTCCCGCAGGGTTTCTACCCATCTGAGAGCAGAATCACGTGGGCCATAGCCAGGAGGGCACGAAGGTGTCACAGCACTCAGTTCGACGTTGACCACTTTCATTTTACGCTGTCATGTCATGGTCTATTATTCGCAAACCTCTCGTTAAAAATCGCTCGGAACAGAAAACAAGGCTTTCTTTGGTAGACAGTTGTTGGGCCTACATACGCCCCAGCTACCTAAGCCTAAAAGACTACCAAGTACCCGCTTACGCACCATTTCACTACGGACTCACCAAAACCAGCTCACTCTTGATAGGCTACGGAGACGCCGGTGATGAAACACTTGAAGACATCTCAGGTCTTCCGATCGGAAGGACCAAGTCTCACAACCACAGGGTAAGACCACTCTTGCAGTTGCTTTATATGTGCGGCCCTTTAGCCTCAGCAAAGTTCAATTCTGATACCATAAATGACGAAATTGACAAACGCTGCTCACGCCTTGATTATCAGTGCGTTAATTCCATCTGTTACAGTACAACCACGGGTTGTGCAGAAATCAAGATATGTGAACCAATGAACAAGCTCAAACTCACTCTGGAGTCTCAGAGAGGCAAAATCGGGTGAGAAATCTTGAAGTAAGACTTTGCAATCTGAAGGTGTAAAATACAGGCCAAAACATGGCATCGCCTCTGATATTCTGCTTAAAGTACTTTGCGCGGACAAATGATCGTCGAACGATAAAACTAGCCTACCTGCATAACCCAAATCCACTAATCTTCTTTCAGGCATGATTTTGAAACCTTGACACACGGTTCCTTGGAGTGTGCACTCCACGGTGATGTCGATAACAAAATTGAAGAAAAGAGGAGAGAGGGAACAATCTTGACGAATTCCACCAATTATCAAGAGAATTCTGGTCAGTTCTGTGTGCGCCCAACCGGAGGTATGGGAATGAAGAGCACAAAGAATGTTAACGAAAGTCAAGGGCACCCTCTAGCCAAGAACATTAGGGAGGGCTAATCTATCTAGATTTGAAATTCCTTTTAAAGTCGAGGAAAACTGCGATTGTTGGTCAGCGGTATAAGTGACGCTGTTTCGGCACCTGACACAATGTAAAGATATGTTCAACGCACCGACTTCCAGACCAAAATCGCACCAACCTTCGCGTTCCAAACTTTTGAGTCAAAGGTTAGGACAGGAGTCACCAAACAAACCCTGTCGTCTCCCGCTGCCTTGTGGGTCGGACTTTTGAGTCAAATGCGCAAGGTTGGAAAACTCAACCAAACTCCAGTCTTTGGCCTGGGCAACCGGGACGTGTCAGTCGCTCTTAGTTCTTCATTTACCCACTACTCCACACAAGTCCCTCACCCAAGTCTTTCCGTCACCTAGTTGTCAATCACGCAACCGTTACTCCGTATCCAAGTTCGCCCAGTAAAATAGCTCAATGGAAATCCTTATTAACCTCAAAGGACCTGTTTCACATCGCAGTCTTCAACATCATCATCTTCATCATCGACAGTATGACACCAACGTTCAACACCGATGCTTCACTGCCGTACAGCCATGATTTATTTGAAAGCCTTATTGTAAAGAAAAGAATAAAGGAGGATGGAGAAGGGACTTAGTGCTAGCTTACTACAATCATTCCGAGGTGCCTACACATTCACTCAGGCAATCTGAATAGAAACTGACAACAAGAACGCCACTGACATCGGTTGGCAGCCATATCTTGCAGCGTCTCCAACCAGACGCAGTGGGGATCACGCGGTCCCCATCCTGGAAGGCGAGTAGCACCTACAGCACCCAAGCGTTTCGTTATCTCTTCCATTCCCCTCTGCCAGGTCAAGGATTGGCCACCTCTCTGCTTACGCCACTCTGAATTTGGCATGGAAAACAACACTCTCTTCGGCAAAGCAGCATTCCACGTTCGTACCTCACATTGTTTGCGATGAACCCAGACTCCTCGGGTTTTATTCCTGATGGTCTTGATGCAATGGCTCGTGATATTTATGACGTAGAAGTCGTTCTTAGCCGCCGGGCTCTGCGACTTCCTGGAATGGATTGTAGTGGCCAGTCGATTTTGCGCTGACTAGTTGACTCGAAAAGTGGATATCAATGCACCTAGATTCGTTAGAGGATGTTTGTTGTGTTCCAACAGATGGTAGCTCTGTGGCTCAGAAAAAATTCTACCAAAGTTTTCATTCGCTGCTTCGGTCAGCAAGAAATACAAACATCGTAATTCCGAGGGACGATATAAAGGTCCTCGACGGCTGATTAATCCCGGAAGAGGCCCGTCTGCGTACCTGAGTCGAGATTGATGCTCTCCACACAGATAATGGAGAGGAGCTGCTTCCGTTATGTTCTGAACTTCATATGTTTCTACACAGTAAGAACGCTCGGCACAAGCGCTCACACCGTGTTAACTGGAGGGCTCAAATGCAAAAAGAGTCCTGGACTCACTTAGACCGTACAATCGGCTACCGGTAAAGAGCTTCAATAAAGATAGTCGTGCAACTTGAGTTTGACCTAAGCACTGTGCGAAGACATACTAAATAAATTAAATCCATTCAGCTCATCACCTGCAAAAGGTCTCCGTGGTTTTACAGTATCTAGTATTCCGCTGAAAAACTACCCAAACTCGAAGTGCACAACAGTGTAAATGGAGATTTGTACGACGATTGCAGAAAGGTGAATGGTGGACCATCAGTAGTTCATACTTAAAACAGCCAGCCACAAAAGACCGTGATACTGCCCGTAGATCCCTCAAAAACAAGGAGCGTAAGGATGGACAGAGAGCACCGGTGGATTGCAAGTAGAGAAGGCTTTTGCAACAAAAACAGCCGCACCCGGTCCAGCTAATCTGATCAACTGGTCCTAGCAGAGTGACAGTTAGCGGAACGATCTCCAAAAGCGGTCCCTAATTCATCCACAGAAACGGCCTGGACACACTTTGAAGAACAGTTCAGCTGGATGCATCAACTCAACTTATGGAAGGACCAAACGAAGCCGAGTAAAACGTGGATATCGAAATCGGAATTTCAGTACTCGAATTTATTGCAGCAGCCTGTTCCAGGTGTTTTGCATCCTGCACTATTCAGTGGAAGTAGCAAGACCGATGTGGTTGGCCCGACGACTTTCCTCCAGCATATCTAGAATGAGGAAAGAATACCGAAATACTGGAACCCCCACGGTGATTCTCATATTGAAAAGGGCTAAAGAACGTTGTACGAAGAACAACAATTCATCACTCTAGTGGCCATGACTGTGAAGGAGTTCTGTGGCACTATTCTACGAAGGCTGATCCATCATCGGGGGAGTCAATCCACACTCGCGTCCCGACCACGCAATAATCGGGCAGCAAGGCAAAACGTAACTAACCGCTGCAGAGAACCAACTCATCCAACTTATAGGATCTGGTACGAGTGAGAGAGCTGACCTTGACGGAACAAGTGTCATCAGACACAATCCGATAGATATAGTGACCAGAACAGGGCGGAAGGTGCACCCTGTGGTCTACTAACCCCACTGTGCACACTCGAAGAACCGAAAGCACATGACCGCCAACCGCCACAAACTACGAGGGCCATATTTATTATTCGGTACAACCATATGAATTTTATGGAAGGCATTTTTTCCTCACGTTAGACGAGGTGCCGTTCAATAGTATGTAAACGAAGAAAGAAACTGCCGTATGCAGGCTCTCGGAGAAGCCGTAACTCTTGAAATTCCCCACGATTGAAGCGAGGACAGAGGGGTGCGAATATAAATCCAGAATCACGTCACTCCAGGAAGTTCAAGCTCAAGTTGGAGCTGAGGCATATAGATCATAAGTTCATCTGAGCACTTTCCATGGATCATCGGTGACACCCACCACATATCTAGTGTCCGGGCAGTTGATACTGGAAATGGTACGAGACACCAGCAATCGATATGGCGTATGGTGAAGGAAGTAAAACAGGATTAGTTCTTTCTCCACCCTGAGGACGTGAACAGCGGATGTTGAACGCAGAATGAACAGCACATGGTGCGCAGAAAATCATTTCGTTTTTGAAATTCGCGCAAATAACAGGCACTCCCCTTAGGGCATTTAGTTCAATCATCGTGTCCGGCAGATTCGATCGGTCCAACAGGTTCAAGAGGATCCTCCCGGGTAGGAAGACGGACATGCATACTGATCGGCGCTGTGGGTCAGAACGTCTACCCATGTTACAGCGTCGTGGTTCCTCCTGTAGTTTAGTAGCACCAGTTCATCCGATAGGCACACGTGATATAAATATGCTGCAAAAAACCGCTGTCTCAGGTTTGGATGCTAGGGAAGCAAGTGTGGTGATCGATATAAAAACGTCTCAAAATACTCTTAAACAGGTCTCAGATATACCTCTAGGTGCTCTCAGAAAATGGTTGCTTCGTGCACCAACTTTATAAAATGAGAGTAGTTGTCATACAATAAACTGCGCACTCTAATCCTGAAAAGCATCATATCGTGCCAGTTCAGTGCATCGGGAAAATTGTATCGGCACATCCTTGTTTAAGGAAGATAGAAGTGGGTGTCTGATTATTTCAAAGGTCCATGGGGAGATCCCCAGGCGTGTTTAATAGTCTGCGCATTTGGGGACCGCGCACTTTTTTCGGCACACTCGATGTTGTGCACCAGTTCAAGAAGGCTGCCAAATGCAAAAGAGGAACAACGCTGTGCCGTCTATTTTTGACCGGGAGGCGTTTCAGTTGGTTCAATTAGCCAAAAACGTGGCTCGGAACCTTACTGCCCACAGGTTCGACTCCGGGTGTGTTCGATATTGCATGCACGATTGGAGAGAGGCCAGCGATGAAGGAAAACAGTGCCCCTCGCCGGAGTCCCAGCTATTTTTGTGTGGACATTATACATTTCCAAGTGTTCCAAGATGAGCATTATGACGTGGAACAGCTGACTTTCCGAAGGATTCTTAGGAGCAGGTGAGTTCATAACATAGCGTGCGGCGGCCATCGCATTACGGGATGTTCACTGCGTATTAAGAGATCCAGGGAGACAGACGGTTCCCACGACAAAACTGGAGTGTCTTGATGAGGCAGTGTTGTCATCCGTTGGAGTTGCCAGTTTGTGGAAGGAGTGTCGATGCCCGAGGCAGGAGTGCTCCTGGTCCTCCAATTGATGCATGGTGCGATAAAGTTTCTGATAATCAAGCGATGTCGGCAGGAAAAGGTTGTGAGTGTAACGGAAGGCGGGTGGGGTGATAAAAATAATGACAATAATAATAAATTCGCCAATCTAGCTTCGCGGATTTCTCTAATGCTACGTTGAGCTCAAAACAGGTTTCCGTTTTTCCTGCCTCCTGCGTTTGGCTATATCCCCTATGAGGGTTTAACAAGCCTCCCGGGAGTCCGTGAAAGGCCTATCGGTTGCTCGCCAAACTTGCTTCAGTGGCAAATATCTCCTCCGGTCCCACTTTATTATCGTCACCGCTGACCACGAGCATTCCATTTCTCCTGGAGTAGTCGCCTCAACAAAGCATCTTCTTAAGGCAGTTGTTATTTGGTTAACCGTTGGCCCAACTCATCACCCAAACTTACTTCAATTTCCACAGAATCCTCTGGGGCGTCACCAATCAAAAGTAATCAGGGTGATGTGACCCACAGGCACGTTCATAAAACACCACCCACATCGCCAGATGGCGCAAAATAGCCTACAGCCCGAAGATGTTCCCCTGTACCCAGGGCCCTCTGTTCGGAACTAATGAGCGTAAAGCCGGCTGCTTCCTCCCAAGAAGCTTATGATGTCTCCGAGACTTGAGGGATCCTTGATGAACAATACTAAAATTTTTCTCCTCTATCCCCCAACCGACCCTCACAAACTCAGCACTCTCCCTTATCTACCACATCACGAACCTCCGTTTCTTTTCCTGTGCACGTTCTCCCACGTTCACACGGCGGCTCACGTATGAGTCGTGCATTCACATTCGCCTTAGTGTTTTAAAAGGACGCACGGCAGCTCTGACGCTTCACATTTTTTAACCTATCCTCCTCGCTGAACTTCCTTCTTCTGCAAGTTCAGCTGGATGATTTCGACCTCCAAACTTATACGGTCCGTCGTTTGGAGCCTAACGCAGACAAAGAATATTGCTACCTACTGATTGCGCATGGCCGGATGTGCGTGCAACCGATCACCCTGTGCTCTGTGTAAATTGGAGGTAAACAGAGCAGCGGATAAACGTGGAAAGCTGACTCTTAAGCAATAAACAAGCCCAACTTGTGGCCTAATGTCATCGTTTCGGTTGGATAAATCCAGGCTATTGGCTCCAGTGTTCTTCCAACGGATAAACTGGAGACCCGCACCGGGCAGTAAATACCTACATTGCAGTTTTATTTTATTTTATTTGTGGGCCTTCTTTTGATCGTTTGGGTAACTGCAGAACATTGTTGTCTGCCAGTACACCACTGGTGTCGTAAATTGACATAGGCTTGCTTTGTGAGCGCTACCACTTCAGGGCGGTAGATGAGGTGCCGCATGATTTATTGTTGTATTTTGTGTGGACGGAAGTTACATAAACCAAGGGTACACTGTTTTTAACCCCAAAATGATTAGAAAAATTCTTGGTGACCTTGATACAAAAGACAAAAGTACGTACTGCCGGGTGAAGGATACAGCACTTGTTAGATCTCTTCTGTGCCCAATGTGGGACAACCGATTAATCAATAAATTCATTCTAAAAGCGTTAAAAAGCTAGACGATTTTAAATGAGTGGTACCAAAACCAAGTACTCACTAGGAGGAAGAACTGGACCCCCTGGAGGAAGTTTGCACAGTAAGCGTTAAAGTGCCGCCGGAGAGGTGCAATAGCTTAGAAATTGGGATAATACATACCTAGGTGGCAAAGCAAACATGGATAGGTGAGAAGCAAATTCACCCCAAAACAGGTAGTACACAGAAGTAGGTTGTATTGGGAACATTTTCTCACACGTGGGTGGGGGCGTCCTATCTCGGACACTGCGACAGGAAACTGTTCAAACTGCAGGTAAAGTGCAAGGGGTACTCTAGGAAACGTAGACCTAGGAACGTTTCTGAGGATGGAAGTTGACCAGGCTTACGAAAGTGCCGCCGAACGCAACGGCGGTGGAAGCTAAATCAATGCGGACACCAGGCCAAGCCAGTCCTTACGTAACTCAGACAGCCCGTTTCAATGGTGTCAGAAATCAGCAAAGAGGAAGCGAGGCCGATAAATAATCCATTGCTAACTCAAGCAGAAAGTCCATCGGGCAGCAAATGCAACTTGAGCGCGTTGATAGACAATGAATAAATGCCGTTCACGAAGCGGGAGGGTGGACCTGGTATTATGGCATCGTTGTGCCCACCGGATTTAAAATAATGATAAGCTCGTTTTTCACAAATAATTTGCCACAAAGCAGGCAACCTGTCGGAACTAGTGCCAGTATTTGTGATCAACACAGCATCGCTAACAAACAGGTAGATGCAGAAACCAGAAGATTGGGAGGAAAAGAGGTTAAGTTCGATGCACTGATCATGAAATTAGTCCCAAGCAACACAACACGAAAGGGTGCGAAGATGCCGACTCCTCAGTTCTCATGATCGGAGGCTTTCAGTGCATAGAAGAATACAAGATGGTACATGCGTGATGGTAGCCTTTTCGAATATATGTGGTCTCCGCAATAGCATCGGTAAGCTGCAACAAAAGGAAGAGACTTGTCTGATACTACTCAGTTCCACAATATGCAGTGCGTAGGGCTGATTGGGGAAGCAAACTGGTCGAGAGTCTGCGCCTTCGCTCAGGGCACATTTACAGCATGTCTGTTTAGGTGGCCTGCAGCCAGGGTCGTGAGCCTTGGTACATTTGGGGAAAAGGAAATAGGCTTTGTAGGTGTTTACGGTTGTGGGCAGGTAAAGTAGGTAAAGTAGGTAAAGTATGACGCTTTTTGGACAAGCTGGTTACTACTTTATCGACTAAATCAAGAGGGTTGAGTACCAGAAAATTTAGTGTCCCCACCTTCAACCAGCAGATAGGGGTTACAAATTGCGAAGGGCCGTCTACTACCTGCTCGGTAATGATTTACCCCACTTTGTCCACATGAGGTGGACATCATCCTGATTTCAGTGGACCAGACAACCGATAATGCGAATGATAGCGTTGTACAAGCTGCTGGACTTGGACACATACCGACGAGTGGGTGAAGTGCGTATCATTAGTAAGCTGGGAACGCGAATGTATCAAACGTAAATGGCGTTGAGTAAAAGATGGGACAAGCAGACCAAAGCTGGAATTGAAGAATAGTTTCAAGGCGATGGGGGCAAAAAACTGCAGATTACGTTCAAGCTTTAAAAGGCCACAACAATACCAACGTGGAAGGAACTCGTGCATTGCTTTAAAGCGCTAGGTTAAAAGTCTATGCAAGCTGCGTCACTCGCGAAAAAATGTAGAAATTCATAAGCGCCCCCACAGTAACTTTAAGAGGTGCGGATTGCTGAGAAGACAGGTGCTAAGAGAAATGGGGTATATGGAGGAGTAAGGGAGAAGGTGAGTGTCGTGGCGGACTTCTATTCGTCCTTTATGTCTGATTTTGCAAAGCACAAAACCTGACCCGCTCTCCGAAGGTACATACTTCTAAAATGTTGGACACAAGAATTGCTTATAAGACCAGAAGAGATCCCAATTGAGCCGGAAAGTTTCAAACCAAAGATGTTTCTACACGCTCAGGGACTCAACGCGAGTCTGCCTGAAACGTAGACGTCCCCCTCGCGCAGCCGTCCGAGCTTCCCGAATAGAGCGGCTCTCATTTGACTAGAAAGTAACAATAGTGGCTCATATTTCAGCACGACTAGAGTACCACTAGAATTTTTGAAAGGTAACTTAGGGCGAAAACGGGCAACAACATACTGTGACAACCTATCACTCTCTGTTCAGTGTGGTTCTTTCAAGTTTGAGTCATGTCCCATTAACCCCATTTCGGCTTCGGATCAGCTTTTTAGCGTTTGTGATCAATACGAAAAGGGCTAGATTTAGTTATTTCAACCGAGAAAATTACTGCTACCGCCCTGCTAGCTGGGCTATCTCGTCAGTAGGATTAAGTATGTGACTGGTTAGCTGAATCCTTTGGAAAAAAGTACTCTATTGCCATGTCACCTCGTCCAAGATCTGGGCTTCATCCGTTAATTGTTATTTCACATCTGTTGATTTCCACTTGGGCCAGCAGGTTTCCTGTTTTTTATGATTTCTGATCATGCAAAATTTGTCCGACGATTTGCCAAAATGGCGAAGCTTGAAGATCACTTCAAGAAGATTCCGAAACAATGTTTGCTGTGCCTGTAAGGCATGAATTCTAAACCAAAACATACATTTACATCCTCAAGCACCTAGGACCAATTTTGGTATCTCACATTTTACTGTCCGCTTGCCCAGTGGTCTAGGAGCAATAACTTATGGGGCATCAGGCTTTTGGGATTGTATTCTGGTGAGCATTTATCTTCTTGCCTTTTGGTCAACCAACTCAGTCAAGCTGAATTCCACTCGGGACAGAAAACAGTGCATGTAAATGACCACGGTTTACACATCGACGAACTGCTTTTTTACGATAAGAAGTACAATTCACATCAAGCTCAAACCTCTCATTTGCCAAGCTAGGAGCACTGGCACTGCCGGCAACAGGAACCCAGAATCTGGGTGGCCTATGGCTTTACATGACCCTTTGAGTTATTGGACTATATTCAGTTGGTATTTGGTAGGTAACGGGCAGTAAAAGCCAAAGGTTGAAGGCATTGGACGCCGCATTGGTAGATAGTCTCGTCCAAAAGTGTCAAGAAAACTATGACTTAGTTATGCCACACGATTAGCGATGGCGCAATCGGTAGGTTAAAAAAATGTAGCATGACAGTAAGGCTTTCTGGAAGCAATGATAGGCATTAATGGCACACCAAAGTACGGATACGGAAAGTTCAACAGAATTAACAGGCCATTTATGTGAATAACGGATAAGATAGTCGCTTTGTTTTGGAATAATTTCGAATCGAGTGAAAACGGGAACCATATAAAATAACAGACATTTCATGATATTCGGACAGAAATATATGCGGCTGCAGTCAAATAGGCACTTTTATCAAACAGCAAGTGCAACAAATTAAAATAAAATGCACATTTAGGCCCCCTTTGGACCAAGGCCCGACAGACACCATCAGGTAAAATGCAACATAGAGGCAGCACTAAAATATGGCTGTTGGGTAATCTGAGTTGATGCAGTGGATTACGCGCTCGGCTACCATTCGGAAGCTTCGAGTTTGATCACCCAATCAAACTTTCTGTCGATAAATAATAAATAGGAATAAATATTCAAAGTCACACGCAAACTTGCGTGCGGAGCGGAACTAGTGACGAACCCCATCAAGTATAAAATGGCCGTGAGCCTGCTTAAAATGTGTGGCAACAAGTCACCCTTAAAAGGCAAACACTCAAGCTCGCCATTAATTCCGGAGCACAAAGTTGTATCTGCCTTATGCCTTGGTGCAGGTACATCCACGATAGCGCACTCCTTTAAGCCTCCGGAAGTCTGTAAGAAATGTGTCAACCAGTCATTTTTGGAGGACTGGCATGGCTCATTTGTATCAAAGTAAGTTAGCTAAAAGTGCTCCGCGGTGAGCCAACACAGTACTGCCAAGTATCACACGTATGAACCTTGGCAGAAGGTAAGGAGGGCTATACTGGCGGCATTCAACGCCACCCGTCCATTTTTCTTCAATGCAAGCAAATTGCATGTATATGGGCCGCAATTCGCTAGCCCCTGGTGATGTCAGACAATCCATATTAGCAAAAACGGTACTATGGCAGCTGGTGGTAAAGTTTCAGAAGTTAAAGGATATCTTCGTCGCCGGAAATAGCCGTAACCTAGACCGCACAAGACCACTCATGACCGGCAACCATTCTTCAATTTTAGTTCATAATTGAACTAGTTGTGTCTCATGCCCTGTTCTCCTCGTTCTTAATTCGAACAACCATGGTGAGGACGCAACAGGTGTGTTTGATTGTTTGTACCATCCTCCCTGTTGTGTTTTGTCTACTGCATTCCGGTTGTATTGACTGAACCGTGTCCCAATTGGCATGTTCATTATAAGATGGGAAATAAACCTGTCATTATTATTACCAGGGGCGACTAACGACCTGGTGACAACCACTAGGATGCGGGTCTGATAATGAGTTACTCCACTCTTCCTTTATCGCTACACTTCTACGAGAGGATAGTGGACGACCACTCCACTCAAGTTAGCCCGTCACTCAGGGTGTCCCATTTTAGCCGAACATTGCCATCGGGTTCTGGTCAACCTGCGTCATATTGTTGTGTGTAAAACCAGCTTGCCCATCAAGGTTGACATGCGCAGCGGTGAGATTCGTTCCAAATATTTGTGTCGTCATCCCAGTGAAGATGTTTATTTGCGAATGGTGAGTGGCATATCTTCAGAAAGGATCGTGGTAGTGCGGACACAATATGGGCACGGCTGACATCTGTCGAGGGCGCTTAGCAGTGAACGAAAGCTAGGCTATCAAATAAAAAATGGGAATTTCTCCACACAGATGGGATCTTACCAAAATTGGTACAATATAAGGGCGATGGATATTGGAGATGATGAGGCACTATTTGAACGAGAGTACTACCGCGGAACATTCGGGATTGAAGAAAAATTGCGTGCAAGAATGACACAACCACCACCACCCGGGCATGTTAACAACAAAATTTAACAGCTTTAAAATAAAGCTCGTAATGTTTGTAAGATTGTGATGAACTTAATCTGTCGAGGTATTTACTCCAGTCAAAGATACAAAATGAAGATAATGAAGCACACACAGGAGGAGTGGGAGAGAAAGATTTTTTCCACATGGATGTTGTTCAAGTTGAAGTCGGTTCAACTAGCCGTTCATGAGGGGTGTGAGCAACCGTATTTTGGGCTTATTGAGGCAGGAAAAGTGTCGTGATCCTTTAGAACCTGAATGTGTTCGTGCATACACGGATTTATGGACAGATGTAGCAAACGGTATAATAGATTACCCAGTACTTATGAGTTTTGGGGTAAACTCAGCTGACTGAAGCGGTGCTTTGTCAAAACTCTTGGCCAGGAAATAAGTGTAATGGTGACCTAAACTATCAGACTGTGTGGCACTCGCCGTACCGTCATCGCGACGCCATACATAGGTGATAGCTTGCACATGAACGTGTTGGAAGAATCGTTTTGGGGGATATTTTGGTGGTTAGTATTGGCCAAGGAATTGCGGCGGAACAGGACCAGCATAAAGGAGGAATAATCTTGGGTCACTCGAGTGTGCAGCGTTTTTTTTCAACCATTCAGGTGAAGCAAGAGAACAGCCAAATCGAAATTCGGGACATAGTAAGGGAAAGTTATCAGCAGAAAAGTTGATGTCCGGAGGTTAGCGGCTTTTAATAACCTAACATCGTCGACTCGACAGATGTGCCACGTGCGGTCTGCACTGATTGACCGGGTTGCCGGCCAGCTGGCATTAGGCATTTGAAGCCATGCGCTTCTCTCCCCTTCACAAACATTCTGGAGCGGCCCTACAGTGCACTCCAATAAATACACCAGCAATAGTTTTCTGTCGCCCCCATTAGGGGTTGCCTGACGCAACTGTGCCTTTTGATATTCCACAGTGGGTGGACACAGGAAACCAAGACCCACAGTAGAGGTTGCACTGCCATTTGCGGTGCACAAAAAATAGGGCAGTAAGTGGTCCGCGGTGTGAGATAAGACATTCATGGATGTCTAGATGTTGCTAGGTGTTGCGTTTGTAATGTGTAATTGTGTTTAACGATGCAGTTCATGAAGCTGCGTAGGGAGGACAGATGTGTAGGTGGATGAAATTCATAATCGTAATTCAAGGGTGCGTGCCCTTGTAGCTCGTTCGTGTGAGTGGATGGCTAGCTGTCTTGCAGTCAAGGAGGTGAGGCTACTGGGTAGCGGAGCGTGCTCAGGCATATGAAAGGAGGTGGAAGAGCCAATTCATTTGTTGAAACCTTTCGGTAACGTCTTTTCAAAAAGTAAGCGAGGGAAATGGAAAGGAAGGTATGTGACAAGTAAGGAGCTAAAGTGAACAGAAACATGGACGGCGGGGAGATGGATGCTTGCTTGATAATATGTGCGGCACTGAAAGAGTTGTCAGACCAATCATAGAAGCACGGCAAGTCTTGAGAGCTAGCACGCAAGGACAATTGATTGGAGGAGGACATGAGATGCCTGGCCGTGCTACGTGCTTAATAGAAATGGTGAGCCCAGTATGGTTTAGTTACAGTTCATGGAAACGGTATAGGCTATCACACCAAATGACTTTATTAGGGCTTTTTAAATCACACGCGGGACAGTACCTTTTAATTTGCTATAACTGATGTTTTGGACTCACGAGAGAATTTCCCGTGCAATGTGTTATGACGGACAAGCTTCATCCAGTGGCATGGGCGCTTGACAACCACTCCGTTTTCTTTACTTCTGTATATAAAGGCCGGTCGCAGAACCCTGGCACTGGGTGAGTCGCCCGTTTTAGGGGAGGGTTGGTTGCGGATATACGTATATACATGGGTGCGACACATCACGGTGCCCCTCCCCGCTGGATGTTCAACTCCTTCGCATTACTTTATAATATCCCCTGTCACCATATCTTCAAGACTGCAAACCCTAAGCAGCCTTTTCTTATCTTGTGCATGCAGGAACCACAACTATCGAAGATTTTTGTCTAATGTAAAGACAATTAGGCCCGTAATATAGCGCGCTCGGATCGGGTAAGTTTGTGGCAGTCACTTGCGGTGTAGACAAAGGTCACCGAGGCAAAACTGGGTGCATCAGCTCTCACAGCTGTCAAATATGAAAGGAGACAAACAGATCGAGCGCTCAGTGCCACACTGCTGATACCACCTAAGTCCAGGGCACCTTGAGTGGCCACTAAGCAACACGTCCTTGCACGTTTCTGAGGTGTGTGAGAAATCAAGAATCTGCTCTACGGAAGTTTCTTCGAGTGTACTGGAAGTCCATGACACAAGAAGGATTTTAAGCAGTTTCAAGGAGGTTGGGAGAGGGTGATGTAGGTATGGCCCTCAGCAAAAACGGGCCTGAGAAAGCATGGCACAGCGGTAAACTCTACTGGACTTGGCCCTCCACAAACGCCATGCAGTGGAGTGCAGCAGATCGTTGAGCATGATGAACTAAAAGGTGCATTAGACACGAATAGGATTAACCTGGGGTAGCTGAAAATCAAATGCGGCAGAAGCAGCTTCACGAGTAAGGAATATGTATTGGATGTATGATCCGGGCGGGCTAGGATCATGCCGGGCGCTTAAAGCTACTAGATTATATTCTGTCGTTACTCAGCGGGCAGTAGGAGCATGCGGATAGGTGAAGTGGACGTCGCATTGGCGTCTTCTTCTGTGGAGAAATGGGTTATTAGACATAACGAATTAAATCTAACATATATCAGACAAAGCACAATGAGCACGAGCAGAAAAAGTAGCCGTAAGACAGTAGGGCTTTTTGGAAGCGATAACGAGTACGTACCAAATGGTATAAAGACGTAGTGATACGGGCCGTCAGGCAGTTTAAGCAGGTAATATATATGGATAATCGTCCAGTAAGGCGGTGAGCACTTTTGGGAGGTAATAACAAACCAAGACGAAATGAACTCTCTGGAAAAACAGGGGTCTGGCGAGTTTGATACAAACAAGCTTCACCCCTAGCCTTGAACTCAGAGCATGACGACGCAGTATGCGCTACAGAACAAAAGCAAAATTGAAGCTCAGGCCGGTTTAAAACAAACCTCAAAAACACCATCAAATGAGATGCACTACAAAGGTAACATAAAAACCTAGCTGTCTGGCAAGTCGAGCTTTGGCAGTTGATAGCGTGGTTGTTTGGTATCCAAGGGGTTCCAGTTTGGCCCCCAGGTTGGCTGCTTTTTCTCAAGGGCCAGGCGATCGAGAATAGATAGAGTTGACACAAATTGTGAAGGGAAACGGACAAGTGATAGAATTTGAGTAACCTAAGTAACTTAGTGACACTGGTAACCAAAGCCAAGCAGGACTTGCCTTGGGCAGCAGTAAGGGCCAGAGAGATGAGCAACGGGGAAGAAAACACTAACCTAAACTAAACGGGCGTAAACCGCGCTTCCCGTGAGTAGTCAGAACAAATGGAAAAGAAAACCACTGACAGCCGTATGATCACAGTTCATGTAGGCATACGGACAACAATAACGTAAGATAGTGTGTGCAATTTCGAAGCCATTCCAGATGCGAAGGCAGTAAACTGGAAAGAAAAGATGCCATAGTTTATTACAAGCTGGAATTCAAACTAAAAGATTGCTTCTTGGATCACGAAATTAACAGGAAGGAAGGGATTTTAAGCTCAGCTAAGCCTCCGCAATGAGGGTATTTTTGTGCAGCGGACGGCGTGAAGAGGTTAGATTTAGAAGGAGCCTGAGTCAATATTGTTCAAACCATATGATCATACTGCGGAATCTAGAGGACAGAGGGCTGGATGGCAAAAACGATACTACTGATAATTATAAGTTTTGGTGAAAGAGTGCTGGACGTTTCTAAGCACCAGTCCAACGCTTTGGATTTGCAATGGGAACAGACCGCAGAACTCCATGAATAGCCGCAGGCGATGCCAAAAAAGTGGGACCGGTGCGTCTCTAGGATGAAAGGAATGCAGTATTGGAAAGCAAAGCCTATGCGCTCGGAAGGCCCAGAACTGGACCGTTGGGGGAATCTAAAGGGATTAACGGAACTTGAATGCATTGGATTAAGATCTTTGATGTCGTTGAAGTAGGTGACAGGGTTACCGTCGAGTGTGTACGCGTCAGAAGGAACGGAGCAGCAACAGAATTTATATGCTAAGGATCTGGCGAAGTTGAAGCCTAGGGGCAACTAGCCGTCTATTCAGAGCCCAAGACTTATTGGATCTGATGAAAGGCAAGGGTTTTAGTGAACGGAGGGATGCTGAGGGCGACCCCTATACTATGTGTGCAGAGCAAGAGTTTGCCAAGCACACGCCGCCGAAGATGCTTTCGTTCTACAGTAGGAAGGGAATGGAGCCTGGCAAGCAGGCTTGGGTGAAGGAATTAACCCCAGTGCCTGGAAGGTGGAAATGGAGTTAAAGCCAGTTAAATAGCTGCTGGCTGTAACCAGAGGATCCTCGTTGGGTCAGCAGAACAGGATGTATTGTTGGGGCTACGTGCAAACTGGGATCAGCACTCTGTACCAAGCTGCGCGAGCAGCGAGGTGTAAATGTTCAGGTCCGCAATGGGATATCAAAGGACATCCGGCAATTTGAAGCCACCCAGGAGAAAGGAGATGCACGCGGAGGGAATAATGCACCGCCAGTCGGAAGTAAAGCAGAGGATGGGGCCGGCGCCAATTGAGTTCAACGTACTAGCATATATCGACTGGTTAATTCTGTAAAGGTCCTTATAGTCTCCGGACACCCTTTCAGAACCTTTAAAGAAGGTTGCACGAAATTCCGGTTGGGACTAGATAAGGAAACTTCTGCACTTGAAGTTCGTCATATCGGAATGGCGGATATTATAGATAAGGAGCCAAGTAGCCGTATCGGGATTCTGTCGCACAAATAAGATTGGTTGTGCAATGGCGCCTATGGCTCAAAGATTATGGAATTTGGTGGAAACGAATGGGTGTCGAACAACAGTATTTATAGGCCTACTGGCGAGCTAATTACGGATGACGGTGGAGATTAAAACTAAGGAAACTTGAGGGAATGGGTGGGAGAAAGTAAAGTAGTGTTAACCAGGGCTAGTAGGGTTTAATGTGACATTAGGAGAAGAGAGGGTGAATGGTGAATAAAGTAGGTTTGGATCCATGGCAGGAGGTGGAATGTGGGACTCAGCGTTGGATGTGGAAGGCCTTTGGGAGGAAGACAGGCGTCTGAAATAAGAGTTGACAACCGCATTACATCTGGCCTCACTTGAGACAACGGGTGCTGGTGGAGAGGACACGGTGCAGAAATAGTTGGCGGGTGTAGATGAATGGATAGTAGATGGAAAGGGTGAGCATGTAGGACGAGTGTGGGCGGGCAGGGAACTGGAAGCAGATGAAGGCCAAATCTGCTGGTATTGGGTTTTACGCAGGTGGCTTGCTTGGTTTGGCGCGCTTGACGTGCAACTAGTGGGAAGTTGGAGCAAGGTCGAGCTATCTTGTGAAGGACAGTGAGTTTTCTTGGGGGTTCAGTGGGGGAAGCGCGACGTGAGTAGTCTTCGACAATAAGGATATGAGTTCAAAGCTGCATATCGGCAGAGGTTGAACGAGGAAACACAGCAGGCTAGGGGGTCTTTGACGGAAGCGAGTGTTGACAACGCCTGATGCAGCCCTTGTTTTAAGTAGAAACGTCCCTACAATTTCAATCACAGGAAGTTCGAGTGGGTTGGTGAAGATATTATCGGTCCCCGTGGAAGCAAAATGCAGGTGATCATTTGTTGGAGCGATGGAGGGCTCCTGTGAGACTGTTGAGGCTAAAAGCCAATAAATAGGCTTGTCTGTATTCGCGCTGAGAACAATGACAGAACGGAAGGTATGAAGTTGCCGTTGAATCTTCGACGTGGACACTGGAGTTTGTTAACACAACAGGTTTATATGACAGCATGGAACGCCAGGTTTGCAGTTGGGCGAGGTGATTGACAATGTGAAACTAGGCGTCCGTGCTTTTCACATGCAGATAGGTCAGTAGGCGAATGCTCTTAGAGTTCATCAAGAGATTGACCACTTGGAATGTCTGTGTAACCAGTGGGCTGGCGTGAATAATTTGGTGAGATAGGATATTTGAGCTGATGATGTGTGAGATTCGCAGTTGGCACACACGCTTTGTAGCAGTAGACCAGGTACAGTCACGGGATAGGACATTTGAAAATATCATGACAACTTCGACGTTTTTACGGGTGTCTAATGGCCCGACGGATTTCAGTTGTCTGTGCAAGAGACCGGGTTGACTGAGTGAGTCAGTAGGTCGTGGTCTGTGGTGGGGGTTCTTTGGCAACAACCTCCACATGCACTAACAGCGATCTGGCAGTTAATATCAGAGCTGATAGTAAGCGACGTCTACAAGTGAGTCACATTGAAGGTTTTGGTGTGAGTGGATTGGAGAGAGGAAGGTTTGTTTGGTAACTTTGGGCTGCCAACCCATCGGAGCAAAGGGGTGATTTTTCAGGAAGCTGTCACTACTGTTGAGTTTGCGCGCCTTTGATCGTTACCTTTTGGAATCGTCAGTTACAGAAAAAAGGTATCAATGTCAGCATGGGCACGGCGTCGTTTTCATCGCTAATCGCATGAATATCAGTGCACGCATGGATGGCGTTGACCGTCGGAGCCGTCGAGCAATGCAGGTGGGGTGCAGCATGCTTTACGGTATCAAGATAGTAGTTTCCGTGCGTTAAAGCAGAACATGACAAGCTGCATAATATAACTGACGCAAGCGGGCCCTGCGATTTGCCACATCTATCTAAACCCGAAAATCCGCTGGTAACGGAGAGGGAAGGGTGCTGCCGGGTGGGGCAGGAGAGGGGTGTTGGTGAGTAATACCGAACATTCTGTTACACAAAACTCTCTGCCGACTGGCCTATGGGAGACGGGGGTTTAATGCTAGGCCTACTAGTTATGTAACGTTTGTTTAAACGCACTGAGGGAATAGATTCTGGAGAGCCAATGTTTATTACCCGCTTGGGGGACGAACACGGGAGTAGTGGTGTCGTTAGGTTGTACGTAAATGTGGGTGGAACAACGTTTACTCCTGGGGCATTGAGAAGGATTATACCTAACAGTTCACAATTAGATTGTACCAGGAGTAGCTGTACGAGTCGCCCATACATTAGGGTAGTTTGGAAACTATTGTGGGGGTGAAGGTGGGTAACAATGCACCGGCCTAAACCTGCATGATATAATGGGAAAAAATCTCAGGGCGGCATGAAATAGCGAGCGACTTTTAGCATGTAAGTTGTACCTGAGATCCGAAAGGTTTTTCAGATACAATTGGATACTACAGATCTCGGAACAATCAGTCCATAAACTTAAGCACTGGAGTTGTCAACCGATAGCTGAGAACGGGCTGTCATGTTAATTATCGGAACAATCAGTCCATAAACTTAAGCACAGGAGTTGTCAACCGATAGCTGAGAACGAGCTGTCATGTTAATTGATATGCCGCTGAGCTTGCGTATGGGATGGTTCCAGGTTACGATGAGAATGATAGTGCTGTTGTTTTAGATAAGCTCCAAGGTATCAGCATGGAGAAGTAAAAGGACGGCAAATTTGGGGTTAAGTGCTCTATTTTTGGACGGGCCCCGTAACACTGACGCTGACAAGCTTGGGTAGCCAGAACGCCTTGACAGATAGTGAAGAGCGGGCGGTGAGGAGAGTGTAGCCACTGCTCTAGATAAAAAATGTGACTAGTGTAAACGAAGCTGGGTGAAGTATCAGGGATGGTCCAAGATCGACAAATGTATTTGAACACCCGACCTTCTGATTTGAATGTCGGAAACCTGATCGCCGTGGGATGAACACCTTAACGACTTGATCGTCGATATACTCTGAGCCCGCGTCTGATGGAGGCAAAGGATAAATGTGGCTGAAGTAGGCTGGATGGTCTTCTGAGTAAATAATTTGCCGCAGTAGACGAGCCAATAGCACTCCATAAGTTATGATGGTGTGTCTAGTAATCCGCCCGATATTAATCGTCTGCCCATAAGACCATTTCAGTGCCTATCTGCCGCATCGGCATGTGGACTGAAATAATGCCATATTGCCCAAGTCTAGAGAAGAGCCATCAACACTTAGTGGTTGGATTCGAGTTATGGACCCTCTAATCAATAAGTTTGCGTCTGATATATACCGTTTATTGGACATACCTTGAAGCAGGCCCCAGAAATAAGTGTAGCTGAGACCGTAACCCCCCGTGCAATCCACCTTACCTACCGGCCTAAACTACACACTTCAAAACCGTTCGCCCTGAACCGTCTTGAAGTCCTCAAAAGGCACCCCATTTTTGAAGGTCGCAGGATTATCAAAAGGTATTCTGGATAGTTATTCACGTATGTCGGTTGTGTCAACAAAGATTTTGGGTGTTGTAGCCGCAGCATCATGATCAAAATGCAATACAATTGCCCATATTCGTGGCGATCTTCAGTTGCTGCACGGTTCGGGCATTCGCACCAGACCCCTGAATGAGGTTTAACAGAATCCGACTAGCCATTTGAGAAGCCTATTACCCCTTGCGGCGTCCTATTAATCTCAGGACTGACGCTGCAGCAAACCCACCTTTCCAGCCCTCACAGCCAGACATGGCATGCAAAGTGGCATCCAGAAGGAAATAGACCCCAAACGAGCCCCATGAAAACTGGCCAAATTCTGTTGGCTTCGTGACTGATGACACTTTGTATGCCACAGCCCATAACGAGACCACAGGTGCACCAAGCACTGTCGAAAATGTCGCAAAGAAAAAGGATGCAAATACAACTTCGAGAACTCGTGCAAACCTTGGCCCGACACAAAAACGCGATCAGGGACAAAGACAGGTACATTCAGGACAAAATCCCCCGGTCAGAGATTTTTTACACCACGCGTCAGTTTTACGAGGGCCATCCTGCAACTTGACGTGGTTCGGATCTCACTCTGGTTTCAAAAGGAGCCTGAAACTTGTTTGGAACCGACGCCAGTCGGAGGCCGATTTTACCCTACTTAATGCAGCTAGTGTAAGCATCAAACAGCCCGGGAGGCTGAACTGCTCCGCGACATGTACTCCATTTCAAAGATGCTTGCTACATCCTCAAGGACGTAGATGTCGGTCCGTTGGGTCTGGAATGGAATGATGTGCTTCTGCTCTCAGAACAATCTCTCAACGCCGCCTGTAAACAAACAACAGCAGGCGTCGGCCACACGTTCAAAGCTGTAGCATATCCTGACGATTTTGTGATCGCTATGTTGTAGTTAAATCGGAGACTATTAGGAGGGTAGGCGAAACAGTGTTGTTGCTGTTGATGCCGGACACCGGCGGCTTTTGCACTGCAGTCCGTTTTGGAACAGCCTGCCGACAGACAGCCTGTAACATTTCAGACGCAGTCTCCGCCCCTCATTTTGTAGTCCCATGAGTATGGTAAGCTCTCCACTGCTATCCGAAACTCAAGAGGAAGTGACACGTAAGACGGACAGAAATAACAAAACTCCAGGCTAGGTACTGATTCAAGGATACCGTGAGTGATATTCACAGAGGACACTAGATCGAACACCATGTCGAGCACGCGGCACTCCGAACCCAGGAGGGGGCTCCTCAAGCGAAGCAACTTCAAGCACTAGACAATCGAATCACGATCTAGATATACCTAGATGGCAAGTATGGCCAAAGCCATCTGGGAGACTTTCTAGGTAATCATGTTCACTGTCCGGGGGACGGGTCGGACTGCGACAGCAGCTCCCTAAGCTGTCACACGTCAAAACGGAACAGCCGCCGGACGAACAGCAGCCTTAAGGAAGAGGTAACAGGAGGCGAGTCGGCCTAAATGCGTCGGTTGCACGGATGCCACGAGCCGACTAGCCGTACCCTGATTGATCAGAATATAAGCCAATGAGTATCGAGCATTTTAGCTTTCGCTTCTCGCTCCATCACACAGACTGTGGCGCGACCTTGCGGAACATTCAATCATATCCCTCCAAATACGGTTGTTATAGCTTATCCTTGTCTCCATACAAGGCCGTCTCAAGCTACCGTGCCTTTTGGTATGCCGTAGTGGGCGGAACAGCAGGTCAGAGGCTGAACTAGGAGCCCTAGTCCTGTTCGCGAGACAACAGGCATTCAGTGGAACTCCATTGTAAATTCTGCAACTTCATTGACGAGTTTCAAAGACAGCTTCACTTCACCCGCCGTATTACAGGCGATGGTCGTGTATTCCGCCATCGAAGAGGGGATTGATTCACCCGACAAGTGATATACGACCAGTAACCGAGATAGCCGCTCGTCATTTACTGGCAATATTCACACAGGAGATTGGACAGACTCGATCAGTTTCTTCCGGAAGCTAAAATCTCTGCAACTGGTGATTTTCAACTTTCATAGCAGAAAATATCCGGATATTATAGTGTACGTATATATACGCCTAGACAGGGGAAGTCGAGAGGCAGAGGTGGGGTTCGAACCAGTGCCGCACAGACGCTCCGAAGTACGGCTCAATGGGTGGCGGAGGCACGAAGCGTCATACCACGACAAGGTTCTTTTACCAATCCGTGGCACAGTGTAGGCGCTCCAGCGAGTAAATATATTCATAGTCTCGTTGTAGACAATTACGAAACGGATTCCGTACAGTCCATTAGGTGTAACTGGAGCTTGGGTCCCTCAAGGAGGCGTTAATGGCCCCATAAGCTTTTCATTGAGAAGTCGCTATACTTCCAGGTGTATGAACTCTCCTTAGTAGAGAAATTGCCTGAATTCGTTTGTCGCTGGCCTATACTCGGGAGAAAAGTTGCCGAATAACGAACGTGGGACAAACTGCGTTGCAATCAGTTCGGTCAGACGGTTTCGTTGGTCCAAAAGAAGGAACGGTGTTCGTCGAAGCATATGCCTGCTTGGAGGGAGAACCGGACATGCAGAACTTCCTTTGCAAATAGCTTGACGCGCCGGACATTTGGAATCGGGGTGTCCGTTGAACACGCAGAAAAAGCGTTCGGAACGGCCTACCGCCACGATCGCTAAACAAGAGTACCAGCAGATTCCGACTTCGTCGGGAGGGCGCGCGCCCAGTGAAGCAGTCTTGATAGGACTCTTTTCATAGCAATTGTCAGATAGCCAAGTTAGGAAGAACTTAGTTATAACGCTGTCAGCTAACATCGCTTACATCGGAAGATGCGGTTATGGAACGATTTCGTGGTTCTGCATACGGTTTTCGGTGCTAAGTGTGCTGCTAGGGTAAGGCTAATCTGCTGTGCAAGTGTAAGGGACCTGGTAGTGTAAAATGCTGTTTGGAAGTGAGATTTATTAGATTCTAACCTCGGTCGGATTATCGAAGAACGTCAATGTGTCCAATTATTGGTAACTCGGGTGTTTACTGGTAATTGATCAGGTGGTCGACCAACTGGTCAGATCAACGATCGTTCGTCTGTTCGCCGAGCTTGGTAACCGGCTCGCTAGCGTTTCGTCCCCATTCGAGGAGAGCAGTCCAGTGGGTACGTATATACCAATAATGAAAGCATCTATAACATACCCTACTACTACGTATACGTAGTATACGTACGTATATATACGTACGTATACTACGTATACGTAGTATACGTACGTATATATACGTACGTATACTACGTATACGTAGTATACGTACGTATATATACGTACGTATACTACGTATACGTAGTATACGTACGTATATATACGTACGTATACTACGTATACGTAGTATACGTACGTATATATACGTACGTATACTACGTATACGTAGTATACGTACGTATATATACGTACGTATACTACGTATACGTAGTATACGTACGTATATATACGTACGTATACTACGTATACGTAGTATACGTACGTATATATACGTACGTATACTACGTATACGTAGTATACGTACGTATATATACGTACGTATACTACGTATACGTAGTATACGTACGTATATATACGTACGTATACTACGTATACGTAGTATACGTACGTATATATACGTACGTATACTACGTATACGTAGTATACGTACGTATATATACGTACGTATACTACGTATACGTAGTAGTAGGGTATGTTATAGATGCTTTCATTATTGGTATATACGTACCCACTGGACTGCTCTCCTCGAATGGGGACGAAACGCTAGCGAGCCGGTTACCAAGCTCGGCGAACAGACGAACGATCGTTGATCTGACCAGTTGGTCGACCACCTGATCAATTACCAGTAAACACCCGAGTTACCAATAATTGGACACATTGACGTTCTTCGATAATCCGACCGAGGTTAGAATCTAATAAATCTCACTTCCAAACAGCATTTTACACTACCAGGTCCCTTACACTTGCACAGCAGATTAGCCTTACCCTAGCAGCACACTTAGCACCGAAAACCGTATGCAGAACCACGAAATCGTTCCATAACCGCATCTTCCGATGTAAGCGATGTTAGCTGACAGCGTTATAACTAAGTTCTTCCTAACTTGGCTATCTGACAATTGCTATGAAAAGAGTCCTATCAAGACTGCTTCACTGGGCGCGCGCCCTCCCGACGAAGTCGGAATCTGCTGGTACTCTTGTTTAGCGATCGTGGCGGTAGGCCGTTCCGAACGCTTTTTCTGCGTGTTCAACGGACACCCCGATTCCAAATGTCCGGCGCGTCAAGCTATTTGCAAAGGAAGTTCTGCATGTCCGGTTCTCCCTCCAAGCAGGCATATGCTTCGACGAACACCGTTCCTTCTTTTGGACCAACGAAACCGTCTGACCGAACTGATTGCAACGCAGTTTGTCCCACGTTCGTTATTCGGCAACTTTTCTCCCGAGTATAGGCCAGCGACAAACGAATTCAGGCACTTTCTCTACTAAGGAGAGTTCATACACCTGGAAGTATAGCGACTTCTCAATGAAAAGCTTATGGGGCCATTAACGCCTCCTTGAGGGACCCAAGCTCCAGTTACACCTAATGGACTGTACGGAATCCGTTTCGTAATTGTCTACAACGAGACTATGAATATATTTACTCGCTGGAGCGCCTACACTGTGCCACGGATTGGTAAAAGAACCTTGTCGTGGTATGACGCTTCGTGCCTCCGCCACCCATTGAGCCGTACTTCGGAGCGTCTGTGCGGCACTGGTTCGAACCCCACCTCTGCCTCTCGACTTCCCCTGTCTAGGCTTGGGCAACCTGGCAGTACCCCAGCCCTCGTGCTTCCGTCTGGTGGCATGGCAGCTAGGCACCGAAAGGGTGCTACAGCTGAACGATTTTGACCAACACAGAGTCCTGGCCCCTCCAGTTTGGGAGGTTGGAACATGCGTGACGAATTGTTCTTCAACAACTGTTTTGCACTTACATTTCCCGCCAAACACCACTGCCTTGCAGTCAGGCTTTTGAGCCAAAGGCCTTGGTCGAGGACCTGTCTAAGTGCGGACAACTTGAAAGTATCTCAACCCTCGTACAACCACGATACTTACAACTAACAATGCTCTGATGCCATATCGGCTGTCGATTTCACCAGCCGGGTCACCTGACTTGCTGCTTACAACAGGACGGGTGGGCGAAAACACGCTACTTCCGACGCCTCTCCTCTTACACTTTCACGTATTCCTTCCTCTACCCTACTTCACCCCAATTCGACCATTCCCTCCGCAGGTCTGAGCACCAAAAGTGACCGCTTTGTTCGCCTTGCTTCACAGAGTTTCAGCTTCTGTGCACCCATCATCATCATCATCAAAGACAGCAACATCAGTGTTGACACTGATGCTTCACTGCCGTACAACTATGAAAAAGCGGCGTTACACTCTTTTTTGCTTGTGTCTTTCAGGTGAACGGAAGCCGTTGAACGACGGGAGCAAACCCGACACGGGAAGCCTGGACGAAAGCATCGGTCCCGTGCACTAAACCGTGAAACAACCAATCATAGCACTGAGTCTCCTACTAAATTGCGATTCCACTTTTGAGTCCCCTGTCGAGTTTCTTTTCAATGGCATTCGTCAGTGTCCCATGTCGGTCCTCTTCAGATGTTGAATTGAAGAAACCTATCCGACTTTTTGTGGAAAAAACCTATGGTTCGGCAACTTTGGACGCTGTTTCTCCATCAATAGAGAAGCTTAATGACTTACGTAAGGGCACTATTCAGAGGTTACGTGATCGAACGTTAAGCGCCGCCCAGCAGATTGCCAAGTGAGTCCTTATGAATTTTTGTGTTCCATCTTCTTTGAGTATTATGGTTCCCACCATGAGCAAGTCAGTGCCTTGAGTAAGATTATCGGGACCTCCTGTTCACCGCTTCTCGTTATTCATGGATTTCCTATTTACCCAAGAAGTGTGGGCCACCGCATTCGCCCGATTTATGCTGTCCTGTTTGGATTTTGGTTGTTCTGATCGTCGTCTAATTTGTAATCCGTATAGGTGAAAATAGCCCCTTCATTTAGTATTTCTTGGTTGTCAGGCCGTGAGCAATTGCCCGTGCATTTAATCCCATACATCAACGGTCTCGCGCCCATATGAAGATTTGACGAGGTATAAACGGACTGGATGATGTTTACAGACGTCAGGAAGACGTCCACACAATCACAACAGTTTAAAAAGGGCTATTCCCTCAGCCCCTCAGGCCTTGACTCACTGTGCACCTATTCATTTTGTCCACTGTTACTTCCGTATTTCGGAACGAAGGACAAGACAAAGAAAACGGGATACTGTTAGTACTCAGGCAAGGCTGCCAAGACTGATCGGGCTCCAATGTCTATCTATTTTCCACCACCTTTTACTCTACTCAGAACTTTGATTTGCCAACCAGGGGAGGTACGCGGCCGCAAATGTTTTCTCTACGGCTTGTAGTCGAGTTCAAGGCGCCCTCATACCCGTAATCAAGTTTGGGAAGTATCCTGATTTAAAGCACTGAATATCACCAACCGGACCATTTGCTCATCGAAGACACGTGCAAACTTGTCGACTGACCAGTTTGACCTCCACACTCCCACCATGTTTGTCGACCGTATTTTCGTGTTGTCCTCTGCGATAGGAGTGTGAAGACAGTAAGGTGGTTCCCCCAGGCGACGAGCATGTCCCTATTTATGGAAGCAGCGATCCTGCCCTTCCCAGAAATGGGAGGAGTTGGAAAAGGTCGACCCGAAAAACCGCACGCCCACGATTGCCCAACGATTGCCCGTGACCGCCGACGCATTATTCAATACGGTCGATATACTTTTAAAACCAAAGAGTCCGGTGCTGCTCAAAAGGCACCTGCTGTGTGCAGAGGCATCCGGAACGAGACAGTAATACCTTATATTTTGCGCCCTCGGGTTAGGCCGACACCCTGCCACCGTGCAGGTCCCATTGTTGAGTCGTCGGTTCCGGGCAGGGTACCCAAAGAAAAACCCACTGTCCGCTGCCTCGAGGGTCAGACTTTTGAATCAGAAGCTGTGGACAGGGTCCATGAACACAGCCATACGTTCCCCACCGCCTTGTGGGTCGGAATTTTGAGTCGAAGACTCAAGGTAGTGTACCTCAACCAAAGCCCATTCGACCTAGACAACCGCGAAATATCGTTTGCCTGCGCATTTCTGTGTTCACCGATATCTCTCCGCAGCCCCTTCCCACCACACAAGCAAACGTCGCTGAGTCATTTGACTGTCACTTATCTGACCGAAAGGCCCTGTACTCCTCGCTGCCCATTAACAACGAACAAAGTAACACCTCTAAATCCACGAGATCCTTTCTATATAAGAGCTTCTAACGTCCGTACTCTATGTCAAATTGACAAACAGGCAATGATTGATGAAACCTTATGCTCCCTTAAAATTGATGTATGCTGTGTCTCCAAGAGATGCAGTTTTGTGGTTGAGAGAGATAATTTCTGTCGATAGATATCCGGGTTCACTCGTCGAGAGAGTAGCAATGACAATGTGCTCCAATGCGAGCGATATGAATGCCCAAGTCGGTCGTCTGTGCTCCGTGGAATCTATCTGGGCGGTCGATTCGGAGTCGATGCTTGTCGCACAGACAAAGGAGAGCGACTCCAGTTGTGTCCCCTTCAGCAACTATTTCTCGGACTTTCAACATAGACGTTCACATCGCCTAACCTGGCGGCCACCAACCGCAAATCAACCGTGAACCCAGTTGAATCACATGGCCGTCAACCACCGGTGGAGAACCGCACTGCAAGACTACGGTTACCTCCCGAGTACACAGCTAGGTTCTGATCATGTTATGCATGCACGCCTGACAGTCCATTTCCGCTCAGGCCCTCGCAAGTCAGCAAGAGGCTTGCCAATCTCCCATCTTCGAAGAACAACCACACGTCAACCTTATCGATCTCAGCAAGCCCAAGAACTCTCCACAGTAAACCAATACTGTGGTGGTGATGAGCGTGTGGGTGAAGCATGAAAAAATATGAAAAGTGCTTTGCTAGCAGCGTTCAGTGCTGTCTATCCGACTTCTCCACTTCGAACACCAGACCACTAGAAATCGTTGAGATCGCTAGCGCTGGTTAATGCCAGGAAATCCATACCAGCAGGCAACGAGTGCGACGGCACATCCAAATCCCTCAAATCCCAAATAGTGGAGAGCCCAAGAAAAGACCGAGAGCTCCGGTGGACATCGAAAGCTCGAGAGATGGAGAAGGCTTTTGCTACGGGAATCAGCCGTGCCTTATAGTAACTGCTGCGATCGACTAGTCCCAGGGAAGTAACGGTCAGCGAAACGATAAGCAAGAAAGGCGGCTCACTCACAAAAATGCTGACTGGAACGATGGGCCGAACACTTCGAAGGGCAGTTCAGCTGGCCTCCTGCAACACAGCTCCTGGAGATAGTGCATAAGGCCGAACAGAATGTAAACTTTAATCGCCCGTTGCTAACCTGCGACGTGTCTACCAGAGAGAGTTATCTGTTGATTATCTATATGAGTGGCGGGCGATATAGGTGGAGACGTAGAAGAATGCGATGAATTAGTGATTGGAGTGTGTAAAGTCGATATGGGAGTACTGGATTCCACTTGCCGGTTTAATTCGATCAATGGATACGGTTACAGGTTTATCGAGTACTTGGACAGTGAATTGTTTTTCGGAACTCGAAGGAACACGAAGAGGACCATCGTACGGTGGTAAAGGCGGTTTAACACGGTCATCATGTCATGGTTGTACGAGGGCTGGGATACTGCCAGGGCGCCCACACCTAGACAGGAGGACGATTAGGGTCCTCAACCAAAGCCTTTGGCTCAAAAGCCTAACCGCAAGGCAGCGGTGTTGGGCTGGAAATGCAAGTGCATTACCATTTTTACGGAACACGTCGCCACACATGTTCCAGCCCCCAACCTGGAGGGCCAGGAGACTGTGTTCGTCAGACCTCTACCCATGGACCAACCTGGTATGAGAGACTCTGTGAGTGTCACGCGGGCACCCCCCAGTATAGCTCAATGGGTCGCCGAGGTACACAAACCGCCACACCACGGTAAGGTCCAGTCTCTTCGTGACGGTCTGTGCACCCGAATTCAGTACCAACCCTAAATACTTCGAAGTTTGTTTTTAACCCCTGAAAACCTGTCTACATAGCTGTCTTTTATGTTCACACACATGCGGCTCTTGCTTGTAAGCTGTATCCTTTCTGTATTGATGTAAGCTAACTGTTTGAAACAAGGATATCGAATGCAAGTACTGCAGTCAAACTAGCTGCTCCCTCGCGGATGCCCTCTACTTGATTGGGTACCCGTTGCTAGTCGCTTCTGCGCGATCTGTTTAGCAATGTTCCGAAGAATCTCGAGAAAGTAAGGTCCCTCCCAACCTGTTGGTCGTGTCTGCTTATGTTCCATAGGATTGTAACTCTGAATCTGCTAAAGACACCTATGACATTCTAGGTGCTTTTTTACAATGGGCTAAATGCTCAAAAGTTGTTGTGGCTGATGGCGATATGAACGACCTGGTAGGCAAAGTAAGCACTGCTGGGGCCAAGTTGGATGGTCGTTTTGGGCCGGATAAGAGACTCGTAGACAACGCATAGCGCCTGCATCGGGTGTGTGTCGATCACAGACTTCCTCTGCAGTACCGATTTCCGGAACAGCGGAAATCGCCTAAAAACATAGTGCTCACCAACGAACCACCCCGAAACCAATTGGATCACATCGTCATCAGTTGCAGGTAGCGATTTCGATTGCCGTCTTCCGTTCCTTCTGGAATACCAGCTTGGATTCCGACCATACACTTTTGCGCTTTTATATTTTAATTGCGCTTTTCAACTCTAGGCGAAACGCACACACCCCGCTGAGCGATTGAAGCCCGACCTAAAACTGCAACCTTGACATAGTGTTATGACCTTAGTGCTGCAACGATCCCGCCGGCTACACTGGTTAGAACATCTTTGCACAAGGTGGAACCATGCCAGGAGGGCCCCGACCCAAAGCTATCACCTTGTCGTGGTGGTTGGGCTTCTGTGCTGCAATGATCCTGCGGGCTATACCGCCTGGAATTCAGTTCCTAAAGGTTCAACCATGCCAGGAAAACCAACGGGGAGCAGCCCGACGAAGAACAGCAAGTCCCGGTACTGCGAGTAATTGTATTACGAGACGGTCTGGAGGTAAAGTCGTACTGTCATCTGCGATAGGAGTGTGAAGGAAATAAGGCGTTTCCCCCAGGCGACAAGCATACCCATATTTATGGAAGCAGCGATGCTGCCTTCCCCCGAGGAAGGACGGGTTAGAAAAGGTCGGCCCTAAAAACCGCACACTCCGATCGCCCAACGGTGGACCGTGACCGCGAGCGCCTTATTCAAAACGGTCGAAACACTGTGCTGCTCAAAAGGCACTTGCTGTGCGCAGCCGCATCAGGAATGAGACAGTAATGCCCTACCTTCTGCGCCCTGGGGCCAGGCCGGCCCCCCACAGCCAAGTAGGTCAGACTTTCGAGTCATTGGCTCTGGGAAGGGTCTCCCAAGATAACCCTAACAACCGCTGTCTCGCGGTCCTTACTCTTGAGTCAGAGGCTAGGGGCAGGATCCCCGAGCAAAACCCTACATCCTCCCACTGCCTTTTGGGTCCGACTTTTGAGTCAGAGGGTACCTCAACCAAACCTCCTTCCTCGGCCTGAGCAACCGGGAAGTATCATTTGTCCGCACAGTCCTGGGTCAACCGATGTCCCTCCCTAACCCACTTCTACCACACAAGCAAACGTTACTGGTTCATTTGGTTCTCAGTTATCTGACCAATGGGCCTTACACACCCAATTCCTATTAACAATAAGCAAAATAACATCTAAATCTACGTGGTCCTTTCTACATAGGAGCTTTCAACGTCCGTACTTTATGCCAAATTGGCAAACGGCCATTGCTCGCTGACACCCTATACTCCATTGAAATTGATTTATGCTGTGTCTCTGAAACAAACATGCAAGACCCAAGTGTGTTTAGGCATCTCAAAATGCCCACATTTCTTCTGTGTGTCTGGTGATCCAAAAACGGTGGCTCGTGGGAGTTGCACTCAGCTCCAGAGCTGAGCGCGCTTTGCCGGATTGGATCCCAGTGAAGAGTCATCTTTCCGCCGTCCGGTTATCCACCCCAATCAAGCTCCTTGCCTCAACATGAAAGTGGTGCCTGTTCGTAGTGTCGGCATATCCCCCAACAGACTGCAGTTCTGACGCTGAGAAAAATACTTTCAATCGGGAGTCATCCTCAAGCATTCAAGTATCGTCATCATTCGTCAGCATGCAACATAGTTTCGAGTACGAAAACCACAGAGATTACTGCAGTCTATACTTGTGAGAGATGGCGAGAGGGCTCAGTGGTTAGAGCGCGAATTTGTTAGCCGAAAGGTCCGTGGTTCGAACCCGAACCTCTCGACTTCCCCTGTCTATACTTGGGCAACCTGGCAGTATCCCAGCCCTCATACTTCTTTCTGGTGGCATGGCATTTAGGAGCCGAAAGGTTGCTACAGCTGAACGTTTTTTTAACCACAAAGGTGTTGGTTTGAATCCCGTTGTAACAAGATTTCTGGCATTGCTGATTTTTTGTCATCTTACGGCAGCCCGCGAAACTTCGAGCCGTAACCATTAAACGAGCCTTCGACCGGCTAGACGGTGCATCTTCCACATATTCACACTATGCCAGGTATTAGAACAACACCATATGTACAGATGACCCACAATCTTAATGTCCTTTGACTTCGACTGTGCGTTCGGTTCTGGTTGGTCAGTGCTGTCAATCACATTCACTCATCAGGAAATGGCCCAGAAGTTTGTGAGCACAATTTGGTCAGTTAGTCAACCAATTTATCGGCTGTAAATCCTGTACCATGGGTACATTGTTCCCAACTGCTACAGTTTCCATCACCGAAAATTGGGAGACTATGGGACATACAGCCAAGTCTTTGGGGCGATGGCATGTTTAGTTAGTTCGGGAACTGGGTAGCTACGCACTGAAGGCGATAGCTTTGATACACGAGAGTCACTGACTGCGCGACGGCCATTTCCGCCGGTGTCATTAACCGTTGGTGATTTGAGTCCCGGCGTCCCCATACAAGTAGGTGGCAGCTGTCGACCCGACTCAGTTTACTGGTTAATGTTTTCATACTTTGTTGCCAGATCCCATACTGTCCACATCTCGGTCACTTCCACACAGCACGGGGCTGGGCGAAAAGAGCCCTATGGGGCAGACGGTCTTCTGGCATGCGGAGTACATACCCTAACCAGCGTAACCTATCAAGCGTGAGTAATTCATCCACCCGTGCTTCAGCATTACCAGTCTGAAGTTCCCATCAGAGCAGACCAATGATTCGGAGGCACTGACTATCGAACACTGACATGTTTCGTGTATCCTCCGCGTGTGGAGCCCACGTCTTTAGTCCTTAAAGCGGTATTGATCGCACTGCCGTAGTGTAAACCCTGCCCTTGACAGACAAACACGTCACGTCGGTGCCATAGGTGTCGGATTTTGCCATAAACTGTCCTGACTTTCCTGATTCGAGAAATAATCTCATCTCCAGCTAGCCCACCGGAAATTACACATTTACCCACGTGAACAAACTTATCTGCCACGTCGATTGTCTCGTCTGCAAGCGTGAGGTTTAGGCTTGATCCAACCCAGTCTATTAGCAGCGCCTTGCAGGTGTGAACTGCATGCCAAACCATGTGGCAGAGTTATTTAGGATATTCAGTACACTCAATATCTGTAAGCGAACTTTCTGGCAGCATTTCGACCCCCGAGGTTTCGGAGGCAAGCAGAGAAATTTCAGGCGGTACATCAAAGTTGAAGAGGAAAGATGAGAGATGGCAGCCTTGTCTCGCACCACTGGACGTGATGAACTCAGGCGGGGGCTTGCCGTATACTTGTACGCTCCCATAGTGGTTTCCATACGGTGTTCTCATAAGGGATATAAATTTAGAAGGGGTACCTTTGATCTGCAGACACCACCGAAGTTTCTGACGATCGACAGAGTCGAAAGCAGGTTTCGGGTCCAGAAAAATGACCAACGTGGGACGTTTGAGGGAGTAGTGCTGTACAAGAATTGGTCCCAACTTTAAGTTACAGTTGATACTTCACTGTCCAGGGCGAAACAGCTTGGTTCTCGCGAACTTGCTTCCCGATAAGTGGCCAACCTGCGCAAAATAATGTCAGAGAGCGCCTCAAATGTGCCGTATACCAGGCTGATGCCACGAAGGATTTTACATAGTGTTCTTACGCCCTTTTTGAAGACTGGGGTGATAATCGAGAAGCCCCATTCTACTGGTATTCTTTTGCGAAAAGTCTGGGTTGTTGATGCGATCCTCCACAACCCTCCGTGCGCCTAACTGGTGGATATTCGATGCCCGTGATATTTGTGCTATCAGTCTCTATTCAGATTGTATAGCTGGACGTTTGGTGACAATTCACGGTCATTGTAATTAGTTAGAATCAGGTTCCTTCTATCTTCGTCCTTTTCCTTCACTTTAGGTCCCTTTTTAAGGAGACCGCTTTTGAGTCAGTGACTTATGTGCCAACATATGTTGTCTGTGAAGATGGTGATGATACTGAGGTGTTGGGCAATGACTAGAGTGCTTAAGGGCCCTCTGTTGTTCAACTCTTCTATAAATTTGAGATGACCCACAGGTTAAGGTGCGAACTTCCTGCCGGAAGACCCACGGTTCGATCATCCCGCTGCATCTCGACTGCTTCTGTCTACGCTTGGTCAACCTGGCAGTATCTCGTGCTTCCCTTCAGTTACATAGTAGCTACGCAACGAAAGGTCATTACAGCTGAATAGCTATTCATTATTATTATCTCCTCCGGACATGTGAGACTCTCTACATTGTTAGGCATGTTCAACTGACCCGTTATGGGGTATAGAGCATCAGCGTATTCCTCTTGTATGAAAATCAAGAACTCACAACTGAGGTGAATCTAAAGGCTAGGAATGAGAATTTCACCATGGATGCCTCGAAGTTAGCTTTTAGACCCATGTACTTTGGATAAGGTCAACCCATCAGACCGTAGAAGAGCTAGAGTTCTTGCTGGTAGTTTCGCCTTTCAAACAGGTGAAGACAGCGATGCGAGGGCAAAAGTTTGGAGTGTTTAGTCTACAGAGGTGTCGTGGCTCTGACGGTCGGTGCTATCTAGTCCTTGCTTGATACCCGTTTGTGTCATCTACGAGCTAGTACCACGATCTGGTCAAGCGCTGACCCCGATTCTTTTGTGTTAGTCTTTCAGGAGGTAAATCTAAATAAGTTGATTGACCAGCCTAGGCAGCAGGGAAGTGTGCTTCCCACACAACAAACAAAAAGATAGTTGTGCTTACTTTCTGATTGAACCACTGTCTCCTGTTTCAGAAACCAGTCGCCTCCGCTACTATCACAGGTCGCATAACCATACTTATCGCGTGATAACCCTTCGTGCAACTACTCCATCGCTTTGGTGACTCGTTTTCGTATGTCCGTTTTGCCCCCGTAAGTTAAGTTAACTTAGTCCTCACCTTATCACGTCTTGTTATTTTTCACAACCACTCTGATGTTGGTAAGCATCCGTTATAGAATCTACATGTCCCAGGGGCTGCCACAACCTGTTTCCCCATTTTCGGGGTCGACTGGAAATACCATCCTTGCATCTGGTTTAATCCGGTGACATTTAAAATAATGACTGTGAAGCCAGCGGTCCAACAGACCGTTGGCCTAGTCTGCACAATCGTGTGCTGTTTTCCTGAAGCTTGGTTCCAAAACCCAATTACAATGCTGCTTCCTTCGAAAGTGAACTCGTACAAATTTCTCAAACTACGATTATCCGGAAAGGTTTGTGCTGTGCTAACAAGCAAGGGGTTGTATCGATTAAAGTCGTCTGATCCGCCTTAGTTGACCTGGATGCGTTATGCGATTAGATGGCGCGGTCAGGGTTTATAAAATAAGGGACCAGACTCCTTTTTTGTGGTGGCTGCATATTCCCCAACTGTCTGCAGCTTCGATACAGAGACTGACAAACTTCGGCAATTACAACAATTTTTGAAGAAGGTATGTTTGACTGGCTTCCAATGGCGCGGGGGTTATTTGTCGATTTTTCAGCCCTCACTACTACTCAGGGGCGAGACGGCCCAAGTGGTTAGAGCGCGAGCTTACTGACCGGAAGGTCCGTGGTTCGAACCCGACCTCTGCCTCTCGACTTCCCCTGTCTAGGCTTGGGCAACCTAGCAGTATCCCAGCCCTCGTGCAACGTTCGGGTGGCATGGCAGTTAGGCACCGAAAGGGTGCTACAGCTGAACGACGACTACTCAGTGATCGTTGCTGAGTAGCGCTTGTGGCAACCTTCGAGGTCGTTGTTGTGTGTATTCGATCATTCAAACAGTAGGCATACCTTGATGTTTCAAAAACTGTCGTATGCCCACCCCGCGAATAAGTTGGTCTTCAGTCGGCGTTCCCTTACAGATTATTCTTTCGAAAAAGATTCTGTTGTGAAAGATTTGGAGCAAAGGAAACAATTCTTCCACTTGTGTTTCCTCCGTGGTTCAAAGCCCACCTCTGCATATGAATATTTTCTTTGTAGTCTTGGGCAACCTGGCAGTATCCCAGCCCTTCGGGTGGCATGGAAGCTAGGCACCCAAAGGGTGTTACAGCTGAACAATTATTACTATATTAATGCCTCCTTTTGAGCCACTGGTGTACACTAGGGCGTCGGCTTCTGTGTCGAACGGCTGTGACGATAGTTGTGTGCAACAGTTTCGCGCATTCACTTCCCATATTGTATGGTGCACTGTGGTACGCAAAAGCCAATATTACATCTTCGAACAATAATGTAGGAGTCTTAAGACTTCGAGTATCCTTACGTGTGACAGTCGCATTGGTATAGAGATGGAACAACGAGGCAGAAGATGCCTTCTGTGTTTCGCCACCTCAGCAGGTTGACCCATTGACTCATAGCACCTTTCATCCACCTCTGATCCTGCTACTGGTCTAACGATTCGCTATTCCTTTGCGAATCTTCCATTTTGTGAAATGTTCTTATTTGTACTGCTGTTTTTTGTTCTTGATGGCCGCACTGTGTATTCTCAGCTACCTCCAAGCTTCTGAGCAACATTAGGTCGCCATTATTTTTAATGGGTTCACAAATCCAACGTAGAGTGACTTATCACGTTGTTTAGATTAAAAAAAGTTAGCGGCTAGCATAAGGCGACGAAGAATAGATAAACTTTTATTAATTACTCGTCGTTTTCGTCATTCCACAAGATCATGGCTTTCAATCTGGGGCTTCCCAGTTTCCCGTGCAATGGCGTCGAACCTTCGTTTGAGATTGACTCAAAATTGGATCGAATGTCATTCGCCCAGCTTTCTCAACTTTTAAACGATTCTGAGAAGATTAAGAAGTTGGCCGAAGAAACATCCGAGGCATGTTTGTCTAGTACACTTACGTTTCATTCATGCTCAGGTCGTGCGACTAATCTCTCTGAAGGAAGCAGGGATGGAAGAAAATAAAAAGTTGGCCGAAGCCAACCAGTCGCTTGAAACCAGTTTTCTGCTCCAGCGAACGGAACTGGGCAATGCCTATTCAGAAGTCCTCAAAGCCAAATCACGATACCAAGAACTTAGGAGTAAAATAGGTAAATCAGAGTTCTTTGGATTGAGCCACTTCTCATTTTGTTTGGATCAGACGCTGTCAAAGCAAAATATGCCCCTGATACAATTTGGGCCCTTATGATGACGAAAAAATGTGAAACAGAGGAACAGTCCAAGGTAGGTGCTTCAACTTTCTACCTCACCCCGCCCCCCGCTTTTAGAATCTGACGCGTGAATTCATGGATGCCAAAATTGATATGGATACTTTTTTGGAAAAATACATCCCGCTTCGAGAAGTGTACAACGAACGAACTTTCAAAGTGGAAAAACTGGCACAAAAAATTACTCGAAACCTGCCAGTATCTTCATCCAGGCCCCAGTTGTCCAGACCTCCTGGTAGTTTATCGGATCCGGCAGGTTTTTCCGGAGCCGCTTATCCCAAGTTTTGATTGCTCCTCATGTCTTCTTGTTCCTCCTCTGTAGACTATCTGGACGACAGTTGGACGCATAAACTAAGCGCAATTCTAACTTGATACTTGTTGGACCTACCCTAGAAGCCAATGTTTTCTGCTTCTCACACCACTCTCTTTCCCTCGAGCTCTCCCCCCTCTTACGCCGTCTGTGATGAACTGGACGTTATATTCCTGTACATAACAAGTGTAATCCGCACAATGCTAATATCACTTCGTTTTTTATTCGGTGCTCTCTCGTCCTGGACATAAGCTTTTTTGGTGAGCTAACGAATTTTTGCTATGGCCAGACCAATGTGGGGTCGAGTCATCTTACCCTTTTGAATTTTTCTCTCTGAATAGCTTATATTGAATCGGTGTTTGTAGAATGCTGTAGAGATCTGCTGCCCTTTGGAACACTTGTAAATAATTTAGGGCAGTGAACACAAATTGCTTCACTTACTGTAAACTTTTCCTATGAAGACCAGCCATTTAGAATGTTCAGTGTGCGTATCTTAAAAATTCTTCTTGGAGAACTAAAACACCCGTAGAGGAAACCCCTATAACGAACGATACATTGAATCGTGTCTACTCGACAACCTAAGACAGAACTACGACAGTTAAGCTCTCCAGCAGACTTGCAGTTTAAACGGGAGTCAGTTCCTTCGATTTTGTGACGTTCATAAGCGGATATGAAAGCAATAGGCGAGAACATGCTCGTATCGACCCACTGCAATTGTTTGGATGGCTGTCATGTGCATGACGGTATGTGTACCCTGCATAAAAACTGAGCGCGATTAATTTTTTGGACATCACACACGTGACTGTAGATCAGTTGGAAGTGTTCTATTTAATAATCCTAATCATAATGATCGTCCGGCTGTAACCTGGCGTGCACCCCGAAAGAAGCACGAGGGATGAGGTGCTGCCAGGTTTTCCAAGTTTAGACAGGAGCATTTGAGATGTCCGAGTTGGGTTCGAGCCATATAGCTTCCGGTCAGTAAGTCCGCGCCTTAACCGCTGAGCTCTCTTGAGCCCAAATGTTGTGTGATGTACCCCATTCATCAACACCACGGAACAGACAGTGTGTCCCATTAGAGCAAAAAACGGAAACCAATACATCTTTGTAAAGTGCTTGGGTAGGTTCGTAATGGTGAGGAGCTTTGGCACGCATTTATCGGAATATTTCTATAAAATCTTGAGTTTCGTCCGACGGTGGGAAGCTGCAGCAACGGACTTCGATTCATTATTGACAGCGATACCACGCCAGAACACCGTTGCTTCATTGCCGCACCGCAGACCTCGGTTGACACTGTTAGAGGCATTTTTGTAGCACAAGGACCGTAAGCACACCGTTTGTGAATTTCTGTCAATTACTGAAGAATCCGAAAGCACAAGATGTGAGATGGTGTTCGTGTAGAGCACAATCGTCGTTGATCCAATTTACGTATATCTTTAGATATCTGAGAAGTAGTACCTTTCAAGAAACTTACACTCTCAAACAGTCATAGGATCACGGATTTTTATTCAATTGACCCTTCCGTTATGAACCGGGGTTATTCCGGCTATCCCTCAGCAGACGTCTTTGTGCCCGCTAGTGAGTTAGCAATGCCGTAACGGATGCGCCGAAGACGTCTTAGCAGAAAGAGGCGGTGACAAAATCTGAGTTCACGCGTCTACACTATATTTGTTTTAAGTTATTGGTTGATGCACGGGCCAGGTAGAATCAGTAGTCCAGATGTCCCTAGGTATGAGACTGCTAACCTCATGAACATGGTGGTTCGGGTGCCAAGCTGTGCAGCTGCTTGCAGTGGTATACAGTCCACGGGATTTGACCACGCACGAGTCTGGAATCATGGTTATAGAAGATCTAGTTTCCGATCATCCATAAATTCTGCTGTAAGCCCGACTAAACTGTGTTTTACTGAACGTTATGAACTGGCGATAGTTCGCCTCCTAATGAGCTGAGTTTCGCGATAGCTTACACTGGGTTTCCAGAAGCCTACGACGAACCAGATACCGATGTGGATGAACAATGAGCCCCACAGCTGTTTCGTGAGGTATTCGACAAGAATAAGAGAGTTTCTGTCCTCACTAGCTGCGTGGAACACGCAAGGCAGCTACAAAACTTCTGCATCCAATCAAAAGGGCACTGACAGGAACCAAACTACTTGAGAAGTGTTCTTCATTATTCGCTTCTTTAAAGAGAAAGCATGTTTAGGGAGACAGTTTGCTCTTTCCGAAAAAAATCGTTCGCGGATAGGGTTTTTGCAGCACACATTCGACTCAGTCTAAGTGGGGTCTCACTCTCCAACCTTTAGTTTTCTTTATTTTCAGTCAGTGAAAACGACCGCGTTTCAGGCGAATACTTCCTTGGACTTTGATGAGATCACGCAGCGTTTTCACGTTTTTCATCACATAGCATCTTTCCTTTTTGACCTGGATGGAGTCCGAGCTGTTTTTGACGATCGTGGTTAGACCTTCCCCACTGTCAGCCGAAATAAGTAGTCTGTTTTTTTAGGAAACGCCCTTGAAGCGGTCGCTTCATACAAATGGTATCCTCGGACTCGACAAACAGGATGTTCCGCCGATTTTCAGCTTGGCCCAGGGTTGTGTCCGCTCCACTAGCTGTGTTCCATCTGATGCGTGAGTAAAATTTCAAACCACTGATGAGCTGTCAGTGACACGCATTCATATATCAACCGCCCTTAAACTTAGTTGTGGACCCCCCACCTGAAGATTCGTGACGTCTTCTTGAGATTACAATCACCAATTTCTTCGCTAAAAGAAAGCAACATGCAGTCTGAAGTGATTTAGGTGTAATAATAGATATTGAAGACAACATGGCGGATATATTTGTTTTCAATGCCACTCAAAAAATTTTTTTCTCAATTTATGTCGATAGGCATACATGGTACACTGGTAATCTCGCCGAATAACGGATATGCACCGAAAAATTACATTATCACTTCGGTTCTCGGCCAGAAAATTTCTATTTTATTCCTAGTACAATGATACCAGACGTCTTCAAGTTTACCCCATGGATACCACAGAAAGACCAGCAATCACCCCGCCAAAATTGGACAAACATCAATTTTTTTTATCACGATCTAAGCAGGCTCGCTGATGGTAGCTCATGTGTCGTCCCCTATACAGGTCAACTTAGCGCTCGTTTCATAAACCACTGTGCTGCCATGTCAACTATTGTTGCTAGTTAGCACTAAACGATACCAAACAGAATCCAGAATGCTCGATATGGTTCCTCATCTTTTTCCCAGTAGCCTTGGAATAATTGCAATTTTATTTTATGTGAATTTCATAGTCACAAGGAGGTTCAAACATCCGTACGATGTCCTCTACGCTGTTCGCACTTTGTATGCGTCCCCTCGTGAACGCGTGTGTGTCTACAGTAAGTTCTCTCCTGAGTTCACAACACCGAGTAATGTCAAGCAGGGAGTTCTTCTGTCGCCAATTCTCTTGAACTTCGTAATTGGCGTGCCGCTAGAGTCTTCTTTACAGGTTTCTAACAGCCCGCGGATCGAAATATCCCCGGGGTATTCACTCACGGACATTCCGTCTGCCGATGTAAGTCCCATCCTTGAATCACACCCTTTGGAAATGCGGTGTTTTAAATAATCTAATTAATTCTGCTGCACAGTTTGACACATGCTTTGCATCTGTAGTGTGTAAGGTGTTATTGCAAGGTTGGGTGGGATCGAACCCAAACCTCATGCTTGCACGTCAACTGATCGATTTGGTAGAAAAGTCCGTTTACCCGGGCACCTGCATAAGTCCCGGCGGTCGGCAAATTCTGTAGCCGCCAATAAGTGGACAGCCAGGCTTACCAGTCAATGATCCATACGAAAACGGTGCTATTTTCTGAATTGCACTCCAAAAATTGCGTTTCTTGTTTTCTCCCATAGCGGGTCGTTTCACCAGTTGTGTTTAAAGTATCTGAACTCAGTACAGTTGTTTTACAAAACAAGATGGCGGACTTTTCCCCATTATCGCTATACCAATACATGTGTCTCTCGCATTCAACTCGGCTGTTCGCTCAGGCTCGGATTAGACAGGAGTTCGAGAGAGCTCAGGAATTACGGTGAAAAGGCTCGAAGCTCAATATCTATGGCCCGAATTCCCCTCTATTTTTCGGTCTTTCCTGTCTTGGCTTGAGCAACGTGGTTGTACGTCAAGTCCCTTCGGATTAGATGACTGATAAAGCCGAAAGTGCGCCATCGTTGAACGACCCAAGTCTAGTTAAACCTGGATGTGTATCGTTTAGCAGTTCCCGTTCGAAACAAGGACCCAACAGACGAAAAGTAGCACAAAACCGTCTGATACTGAGAAAAATTTTCAAAGGAAAGATAAATTTGCACACGGTGTAGTACAAAGGATGAATTGCGCAATCATCCTATGAAGAGGATCTTTCCTAATGGCGTTTACGCTTCGATTCACGTTCGTACGTTTCTTCATCCTCACTTCCACTATCGACCTCCTCCCCATCCTCTGGATCAGACGAGCGTGCTCGTCGGCGGTGCTTCCGACGACGGTGACGGGTGTCCTCTTCGGTAGCTTCCCCTTCATCATCATCGTCGGCAGCTTCTCCCTCCTCAAGCTCTTCACCCCCTGCTTGTCGACTTTCGGCTTTGTGGTGTTTACGGTGCTTCGATTTTCGATGCTTGGATTTTTTGGATTTGCGGTGTTTGCGCTTTCCAGAACCGCCTGCCACGTCACCATCTGAGATGTGCGCCCCGCTAGCGTCCGAATGATCAGGGGATGCCGGAGTCACTCGCTTCTTGTTCTTTTCACGTTTATCAACGCTTTCCGAAACCTCTCTCCTAATTAGAAGAACGAACATCAAAAGGTGGCACACCGCTTTGAAAGGCACATAGAAAAGAAATACAAAAAGCGAAATGCTTCACCAGAAAATATTCGGCTCAACACCCGTACACCTACAGAAGTACAACACACTGGTCAAGCCACCCACCATTCTTATCATCCTACTCACTTTGCCACGGTGAGATAGCATCGAGCAATATGACAATACCGTATGGCTGTCTACTCCGCGTTGTGTAATGGTGAAATCCTCGCACGATCCCGTTGTCTGACATCCCTAGACCAAACTGCGGACTCCGTACAAAGTACCTTCAACTAAGAGCAACAACCCTAGTTCTATTGTGAGCTTAGCCCGAGTTTTCCGCTCCAGGTTATGGCTACCAGTAGTGAAAGTGATCTAACACACAACCACAGCGACCAACTCCAAAGTGACCACTTTAGATAAGTCCCCTAAATCATTGTTGTGAACACTATAAAGTGATCAAGAGTAGACAATTTGTCAAATCCTGAAATTGCCAAGTCCAATTACACGTACTACGAATGGAAAGAACATGCGTCTGTGCACAGATTACAATTACACCTGACAATACATTGTACTCCAAAACGAAGACAGTTGGATTAAAGCACATTCTACAGAACTTGCTGTAGACGGCTTTAACTGTCAGTGATGAGATGTTTAGTCCCGATAGCTGTGTCAGCGCAAGCAATGCACCTCCATATCGGTAAATCAGAAAACGAACAGGAAACATGAGGGAGGTTGAATCCGCCAAAACTGAGTAGCTTCAGTTAGACTGTATTAAAGCTGTTTACCAAAATTAGAAAATTCCCTTCGATTAAAACGATGGACCACCATCTCTTCTCTCTCTCCACATTACGATCGTGCAAACTATGGATATGAAAGTGAGCAAAATTGGTCTGGTTGTTGATCAGGTGGCGATTGATCTGCTCGCCAAGCTTCTAGCTTCAGCTGCCTGTTTCACACCTTACACACTTTGAATGACTCCTATTTAGCCCATTTGACAAGCATCTACGACCACCTCCTCCAATTGAAAGGCTCATGGAACATCAGAACGATGAAAAGGGACCCAATCGTTTGGACAGTCTTACTTACAAATGACATTCAGTGACAACAAAAGCAGGCACAGTGTACAAATGATGTAAAGTACCGCCAAAGTACGTGCTGCCCCGTTTCTTCACAAATGATCGTGCGCTTGACTAAACAAATCAATGTCGCAGAATACCAGATGTTGAGAGGAACTGGATACCGAAAAACGCCGTCAGAAGGAATGTGAAACAGCCAAGAAATAATTCGTTTTATCAGATACTTCGTTAGCAACGTCACAAAGTCAGCTTCGTTGATCAGTTTGACACTGAATTTCGCCCTTGTTTTAAGTATGTTTCACCGCACCAGTGTTCGCCGATGACAGCGACCTAAGAGACAAGTTAAACTCTTCATGCTATGCAGAGAATTTGACGTTCGTCGTCGCTATTAAGTCCGAATTACTAGCACCACTGTAGCCAGAGTTTTGTCGATCACTTCTGAATCCAATCGACTTTGTTTAAATTGTTTCACAAACAAACCCAAGTACTTGGATGCGAAGAACACTTGCACCTGTTAACTGACATTGATTGCTGCCGCAATGGACTAGTTGGCCCAATTCACCCTTAATTTGGCTAACTCTGAGCCCAGAAGCTATTTATAAAGGCTGGTTTTACGGTGAGGCATCGTGTCTTGCGGATTTTTCTCTCTAAGCTGAATTCAACGGTCAAAAACTTCGGGATTAACGAAAATTGTTCATGTACTTGAGGATTTCACCCCAAAGGTCACTACAGTTGCAGACATCTCCCTAGACTAGACGCACCTAGGTGAGACCTCCAGTATGATGGGTTCAACATTACTGTGGTACGCAGCTCAAG
The DNA here is from genome assembly GCA_003604175.2 of Clonorchis sinensis. Taxonomy (NCBI): domain Eukaryota; kingdom Metazoa; phylum Platyhelminthes; class Trematoda; order Opisthorchiida; family Opisthorchiidae; genus Clonorchis; species Clonorchis sinensis. The sequence goes on along the minus strand of CM030369.1, from coordinate 188,483,132 downwards.
ACGTAGCCCATGGATGGGACTTTATTTCGCTCGCCAGTGTAAGCCCTTAGTTTGGGTCGTTCATTTTCCGTTGAAGCAGATACGAGTATCCATTAGAAGACGGCTCAGTAAAGCAAAGACTTCCAACCGCATTTCGGAATTGTGTTGTTGTCCGGAGGCCAGCCGTCCCTAATAACCGAACATCACATCATTAATTGGACGGATGCGTCATGTACAGGCTACGGACCACACGAAGGCATGCCCTGATTGGTCAGAATGCCAGCCAACCTGGACCGAACACCTTTAGCTGGACGCTTCTCGCCTCCTCACGGAGATTCTAGCACGACCTTCTGGAACACTCTGTGATCACCTTATAAATACAGTTGTAATAATCTTCCGTTGTCTCCACAAGGGGCTGTCTGAAGCTACCGCGCCCTTTGATATACCATAGTGGGTGAAGCAGGAAGCCAAGGGACCTACACAGAGTTGCACGACCGTTCGACAAGTCACTACAGCTGTAATACTCTAAATACTTGTGCTGTGTACAGAAGAATCTGTTTCAACTCGGCTCCTTGCAGATTTACGGGTCCTATCCTATCAACTACAGAGCAATCGAACTCCGCTCAAAAGTACACCGTCATCGCTTGAACTTGTCGGGAACATCCAGTCGGACAAAACCAGATATTAGTATGAACGGTCATAAATGTTGACACATCGGGTGTTCAGTAGAATACCGATTGGGGGCACGTACAAAATACCGTTCAAATACGTACTTGTGACGATGCTTCTCCTTGTGACCTTTTCGTGACTTTTCGCTCTCTGCCAAAGCCGCAGACTCTAGGGAGATCAGATATTCTTTGAACAAACGAATGCGCTCCGATTCCAGAGTCAACGCCTGCAAGTGTGTGAAAAACAGAGGGGAATGCATCAAGAAGAAAAAAGGGATAGTTGGAAATAGTTCTTATAATCTCGCTAAATTACAGTTGAACAACACAGTATCGGAGGGAATTAACCCCGTGAGAAAGCGGTGGGACAAAAAGACGAAGGTGAATTATAGGACACAAGTGAGACAACACACCAAGTGCACAAAGTGCATCCTACAAGCATTTTTAATTGTCCGACGAGATGGTCAGTGGAATGTATCGAGCAGAAAAAAGGATATGATGGACTCAACCCAGACATGCTATAGAAACCTTGTTGATTGACGTGGGAATACCAACACTGCAACACAGATAGTTCTCAACAGGTAAATTAGATCGAGTCAATCAGAAATGTTTGTCTCGAATTTTTCAGTTCAGCGAACGACAGACACTTAAAGGTCATAGACAATCGCTGCTTTATTCGCAAAATGCACTTATGTCTTCGGGAACACTGAGATGATAGTTAGGAACAAGTGCCTCCAAATGACTCCCTGAGAATGTGATACGCTTGGCTTAGTGGATATCCCAGGGGATCATAGAGAAACAAAAAACGGAGTGGTTTAAGGAATTTTACTATAAAATAATAGGGTAGTTAAGCTGTAACATCCTTTCGCTACCATCCAGAAATAAGCAGGATGGTTGAGATACTGTCAGGTTGCCCAAGTCTAGAGAGAAGCAGTCGAGATGAACCACAGACATCACGGTCAGTAAATTCGCGCCCTAACCGCTGAGCTATCTCGATCGCAGAGAATTTTACCAGTATATTGTTCCCTCTCCCCGAAGGGGCACTTTGAATGGATCCGGAAATGTTTCCCAGTAGTCCGCGGCAGGGTGTGGCGCATGCATCTTGTACTAAGGTGATGAAATCCCATTTGTACCAGGATGCTTTTCGGTAGCTTTCGTGGTGGTAAAGAATGGTATAGATATGCAATGTTCTTGCACATTCGTGATTTATATAGATACTAAAGGTACACGGTGAGCCTGTGGTCGTCGGGCACCGCCATCTCTGTCATTAGGAAATAGTTGTTTTCCCGCCTTGTCAAACATGAGTAAGAACCATAAGAAATAAGCTGCGTTATCGCAAAGACGTGACGAAGAAAACGAAGGTTGTCATTGCGACTTCGAAACTAGGGACTTAGCATGCATTCTTTCATTTCACCCTTCAGGTGCATCACATTCAACCGGTAATGAAACTGTCAAATGTCCCGACTCCATGTATACCGGCCAAGTCCAATCCAGTCAGAGTTCACCAATGTGATAGGTTGGTGTACCGACTGTGCTGCTTTGGTGTGAAAACCAATTAATCGCCATCATCATCGGAGAAGGCAACATCAGTGTTGACATTGATGCTTCACTGCCGTAAAACCACAAAGTTCATCTAATTATACTTTAGCCTTCGAGTAGAAAGAGAAAAATAGTGGATGAGGGAGGGGACCTAGTGCTGGCCTATGTCAAGCATTCTGAGGTGCCTACACCTCCAACCGCTCAATCAGACAATCTGGAAAAAACCGACAGCACCAACACCACTGAAATCGATCAGCCGCCATTTCTTGTAATGTCTCCAGCCAAGCGCAGGCAAGGTCACGGAGACCCCATCCTGGAAAGCATACAACACCCAAGTCCTTCGTTATCTCTTTCACGCCCTTCTGTCAACTCGTACGTTGTCCACCTCGCGGTTTCTGCCATTCTGAGGGAGGCACACAGAACAATACTCGTCTCGGTAGACCGAGTTTCAGCATGCGTAGCAAATGACCGAGCCACCGCAGCTGATGGTGCTGGATGTTTTCCGTGATTGGAGTACCTGCTGTACAAACAGGTGCCTGTTTTCCAATTAGCTCGTTACTAATCCCTTGACGCCATCCAAAACTAGCAACGCTTCCGAGCTATTGGTGGTAAAAAACTGAAGACGCCTCATATCATCTGTCCGCAGAGGCCACATCTCGCAGCCATACAACAACAAAGCCCTTACTGTAGCCTGACACACCTGACCCTTGAAACATAATGATATGCTTTTTTGACGCCAAAAGTAGTGTAAATTAGCAAACTTGATTCGGAGAGATTTTTGCACCGACTTCCTCAGACACACTTCCGTCAGAGGCCCGGATCAATGAAATGGGGCAGTTCCATTGTGGTGTCTCCATTAGGAAAGTGAGTTGACTAATTCAGGAGACCATGAAGTGTCCTCTCTTCGGTTCCAGGGGGTTGTTTCCCCAAGGGGAGATTGTAATGGAGAAAAATTCGTACAACCAAAATTATCTTCGGTGGGGCTACTTGATAGAGTCAGTAGTGTGACACCATTTGAACATCACATTTATCGAGCGATTGCGTGGTCGACGTCTTCAAATGGATTGTTATTACTTCGGTAGGACATTGAGTGGCGGAAGCAGAGAGGTGGCCAAACCTTGACCTGGCAGAAGGGTACGAAAGAAATCACGAAACGTTCGGGTGATGTCGGTGCTACTCGCCTTCCAGGATGGGGACCGCGTGATCCCCACTGCGCCTGGTTGGAAACACTACAAGATATGGCTGCCAACCGATGTCAGTGGCGTTCTTGTTGTCAGTTTCTATCCAGATTGCCTGAATGAGTGTTTGCAGGTGTAAGCACCTCGGAATGATTGTAGTAAGGCAGCAGTAAGTCCCCTCCCCGTCCATCTTTATTCGTTTCTTCACAATAAGGCTTTCAAATAAACCATGGTTGTACGGCAGTGAAGCATGTCATGCTGTCGATGATGATGATGATGAGGAGGAGGAGGAGGATGACATTGATAAGAAAATGTGAATACGAGATGGGCAAAAAGATACTGAGTAAATCTCCATGACTCGAGCGAGGACAATACACACCGGGGATAACTTTGTGCTGAAAGCAATATCAAAACCGGAGTACCGTCGTAACGAATGTTAGTAAAACGAGAAGATTGTGCCACACGAGTTTAGTAACGCCGCGGTGCAAACTTACGCAGAAAGCTGGGTGTCCGCTGAAATGGTCTCGAACTTCTTCCCACGTGGTATTGTGTCCGATGAATTTGGCCGAACAAAGCATCTCACAGAAATTCTGTTCCAACTTACGCATTCGACGTGCATCATCTCTCTGGCGTTCGCGCTCACGCCCTTGAGCCTTCTCAAGGAAACTCTCGTAGGTCATGCGCATGTTACCATCATCAATGCCCTTGCTCCGTTCATCTTTCGAGACAAGCTAGACCCGAAGTGGAAAGAATATGGAGAGACATTTTTAATTAACAAGGTGTCTGGTGTCCCCCTTTTCGGCTAAAACTGGAAGTCAGTTCACAAAATCACATGATTAATCAAGATACAAATAAGGATAGGCTTAGGTGCGCAAAAAGCACTACACTGGACTACAGGGAGAACAAACTCAACAAGATGAGTTTTTGTGTCGAAGATAAAACTCATTCTGGTTGCCGACATTGGCTACGAACTCGTTTGTTGGCAGCTCGCTGGGCGCCTATGCATAGTTCAGCACCGTAATCACCATTACAGAAAATTGGTGCCTAGCTGAAAGAACCACACAAATGGTCAATATGATGGTTGATGAGCTGCAGTTGTGCGAGACCCACTGAACTCAAAGAAACACAAAGAGCGGGTGCATAACTACTGGCTTGTTTACCTAGACATTGCGGTATGGCAACAAATTCTCGCGAGTCATGCTTAACCGCATCGAGTCTTGAGGCTAGCTGGGGTTACGGATGGGGCTGGGCGGCGGGGGTGGGTCTTTTTAGTAAAAACGCGCCCGGAGAACAGGATGAATACGGTCCCCGTGACACTAACACCCAGGAACCATCCTTTTCGTGGAAAACCGTTATTACTGAGTGCTATCCTGTGACCAGCAACTCGTCAGCAGAAAGTGGAATTTTCACGCCAGTAAGCGTGAAAAACTCAAAAATGGGTGCGACGAAACTAGCCGGCCAACTAAGTCCGGCATAGGCACACAGTGTATAGTTTGACTAAACCGTCAGCATGAGAACCCACGTAATCAACCCGATGTACATTTGGCAAGCGATGGATGTTCCACTCCAGTACTTTGGTTTGCTGCTCACGAAGAGCTGAACATTGGCAGCCACCCCTGGCAAAGAGCTCTCTCTTAGGAGTGTATTGCGCTAACAACTAGGTAACATACAGAGGAAAGTGCGAAATCAATACGCACCACCTCCTCGGGAAAATAGAGACTTACATCAACAAAATCTTCAAAGGAGGTAGACAGATCGATATTGAGCCCGTTATCCTTGATTATTTCTTTTATAAGCTTTCGTTCGGCTGGATAACGGGCTTTAAGCGCCTCCACATAGAACTTGAAGAGATCAAGTGGAGTTGACCCACGCTGCGCGAGCATTTTGTGAAATCGCTCATCTCTGAAACAATGACAGATTGGAGAAGATGAATAGCAGTCCGGTTATAAATCGCCAGAGGAATTAATCAGAAAAGAGGACGCTAACCAACTCACAAACTACTGGCTTCCACCAAATTTCGGAGATGGTAAAGCCCACCAAAATGTACTTCAAAGATCAAAAATAACTCCACAGAGTGCGAATATGACCACAAGGAAACCTTATGTATTTGACTGATCCATGATGGTGAATAAAAGCAAACAATGATCAAAACCCAGATTGGCTTCTCCCAACCACATTAGTCTCTATTATACACAGTGAGAGGTGAAATGGATTCATATCCGGGAAAATTTGTCGACATTCGGGGGCATCGTAGTCGCGCGAAGGTTGCGTCGTACTTGAACCCAGAATGTAAATGAGCGGAGAAAAGAATCCCTACGCAACAATGTGACCAGCAGAATATATCACCGGGTTTGACATCAAAGTGTAAATTATTCACGATAGGTCGTGAACATAAAGTTCCACAGAGCACTAAAAAATGGGGAGATTCATCGAGCTGCTAAATGGTCCGCAGACAGATGAGGCCTACAGGAATGGATCACAGTGAATTCAAGACACCACCTCTGTATGTTGCGATGTAGGACGAAAGGAAGCTTGGGGATAAGGTAAGCAGAGGATGACGGCCATAAAATACGGTGACCTAGAGAAAAACCGGTTCAGAATAAACAACTGTAGGGAAACGAAGATGAAGTACAGAACGAGTTGCACACAAATGAGAACACTTTGGAATGAGCTAGTGAGGTGAGCTTTTTCTGAAAAGCTCGTTGTACAGGGTTGTTCCGGAATGGGGACAAATGTTAGACCTATATGGAGGAAATTGGAACGAACTTGCGAAACAACCACGTACAAGAGATGGAAAAAGTTACACGGCGAGAGGTGGTTAATCGTATGCATCGGTTTCTTGAAACTTGTCCAAATCAGCCGATTCCCACTAATTTAACTCGCTACTCAAATATGGAGGGTGTCTACAAGTGCACTCGTAACCTCAGATTCGCAATCTGGCTGTCGGGCTCAGCCGGATTAATGAGTCTCGTATGACTTGACTGTTCTTTGGAGGGGCCTACAGCCCAAGGATCTGAAAGACCCCCTTCTCACATCTGATCAGAAACCTGCCATCTCTAGAGGATAAAACTGTGAACAGATTCTCGAGTAGTCTGTAATGGGAGGACCATTAGGTCTATAAGATTTTGACTGGGATTCCGTTCTTTTACCCGACCGATCGTCTGAAATGCAGCCAAGAGTTTATATCACCCTTCCGGGATCGAACTCATTCGAAGCATTGAAGGAAGAACTCTCACATCTAAAAAGCACGCAAAGACTTCGGCGCAATAAGTTGGAAAATTTTTCCGCATTCTTACGGTTTCCTAATAGGGAGTGAATGATGACTACTATCAAAAGTCAGAAACGGTGGAAATAGCTGATAACGATGCTGAGAACTCCTGCGGCTAGATGGGCGAGGGTGAGCCAATGCCTCAAACAACTTATGAAACTGGAGGATCTCATACGTATGTAATACATACCGACACAAAACGGGTTTAGAATTTTCTGGAAAAAATCTCTGCATTATCATAACGCTGAAGAACAATAAGTCGTCTGTTACATTTTGTGTCTTACTAAGTGCAATAGAGTCGGCACAATCTTGGGTTTAGAGAGATATATACATAAAGTCCTTTTAAACAAGAGACCCCAAACCTAAAGACATTTTGATTCCCTCTGTGGGTGCCTTTTGTTGGGGAAAATTACCGCATTTACGTGTGACTATTTTACACAATTCGCCAGACAAGTAAGTTCGTTGTGTGGTTGCGGGATTTGTGGGATTCATGTCCACATCATTCTCGTTTGAACAGTTTGACATGCGAGGAGAGCGTGTTAACACTACTCCACCAGGATACGCCAGCAGCAACTGAATTGTCACGTCTGAACAGGTGAATGTGTTCATACTTCAGTGATGTGATTAGTTTGCCTGACGCCTGCAGCACGCGCTGGTGGAGTAGTAGCAATACTCTCGCTTCGCATGTCAAATATCCAGAATACAAACCCCGTCGCGGTCAAGAATATACACAAGTAATCTGGTCAACTCCCATAGTTTCATCTTCAAAGTATAGTTTAGCTCTGCCTTACCAAAATGAAGTGCCACACACATTCTGTCGTACTATTTTTGCGCAGCCCTTCAGCCTTGGTTCAGTTGCCTACCTTAAGACCAGAGTAACCGTTGAGTTCCGGCCGAAAAGTACACAAAATCCCAGGGTTAACCTTTTTCGATCTGGTATTTGGCAGGCCGGTGCAAATAAGCGAATGTGTACACGTTTCATAAACGCGAGAATTTCTTTCATCGTTGTAACAACCCAGAGGGTGACAGGAGCAAGTGAGGAACAACGAAAAATGAGGTGGCATACAATGTGTATTGCAGACGTGTCCACAATGAGAATGTACCAACGAGCAAAGCTATGACCGGAGCCATGTGAGGCAACGATAAACTTAGATAAGCGACCTGACTCTTCATGTAAATTCATGCGACTCAAAGAGTAATCTCCTGGTTGGAGCAGGCCATATCCTATGAGGCTACACTGCCTAGACGGTCTGATTGGCAGTTAAGCTGGGCTTGTTTGTCATCCTCCACAACCCCCGGGGAAACACGGTATTAACTAATACACATTGTAAACGTCAGTCTGCACGGTATGGAAGAAGCGAAAAAGATGCCAAGGACCTAGTATCCACAAACCTGTTAATGATGGAGTACAAATCCTTCCATAGGGACGTTGCCGTGAGCAACTTGTTTTCGTGTAGTTCGTCCAACAGTACTATGAAAGCCTCACGATTCTTTCGTTGTTGACGCTTCTGTCTACGTCGATCGCGCTCCTTCTCCTCATCATGTTCCTGTTCCAACATGCAAATATGTTCTTCAAAACAAATCAGAGCATCCTCTTTGTCCAGACTTTGCAGTTCAATGTCTCCAGTGAATCTGTTGGGTGAAGAACCATGAACAGATCTCAATGGGCCATGGAGATGAGACAGAATAGGCATACTCAGTAAACAAGATGATGTGCCTCAAAGGAAGAGGAAACAATAGCATAGTCGAATGAGCTCACATGCATTAATAAACGACTATTCGAACCAAAGAGTACAACCTACAAAAAAACAGTAACAGAGATCATATGTGCTGAAAATGTGAAAGTGATCTTCACCAAGTAAACCGAAGTATTCAGCCATTTCGAAGATGCAAATAACGGACAAGTAGTATTCGATTAAAAATAATGAGAATAATCGTTCAGCTGTAACATTCTCTCGGTGCCTAACTGCCATGCCACCCAAAGCAAGCACAAGGGCTGGGATACTGCCAGGTTGTCCAAGTCTGGACAGGGGAAATCGAGAGGCGGAAGTCGGGTTCAAACCAGGACCTTCCGGTTAGTAAATTCGTGCTCTAACCACTGAGCCATCTCGCCCCAAGTAGTATTCGTTGGAAATTCGTCGGCCGTCGTTGAAAAAACTGGAACTGAGGTGTGTTTGGCGTAATTCTTTGTCAAATTAAACTTTGGTTTTAAAAAATCATTCGAAAAGTGGGAAAGTGTTACCATGAGACGAAAACCGGTGTCCTGTTTATGAATTTTCTCAACCAGGTTAGCATTGCAAAGGCTGCTTCGATATCGGAGAACCTTCCCCGACATAACAGATCACTTACACAATTGATGAACAATCGCAGACAGCTTACTACCAGTTCCGTCCTGTTTTGAGACCGATCAGGTATCCCTGGTCCCCGAATCTACATCAACCTCACCTATTCGAACACCTGGTTGGATACCCGTGGAACTCAAAATACATTTTCAAAATGAGACTTGAATGAACCTATCGTTTACGATTCATTTGGTTTTTTCTATCTATGAAGTGTGATGCAATAGTTTGACCATCATACAGGCTACGTAACAAACAGCAACGTCAGGTAGTACTGACGTCGTGTGCTGTAAAAGATCGATTTGTTACACTTACAGACTGGTGGATCCCCAGATAATACCATTTGTTTGAGTGTGGTCGCAGCATCCATCACATTTTCGTCCTACCCGATAGGTTCTTATCCCCAAGGGCAGCTAGTGCCCCTTCAACATAAGACCACCCTATTCTTGCTCCTGCAGAATGGTAGTGCGGTGGTTCAATAGCAGTGTTAACTAACGTTCACCCATCAACACAGTCTACAGTGAACTATCCGAGGCACCACGCCCAACGCATGAAAGCCTCGTGATAATTAAGTGCTAGCGTATCCACCCACTCACATCCTCTCCCTCTCTTGTGTTTTCAATTTGTTAGAACATATTTGTCCCGTTCTGTGCAACCTAGAAGCAAATTGAAGATGAAAAACAAACACGATACCCTTAATTTGTACCGAATCGGCCTATCTCCAGAACAAAAGACATCAAAAACCGAAGTCTGTATACTATAGATGTCTTAGGGATCCCAAACAGAACAGCCAGGGTGATGTCACTCCAGGAGACCCTCCATATTCATTGTATGAAATCGAGGTTCACGAGCTACCAAGGCACAGCTGCACATGCCCACCAGGTCCACATGCAGTGACGTGTAGTAGTCAACTGGGGCAACCTCTTTACCGTCAGCATTCCAGACCTTTGGTTTGGTAATTGCCAAGCCTCCGCGATGAGCGATGACTAGTCGGATAAAACGTTCTAACTAGTTACAAGTGGCAAAATGATTACCTATATGAGGGGACAGTTGGCCGGAATGGGAATCACACTGAAGAAAGTTAACCCTATAATTGGACGCATCAACAGACGTAGCTTCATCACCGGAACGCCGTAATTAGATGAACGAGCTACGTTTGGCTACAAATGTGCGGTCACTGACGGTCAATCCAGTCAAGCAATTGATACTCTTCTTGAGAACGAATTATCGTACAGTCCGATCGGACTCGTCCAGGACAGGGTTCAATACTGTCGGGTTGTAATTATTTGATGACTCAAGTGGATGAAAGCAACATGACCGAAACCGTTCTTTAGATATACAATGCCAGAAGTGAATGTTCGTCTTGGAACCAACAGATATCGGATAGAGTACTAATGCATGTGGATAATAAAGTCCGAGAAACAAAACCTCTAGGGATGAATAACAAGGGCTTATGCTTTTCAAGTGGCCCAAATGTCTAACATCAGAGCCCTTGTCGAACTCGCAAAAGGTGTCCAAACGTCTATTTCGGGAAGGGTATGCTTGGTCCACCTTGAAAACGACAAGTCAAGGCACGTCGAACCGACGGAGCATGAAACACTGGGAACTGGACGGATTTCGGAAGGATAGAAGTAGGAAACTAATTTGCGACCACCTAATTTATAGGACCGCATCCATTTAAAAAGTTAGATTTTATAAACTGCAGAGTAATAACTGCTGTTCAACATGCACAGAACAACTGGGGGTCCGTATGGCTCGGCAAAATTGTCAACTGCTAGTCGAGGTTAGGCGAAGTTCTGAAAGCTAGCAATTAGCAGGACACACCAGCAAGTCTTCATTCAGAAAAATAGATTACCCTTCCGTTTAAGGGTATCCACCACTGAGATATAGACTAGTTGCATAATGACATCAGGTCTACACAAGACATTGGTACTACGGTGAAAAAATAACACACGCACGTACTTCGGATTGTCCAGAAGCATTTGCTGTGCTTCACTCCAGGTTGTCCGGAATGTAAGATTTGGCATTCCACTAAGTATTTCATGGAAAACTTTGATATTTCTCTTTCTGACAACTTTCGCCTCATCGCGTTCACGTTTAGAAATCAACTGCATCACGTCCTCGAAAAGCTCCCGTCTATCTCGATCAGGCACGGATGTCCACTCACGAGCATCTGAGAGCAATTGTTCCACTTTTCTGTAAGACATGGTGGAGTGTAGTTTTGGATGTCGGAGAAGGAAGCGTTCCAAGTCCTCTTTCGCCTGTTTAGCGCGTAGGCGTTGTTCTTCACGCTCCTCCTTCAAGCGCTGTGTCTTGTAGACGTTGAAAATTTGTTTCTTTTCTGTGAAAGTCTTCAAAAGAGAATATCGTGGGTCAGCGGAAATAAGCTTGAGGGCCTGCTCCCAAGTCGCAGAGCCAGGTACGTTGCAGTCACGGAATAAGCGACGTAGCCCCTCTGCCATTTCCCCACGAGTTTTGTACTCTTGATGCGGTGCGGGAGAACCACCTGAAGAGCCTGCAGTGCCCGCCCGCCCGGCATTATCTGCGCTAGTACGATCCACATACTCGTTTGGCGTTTCCGCTGGGGCTTCTGTTGGAGGTGGTGGGGGTATTGGAATACTGTCCGTTGTCGTCGGCAAGTCGTAAGAACTCAACGTGGCCATCATTGCTTTTTCGATAGCTGAAGGTTCCGGTGGCTTGGAGGGCTCGTCCTTAGGCGTGGCCGGTGTACACGGAGTTCCCAGGACCGAGGAAGCGGGAACCTTTTTGTCTGACACGGCTGTCGAAGAGGCACTTTCTGCCTGATTCTCAGCATCAATTAATTCTTGCGGTTTCACCCAAACAGACTGTTTTGTTTGTTCGTTAAAGTAGTAAAGCCTCCCGTTTTCTGACTTGAATTCTTTCCAAGGACAACTTGAAAGTATCAGTTCCCTAGTGGTTTTGAGTTCTTGCGGCTTATCCCAGGTAGTCTGCTGCGTTGCAGTGTTATAGTAGTATTTACGCCCATCGTGCGATGTATGTTCAATCCACTGACTGACCGGAGCGATGGTAGGTACAGCAGCAGGCAAGTATGCTACTTGAGCATACGGATGATGGAAAGTGGCTGTATAAGGAGGATATCCAGCCATAATGTCGACTGAAAAACATAAAAAGCGTGTCAGAAGTATTAGCAGATCAAGAATACAATTAACATCAGGAAGCCGAACTCAGTTGATTCTTGGATTTCGAATTTCTAATATCTGCATTTTTTCTAATTCGAGTGTTGACCTGCCTTAACTAGCCAGACCAAAACCTCTGTAGGCTATTCGAGTTTTATTAAAACCGTTAATCAGTTGAGGTGCCCAACGTCGTACGGCAGCCGGAAAGTAAACGTGGTATGAACCCGGAAAACGAATTTTTCAGCCGTGCATATCATAATTCGTCGAGTTATAGACCGAACTCGATGAATTACTGCTCCGTAGCAATAGTCTTTGTCTGTGCGATTGACACTAATCCTGGCAGCTGCTGATGTCCTCATTCCGAAACACCCAGCAACCCAAAGATAATGCGCCAGTCGTATTTATAGCTCCGCTGATGGCATTAAATAACTATGCTTTTGAGCGGCATTGCTGCGCTCTTTGGGTCCATACTTTGTGAGTTTAACGTAGCACCTCCAGTATTCCCACAGGTGTAGGCCACGCTGAACAGCCTGTTGGCCAATGGCCTAAGGGTCATAGTCAATTGTGAACACGAATTGCGGGTAGGAGACACAACTGAGTACTCATGTCACAATCGATCAGCAGCGGCCAGTCGATAAGATAGGCTATTCGTTCGTTGTACAATCTAGCCTGAGAGCAACAGTTCGACCTAGGACTTCCATCTTTCGACGCCAACACCGCCCAACACTTAGCAATCAAGCAAAAAAGGTGGACCTGCGAGATGTAGCGTTGACGGAGTCGAAAATATAATCAGAACGACCATGTTTATATATTTTAATGAACTTGGTGAACAGTGCGAAGTGCTTCGGCCTACCCACGAAATTTTTCTCAGCAATTCTCCCAATAACAACCATAAAATGCAAACAAAAGGAGACGTACCTACCACCACCGAGTGCAGAAATTTAAGCAGGCTTATCTAACCGATGCATTGTCTTATTTTGTGGACCGTAATGCCGTAAAAATGCTCGAAAAGTCAGTGGCGGTTTAACCAAGGATGCAACGAAACAAGGGAACTTGACTTGTCAGGCCTGCATACATTTTGCAGTGAAACGTAAATATATATCCAAACTCAAAGCTATTACCTCGCCGGGCTTGTTTGCTGCGACGACCCTGAGGGCTACGGTGACCGAAATGCTAGCTTACTTGCATTAAACTTTGTCAGAAAGACAATGGCAAACAGGGGAACGAAAAGCAGCGAGCCCTGATAGTGTGAATAACCATATTATGAGGCTGTACTGCTCGGTGCAGCAGGAGCGAGTATAGTAATGTGTTTCCTTCAGATGATTAGGAGTTCCACGTTTACGGAAGCCACGATGGTCTAAAAAACATCGACACTAAGGACCGCACACTCCGATCACCCAATGGTTGACATTGACCGCCAGCGTAGTAACTATTGCGGTCCAATTACTTCTAAAAACCTGGGGACTGGCCCGATTAAAAACCCACCTGCTGTGCGCAACAGTATTAGGATTGAGACATTCATAGCTTATTCCCTGTGTCTAGACCCATCCCCATCCGCAGCCAACTGAGCCAGGACTCTGGGCTGTTGACGTCTAACAGGTCCCCTTAATAAGGCGGTATTATTCGCCGTCTTGGTGGCCCGACCGAGACGTTGAAAGCTCGAGGTCAATAAAAAATTCAGCTGAACCTTCGAATGTGAAACATCAGGACCCTACTGGATAAGCAGACAGTGACAGGCCTGAACGGCGGACGGCATTTGTTGTCAAGGTATGATATTGACACTGCGACGTCGGGGGAGGCAAGAGTGGCAGAACAAGAAAAACTCTTTGAAGCTGGAGCCGGATACACCTTTTGGAGAGGAGTTTCGGAAGACAGTCAGCCGGAACACGGGTTTACGGTAACCAGAAACTTGCCTGCAAAACTTGTCGGTGGACCAAACTTCACCAATCCAAAGGTGACAGTTTGAATTCAGCTCACATGAGGACACTTTGCTACGGTTGCGAGTGCCCATGCACCCACAACGTCTCAGCTACCGAACGTCATTCATTCAGTACTCGCCAGCGATCAACTTTCCTCACAATAGAGTTTTAAGGTTCCTGTTAATTTAATCTCAGAAAAACCTCATCAGTCTCATCTGCGGAATGGACGCGGATCTTTTATTGACTAGGTCATTGTCCGACAAAGAGACTTAAGAAACATTCTGCCCACAAAAGCCATGTGTGGTGCTCAGTGCAGCACGGACCACTCTTTGGTACAGACGGAAATGCGTGTCGCCTCCAAAAAACTACACCATCGTGGGAAAAAACTAGCTACGGGCTGGCGGTTTTAAAATCGCAAGATTCGGCAGGTGTGACGAATTTGAGGTGTTACCCAAAACTGTCCGAACCTACGGCGGTTGGTGAATGAATAGTGGACTGAGATGGAAACATGCATCTGTGAAGCTCCATTGGAGCTAGCCGAAATGAGGATATAAGCGAATAACACTATACTTTCGTCCATGGTTGAGCAGAGTGCACCTTTCAGCAGAATACCGGAGAACAAGTTAGGCTGCACCATCCACGAGGAGTTTCGAACTGCACGAAGCAATCTCATGGAACGTTTGTTTGGGCTGAGGACTGGATGGCGAATGAAACATAGCGAGAAAAAAAAACAGTAATACGATTATCGCCATCTTCGTAAATTATTTGGGGCACTAGAAGAAGTTTATGGGTCCAAACTCTAATGTCTGCAAATTCTTCAAAGCATCTAGACCAGTCAAAAGCTTGCAAACACTGCAGACATCGTAGCTATGTGGAAGGCCCACTTCCCTACACTACGCATCCAACCGTCGGAAATCGAATGTAAACAATTAAGTCGAATTTCGCAGCGTATAGAAAAGAACCATATAAGTGGCCGTCAGACGTTGAAAGGCTAATGAAAGCGATTTCGAAGATGCAAATAGGAGATGCCTATGGAAGTCGTTCGGTTGCAACACCCTCCCGGTGCCTTGCTGTCATGCCGTCCGAAGGAAGCACGAGGGCAGAGATACTTCCAGGTCGCCCAAGCCTAGACAGGGGAAGTCGAGAGGCAATGGTAGGGTTCGAACCACGAACCTTCCGGGCAGTAAACTCGCGCTCTAACCACTTGGGCCATCTCGCCCATCTCGCCTATGGAAATGACGGGCTACAAGCCATCGTGCTCGAGCTTTGTGGATGAGGACTACAAATGGATTCCCCCATCTAATCCGTCATCATGACCATTGATACCATGACATCAGTGTTCAACACCGATGCTTCGCTGCCGTACAACTATGATTTATTCGAAAGTGTTATTGTGAAGAAAATAATAAAGGTGGACGGGGAAGGGACTTAGTGCTAGCTTACTACAATCATTCCGGGCTGCCTACTTCTCCAGACACTTATTCAGGCAATCTGGATAGAAACTGACAACAAAAACACCACTGAGATCGGTTGGGAGCCATATCTTGCAGCGTCTCCAACCAGGCGCAGTAGAGGTCACGCGGTCCTTATCCTGGAAAGCGGGTAGCAACGACAGCGCCCAAAGCCTTCATAGCCTTCTGCCAGGTCAAGGGTTGGCCACTTCTCTGCTTCCGCCACTTTGAGTTGCGCGGGGAAAACAGACTCTCTTCGGCAAACGGTGGGTAAGTATATGCAACACATGTTCCAACCAAGGCAGCTTCTGGTGCTGGAAACATTCTTTAATAGAAGTTCCCGTTGCACAACCAAAAACTTGTTTTCTAACAGCACCGTTACGGAATAGCCAATTGACACCAATCCACACGAGCTATGGTTCTGAGACAACATTTGTCGAAAACCTGAAGACTTCTCAGTTCCGCTGTTTAAACAAGCCGTCTCACAGCCATACAACAAAACAGCCCGTACTGTAGCTTGATACACACGTCCCTTGAGATTCAGGGACACACCACTTTGACGCCATAGGTGTCTCAAATTAGCAAACGCGACCCGGGCCTTGCAGATTCCTGCACTGACCTCATCTTTCACACTATAATCAGAACTAATACAACTTCCAAGATATGTAAAACGCTCCGCAACTTCCAGTGCCTCTCCCTGGATTGCAAATGGCGTGTTCAGTGACTGCACTTCCACGAGCATGACATTTTGTGGGTGCAAAGTACATACTAGAGGATGGGATGACTTTGATCAGTTCATCCGAAAACACCTGAAATTTTTCTCCTCCTCTTCGAAGACGGGAACAATGTCGTCTGCATATTCCAGATCGACAAGGTTTTCGTCACAGGCTATTTGAACGCCGGGGTTTTGGAGACCTCCCGGCACTCGTCTTATGATTTCACTGATCGCGAAGTTAAATAGAAATGGGGAGAATGGGCATCCCTGACGGACACCGCTTTGTGTATGAAAGCTTTTAGAGAGCTCGCCGTATACTCTGACACAGACGGAAGTCTAGGAATACAAAGGGCTTATGTTCACGAACTTCCGGGGCATTCTTTGGTGGGCAAGCACGTCAAAAAGAACACACCGGTCAACCGAGTCGAATGGGCCTTGGAAATCCAAGACTACCAGTATTGTGGATCGCTTATACGTATACGTTCTAGCACCTGACGGAGTGTGAAGACTTGGTCAACGTAACCCATACCAGGCCGAAATCTCGCTTGCTGCCATCGCATGCTGCTCTCGAGTCAGTGATTCACGAGCCACCATAAGGTGACGAATTAGCAGTGACGCCAACAGTCTCGTTACGACCGGGGTCAAGCTGATCCTCCTATGGTTATCACACTCACTACGAGCCCCTTTTTTGAAAATGGGCACTATCGCCGACTCTTACCAGTTGTCCGGGATAGACTCATTTTCCCAAACGCAAGCAAAGAGATCAGACAAGCGCTAACTGAGGACTTTATTCCCATGTTTGGACAATGCAGGTGGAAGGTCATCCGGACCAGAAGCTGTGTGGCGCTTGAAAGAATATATGCAGTTGTGAATCTCCGATGCCGTGGGTGGTTACAAGTTCACCGTCCAGGGTTCTACATCACTTGTGAGCTCCAGATGAGTAGCAACTGGTAGCCACAATTGTTGTTCGAAGTATTCGGCCCAACGGTCGAGACGTTCTTCTTTATTCGAGATGGTCACTCCCTTCCGATCCTTGATAGTTTCGCACACAGGTGGTTTCCGGGGTCCGGTCGCACCGAGCAACTGAAATAATCTTCGAGCATTACGGCTTTCTGGGCCTCTTTCACTTCCTTGACTTTCTGTGTCCACCAGACTTCACGGTCGGCTCGCACGTTCACTTTCACTTGACGTCTGATGATTCGTTGTGTCAGGTTATGTTGGAGACCGACTGCGATATCTCTCCGAGAATTCAGTGGTGCCACTGTTCGATCTGATAGCCGGTGCTTGAGTGAGTCTGGTAGCGCCGTGACGCGCGAAACTCCCAGCACTGTGCAAAGAGTGGCGATTTCGTCCCAGTATGTATTCACATCTGATGATGGGACATTTGGAAGAAGACGATTCTGGTAAGTTCGTCTAACATCCGGATCTGCCAGTTTTAGTTGCCAGGTAGTTTTGCCTCACCTTACGCGGCCCTGGAAGGAAGAAGCGATTCCGGACGAGCGCATGGTCGTAATCCACAAATATGATCCAAAACAACCGGTAGTTAGTTATTGATCCACGCCATCGGTAAGTGATGGCAATGTAATCTATTTAAGTTCGCGACCGGCACGCCGTTGGAAGACACCATGTGGCCATACGATTTCGGCTGTTTCGGAAGTTAGTACTGCATGAAAACAGTCTGCGGTCAGCACACAGGAAAACAACTGTTCACCACTGTCCGCACGTAGTGAGTCCAATCCATGTCGACTTCCTAATTCAGTCTGGAATACGCTAAGCCCGCCCACTTGTGCATTCACATCTCCGGCAACCACAGCAATATCTGAGCTTTTAGTTCGCCAAAACAGAGCACGCATGGCGTAATAAAACTTGTTTTTGATGGTGTCAGAGTTGGAGTGTAAACAGACACGATAAACAGACATCTCTCAACTTCCCGCTTGTGAGACTCCTTCACAGATGTTGCCAGACGAACCGCACGTGGGCGACTATCAACTGGTATCCAGTTAGGCAAGGAAACTTCCGCCCGGTGAATCAGGACGATACCAACACCTGCACATCCCACCACAGGGGCCTCCGGATCACCAGAGGTGCGTAGCCGGGAGCGAGTGGAGAGGGATGGGGCGGTTAGCTCAACCTGTATAATTGCGTCTTGAATTCTTGTTTCTGAGACACAGCACACATCGGTTCTAAGCGATTTCAGTGTGAGAGCAAGATCAGCCCGTTGTCCTGCTTGCTTCAGAATGCGGACATTGAAGGCGGCCAGATAAACTGGGCATCGCGACTTGGAAATTGATTTCGAGATGTCTGAGGATATCGGCGCCATGTGACGAGCAGATGTTGCACATAAAACCGATGCAAGACGAACGGAGTCATCAGTCCTAAGCGCTGGGTCTACAAGGAGGGAGTTATTAATGGGGTGGGGAGAGGAGAGAGAAAAGTATGTGAGAGAGAAGGGAGGCGTCAGCAGTAGTGTTTCCGCTTCCTCGTCCTGCTATATGCAGCAAGGCGACCCGGCTGATGGCACCACGCGACGGCCGATGTGGCATGAGTTCATGGTTAGACGTAGGTATCATGGTTGTACGTGGGTTGGGATACTGTTAGGGCACCCATACCTAGACAGGACGATTAGGGTCCTCAACCAATAATTATTAGTAGAACGTTCGTATACGAACGGAAACCGCGCCGCATGGGTGACGGCAAATTGCGACGTTCAAGGTATCCTTAAAAGTGTTTGACCACGATAGACCCCACGGCTTTAGACAGGAAAAGAAGGATAATGACTGGTCTGTAAGTCGTGAGTGTGGGCACTGAGCTGCCTTCGTAAAATGGGCTTATTGTTCCATTTCTTCACTGCTCAAGGACACGAAGAATACTAAGTAGGCTCTGGAAGCGTCTGACCAGTGACCACGCTAGGTCATTCTCCAGGGAGGAGAGTGTCCTGGGTTTGAAGCCAGCGACAACAATTTCCATAACGTTTTAAGTTCATGTTCGACATCACCTGCGAATGGTGGCATACAGTCGAGACCTCCCTCTATTGTGCAGTTTTATCCAGGTGTTGGTGATGTCCGGGGGCAAGCGGCAGTAAGAAACCGAACACCACGTCGCTTCGACGACGTTCAGCGAGCCGGCTGCGTACCAAACGAGAGTATGCACTGGTTAGTGGGAATCTGAGCCAATCAGAGTCAAGTATTTTTAGCTCGGCATCACTATGTTTCTAGCTCAATCGTATGGAAAATGCTGCTACAACGCCACAAATGCAACCGTAAAAGTGCTTCCTTCTTTAGAGGCAGTCTGAAGCCGCCACGCTTTCTAATATACTGTATTGGCCGGAGCAGCAAGCCAACGACCGGCACAAGAGTGGCAATGTTGTCTACGGTACATGATAGGTTGTCCTCTTCAGAGTGCGCAGAGGACCCTTTGTGGTTTCTAGTGCAGCGATACCATGTTTTACTTTTCAAGTACGTTTTTGTGCTCATTTTGGATAGCACAATATACCATGAATTTGGCTACCGGCGAAGCATGCCAGTCCCTATCTACTCTCGGATTCGAGGGGTGCAGTGGTTGCGGATGCCTTTGTACCTACGAGGTGGGTTTAGTTTTAGTGACACCGGAAGTCATCTCGTTCAACAAGATATTTTGTCGTCCTTTGAAAATACCTGATAGTTGTTCCGTGGCAATCCAGGCTCTTAACAGCCTCAACCAGGTAGGTTGGATTTTGTTTGGATGCTAAAACTGGGGTAGTGGCCTTCCTGAATGTGTCACGCCGTTAAAATCGGGGGCCAGGCGGTCATTATGGCCTAATGGTACTCGGCGTACTAATGCTTTGAACGCTAATCTTCCAGTTTTCGTATGACATTAAGTACTGGAGAGATTTTTGACCTCCCCATAACGGCTCCACTAAAGAGGAATAGTTCATCGGGTCAGTCAGGATATCCTGGAATGCAAGGCCACTGAAGCGTCTGGTGGAGTGTCTAACTCCATCACAGAGAATATGTGGAGGTGGCCGAGATGCTTCCCTTTAGGTAGAGCTACGAACATGTTCGCGTCTAAGAAGCAGGAAGTACTGAGATAACTGTAACTACCTGCTACAATGCTGTTTACCACCGGAAGAAAGGCTACGAAGTGGCACGCTTTCAGCTAGAGGCTTTAAGGTGGTAATAAAACCACACGTTCTTGTACTAGAGGGCTATACTTTCGTCCCTGTCGATCAAATCTGCTTCATAACCTATCCAGACGAGACAGCTCGGTATCGTGCGTGCTCGGCGTGGGCCAAGTGCATAACTGAGATTCATTGGGTTGCCTGTAAAATAGAAGTTCACCAGAATTGTTACATAATCCTTAGGTGTTTTTATAAAAACATTTAAGGGACCATATAGTAAAAACTCCCTTCGGAAATGGGTTTTTAAACACGGGAATAGGGGGCAGCCCATGGTCGGTTGCTGGCGGTTCTACGCTCTGTAGGGTTATGCGCGGATTGCCTTGTTTTATGGAGCAAACGCACCTCGATACATGAGAGTGCTGAGTGCTCGTTGTAAAAGCCGCTATCGGGGTTTGAAGCTTTTGTTGCTGTGGCTGAACGGAGCCAGAGCTAAGGGTGGTGAATCAGTATCGAGGACATGACTCAGAAAATGACTGGAGGTCAGCATGCTCATGAGGATGTGCGGCCCATTTCTAATGTGGCCTCCGGAGGTGAAAAGAGGTACGACTTAACTAGTAATGACATTTTCCAGTCTAATTGGCCCGTGGATGTGTCTTCTTGGTTAATTATGTTTTTGGCGGTCTTTAAACTTCGTAACTCCGCGAATAAATACATTCTTGTTATGGTAGGGTCAATTTCCCTGTTCGATACTTTTGGCCAGCGGGATGTCGGTGTTGATTTTGCCGGCCGTGAATCCTTAGGCACAAGCCGATATTATAACCCAGCTTAATATCCCGGAAGATTTCGTTGACATGCCAGGTGACCTGGGACTTTGAGCGTAGTCAGCAGTCAAGATCTCTGTGAGCCTAGTGAACACGACCGATTTTGCTGAAATCTCCGTTTGTTGACACAGATTGGTCTTATGAGTTTCCTTGAACATTTGACAGGCGAGTGGCAGCACGCACCTCTCCAAGATGTTTAAAAATACAGAGCTGGGAGAATCCGGAGGTCTTTTGGCGTTGGTCGCCGATGAAAGCCATATGATTGGTTGGACTACCGGTGGTCTCCTAGAGAATCAGACTAGCCTGAGTTAATTAGTAACGGTTGGTTGGCAATAGGCCCGTACTCTATTTTTGGCCGAAAAATATGCCTTTATGTCGTCCAGGGGAGACTGAACACCCACTTTTTTCGTGCATGGGTGATAGTCCAGAAGATAATACAAGGCTAGCTACGGCAAAAGACATGGATATCTGGCTGGTCTCGGGCAATCCGCTTCTCGCCCCGTATAGCAAACCTGGCCCAACAGGTGTTTGTCACTCCCAAAATGATACGCACAGTTTTCCTGTTTTTGCCCGCGCGAACTTCCAGATCTTCTGCGGAGCGTACGTTGGAGCCGCACCACGGACGCACAATAATTTTATCTGCAGAACCTTCGTGAGTGAAATAAAAGGTTTTACGCAGAAGTGCCGCATTTTGTTGCATATGTGCGTAACCGAAAGATCACCCAAAGCTACGTTCAGTTTTGCCTGAACTAATCTGCCTTCTAAATTTTTGGCGCTTATCCAACAGTTTCTGCCACTTTTTGTTAATTTAAATGTAAGTATTCATGATGTACAACCTTGCCTAATGGGTTTCGGTCCATGATCTTCTTTCTGTCTGCCATCCGCAGAAATTGTTGTGAATCCCGAAATTCGGAGACTCAGTGTCCGGTTGCGGTTCCATAGCGTGCATAGTGCACTATGGCTTCAGAAGTGACACCACATGTTTGTTGAGAAATTGGGGACTGTATCCCTATCATCCTTCACGGCGTTCGAGAAGGCTTCAAGTGAATACACGAAGGATAACTGCGTGATGTTTGTGCGTTCATCAAGTAATCAAAGCACCAGAACTGCTTTACGCTACAAACGAGTGTACCGAAAATGTAGCAGGCGCACTCTGACAAACAAGTAGAGGGAACCCAAGAAGCTAGTATGCTGAGCGTGTTTTCTAATGACAGGCATTAGGCGGAGTGCCGCCTGTTCAGCGCGTTTTGGGCTAAGGAAGCAAGGGAACCATCTCTCAACGACCTAATATTATCTTGAACAAAACAATACGATTTCTAAGTCTTTGTACGATTGGCTTCCGGTAAGCCGACGGCTGACCAAAGAGGAGTTGAGCACATACAGGTTTCTGCCAAAGTATGGAACACCGAAGTGTGCAGTGCCGTGGTTTGTGGCCGTCGAATTCGACGAGGCCCCCAAAACTCGAAACATATACAACTACCGCCGGAAATCCTGACCAGCTCTGCTGAGTAGGTGACACATTGTTGGGTTTTGTTGTGACAGGTGATATGCCTTCGGTCCTGGCAAAACTTCGAAAGACCGGAAGCGTGCTTGTGCTGCAGTCAGGGAAAGGTCAATTTAGCCACATGTGCTTCTCCAGATGGCAGCAGATGGCGTTATTTCAACGCCTCCCAGATGAAGAAAATGTCGCCGGAACGCACGCCACAGACGCTTCGGGGTGCGTTTTTTAAGGCACCCAATAGCTGGCCTGCAGATGCAAGTTGTACACGTTTCTGATCACGGATGGCATGGGTTTTGGGCGTCTGGTTATGTATGCCATTGTAAAAACGAACAGTTTGCTACCATGCGTAAACTCTTCGGGTTAATCAGGAAAATTATATCTGAGTAGTATCCCGTGAAAAATTTCGTCACAACTTGTTGAACAGCAAGCCTAGTGTTTGGCAGAGACGTCATGTTGTGCTACTTCGATATTAGAAAAGCTATCGGGAGGCGCATAGGTAGCATATAACATCCATGTATTTTTGGTCGCAGACAACCCGCGAGCGGCAGGCACATATTCCACCATATGGCTGGCTTTGTAAACGCCGTACAAAGAGGCCATACGCTTCCCGGCAGGACGTATTTACTAATCATAACGACCAATAATGTTCAACTTTTCATGTTGTACGATTCGGACCTCATGGACCTTATGGACTAGCGTACTTCGGCCA
The DNA here is from genome assembly GCA_003604175.2 of Clonorchis sinensis. Lineage (NCBI taxonomy): Eukaryota > Metazoa > Platyhelminthes > Trematoda > Opisthorchiida > Opisthorchiidae > Clonorchis > Clonorchis sinensis. Next base: position 188,459,794 of record CM030369.1, on the reverse strand, counting down.
GCTGACTGGGCATCGTGCAACCCCAGCCGCATGTTATTCATGCGCGTCAGCTTGGTTCGTTCACCTGTCCACTACCATCGATGACGTGGTCGTCCTGGCATATTTTGCCGCTTGCAATGGGGGTCTCTCCTGGTTAAAAAAACTTGTTTGGTTCATCAACTTCTGGAAGCCATATGTTTTTCGAACCTTGCGCCGTTTTTCCGACAATAACGAATGCGTCTTGTGTGATGATAATTCGGAATAAAAATTATCGGGGTTTCTGAACATAGTATTCAGCATTCAAGCATTCAGGCAGATATAAATAGCGAAAATCATTCACGGGGGTAGCACCTCTGCATATCTTCAATCCACAAAAATCATGTGGTTTCTAGAAAGCTCAGTGAATTATTTCAGCTGCAGAACTACCTGCAGATTTCTTCCATTGTACGCAAATCACATTTCACCGCAATTCGCGATATCGTGTTACATTGGGCACCTTTTTCACAGTCGGTGGTGATTGATCACCTTGGAGATTCGCTCACTCAAACAAATCACCCATGTAGATAATTTGCAGAACGATTAGTTATGCATAGACATTCTTCACTATTAAGTGGTTACTTTGAAAACGTCGTATCTTTCAAGAATTTAATCTTATGGTGCGAATAATGAGTGGCTACGTCAAACAACGTTTTGGACACATCGAACAAGCTCTCTGCACAAAATGAACGGGATGCGTATACTTCTTTGTGTGTGTCTGAAAATCAGCTACGAGCATGGCTACTGGCCTAGAATCGGTTGCTCATGAAAAACTCTGGAAGATCCTTGATCTCTCCCACCCTTCGTCTATCGCTACCTCCAAGATGACCAGATGCCTAATTACACCCACCTTGAGGAAGATTTTGGAAATAGATTTTTGCCTCCAGTCTTACGAGCAAACGCCGATGATTTGATGAAGTTCAAGTGCACACTTTTATAACTCAACATTTCTCACCTTTTCGGGTAGTTGGTGCGTCTAGTTGCCTAGGCTGTACCTGAAATAAAGTGTGGACCACTACAGTGTGCTATTTGTGAAGCTTTGCAATCGCGAGCATACCCTCCAACGCTGAAACTACTGGAAGCGGTTCCGAACAATTTTTCACTTGTTGTTTTCGGGCTTGGCGAAGCCGGTGGATGACAAAAGCGAACATGACCTCAAAGGCAGGAGCAAACGCATCCAATTTGTGGATCAATCCATGGCTGAGCGGAATAGTCTTCCATTGACAGTTATCCAAGCTACATACAGAACCCAATAAGAATCACTTTTAGACATTTTTATGTGGTTTTTCGGGTTGGCAGACCTACGGATGGATACTGGGAACGGAAAAGGTGGTTCTGCATTTTTCATCACCTCGCAAAGGAACGAATCCACCAGTAATAGAAGTGAACCAGGCCTGTAAGGCTCGATTACGCGTAACAGTCACTGGATCAGTCCGTGAATCGGTAAGGTCGGACAACTTCCTTGCGCGGTATAAGTTACACACAAACGACATTGATTTTGTGGTCTTTCAAAGGATGTCCGGCAGCATATTTTGGTAACGCCTTTGCTTGGGAAGCCGGAGAAGACCGCGGTCTTCCGGGATGTATAAATAAATCCGGAATGAACGGCAACATGTTTACGTTGATCTGTGGAAAGGAACATGTGGTGGGGAAGCCTACTTTTCCGTTATCTTCTTTGCAGGGCTGATAACGGGGTAAATGTTGGGCATGATCCATAGCCCTAAGTCCGTGTGGCTATTGACAGCAAGTGTGGTTCACGGGCCGGATGGTGACGACGGGTTGAAGACAACCTACGAATTTGTTGAAGACGCGCATGTTCCAGGCGTTCGACATAATATAGGTTGAATGGACAAGTAACAGCTTGGGCCATTCAGGAATACTCTGTGCCTCTGGTCCACGGTTTTTTGCCATTAATAAATCTGCGACCACTTTGGGTTGGAGGAACGGTAAATGAAAGTATGTTATTGAAAATAATGTGGAGCACGGATCCAGCAGCATTCTTGACGGACCGTGGTGTTTGGAAATGACCGAGGGGATACCGGGTTTACTTTTGAGACCCTGATGCCAGACATCTGCTCGGCACTTGCATAAGCAGTTTTTAATTAGGAAAACAGCCGCTTCTTCACCCCCTAAAATACAAATGTTCGGATTTTGGTTCCTGGATATGGAGATAAGCCCCCCGGCTGATGCACCTGTTTGAGTGGTTGAAATGAGCAAGCGATCCGTCGCATTGAGAGTGAGAATTTAAGTAGGTCTAGCAGTAGCAGTTATCATCACGAGGAGCTTATACTAGACATCGAGGTAGAGATTTGGAGGGATGAAGTGGAGTAGAGTTCGGCGAGAAGGCCTGGGCAGTGTAGGTAAAGAGGTCTAAGGCTGTATGTAAGGAGGCTGCCCCGCAAGGGGTGCCGTAGAGCTTACTCCGTTAGATAAGCGGAGGTCAAGAGATATGCCACTCATACTGTCAACCGTATGGATTATGTGGCCGGTTAAAATGTATAGCTGAGTGCTATGATTGAGACAAACGCGGAAAGCAACGGATGAGTGGTCTCCCCAAAAGTATCAGAAGGTTTCCTTAAATCCTCTGCGAGGCAAAGTACCGAGAACGCTTTGTAACCGGTTATTGTGCCCCTCCCTTCGGTAGGTTTTATTAGAAAATATGAAGTTGCAGGATATAAATTGGGCTCATACCAATTTAAAACTTGTATAGTTTCACGATTCCCCCCTTTGGCGCAGACCAGAGGGTCCTGTTTCGGTCTACGTTGTGTTGGTGATTGAACAATCACTTTCAGAGGTGTCTCAGAAGCTAATCAACGGAGAAAGCTTCCACCAGGGATAGAGATATAAAAAAATAAAATCTCAGCCCAGATTATTCTTGGTGTCGGAAATAAGTGTACGGGTCAGCGTTCATGTCTCTGTTTCTATTTCATTTCAAGTGAACACAATATGCTGAAGCGGCATGGGCCATTCGATCAACGGATGTATAGAGCACACATTCTTGGTTAACACAATCCAGTGACCAGTGATAGAGAACACGCTGCTGACTGTGCGAAAAACATGGTCTCTTGTTTACCGAGAACGTCACCAAAAAGCTGTGCGTTAAGTCACACTTGCGGCTTGTTCATCTTCCGTCAATCAACGGAGGGCGTCTTCAACAGATTCTGGCATACGGATTTTGACCTTCAAATCCCAGTGAAAACCTAGTTCCGGTTATTCTTTCTTGTGTAGCCTCATTCCGAGCCAGTGCAACCGATTGTTTTTTGAATGACTGGAACATTAGTGAGCTGTTTGATGAGCTGCTGGATTTGGGTTATGATTTACCCACAATAACAAACATGGCGAGCGCCATCTGAGACCACTCTCTGACCATACCAAAGATTGTTAGTATATGTTGATTAAGGAGAGGGTTCGGACGGGTGGCATTTACTTGAGACCAGGATGATTGCCTTTACGCCAGCAGACCGATCAGTGTGGTTTTTGTGTTCCCGGGCGGCTAGATTAGGTAGTATGGTGAGGGTCTTTTCCTTCTTTGCATTGCAATCTATGGGATTCTGCGGGTGAGTAATTTGTAGTTTTGTCAGCAGAAACTACGTGTTGTCACAGTGGGTTTGGGTGCATTTCAATACCCCCCGAATTTCTAGTGGTGTAGTCGAAGCTCTCGGGATGACTATGGCCTATTTAAAAAACCAGCAAATCTGCATCGTTGATCACGCCTGGCTCAGCAAGAATGGCTCCCGCAGGCCTGGGCAAGGTTACAGTAAATGCGTTAGGCCGGGTGGGGAAACAATAAGTCGTACTGTTGCACTGTCATCGCCTACTCAGCAATTCGTTTATAGCCACTACTTACCTAGCACGTCCTGAAAGTTAACTTTTGCTTTATAAGACTCCGCTTATAATGAGACAACAGGGCCTGATCTTGTCCGACGCCCCATGTTAGGAAAGTACCTTTGCTCCCCCCGGAACGGTTCGTCCGACGGGGTCAGTGAATCTGATCAAGGCCGACTGATGGCAAGGAAGGCTTATTCAAATGATCATACGACGATCCTCATTGGTCCAGGACGGTAAGCTCCGCGACGGATTCTATGAGTGCTACAATCTTCCAAATTCACCGTGTTATCGTCGAAAAGAGTTCGGTGCGATCTAGCTTGAAAGAGGATACAGTTGAATGACGCGTAAAGGGAAGCTGGAGAAGGTAGGAGGTCGTTCGAATGCTAGTAGAAAAGAAATGGGTCAGGTAACATCAGAGTGAGTGGGTCTAGCCACAGAGGGCTCGGCACCAGTACAATGATGCGCTGCTTGATTTATAGTCAGTTGTAGTGCAATCCATAGAACCGAGTCAGGATAAGAAAACCAAGGTATGAAAATGCCCTGGGTCCTAACCGTCATCTAAAAGAACGTGCGTTTCCAGCTTAATCGTAGGACTTGGCGACCATTTGTAAACCACTAGTCATTTTTGTACTCAGTTTTGAGTGGGCGCTAAATCATTTATTTAAGACTGCACTGTTATCTTAGCCTTCATAGCTCTCAGTATCTAAGGTCTGAGTGTTCTGCTGCTATACTCTAAACGATCCCAAGGACGATCTGAAAACGAGCTTTTCATTGGCTTCGGGGGCTCTACCTTGAAAAATCTCCAGATACCGGAATATCAAAACGAACCAATCAAGCCGCGACAGTTCAGTGCATCAAGTTTAATTTGTTATGCTCTGTTAGATGTTTTGTTGGTTATTCCTTGTTTTCCGTATTTATAGGTTCACTCCAGGATAAGTTATCTGGAAGATTTTTAAGGTAAGTTGACACGAAGACAGAATAAGTGGGTACTTGCTTGTTTCTTAAAATTCGTGACGGATATTGGTTAATCGCTTCATCTTATGGCTCTGAAAATCTGCTTCCCATTGTTGTAGGATATGGAGGAATATCAGACTGCTTTGTTCCTGTTCATCTATTGGCCAATAAACAATCATCCTCAACAACAGCTCATGATCTTGATTCACTGCGATGTATATGGAAACGCTGGGTTTAGTCGTAAAACTATCTTCAGAAATATCGCTATTTATGCCCCTATAGTGTTATCATCTGGGCAAGCCGAAGCCTGAGGACTACCCAAAAGCATTCCAGCAATGCGGAAGGAGGGTTTCCAAGACCCCAGCTGCAGCGATATAAGGATTCTTTCGGGATAGTTCCCAAGTGAAAAATCAATACACACACAACAATGCTTCCTGTCCATGTTTGCCTGGTAACAACATAAAATCTATAGCCTTCACAAATTTGACAGTGATGGTTGTCATTGTTAGAATGAGCAGTTTTGAGCGCGCAGCTGTGGCACGGATAACTGACTACTCAAGGGCAATCGTACTGACTACCGACATTTCGGTGTTTAATACGGAAGAAAAACTTTTATAAGCGCTTTCTTGTGTGGCGGAAAAAGTAAAATGCTTTATCATCGGTTTCTGTTTGTTGCATTGATAATATTGCAATTTTCTTGTTCAAGAATTCGCTTTTGTTTAAAAGCGGCCGGACAGGTGATGTACAGCTCAAAATTTCCCTGGCTATCTGGATCAACAAAATAACTCAGCGGATGGGTTCGTCGGTGGAGTATTTTGGGGCGCTACCTGTATGCAGTTAGCATAGTCACTCCAACAGCCTCTGCTGGGAGTATCGCACACAATTCTCGGCTCCTCACCTTCGGAGGCAGCAGAGACAGTGTTGAAATGCTTGTCCACAAACTGTCTTAGCCTCTTCAACAAACTTTGTGATATTAAACAGTCAGTTTGTCTTGAACAGCCGTCCATTATCGCACTCACAGACACCCGGCTTACACCAGATGTCTCTGACGCGGAAATCTCAATAGACGGCTACTCTATTTTTCGAGCTGACTCAAAACAAGGGAGGGCTGGTGGGGTTGCTTTATACTTACATGCGGCCCTGCCAATCCCGATTGTCCTCTCTGATACCACTCCTGCACCTTTTTGTGATGCACTGTGGCTTCAAGTCCCGCTGCGCGGGTCCGATTCTCTCCTTCTCGGTGTGGTCTACCGTAGCCCCTCGAGTCCTCCGGAAGATGACCACTTCCTCATACGAACCCTTGGGCAACTCTCCTCCAGCTACCACTTCACTCATCTCCTGCTGGTAGGTGACTTCAACGCTCCAAAGGCCCCCTGGACGGAGCTCCAGTGCGTCGGATCAAGTGGACCCTTTGCAGCGGCGTTGACCGAAGTCGTTCAACAGAGCGCTTGGACTCAACATGTCGTTGCACCCACCAGATACCGCGCGGGCCAACAACCGTCCCTCCTGGATTTGGTCATCACCAACGAAAGACATTTCGTTGATCAGGTGACAATTAACGCTCCACTGGGACATAGCGACCACTGTGTGCTCACCTTTGATTTCATCTGCTATTGGGCCAGAAATCCCGAACCCCAAACGTGGATTCGAAACTTCTGCCGTGCAGACTTTTCGGGAATGCGCATCTTTCTTAACCAAGTTAAACTGGGGCCAGCCTCAGTGGAAGACTTATATAGGACTATTGTCCAGAAAGTTCACGAGGCTGACGCGATGTTCGTCCCAAAAAAACCAGCACGCAGTCGGACGAGCCGTAAACTACCCAAAAGGATCCGGCGTCTTCTGGAAAAGAGGTCACAACTATTTCTCAAAAAGTTGACTACAGGAGACACAGAAGATGAGCTGGCATTTCGTAAAATGCGGAACCGCTGTAAATCGGAAATCCGCCAATGGAACATACGAAAACAAGCCACCATTCTAGACCTCGCCCGGAAGAACAGAAATGTGCTGTTCAAATACATGCGGCATCGCCGAAGAAACAAGCCATCCGCGTTCTCCCTGAGGGACAGGAACGGGGAACCCACGAGTGACCCAATAGTGGTATCTGAGTTCTACAGAGATCACTATGCAGGTCTGTATTCAGTCCCAGCGTCCTCGTCACATCCAACGTTGTCAAGGCGTACCTACGAACGGCCTCTAACCGACTTGGTATTCACGGTGGAGGACATTCGTCAACTCCTGCACAAGATCAACCCATTCTGCGCGTTGGGGCCCGACGAAGTCCACCCAAGGATCCTGAAGGAAACGTCGTACACACTGGCAACTCATTTCCATCTGCTGTTTCGTCAGTCGCTTGACGAAGGCCACCTTCCCTCTGTTTGGAAGGAAGCGATTGTCACGCCAATCTACAAAACTGGTGACCGACTATCGCCTGGCAGCTACAGGCCTATAAGCCTCACTAGCGTGCCATGCAAGGTGATGGAACGCATTCTGAAGCGAGCCATTCTAGATCACCTTACTTCCAACAACTTGATTTCTCAAGCTCAACACGGATTTCTCCCAAACCGTTCCTGCGTGACGAACATGCTCGTATTTATGGACAGCTTAACCCAAGCCAAGGACGAGGGACTCATATCGGATGCCATATTTTTCGACTTTTCAAAAGCATTTGATCGAGTCCCACACGTCCCTCTGCTCCACAAACTCGAGTCTTACGGGATTCAAGGGAAAATCCTACACTGGATCAAGGCATTCCTATCAGACAGATCATTCCGAGTGAAAGTAGGCTCGACCTACTCTTCTGCGGCGCCGGTCTCCATTGGAGTTCCTCAGGGCTCCGTTTTGGGACCTTTGCTGTTTCTGATATACGTCAATGACCTTCCAGATGTTATTTCAAGTCCATGTCTACTTTTTGCGGACGACTTGAAATCGTGGAGTTCCAATGCCAGTGCCCTCCAAATTGATGTGGACGCCGCAAAGCAGTGGTCGTTGGACTGGCACCTTCCTCTGAATGACGAAAAGTGCGTCCATATGTCATTTGGAGGAGACTCAGCGAACTCCTTTGTCATGCATGGTGAGAAAGGACCAGAAGACATCACGAGGATAGATGCCAAAAAAGATTTGGGTATCTGGCTCTCTCCAAACCTGTCCTTCTCACTGCACCTTGAGAAATCGGCTCAGAAGGCATTCGCTGTTCTACGGATGATTCGGCGTACCTTCTCTCGTATTACTCGCACGGACTTCCAAATACTCTATGGGGCCTATGTCAGACCGCTCCTTGAATATGCCAACCCGGTTGTCTACTCAGGACGCACGAAAGACGTAATCCTCATTGAGCGTGTCCAGCGAGCTGCTACGAAAATGGTTGCCGGTCTCAAGTCCATGGACTACGAAACGCGTCTCGTGGTGCTCGACCTCTTTCCCTTGGAGTATCGTCGCCTCCGAGGGGACTTAATTCTTACTTACGCCCTGTTTGAACAAGGCTTGGCCAACAGGTTTTTCACCGTTGACCCAGCAAACACACGGCGGGGACACGGTAAGAAGATTTTTAAAGCTCAGAGCGTACACCTTCATTAGGCAAGCTTTTTTCTCATTTCGGGTAGTTGCTCGTGGAATAACCTTCCTGATACGGTTGTCCACGCTCCCTCTAGAACTCAGTTCAAAACACTATTAGACACTTATTTACGCGAGTCCTCGCGCTGGCAAACATACTGCCCCGCGCTGAGAACTTAAAGAGCAGTGCTACACCCTTTTTTCACTTGTGCCTTTCAGGTGAACGACAGCTGCTGAACGACAAGAACAAAACCGACCCGGGAAACTTGGGCAAAAGCCTCGCTCCTGTGTATCAATCCGTGAATCCGTGTATCGCAGCCATGGAAAAGCGGTAGTCTACTGACAGCGGATTAAAGTCTATGTCCATGGAGATTTTATAGTTTTCTTCGCGGCAAAGAAACTTTCAATTAAGGGGGCAAAATTATTCTAATTATTCGGCTAAATTGCCTAGTATCCCTGCACTTTATGGAGCGTCTTTTTTACATATGGAGTCTGATATGAAGCTCTGCACCTCTTGCCGTTAGCGGATCGTTCTTCAACTGGGTGCTGTATCTCTTTAGGCATAGAATATTAGCCGAGAAAAAGATGGGACTGCCTCATATTAACCTTGCTAAGGGGTGTTAAATTAAAGTAGTAAAAATTATCGTGAAAGCTAGACCTGCTCGATCCCAAAATCTGAGGATCCACGGCGACTCCATCGCCGCACTCAGAGATCTAAGCTTTTGGCTCTACTTTATGAGGTGGAACCACTGGGGGCACCAACAGTCACCACCATGTTACACAACCACGAAGTTTCCATGGGGATTTAGCAAAGTTTGGTTCTTTTGTTTCGTTTTCTGGTTTCCAATTGACTGAAAAGTCACATGATGGTACATTGTCGGTTCTCAGACGCGGGTATTAGACCGGCCCATTTTAAGGCAAAGTGTTGATAACATTTTACAGTCTAGCAGGCTTTTTGGTCGTCGGAATGAAGGACAAAGTCCAAACAATTGGTTTGCAGTAGATCGCTGGTATAAGAAATGAATATTGAAGGACCCCAGAACAATGTCTTGTGGAGCTTTTCTACTGATTGTTTCCATTCAGTGAAAGTACCACTGACCTACGTCTTTTAACAAATCAAAGAAAATTTCACTAACCGATGTTTCCTAACCTCGACGCCTTACCCGACCTTTTTGAGTTAGCAGGAAGTTCGCAAGGTTGGGATGCCCACGCGTATTAGGGCTCTTGATATTCTTGCCGCACTTAAAGCTTAAGGGATAATTGCACACTTTATTATCCTGGAAGAATCAGTATTATTGTGTACTAACATGGAAAAATCACTTGGGTCTCTCTCTTATGTTGGCTGTCGTGAAAGCTTACCGGCAAGTAGGGACGTGCGAGAGGGTCGCAGTGAAAGATGCGAAAATCTTGGTTATCTGTTTTAAAGCCAAGAGATACAAGCCGCTTTACCCAGATGTCTCGAGTAAATTGTGTGTTACCCAGCAGTTTTGTCACCAACCTCCGTCGAGGGATCTTGTCCAAAACAGAGGTGATAGAGTTCTGCCAGCACAGTGACTTGGACTCTGTGAGTGGGTGAGACAAGACAAGATTAACTTGGTAAATGTTCAGCGTGGATTTTACCGACGGAGGGTTCCGCCACCGAACCATGACCGGCAGATCGCGTTGACGCTTGTGACAGCCTAGGATTTTGCTGTTAAGTTCTATATAAGCAGGAGACGCCTGGTATTCGTACATTATAAGCATGCGTTTTCTGACCCACGTGAATTAGTTGTGGAAGTTTATACCAAATACGCGCCTCCGTACTTGATTGCCTTCGGAAAGTTTGGTAGGACTGGTCAGTTCTCGAAGGTCTTCAAAATTCTTGCCCGTTCGCGGTCGTACTGTGGTTGTGTTGTTCTACGTAATAATGCTTATCCATCGTGTTGTCGTTGCATATTGTAGTGAGCTCAAAATTACGCGGTTCCCTAAAGTATGTTGTTCCATATATTCCAGTCCATGAGTTCCACGACTTGTTACGTGGAGCCAATGTCAGCAGCCCAGTGGGTTGGACGGATCCAGGTGTTTGCTGGCGCTGCTAATCTGCCATCGATCCTTACGCCGATCTAGCAGCGATCACGGTCGCTGAAAGAGAAATCAGCTTTCAAAAATTCGACGATTTCTAGCTGTCAAATATTTTATCCGTGAGTCTCACATACGGTGTTATTGACGGGCTTAAAATAACATTGTTGCTTCCCTGTTCAAAAACTGGTGGCCCGCGGGTGGTCCGCCATACCTGTGCTGTTTTCCGACCAAGCGTGTTATTTGCACACATAGGACCGTCTCAGTCAGCTGAATGTATGTCAAAACCTCCAAATTTTGTACAAACACCGCGCAATTATTGTGGCTAAGAACACCAACCAATGGGTTAAAACTGAAATAAATTTCGTTAAGACTAAAGGGTTGCAAAGTGAGAAATTTTGCAGATAGTTAGTCAGGTCCAACTGCACTTTTCTGTGCTATGTTGCTCACAGCCCTTTTACGGACCAGCGAAATGTAGACGTTTCCAAACACCTCTGATTCAAATGCAACGTCGGAGTTGGGATGCCTTTCTGATGAGGTCAGTACACGAACTTCTAAGGTTGTAAGTGATTTTGAACGGAGATGCTTGTCAAAACCCAGTACATCATCTAATGTCTGCCGCAATCAGCGCACTAAACTTACAAGCTGCAACAAACTTCTAGGCACCGGCTGTTTGCCGAAAAGCCTACTACAACAATAGAATACTTTGTCATACCTAAGGTAATTTCTGAGTTACTGCGTAAAAACCACAATTATTATTCAGGTGCTCTTTCAAAGCATCTGCAAACGAAGGAAAAGAGGAAAACGTGGGGGAAATAATTTTTCACGCAAATTTCCTGCGACGTCACAGGTCGATCAGCCGATCCTTAGACGCACACTCAAAACTTCTCGGAAACCATAGTTTTAACCAAAGGAGCCTTTACTTAACGCTTTGGCATTTGGCAGTATGTATTCTAAACTTGAAAACATCCCCCAGACCGTCACTTTTTGTTAAGTTTTGTTTAGACGAAATCTTGGTCTACTCCTGGTGCGGAACTCCTATTTAAATGGCTTTCACTGCTCAGCATGATCTTTCTGTGAAGGCAATGGAAGTTTTCTTGGAGTTGTATTAACCGCGTGGTTCCTTGTGTACTGGATTTGGGAATGTTTTGAAGGAGTACGTGAGAAATGGTTGCGTCTTTTTCTGCACAAAAAACGGAGTAGCCAATCACGGCTTATATTGGAAAAAGATTCACATCGTTGCAACAGGCGTCCCGCCAGGCAAAGACGAGAAATACCTCACAGCCAGTAAGTTCGGTGGGTTTTCAGCGATAGACAGTACAAGTTGTATCGGGCAAGATTCCATCTTCACCGATGCACCGACCTCTCAATAGTCTCATAGGAAGCATTAGGAAGCGTATTATCAGGATAGGCAGAGAACACAATGGGATGGCTAGTACCTTGGACTTCTGACAGAAATTTGCCGGATTTAGACGGCCTTTTGCAGTCATGTAACGCGCTCGGTCGGGAACCACAAGAGATACGGTGAACTACTGGCAAGCCATCAGAGTGAGTATGGCAGTCACGGTACAATCAGCACGACGTCAAACTTACTGATTTTTCTTCTATTCTCATTTTGTACCATATCACTCCCCTTTTTTACGTTTTTCGTCCGTACCACCTTTCCTGTTTTGACCTCAGCGTGAACCGCTCTTTGACCTTGTCATCGTACGTCTTGTTCAGACCAACACGTGGGTTTCTCCATCTTGTGGCCCCCTTGCATTGAGATGGTGTGAACTTTGGGATGCCTTATGGAATCACCGGTTCCCAACCTGGTGTGTAGAAGCCGGCGTAATCCCATGATTTGAGTACTAATGATTTTAGTGTTTTTTGAGTGATATGTAATATTTCCAGCAATAAGCTGGGCCACGTTGTGTTACGTGTAAAACCTCAAAAGGCAAATCCTTCAACTGGAGACGAATCAACAAATGCGATACTGTGAATACAATAATAAAATAACGAGCATGAACACACCTCGAATCATTTGATTACGCCAGCTTCTATACACCAGTTCGGGAACTTCTGATTTCAAGCTGAATTCCTGGGTTCACACCAGTTCAAGACAAAGTGGTCACGAGATAGCGGAGCCCGAGTGTCGATTTAAACAAGATGTGGCAAAATCAAACGATGGTCTACGTCCACTTCAAAACAAGACGTATGGCATATGCGCAAAACTGGAACAACAGAAGAGTAAATAACATTGTACACGATGGGAATAAATGTAAAGACTCAACAGTACTTGGACTCGTGGACAGCTCCGTACATGAGCATCTTGGGTGAGTCACCTAGGGTTGTCAGGGTAGTTTGAATTGGCGAAGGAATTGAGAAAAAGTAGGGCCAGCATGGATAAGGGACTTGTTTGGATCCATCCAATGCTACCATTCGGACGAGGCGGTAAGACTGCCGTACCTAGACTGAGGACTCTAAATTGGAAAAGGTGGGGGGCACTAAATTATAAATATGAGAGTGACCCCGAATAGCAGTCAGCTGAGACTGGTTATACTTTCTAGCTAATATGGTGAGACGATAATCTCCGATTTCAAAAGCAATACTTACCATTCCGGCGGGGATAGCAGGGAGCATTGGTGTACAGTCAGTGTGAATGGACGTTGGATACGAATATTAAACGCCGCGCAGCAAGAGATGCTAACTAATCCTGGAAGTTTTGTGTATGCAGAGGAGTTATTAGTTCGAAACATGCAGGAACAAGAGATGGGAGAAAAGCTTGAGGTGCATGATCGTGTTGTGTGTTTGGACGACGAAGTCTCCTCAGTTACAGCCAAAGGAAAAGGGTGCAGGCTTTGCAAAATGGATATCGTCTCTGCTATAACTGATGTTTTGGATTCATAGGAGGCCTTCCCTGGTTATATGCTACAGCAAAGTAAGGCTTAGGCCAAAGACACAAGCGCTTGATAAACACTGTCTCCTCTTTAGTTTTCCGGATAAACTGTTGTTACTTTTCTTAGGTCAAATTGGCCATTTAATGGTGCCAAGCAGGAAGTTTTGAACAACGTCCAATTTGTTTTTGACAATGAGGGAATTGAGGTGGCAATGGTTTATGCGAAGTAGGCCTAACTGGACGTGTGTCCACAGTCCAACGAGGTGCACGTACCATTGTAGGTAAATGAGCAAAATGGGGAAAAATAGGTCTGAACCCATGGCGGAGGGTAAGATGGGAGGCAATCATCCGCATCTTTGGTGACCGGAAGTGCGAAAGAAGGGAACAGTAATAATGACAATGATAGTGATAATAGGTTTATTTCCCGACTTGTGGGTCGCATGCCAACTGAGACATGACTGGGTCGTTACAACATGGACGCGAAGGGCAGAAACACAGTGGACAGGAAGGTACAACAAAGCAAAAACGCTTATCACGTGATGAGGAATCATAGGTTCTGGAAAAACGAAAAGCTAGAAAGTGGCACAGAAATTGGTGGATTTTTAGGGCTGGGTAGCCACCGAAAAGTACAACCAGGGAGGACAAATGTGGATGGGCGGACAAGACACAATAAGAGGATGGACTACGAGTAGTTGAGGTCCATCAACCACCTAAAGGGCAAAGGCGAGAGTAATGGAAGTGTGGCAATGTATATTTCTTGGATATAGGTTGAAGGACATTTGTTCTTGGACCAACGAGATGCAGTGAACCTTGTACTTCATAGTGGGTTCATCAACGTAACCAGAGAGATCATATCAGGAGTGGCCCTATTAGTCGCCTGTGTATTAACACAGTTTAGATATGATTGTGGAATTGAAGATGGGTAGTAAAACATCAGCAGAAGGATGAGTTAGGGGAGGCCCAAACCGACATGACAGACGTGGAAACATACCCTAGTGTAACCCGAACTAGCAAACGGATTTCAAAGTGTGTCCGAGATGTGGTAGTGTTTTTAGCTATAACTAGATACTGAAGATCACAAAAGAGTCAGTTAACAACCGCAAGCACATAAGCTGATAATCGATGTCAAAGGAGGGAGCCCTCAGCTAGTAAGTGTGTTGCTGCGTTTGACTGGGGGATGTGTGCGCGCCTAAAATCAGGTCCACGAGTTTGATGAGCCTGAAGTGTTGCTCAGTTAAACGAACTACCAATAGTACACTTTTGAAATACGGAGTCAGATTACATTCAACACTGATTCAAGTCTCGACAGAGCTGGTAACATAGTTTCGGAGAAATTATTTCCACTCTAGTAACCTGCAGTGATTGTCTCAACAAGCTCAAAGATTCTAATTTCGCACCAAGGCTCAATTACATGGAGTCCCCTCATCGAAAAATCCGCTGTAACTGGAGAAGCATTTTCAATTTCCCCCTACAGCTTGACTTCCACACCTCTTTCAATTCTGTGAGAGCCGGTGGGCCATTTCGAATGCCAAGACTTTCGACCAATGAGCATTCAGGTATTGGAGCATTCTGTCTGTTTGCCTACAAACCAGAACGGGTTTCTCACGGAGGCCTGGAACATGCTGGTTTCATGTATACGTGTTGTGTACGGACCTAGGCACTGCGCTGTGCTGGTCTGACTCCTTACTTTTGCAGTTATTTGTTATTCCATAGACGTGGACAAGTGGGAATGCCCCGGAAGTTTGTGGATATTATACGTTCTTTGTATTCTCCGACTTCCGGACGTGAGAGTATACGGAGAGGCTCTCCAATAGCTTCCGTACACAAAGTAGTGTCAGTCAGGGGTGTCCAATCTCTCCATTCCTATTTAATTTCGTGATCTGAGATAATAACACGGACGCTGGAAGGTCTTCAAACCTCGGTGCTACTCGCCTTCCATGATGGGAACCGCGAGATTCCCGGTTGGGAACGCTGTAAGATATGGCTGCTAATCGATGTCGAGGCGTTCTTGTTGTCAGCTTCTCTCCAGTTTGCTTGAACGAGTGTCTGGAGGTGTAGATATCTCAGAATGATTTAGTAAGCTTGCACTAAGTCCCTTCTCCATCCATCTTTATTATTTTCTTCACAATAGGGCTTTCAAGTAAACCATGGTTATACGGCAGCGAAACATCAGTCTTGAACGCTGACGTCAGGATGTCGATGATGATAATCATGATAGAACTGCAATGGCTTGGAACCCAACATGTTTCGATGGGCTAAGATGGACTAAGTAACCGGGTTTGCAGCCCAACGCCAACAGGACATATTCAGTATCAGTGGAACGCAGTTACCGATATAGAAGACACCGAAATACTAACTACTACGAAATGAGCTTTTAAACAACTGACGTGGATGTCCAGCAATTTACTTCATCCAGCTAGCACTGACCCGAAGTGGATGCAGATGGTCCATGAATCGGCTTCAAACACTACCATATTTACTAGAGGCCAGAGTTCTGAAAACGTCTTCGAAGGAGTTTTCCAATATATTAGCCTATATATAGGTTAAAAATGATCCTTAACGACCAGTCCACTTGGAGTACGAAAGTAGCGGTCCGAGCAAGCAAAATGAGTAAATTCGGATATGCTCGGATAGACATATGTAGCGTAACGTCTATGTAGGAAGAATGTGTAGTTTAGGGCATTTCCAGTCTGGCTGGATCAGTCGCGGTAGAAGATGAGGTTTCGGTTACGGGTGGTGTAGCAGAGACAAGGACCGACTTTGGGGGAGGTTAAATTTCCGTATCGTTTTAGAGGAGCCAGCAGCCTTGACGAAGATGGATCGTGTTGAACGAAGTCGAGAGCGCGGGTATTTATGTATGTCTGCTTCGGTGCGCACATGTGTGATTTGAAGCACAGCGTGAAGAATTGGCATTCACAAATAACGGTACTTTCATGCCACATCGGCCGTCGCGTGGTGCCATCAGCCGGGTCGCCTTACTTGCTGCATACAGCAGGGCGGGTAAGCGAAAACATTCTACTGCTGATGCCTCCGTTCTTACACTCTCACGTTTTCCGTCTTCAACCCTCCCCCGCCCCAATTTCAATACTTTCTCCGCAAGTCCCAGCTCTAGGACTGATCGGTTTTCCCGCCCTGCATCACACTTAGCTGCAAATTGTGTACGTCCGAGTTCAGCTACATCCCCTAAACACGTTTGCTAATTTGTCACTTGTGGCGTCAAAAGGCATCTCACTAGATCTTAAGGGTCGTGTGTACCAGGCTACAGTAAGGGCTGTATTGTTATATGGATGCGAGACATGGTCTCTGCGGACAGGTGACGTGAGGCGTCTCCAGGTTTTCGACCACCGTTGCCTCAGAAGCGTGGCTGGTTTTGGATGACGCCAGCGTGTTAGTAACGAGGTGATTAGAAAACGGGTATTTGGTTGTGCTGCAGGTACTTCAATTGGGGAAATCATCCAGCACCACCGACTACGATGGCTCGGTCACGTGCTACGAATGTCGAAACACCGTCTACCGAGACGAGTGTTGTTCTCCGTTCCTCCTTCAGACTGGCGCAAACCGCGAGGTGGACAGCGCATGACTTGGCAGAAAGGCGTGAAAGAGATCACGAAGAGTTTGGGTGTTGTTGGTGTTGTACGCCTTCCAGGATGGGGTCCCGTGACCCCACCTGTGCTTGGCTGGAGACGTTGCAAGAAATGACGGCTAATCGATGTCAGTGGCGTTCATGCTGTCAGTTTCTTTCCAGATTGTCTGATTGAGCGGTTGGAGGTTTAGGCACCCCAGAATGCTTGACATAGGCCAGCACTAGGTCCCCTCCCTCATCCACTCTTTTTCTCTTTTTTCACGCTAGGGCTTTTAATATATAATTACATATATATATATACATATGAAATTAGACGAACTTTATGTTTGTACGGCAGTGAAGCATCAGTGTCAACACTGATGTTGCTGTCTTTGATGATGATGAGGAGGATGCAAAGGGAAGGGCGTGCAGCATGAAGCCGCTGACAGTTACAATGACCTTGGTTCGTCACTAATCTCTATTCCTCGACCCTTTGCATAATACTACCAATAAAGCTGTCTGGGATTCTGTCATGCCACCCAGAGTGGCAACAGCAGCAGTGATCGTTATCTAATAGAGATGCTGATTTCTACTGATCAACCTCTGTCAAGTAGCCTTAGGGTCATCCAAAATCCATGGGAAGCCAACTATCAGAACGTGTGGTAAGCAATTAACACCGAGAACTGGTAGGTTGTCGAGGCCACTGGTGTGAGATCCATGTAGGATGTATCCGGCGTTATCTTCAGTTGTGTAACCTGGATGTCCCCTCCCCCGTTCCCCAAGAAAAAACTGGCGAACACCGTGAATCAGTGGACAGTTAAAAGTTCCGAGGACGTAGTCAAGCGTGGCAGGTGTTTTTTTGGCGATGAGGCTCTGGATCCTATCGTGGTACAACAGTTCGCGTACCTCTTCAGCCCACTGGGTTATCCTGGAAGATTCCCATGAGACACCCACAGAGTATCTACCAGGTTGGTTAGTGGCCGTCGAATACGCGTGTCCACTTGTTCCATAAAAGTCAAACTAATATGCTAGTCTTACACCAATCATCGATGCCTTACCAAGGGGATTTCGAACTGAAAGCATCTTGACAATGTCTTAGCCCAAATGCAACCATAAACTACGCAAGCAAATGCAATTTCATGCCATATCTGCCGTCGCGTGGTGACATCACCCAGGTCGCCTCGTCAACTACATACGGCAGGGCGAACAAACGAAAACATGCGACTACTGACACCTCTCATCTTTGCCCACTGTTTTTTCTCAACTCCCCCAAGCCATATCTAATGACCACTCTGCTCTGGAGCCCAACTGCGGTTATATCACGGCTGCGCATGGAAGTGACCGATTAAATACCACCCCCTAAATCAGCCACTCTGCTCTCATCAATCAGATCCCATCTCCCAGTTTTATTGCATACTTTAGTGTTCGAACCCTTAAGCGGACTGGCCAACACACCGTTCCTTGTAGCAGTTTAGATTTTTCATCGATAAAAGTTTGCAGTACTTCCGAAATCCGAATGCAACATTCGTGTACACCAATTGAGCTCATGCCACTGGCTGTCTGGAAGCTGTCGACCGCGAACTTCAGGATAGCCTTTAGATATCGCATCCATGCACTTCTCTGTCAGCTTCCGTAAAGACTCACACCGATCGAAATACTAGCCAGATCTCGGTTCAGTTTATCAGCTATAAAACCGATTCCATTGTCGGTGTGCTCTGTGTCTACAACTGGATGGCCGGAGGTATTTTGATCTTGCGGAGTTTAGAGGCAGACATGGACTGTTGTATCGGCCTACCGACCTACCTACCTACTACCAGCAGCATAGGTGTCGGACGTTGGAAAAAAACTGCCCCGACATTTCCATATTCGAAGAGTAATCTCACCTCCAGCATTCCACTAGAACTTATGCAACTTGGACGAGATGGCCCAAGTGGTTAGAGCGCGAATTGACTGACCGGAAGGTCCGTAGTTCGAACCCGACGTCGGCCTCTCGACTTCCCCTTTCTAGGCTTGGGCAACCTGGCAGTATCCCAGCCCTCGTGCAACCCTCGGGTGGCATGGCAGTTAGGCACCGAAAGGGTGCTACAGCTGAACGATTTTTATTTTTTATGCAACTAACCACGTGAACAGATTTATCTATTACGTCCATTGGCCCTTCTTCTAGCATGAGGTTTGGTTTTGATGTCACCCAGTCGTATAGCAGTATTTTACACTTTGTAGGTGTGAAGCGCATACCAAACTGCTTTAGAATTAATTAGTTGATTTAAAATGGTTCGCATCTTTGAGGGATCTGAACTAAGGACGGCAATAACTTCCACATGCTCAGTTCTTATGAGGAAACGTCCCGGGAGCATTTCAATCCCTGACGGTTCAGAAACAGGCTGAGAAGTTTAAAGCAACACATCAAGAACAGGGTTGGAAAGAAATGGTGCCAGAGAGCCATGTCTTACACTACTGGACGTGGTGAACTAAAGAGAAAGCTTTTTGTTTACGCGTATGTGTCCACAGGAGTTCCTCATAAGGAATATAAATTTAGAAGGGACACGTTTGATCGCCAGACACCGCTAGATTTTCTGACGATCAATAGAGTTAAAAGCAGCGTTCAAATTAAAAAAATGCGCGACTTAGGATGTTTGAGTGATTTTGTTCCAAAACTTGGCACAAAGTAAAGATATATCGGATACATTCCCGATCAGGGCGAAACCCACATTGATCTTCACGAGTTTTCCTCTCCCGTCAATGGATCAGCCTGTGTAAGATAATGTCAGTGAACACTTTTGATACGGTGACTACCAAGCTGATGCTAGGAAGGTTTTCGCATGACGTTGAGTCCATTTTGAAAGCTGAAAACACTGTCGAAGCGCTCCATTTCAGTATTACTTGGTTTCTCTTCCCAGTTTCCCTTGGTAGGGTCCTCAGACTGTTCACCACAGCTTCACCACATTTGAAGAGTGCGGGACCCAAGCTATCCGGATCAGATACCTTTTGAGAAATTGGGTCTCACATTAGCTTCCCGCTGCTCACGGCGATTTCCCACTCAGATCCGTTGGCTACATCAAGAGATCGTGTTGAAGGAGGCCAACTGAACTGTTCTTCAACGTGGTCAACATGTTGCCCAAGACGGCGACTTGGTTAATGAGTTGCCGTTTCGTCGTTTTCGCATGTACTGTCGCTGATTTTTATTTTCTTTTTACCGGCTGATCGAATCAGCTGAAAAAGGGGGTGGCCGTTGCCTGCAGCGAAAGCTTTCTTCATATCCTGAGCCTTCACAATCCTCCAGCGTTCTCTGTCATTCTTCAAGCTCTCAGTTATCCGGCTTTGGAGGGGTTTGCGTACGTCATCGTGGTCGGTAGTTACTGGTATCGCTCTTTGACAGCAATAAGGTCTGCTGATCTGACAATATCCTTGGTTTATTTTGTCGATTTGGATGACTTGGACAGGCAGTTCTAAAAGTGGAGAGCATAGCTCCTTCCGGTATCCATCATCCATCCTCCAACCAGTCTTCATCATCAGTGTGACTGCGTTTCCGGTAGGTTCTTAGCTAGATCAGCTCGGTTTCCTTGGGTTACTTAAACTCGTCGAAGTTGATGAGCGTGTCTGCTGTGTTTTGGTATGCGTGATCCCAATTGAACTGATAACCGAGCTCGAATGGTGGCATGATCGGAGTCAATTTGCATACACCAGAAGGAACGGCACTCCTAAATTAAGTCCCTCTATCCGTAAGTGATAGCCACATGGTGCAGCTGAGTTCATGACTGTCTTGCGGTTGGTGGTGTTTGCGTAACTCGGTATGAACGCTTGTGCCGAAACTCCGTATTGGTTAGGAACAGATGACTTTTGATACCCAACTGAAGAAGTCGGTTTCCGTGACCCGTACGCTGAGCAGTGACACCAAAACTGTGCTTCTTCGGCGCACATATCACCCGCCAGCATGATACGATCCGCTCTTCTTCTGACCGAACTAGCCCTGACGAATATCGCTGGGACCAATCTTTCTCAGCCTCAGAAATGCAGTCTGTTGGGGCATACGCCAACACGATAAGTGGGCGAGACGGCCCAAGTGGTTAGAGCGCGAGCTTACTGACCGGAAGGTCCGTGGTTCGAACCCGACCTCTGCCTCTCGACTTCCCCTGTCTAGGCTTGGGCAACCTGGCAGTATCCCAGCCCTCGTGCAACCTTCGGGTGGCATGGCAGTTAGGCACCGAAAGGGTGCTACAGCTGAACGATCGTCAAATAATAAAGGTCGTTCAGCTGTAGCACCCTTTCGGTGCCTAACTGCCATGCCACCAGAAGCAAGCACGAGGGCTGGGATACTGCCAGGTTGCCCAAGCATAGAAAAGGGAAGTCGAGATGCAGAGGTCGGGTTCGAACCACGGACCTTTCGGTCAGTCAATTCGCGCTCTAACCATCTCTTATCGAGCTGCATTGATCCTAGTTCAACCAGACACCCGGTTTATTGGAATCCAGTCTAGTAAAGCCCTTTCAACTCTTATAACGTAGGTTCCACGAGCCATTGCATCAACATCATCCGATACTCAAAGAAAATAAGCAGAAAAGGGGAAAAAGTAAATGGGCTACATCTGAGCTCGTCCTAGGCGAACCGAGATGCACCACCGGAGTGGGGTATGCATAGTTCGGAATCACTATAGACGTCGAGAGAGAGAAAGCAAGGTTTCAGGAAGGCACGTCTGTTGCCATTTTGGACGGAAATTACGGACAATGTAATCCTCAACGCATGTGGCATCTTTTGAGATTAGTAAGGTATATTGTGGTTTATTTTGCTTGAGGTATCTCCGTGGTTAGAGCATAGACTTATTGACCTGAAGTTCCATGGCTTGAACCCAACGTCTGCATCACGACTGCTCCCGTCTACGCCTGGACAACATGGCAATATATCAGCCGTCGTGATTTTTTGGTGGCATGGCAGCTATGTATCGAAACGGTTTTACAGCTGAACGATCATCTTTATACTTTTATCTATCTTGCTGTGCAACAGTTCAGGCATGGAAAAATGGTCAGGAGACTGGTAGGGCACCCCCTCTTTCCATTTCTATTTAACTTCATGATGGATGAAATGATGAGACGAACGCTGCAAGGTATTCAAAATCCTGGTGTTAAAGTAGATGCTGACGAACACTTTGTTTATATGGAATATCCAGATGATATTCTCGTCTTCCAATAGAGGAAGGCGCAGGTGCCTTTGAATGAACTGACCAGTCTTTTGGCATGCACTTAATACCCTCATGGTGTAAGGTTATGTTTCTGGACACGCAGTCACTGAACACACTACTTACAATCTAAGGAGAGGAGCATTTTAGATATCTTGGAAGTTGTATTTGTTCCGATTGTTGTTTGACAGATGGGATAAATGCACGAATCTTCAGGGTTCGGGCTGCATTTGCTCATTTGAGGCACTTATGGCAGCAAATTAAATTACCCTGAATTTCAATGGAGTTGTCTCAGACCACACTACGGACTGTTTTGTTGTATAGTCAGATGTGGCCTCTGCGAACAGCGGAACTGAGATGTCTCCAGGTCTTCGGCCACCATTGCCTCAGAACCACGACTGTAGACTGGTGTTGGCGAATTTATAACGATTCAATTAGAAAATGAGTGTTCGGTCGTGCAATACAGACTTCAATCAAAGAATACGTTCAACACCAGAAGCTGCCTTGGTTTGGCCATGTATCGTGCGTACCGAGCCACCGTCTGCAAGAGAGTGCTTTTTTTCGTGCCCATTTCAGAGTGGCGCAAACAAAGAGGTCGCCAATCTTTGATCTGGCAGAAGGTTATGGAAGAGATTACGAATTGTCTGGGTGCTGTGAGTGTGACTAGCCCTCCAGAATGGTCGTGCGATCCCCGCCGTACCTGGTTAGGGACGTTGTAAGCTATGGTTGCTAATCGATGTCAATAGCGTTCTTGTCGTCTATCCGGTGTCTGGAGGTGTAGGAACACCGGAGTAGTTGTGGTAAGCTAGCACCAAGTCTCTTCCAAATTCACCTCTATTATTTTCTTCACAACATGTCTGCAACAAACTGTTGTTGTATCGCATCGAAGCTTCAGTGTTGGCTGCTAACATTAGGCGGTCGACGATGATGACGATGATGGCTGGTAGATAGCTTGACTGCAGTGGACCATTTGATCGGCAGTGAGGGGTGTGTGGTTTGGGATCAGTGGGCGAAGAGCTGTAAGAGTGTATGATACTTCCTGGTTGACCAGAAGGAGGAAGAGGGTTTATTTGGGGTACCCCATCTTGAGCCTTCGACTCAAAAGTCCGATCCATGGGGCAGCGGGTAATATGGTTTTCTTGAGGGACCTTGTCCGGAGCCGATGACTCAGTAGTCCGACTCGCCCAGCCGCAGGGTTCTGACCTAATCCGCGGACACAGATTATAAGGCATAGATGTCTCACTCCTGACGCTACCACGCATAACAGATGCTTTTTATGCCACTTTGGAATCTTGTTAGGTTTTAAACGTATTTCGACCGTATTGGACAATCCACCAGTGGTCACGTTCAGCCGTTGGGCGGTTGGAGTTTGCGGCTTTTAGGGCCAACGTTTTCTAACGCATCCTTCCGCAGATTTTCGGATTGCTAATTCCATAAATAGGAGCACATTGGTCGTCTGGAGGAGACACCTAACTGCCTTCACTCCCATTAAAGAGAATATTACGACCTTACTTCGAGGCCGCCTCATATTACGGTTATTTATAGTACGGGAGTTCTCTGCTCCCTGTTGGCCTTCCTGAGGTGGCATAACTTGCGCAACGGAGTTCCAGCCGGTCTCGCCCGCATGTTCATTGCAGCACTGACGCCCAACCACCACGTCAAGGTGATGGCTTTTAGTGGGGAAAATACTAGTTGATCTTTGTTCACGAATGGACTGTTGCTTCAATCCTGTGAAAGACACTTTCTACCCAGACTTAACCGCATCCTTTTCCACCACGAACAGTTCAGCTACAGCCCTATCCTCGGAAGCTTTCACTGTATAAGTATGGCGTCTCAGTTCATTCAAGGCCTAATTTGGCGACAAGTTTAGTTTAGACCCAAAGCTTAGCGATAATAGTGAACGCCTTTTACTACTCTGTGCTGACCACCGGTTTCTCAGAACTATTGGGTGTATGTGTGGTGGACGTCGTTGTGCTACCTGGCGCCCCCTACTGTTCAGCAACCATAGAGCCAAATTGATCACTTATCCGTTAGCTACCGGTGGTGAGTCTCAGTACTCGACTTCCGACCAGTCTGAAATACCGTACGTCTTTTTTGCTCTCGTCGGATGCAGATTTTCACTGAAGTTCCCAAGTTTTCCTGGAGGATAACTTCCTGTTCAGCTGCCGGAGCTTTCTGAGCCATAATCAAGTAAACATACTAGAGTTTACTATGTGTTGCTTTGAAGACAATAATCGTGACTGGGAGGAGACAGCCGGGAGCTTGGTGTGTTGTGTTTCCCAGCACGCACATACTGACCACTATGTCGAAATATTGGTAGATGCAGGAGATGTCAGATGACCGCCTGTCATAACGCAGCTACTGGCTTCAATAATACCACAACGCCTAATTCTGGTACTAGGGACGAAAGTTCGAGACCAGCTGGCAAGGTTTGACCCGGGTAAAGGATGCATTGATTACATCTTCACATTGCGTCAATTGCTTCAGAAGCACAATACGTCGCCGGTCAACAGTTGCGGTTTCCTTCGGCTTTAAAGGAACCTTCGACTCCGCAGATAGCTCAGTTCTCTTACACACACTTGGACAAATCTGGATGTTCCCGAAATTGGTAAATGTAATTCGTGCCCTCGGTTCCCACATTTCTAGTCTTGTAAGAGCTTACAACGAAAGGTCCAGAGATTTTCCGTCGACTAGTTGGGTCCGCAAGGTTGCAGTATTCTCGTAGATATTACCATGGAATTTACACTCCAAAGAATCGGAACTATTGGTATCGAAATTACATCTCTAGGAAGACCAGTAGACCTCAAGTATGGAGATGACATTATTGTTATTTGACGACCATCAACCCACACAGTCCAGAGAGAATTCCGGGTGTGTTCACTAGTTTAGGTATGTGTTTTACACCCGCAAGTTTCAAAGTATTCTGTAGGATTTTGATACCAACCCGGTTTTCTTCTGAAACTTCAGGGGGAGGCACACGAGATTGTTTCCGGTGAACTGTACAAGCCGTGACTTTACCGTGACAGAAGTCAGTGCACGCATTATCAAGCCGAACGCAATATTTACGAACTCGCGCCATTTGTTGCGTCAGAAACTAAGTTCACCAAAGTCGAAGTGCCGTGTATACGAGGCAACTGTAAAATAAGTCTTACTCTATGTACGTGAAACTTGGCCCTCCGACCCAAGGACACTCAAACTTTTGATCATTGATGCCTTGGTAGTATAACAGACATTACCTGCCTGCAGCTTGTCCGAAACAAATGGTGCATAAACGCGAACTATGTGTTGAGTCAGTAACTGAAGCGGCAAGTAAAACCCATCATGTTCGGACATGTACTATACATGTTCAACTACCGACTACCAAAACCTCACTGTTTTCTACGCCGAACTCTTGTTGGCGGGGGGCTGGCGTGTGAGTGGCCGTGAATAGACAACGTGAAATGGGGGCGGTTAGTGTTAGGCTGAGTGCTTTGGAATGTTCGTGCATTCTCCTTGTATTAGAAGCCCACAGGAGGCGAGATGGCTCTGGTTTTAGCGCGAATTTACTGACTGGAAGGTCCGTGGTTCGAACCCGACCTCTGCATATCGATTTCCCCTGTCTAGACTTGGGCAACCTGACAGTATCCCAGCCTTCGTGCTTCCTTCTGGTGGCATGGCAACCATGCAACGAAAGAGTGCTACGGCTGGACGATTATTATTTCATTTGGAATTTGCCACCTTGCGTCATTCGTGGCGTCAAAGACGAGCTCCACGGGAGCTGAGGTGCCTTGTTTACAAAGCAACCTCCAGAGCGGTCATACTTTATAGATGCAAAACTTGGTCCCTCCAATCTAACGACTTGAAATGCCGCCAAATCTTTCACCACCGGTGTTTTCACAGCGTAGAAGTAGTCAGGTGGTTGCTACGTGTACGCAACGAAGAGGTAGGTAAACGGACTTTTGAACCATTCAGAATCCCTGGAGCGGCAAAGGACATAACATGCTCATGCCTAAGCACCGTCTTTCAAAGAAGAATTGTCATTGGTTTGTTTGCTGAGCTGGGCAGTTTGGTTGCAAACGTTTCATCACCACATGACGTCATCAGTGCGTTGTTTGGCAGTGGAGCGGAACTAGTGAATTAACTCACTTAGGATATAGCGCCACTCGGCTGTACAATGCTTCTCGGTTTTTCAACAGATTCAGTTTTCAACCGTCTTCGAACAACGCTCATGGGAGCTCATCTGGCCCTATGGCCCTAAGACAGAAAGACATGGTAGTACTTCATAAACTGAGGAATGTCTAAACTCACATACCATGATTCGAGTTAAATGGACCGAATTAAAGGAATGGGCGTAGGAGCAGACAGCCAACTAAACTACTGCTCAAAGTATTCAGCCCAGTGGTCAAGATGCCAGTTCTTGTTATATGGTAAGTTTCGAACATTGCCCTTGGTTTCCTCACTAACAGCCAGTACCTTCGGTCCCGTTTCGCTTACCAAGTGAAAAAACTTTCGGACATTCTAGCTGACTACCCTTCTTCATTTTCAGAGCCCTCTGATTTCACTAGGTCTTTATATCAGCACGCAGACAACGCTCGAGCTGACATTTAACAGCCATTGCACCTGAATTATGTTCAGCATTCGAAGGGAGGCGATTTCTTCCACCGATGAGCAACAGTGACTGCCCTGAAATCCAATGCTTATTTGGTGGTCCTTTAGAAACACCACGTTCCAATTTCCCTGCCACTTGACTGACCGTCCTTATTTCATCTGACGAACACTGTTGTATGACGTAGAGTTGTCACTGGACATAATACGAAGTTAACGCAGTCTGGATATCAACCATCCAAAAGTCTAGGGGAAACAAATGTCTGTGTTTGAGTGGTTGAAAGTACAACCAATTCAGTTCCTCTGCCCTTGCGCTTTATCATATTCAGTAAGCTAGGATATATATATTGACTACTATTACGTAGCTGAACGTTTTCTGAGAAAGGAACGCTCCGCACTTGAAGACGTTTTGACTTCCTCGTTGGATATCTCTCTTATTGAGTTCATAACTACTGGTCATAATTGCTGTCGAAAAACAACCTCTTACGGGCATATCTGTAAAAATCTGTTAGCCTCCTGTAGCACTGCCTATGGAGGCAAAATTCCTCGATAAGCTAAACACCCATGAAAAGTGTTTGCACAATACTCCATAAATGGAAAACTCATTTGATCTTCGGTTGGACCTAATCGCATCAATTAGTGCGCAGATGAATGACTTATTCGGGTGATTGAATGATCCACGAGCACCTATGCAAAGCCGGGAAAGAAGTGCCCTTCCCACCAAGTGGAGCAAAGTTACAAGGTCGCGCTTAGCTCCTTCATACTTGCTGTACGGCAATCGTCTCGTGTGACCGAATGAGCCAGCCCACATATGCAGTCGACTACAGCCCCTTTCACCTTGAATATAGGATGTGAAGAATGCATATCCCACCATCGAAGACTACACATTTCAATGATCCAGCTAAATGGTGCCGTGACAGGTAAGCACATCGCCCAGGTATACGCGTTGCAACGTACGAACGTGCCCTCCAACCCTTCAAATGAAAGGGTAATGTCACATTCAACCCGTCCATTCAGACGACGTCCATATCGGAAATAAACTTGCCCCCTGAATTTTTCAGCCCTTAAAGATTATCAAGCCCATGCTCTTCAAACAAAACTGGCAATCTATAACCAATAGCAAAACACCCATAGTGGTTTTGCGTAGCTTTCTTCTCATTTCTCAGCTCAGTTCTCGCTGTTTAGCTCTGCTGATTCTCTGCAGTTTCGCTTGGGCAGTCGTAGATGCAAGTGATAACCTCCTACCCAATTAACATCAATTGTGCCTATCTTGGATAATAATATGAGCACCTTTTGTATTTCAGAAATTTGTTGCATTCTGGAAGGTTTCTGTTCATTAAGCAGGGGCATCCAGTATTAATAAGAACTTTTGAACTCATCAGAATCATTTTATGTAGAGAGGTTACTTATTGAGGACGCTCGATTTGCTGCGTTGGACCCAGGTTGACAGAAGCCGTTCTTCGACAAAATATGGTCCTAATTAATGTTTTTAAGCCAAGATTCTCTCCTTCTTGACAGAAGCCGTTCTTCGACAAAATATGGTTGGTCCTAATTAATGTTTTTAAGCCAAGGCTCTTTCCTTCCATTTTAGCGTTGGTTTCGATTCACCGGAACAATCTGTCTGTCTTCCTGTACAGACTTTGGAAATGTGACCGAATAATTGGACGATGATAGACTCGGTTTGACGTTGAACGATCATCAAATGTCTCATGCCCGTAAGCGCAGTCTGGTTCTTAGCTCATCCGTGAGGCTTCTACTCATCAGTAGATTAAAGATTCCTCCCCGCCCGTATGATGTGTTCAACTAAGCTAGCCGACTTGTTGCCGGCTGTAGTGACTTGGGCACTCTTATTGAGTGTGACTGCGGCTTACTTTGCATTTGTGTAAGTGCTCGTCTCTCCTTCAGCATAACCCCTTTCTCTAGGTGTTATTATTTTGCGGCGACGTACTCCTGGTTCATTTTCGTGCTGCATCTGATTTTAACAGTCTATGTACTATGTTTTCTGGTCCGATGCACTTTCATGGATCCCGGATTTATTGCATTTGGTAAACTGGGTTTTTTTAATCGCTTTAATTCCCATTGTTAGCCACTTTTGAAGAAGCAGACTACGAAGAATCCAAATCAGCGCCCATCAACAGAGAACACACCATAAATGGTATCCTGACCCGAGTGAAATGGTGTAACACCTGTCTTTTCTACCGCCCTCCACGATGCTCCCACTGTTCCATATGCAATCGGTGTGTTGATGTAGGTCTCGTATCTGTTCACTTAACTGCTACTACAGTGTTTCGATCATCATTGTCCCTGGTTGAATAACTGCGTCGGACGGAGGAATTATCGTTACTTCTTCCTGTTTCTTCTAACTCTTTCCATTCATATGGTGGCCGTGTTTGTCGTGACGCTACTGTTCTTGTTGGAGAGCGAATTTCCACTGGTGTACTATTCGAATATTATATGGTATCCTTTCATGAAAGTGAGATAAGTTGAAGTCAGACGACTTCGTGTTTGTTTTACAGCGCCTGCCGATTGTTAGTTCGTACGTGTTTCACGACGTCGATCTTTACGATTCTCTTTTTGCCTCACAACCGGCACTGTTTTCCGCATGCATTGCCTGCCTCCTTCCCTCTCTTTCCATGGAATAATAGGCAAAGATTTCTCCCTGAAAGATAGGCCGGCGGCCTTACACAATCCTTGTCTAAACTGATTTCAGTTGACCGCATTCAGCGTACACGCAGCTTCTTGTATAGATATCATGTCACACCACAAGTCATTTCCAATATGTCTTACCAATCTAAAATATCCGATTGAATTGGTCTTGGCAACGTAAAACACACGTCTGTTAGTGTGCTTTTAGAATAGAAGTGTCATCGGAATTTGTGCACACTAACATGGACTAGAGTCACTGCCAATGACGTGGAACACCCCGAGTGGAAGGTGTTTATTTACACCTTGCCTCGACTGATTTCTACCTATCCAATTATGGATGACACTCTACCCACACGTATTCAGATAAATCCAGCTGGGAGTCAAATAAGGCAGTTATTTAACATTGTTCCGGTCCCTTCTTCCCTAACCTTGTCTCAGCCATGTTGCAAGAAGATTATTTGTTGCAATGCGCGGACCTTCAAAGCAGATGAACCGCATTGTTCCTGTCACACACAATCTTCAAAATGAAGTGTGTTGCTTCAGTTACGCCCACTTTGTTCACAGACAGCATACCGCGAATGGCTACAATTGTGCTTTACCTGGGTGTTGTTCATGGTTGATGCTGTTTGAAAAATAACTACGTCTTATTGAAGCTTACCTCTTGTTCATAATCTGTCTCTTTGGAAATCTTACTGTAAGTCCTCTGATGTTCGCTTTTTTTTGCGCTGTCTGTTATTCGGTGTATCTGGTTCCTTAACCGCTCCCTGCAGTATTATCATTCTAGTTCTCACCGGATTGTGCTTCTTTCCGGTCGTTGGTCTCCTTGGATTTCACATGTTTCTCATCTCCCGTGGAGTTACAACAAACGAGCAGGTAGGTGTGGATTTCATCCCCACTTTTGTTCTGTACCTCGGTTTCATGGGGACGCAGTTTTCGAATTCATTAGAACTGCTGGAACTGGAGACTCGATGGGGTCCCCCATATGCGGTACCATCGTGTACTCTTCTGCACAATGTACAGCCCACAATCTGCCTGCAGATTCG
Source organism: Clonorchis sinensis (assembly GCA_003604175.2). Lineage (NCBI taxonomy): Eukaryota > Metazoa > Platyhelminthes > Trematoda > Opisthorchiida > Opisthorchiidae > Clonorchis > Clonorchis sinensis. The sequence continues at coordinate 188,429,509 of CM030369.1, read as the reverse complement.
ATTGTGAAGACACTCAATTTTGGTTTAATGGGCGCAAAACACGGCGAAGCTGATAGTGTGTCTGCGAATTTTGAGAAATCGTCCCGTACCACGTATATGAGACCAAGAAAAGTAGTTGTTTGGATGTGGATGCACTTTTACATTGGGATGATTGGGTCGTCAAAAAATGCCAATCAACCCTAGCGTTGACTAGAAAAACTAGACTAACTAGCTTTGAGCCAACACTGTGTGGTGCACCTCATGATTTGCCATGAAGGGACCACTGATCTGCACTGAAATTTCTGTTGTCAACCTCAAGGCATTGTCAGGCCTGCTCATCGGAGGTAGAGCTAAACTTGTCTTTTTTCAGTATTTTGACTACATAACTAAATAGAATCATTTGCCTGGCTTAATACTGTCCGCGTTTCCCGATTTCCGAAACGACGTGATCCCTGTTGGTAAGCAGTTTAGCCAAGATTACCAAAATTTTCAGGTCTCTTTGGGGGACGTTTTGCCTTTCAGTCCACTTCGTGGGACCGGGACAAAGCTTCCCATTGAAAACGATATCTCTTTTCTGGAGGGTAACGAAGGGAGGATCACTGTATCCTTTCTGCCTCGCCTCCAGCAATAACCCGTCATACAATCGTCTCCTACGCCGGTTGTCACCAAAAACTGATCAAATAGCACTTCGCGAAAAATGTGCGGGAGTGTTCCTCTCCGTTGTCGCTGTGTACAAGCTGGAATTCAAAGAGGTCTTACTACTCAGTGCGGATTTTGCAGCAGGACTTGGCGCGATTTTAAAGTCTGTCTATCTAGACGCCATGGTTCCGGAGCTTCCAAACGGTCATGGGCTGTAAATGCGTGCATATTTATCGGATAGCTTAGGTATAGTGAGTGTTGTGGTCGAGTCTTGAGTTCTGGTCACTGAAACGTTCAGGACATCCGAAGTCTGGATGCGTCTTGTGTGTTAGCCGAGCCGCAGAAGTGGTTTCACATTGAAGGCAACGAACGTGAATGGCCTAGATTGTCCAGTGTATGGTTTGCCTGATGCGAGTTGCGGCCAAGCATCTCAGGTGTCATCCTTGGTGAAACAGAAGTGGGGCAAGTGGTAGCACTTAAGTGGTTAATACAGTTCAGATCAATATAGCAATTCGGAATGGGGAGGACCGAGAATAGAATTTCAGTATAAATAATAAAGTAACTAGGGTGTGTGTGCAGGAAATGTGTTGTGTTCGGGAAATAATCCGGCCATCTGCAACCCGGTCAAATAAGAGCGACATTTTTTGGATTGATCAGGAACTTGATGTTGTGCTTCATGCGTGCGTGTGGTCTTACTATCTCGCGGTTACCCGAACCGAAGAAGAGGGTTGACTGAGAGATCCATACCCCTACGAAAAGTGAGATGTAACCAGCGCAACACAATCGAGTTAGGAGCACTGCTTTTTTACCTGATTGTATACTGAAATGGATGAATATTCAGATTGACGTCAAGACATTTTGAGGCTCTTATCCGGACATGTTTGGATTCCCATCGACACACTGTATGAGTGATGCGGAGATAACTTTTCATAACTTCAGGATACTAGAAGTTTTATTCAGCATGCGGAAATTCAGGTGTTGTTTGCTGCAGACGTGACCAAGTTCGCTGATATACCTTTAACATCTAGTGAATCTAACCTACAAACGGGAGGGACATGCTGTTCAGCCTGTTTCCCACGGCCTAAGGACGAGATGAAAACTGATTTCTGAGTGTCTACCACTGTAGTAGCTGGTTAATGTGTGTGTGTGTGTGTGTAGCAGCTAGCAAACTGTCAATTTCTAGTCAGCCACTAGTAGCGATCCGGCATAGAGAAAGAAGCATCTGGGACCTGAGGTTCATCCATCCTGCTGTATTGCATCAGGTAAGGTGGCCTGGATGATATCACTAAGTGATGGCCTGATATCATTGTGATCGTACATATATTGGAAGGGGCGAGATGGCCCAAGTGGTTAGAGCGTGAATTTACTGACCGGAAGGTCCGTGATTCGAACCCGATCTCTGCCTCCCGACTTCCCCTGTCTAGGCTTGGGCAACCTGGCAGTATCTCAGCCCTCGTGCAACCTTCTGGTGGCATGACACTTGGGCACCGAAAGGGTGCTACCGCTGAACGATGTGTTGGGATATTGTCGGAACGCCCAGAACTAGAACTAGTAAGCGGGACAAGTAGAGACCTCAACCAAAACTTTCCTCTCAAAATCTTAACCACCAGCCCATCCCAAATTTTCATGGAACAGTTTGGATGACCATAAAACTTAGTTGGACATCCACCTGTTGGAAAACCTGGTGTGAGAGGTGTTATATGCATCCCGGGCCAGAGCGAAACGCAGCTTGATTCTTACGCATTTCTCTCCCGATAATCGATCGACCTGCGCAAAATAATGCCAGACAGTACCCCGTATGTGACGACTACATGGCTGACGTCACGATGGTTTTCGCATGACTTCGTTGTGCCCCTTCTGAATACTGAAATCAATGTAGAGACGCTCCATTCAACTGGTATTCTGTCTGCCCTCCAAATTTTTTTATACGGGAGTCGTCAGATTGTTCACCAGGGCTTCATCACCTTCTTGGAAGAGTGCGGGATGCTGACCATCGGAACCGCATACCTTGTTATGTTGGAGCTATGATATTTCACGAGGGATTTTTGTTGTTGTTGAGCTGACTTCGATGTTTGATTCAGGCTCGTTAGGTTCTTCCAGGGGTTATGTTGAAGGAGTTTGGCTGAACTGTTCTTTAAAGTGTTTAGCGCATCGCTCAAGACGATGATTCTGAGAATGAGATGCCGTTCCATCTTTTAGCAAATTGTTTCTTCTTTTGTCCGATTGATTGAATCAGCTGAAATAGAGGGGCGACTGTTGCCTTCAGCAAAAGCCTCCTTATCTCCTAGGCTTTCACAATCCACCAACATTTTCTGTCATCCTTCGACCTCTTGATTGTCCATCGTTTGCGACGTCTGCTGCTTTCTTTGTAGTTGCTGGTATGGCTTTTATGGTAGCTTTTTATGGTCTGATGATCTCGACAATATCCAATGTTCATTTGGTGGAGTCGGATGGTTTGGACAGACTGTCCTAAAGGCTGAGAGCATAGCTTCTTTAACTTGGTTTCACTAGGGCCATTATGGACACTTTTTTAGTTCTATCCCTCCCGGGAGCACAAACAGGAAGAAATGATATAAGGGAGTGATAAAATATGTAATCTAGATGGTCCAGTTGGCTTGACGTGTAATCGCACCAAGTCATGAAAGAGGTAAAGACTTTCAGTGGCTGAATTCTCTTCGAAGACTGTGTGGTGGTTAGAGGAGTCATTATTGCTAGTCGAAAGAGCCACTGGTCGATGCTAAGTGGGAAGCAAATTAACGCTGAGTGGCTACACCATCTCGCTTATTGTTATTCGTTTCCACGAGTATTTGTTTTCTCGACATGACAACACGTTCGTACACAACCTACATCACGAAATTACGGCTATTATATCACGATGTCCATTTAGTAGATCGACCAGCCTAAAACGTCTTGGGAAACATGACTAGACTCGTATGTGAGGGTTGTTCTATCGAGGAACGGAGAGCGAAAATCATGGAGCAATGAACAAAAGTAGCTGGATATTTGTTGGCATTCTTTCAAAACGATGTCAAAATCAAGAGTAGAAGACGTCTTATTTCTGAGTAGCCGAGTTAGTTCAGCACTTGGTTCTTTTTTGCTGTAATAGCATTTCCCACCCTCGTAGCATCTAGCTACGAGCGTTGTCGCATTGTTATCTAGACCTAGGTAGGCTCCCCTCATGTTTGAACGTTGTGAGTTGATAGTGCACAGGTATGTAGAAACAGAGGGTGGTCGTATTAGCGTCGCGTCCACGATACCACCACAGATAGCTGGAAGGGGAGAAGCTCAAGTAGCGTAGATGGTCGTTGCTTTGTTCCCTGAGCTGGGTAACTTGATTGCAAGCGTTTTATCAGAAACCCAGATGATATCATCAGTGCCTTGTTAGCGAGCGTAGCGATGGGTCGCTACCCATGAAAGGAAGAAGGCCTTCGCTTCGGAGTTGTTTATTTGAGAACGTCAACTGAACCGTTACAGACTATTGAACAGGGGAGCAAAACTCTCATATGCATCTCGTTTACAAAACTGAATATCCACCTTCTCCTTGAACGCGTCTTCCCGAATTTTATCTGGATGTTCATTGACTGCTACTCAACTGCAAGCAAATGCTACAAAGAGACTGCACAAATTCCGTAACAGATCTCACTTTTCAAGAGACGCAAAGCAGATTTACGAGAAGCCGTGCTACTCACATGCCGCATCAGTAGTATCCACCGTTACACCCATAGCTGAGAGAATCGTATAATCAAGAATTTTCGCCACCATTGAGGAGAATCTTCATGGATTCGGTTCAACAGATAGCCGTTGGTTCGTTTGTTGAGCTGGGTGATTCGGTTGCAAATGTTTCGCCACCACCGATCGAAGTGGCGTCGCCAGTGCGCAACGGCTACACCAATCCATGTGGTTCGACAATGGCGCACTGGCAACACCACCCCCGATTTATGATGTAGCATTGCAACCAGATTTCCCAACGTACAGAGCCAATCAATGACCATTTTCTGCAATGCGAAGTTGCTTTGGCGAACAAACTGGCCTCGTAATCCGATGGTTAGTGCAGTTTTCCTATTAGTATCGCATTCGACTCGCACTGCACTTTATTCTAACGAATGATAGCTTCTGTGTAAAGTCACTCCCGTTAATTCAGTTTGCTGTTCCAAATTCAGACTTTCCAATGCACAGTAGATATTTCGATTAGAGCTTGCATATGGCGCCATGGTTCATTATATCTTATCTCTTGCTATCCACTCCCAGCCTACTGAGGAGGCGCTGTAGCTCGTATCGACTTCAGAATGGCGCCGACACGAAGATTTACGATCAAAAGCGAAGTGCAAGGATATGAAAGTACGATGAGAGAAATCTGCCGTCGGTAGGACCCTCATAGTCTTCCTAGATAGAGACCATTAACTGATGTTCCTAGCGTTCTGCAACTTGCCAATCTGACCAGGTGTTGGGTAGCCGAAGTTGCAACTTCTCTGCTTGTCCCTTGAGGCGTGTTGAATACCCCTCGTTTGCTCAATCAGTTCTCAACACGATGGTCAAGCAAGCTTCGAATAGATCGCTGATTGACGATCGGTTGTGCAATCCAAAAGCTGTTCGAGATTCGGTTGAGCTGGTATTCAGGATATAGAGGTATTTTCCATTACAAGTGGCATGGGAGGACTAACTAAAAGATTAATTTTACTTTGATGTGTTCAGTGTTCCATGTCAAGTGTCCAACAGCCTAGGGTGACTCAATGTATTGTCCAGTTTGGTTTATCAAAGCCAATTCGAAATATCGCCCCTAAGGTGACCATAGCCGTTGTATATATCGGATCGACCTCCCATGCTTACGGAAGTTAGGCACCAAAAACTGATTCATTGATTAACAACACAATGAACCGGTGTAACGCTGTATACTACTGATGAGGCATGCAAGTAGACTATGGTCTGATGCCCGCATCCGATGGCAGATGAAGGTCACTACAGAAATTATGGAAGTGTTTTACAGGGTTCGTTTCCTGCTTTTTAATATTCAATGAACGTCCAGGAAAGTTCAAGAGGATACCTGAGGGTGTTCACATTCCAAAAACTCTGTGCAGATGAGATGTTTGCTTTCGTGTCTAATTGCTTATAACCGCTTAGTTCATGTTTGCTAGTAAACAACCCCCTTTCACCGGTAGATCTTGCTGTTTGTGTTTACTCGAGTTACTGGGCTTTTGTTACTCGTCTGCAGTATGTGCTGTGTATGCCAATAACGATTCCAAATCACACCTTGATTTAGAGAGTGTATGTGCTTTTTGTCCATCGATTTGACTATGTTTTTTCAATTCGAATTCGCTGTCAATGCAAGTGCATTATGTGCAAACGACGCCTGTTTTCTGGTTCTTCAGTGGTTTTTCTGTATGAACATCGCGCGGCCGTGGCCTCTAAGATAAATCAGCCACCGTCCACTAAGGTTTCACATTAACACTGAAGTTGAAGGTGATCTGTATCACGTTGCTGTCACGAGCTGTCCCCCTCTGAGCAGATTACTTGTGTTTCGTAAACAATGAAAATGTTTTGAGATTCAGTCCTTAGTTGGAATCAGCGTAGTCTTCAAAAACGAAGTTCATCATACAGTTTATGCCTTTCCCACAAAAGTTTTGAGGTCATCATGGTGTTATCGATCGAGGTCGACTTGACTAAAAGCTGTGAGGGTTGTTGGGACCATCTCTAGGGCAGAAGGTGACTGATCAGCGGTGTCAGTGAATAAAAGAAATTTTTCCCCAACTCATGTGAGCCCCATATACAACAATTCATCGTTCGAGGAGCCAGGCAACACCAAATCGCATGAGTTGTCTGATCAAAGATAATGACACTATATGGTGGCCAATCATGAGTTAATCACTGCTGACCAGCCACTCATAGCGGATGACATAGTGTTCAATTACTGACCAGAAGTTTGTGGATTCGAATAATAAGAAAACAATCGTTCTGCTCTAACACCCTTTGGGTGCCCAGTTGCCATGCCACCCGAAGCAAGCACAAAGCTGGGCTACTGCCAGCTTGCCCAGGGGAAGTCGAGATGCAGAGGTCGGGCTCGAACCATAGACCTTGCCGTCGGTAAATTCGCGCGAGCCCTCTCGCCCCTGTGGGTTCGAATCCCGCGCATCCATTCATGTGGTTCATACTGTTGATGATTCCCGACGGAGCAGCAATAATTCAGCAAGTCTGAATAAGTCTCTCAAAAGTCTTCAAACACTGTTGAATCCATGGGCATTGTAGATGGGCTTCCAACCAATAGCGTTTGGTGTATTTGATGATGACTTAATCCATCAGTGGTGTTGTTAACTCATTTGCACACCATATGACATCACCGACCGCATACTGTGCTTCAGTGTCTCGCAAAGTTTCGACTGGCTTCACAAGTGGCTAGATGGCTTGAACACAATCCCGCCAAATAGTGAGAGGCGAGGAAATCTTGTCAAAGTTACCACACGTGGATCTACTTTCATGGTATTCCGTGGACCGGTGAAGAACTGAGAAAACCGTATGGCTGGTGCTTATTTTCCGTGTTCGGGATTAGACGGTTGGTGTACAGTCTAGCCACCGCAATCATCATCGATCCGTTTATTGTGTGCATCGATTTATAGAGGTATTCTTGATATGGGCCGTTAGTTATGCTGCTACATATCCATTTATCTAGTATCACAGCTTATCCGTACCCTCTATCTGCTTCAGGTAACAGACAAATTCCGGGCTCACATTAATCCTTTCAACTCTGGGTGCCCGGCGAACTGGAAGCAATTTTGTTGTGCACCCCAGTTCCCCCGGTAAGTCAAGATTGCATATTTTTTGCTTACTTGATCTCTTACGTATGGTCTTTGTTTGCTGTGCTGACGTGCTCTGGGTTTCATCCCAATCACCACTTCTTTTACCCACAGTTAAGGTTTCATCATCACCATCATAAGAACCGCGTACTTTTTGTACAGTGGCTATGGCTGCCACACCTTACACCGATGATCTGGGGAGACAGACGTGGATAGTTACGTTTGAAGGCGACAGTTGATATAATGGACGTGTGCATACAGGAGTATCAGTGAACTTGAGGGGATCATGAGGCAACCCATGCGTTAAAGTCAACGGCTTGAATGCATGCGCACGTTGTCAATGTCTCTAACCATTGATGTGTCCCGTCTCGGAGTCTTTGTCTAGGCAACGACCAGCTCAGTTAGTTTGCTGGTAATAGCTTGCATACCTCTCTGCCAAATATTTCGTGGATTGGCACTGTCATTTATCGAGTCGTTTGAACTTCGGATGGTGTCTGTTTACGTGCTCTCTTGTTCTGTTTTAGTGTACGTCATTTAGGTATTTTTATGTTATACTGTACTATATTTGGACTTCTCTTGCCCGATTTATGTAGCTACGTTTTTTTTCTGCAAAAGCTTTTTCACAGTGTGGAGCAGAACGGTTGCATTTGAGTTCCGATCTGTTGTATTGTATTGTATTCGCACAACTAAACGAGCTGTGCGTTGCACCGCTCTTATACCGTTAAGCGGAGTAGTGTGGTCTAGTTTCGTTTGTTCTCCGTGAGTTGTGATTTATGGTTCACTGAACCGGTACGATAGTACCTTCCGCTGAAATGAGAAGACTTGACGGCAGTTTGGCACAGTCCCTGAGTCAACCTTATGTTCTACTTGAACCCAAATTGCACGAAGTTGGGCAACTACACTCATTTACTTATTGATTTGGTTTTCACGGGATACTCACCTGAAATCCAGCTGAATCTCTCGTTTACGATGTTCTTCAGCTGAATGTGCTGCACCAGGCCGCCTCACGTTTCAGTTTGTACGATATTCGATATATCGCAATACGTTGTACTCATAAGGTTACTGAGCACTGTTCGACAGCCCACGACCCATTTCGCTCTTGTTGGGCTCATCAGGCAGGCGCCGTCCCCGAGTGTTCGTCAACCTAATGTTCTACTTGAACCAGATTTGTACGAATATCATAATGAAGAGTCTCACCTGGGATTCAGCTCAGTATCCCTTTAAGACCAAATTGTTGTGCAAGTGAGTGTAGTTCGCGAGTTGCCTACAATTTATTTTCAAGTAGAACATGAGTTTGACGGATACTCGGGGGCTGCGCCTACCTGATGAACCCCAAGAAGAAAGAAACCGACCACGGGATGTCGAAGAGCTTTCGGCAAACTTATGAGCAGTATTCCTTCAAGAAAATATACTGCTGTATCTGGAAAGTCATACGAACTTAAAAATGAGATGGTTTCTGTGCAGCGCATGCAGTTGAAGAATATCACAAAGGAGATACTCAGCTGGGATTCAGTTGAGTCTCCCGTGAAAACCGCATTGTTGTGCAAATGAGTGTACTTCGCGAAATACAATACGTATCAGGCAGTGACGCGCTGGTTCGTTGAATTTTACTCCATAAATGCTTTGGTTTATTCTAAGGTTAGAAAAGTCATTCTGGTGACAACCTGGTGCTACGGGTCTAATTATTATGGGAGCAGCCGTTTTGAAATATGTTAGGGTGTGACTGCTCGCTTGGAAACTCCCAGGTTGTCATCGTGGAGCTGTTTCTAATCGCGTATATCGGCCGACTTCCTATCCCAAATACGCGTACTGTTTTGCCAACGTTATCCTTTCGTTATGCACAGTGCAGTGTGGCAGGTTTTTTGGGCATCTTCAGGTATCTCTCAGTTACCTTCGTTTATTTCATTGTCTCTGGTCGACCGTGACAAATTTGTAAGATTTACCCTTGAGATACCGTTTAAATTGCAGGGAATTTGGCACTCCGATTTATGGCTTTGTTTTACCGGTGTCTTGCCATCTACCTTCGTTTATTTTACTCCATGATAGTTCACTGATTCGAATGGTGTACAACACATGCTTTTTTATTATGGAGAGCTTCTGATCAGTCAAATTTGACCACAGTGGCCATAGTGGAATCGACATCGAGGTAGCTTCGGGGTTAGGGCTTGATCGACAGGTCTTTTGTTGCTCTGAAACGACCTGGAAGTCCTTCAGTTGTCGTTATTCCTTCGGCTCAGAACATCACAAGGATTCCATGGTTGAACAGTCAGTCCGTAGTGCATGTCACTTCTCGGGAAGTGGCATTTCTTGCCATATTGTGAATACTACCCCAAGGTTTGGTCAATTTTGTCAACTGTTGTTTGTTTATAATCGCTTGGTCTGAAACACGAGTGTTATGTCTTGAAACACAGTAACTAACACTTTATCCCTGTTGGGTTTCTCGTATGTGATGTATTCCGTTATCTCTATCGTGTGTGTGTGCAACAATTTCTGTGAAGTTCCAATCAGTTCACTTTTGACGCCTGACTCTTGTGGAATGTGAACAGCACGCTCATATTCGTGTGTTGCCCTTATGGCCATTGGAATGTCTAGAGTTCGTATTCGCCTCACTACTCTAGTATGTCTGTTCTATCACATTTAACTAACCAACAATAGGTCCTGGCGATGCCGCATGCTCGAGTTTGAATGGTACCTGTGCTGATACCGGTATGTTTATATGCATGGGGCATTTTTACCCATATGCTTGCTAGTCGGCAATATCCCATTTGAAGAGAGCCGACCTCCACACATTGTTCGAGGTCTTGTCTCATCTGGAGCTCCCTACATGTGTTGGTAGAGAAGAGAGCTTCTGACCTCCTTGTTTACATCACTTCTAGAGCTGAGCATCATCACAAAGAATAAATGATCCTATTAAAGAGTAATCTAAGGTGTGCTCCGATACAGCCGGAAAAGTTTCATCTGTCTCGCGACTTCTTGGATCCGTCCGACGCTTTCTCTTTTGAATGGCTCCGAAAATCCTCAGGATCTTGCGTCCGGCCTACAGCATTTTTCTCGCCCTGACAAGGATACCAAACATATGGAGAAAACACCGGTGAGGACCTTCGCAAGCTGAATCATCCTCACCTTATCCCTACTGCGATTCTCCCTGCTGATTCTTAGAGATGGTCAGAACAGAACTTTGTACCCTTCTCGATTGGAGCGTCGACCGCGGGATCCCAATGGAAAATGTTCGAGTCTCGGAGAAATAACCTTCCATCAGCTTATTAACTTTTGCAACAGGTCATTCGAACAACTTCTGCACTCCGATCTCCCCTACTTTTTCTGAAATCAGCTTTAAAAGACACAATTTAGATGAAAATCGGAAAGGGCGGTGTAGTAACTGCAGCCGCTTTAGCTATCCTTCGAGTCCCACATCTTCTGCTTCTCACCTCTGCTTGATTCTCTGAGCTGGGATGGAGTTGATGAGGGCTATCTCAGCTGATCTGTATGTCTGACGCGCAGGAAACGTTGCAGCGCCAACTTTACTTGTCCCATCCGCTTTTTACTAGTAAATTTAATCCATTCAATGGTTTCTTCTCCAATCCATGTTCTTAGAATAATCGCTTGCAAATTCACTGAGCGATAACCGTGGTCGTTGGATTTTTACAACAGGCAAACACAAATAGTATCTAGAGCTGTTGTATCAACCCGGAGCTTCTGCGCTCTTTTAAGTAATTAACCACGTGACAAAGGTATCTACCACGCTTCCTGTTATTCATCCAAATAACTCAACAATACGCGTTGTGTTTGTGAGTGACAACCCGATTCGGCAAATCATCTCTTACATGTTGTTGACTCATTTATTGATTTTCGTTTTCTCCGCTGCTTTGCGGTGGTTTAAGCATGCAACAACAGCTGTTACATTCACGTGAAAAGAACCTACCATTTGCGCTCCCCCTTGTTCAATTTGTTGTCCATTCTCTTTGCCAGGTTGCTCAATCCAAATGCGCCGCGGAAACGAAGGAAAAAGTTGTGGCTGAAAAATCATACCGATCCTAATACTTATGTCACTGGTGGACGAAGTTTTGTTGAAGATGCACATTCTAATTTGTTAAACGAAAAACCCGGACGATCCTTCAAGCAAAACGCGAATTCACATGCCACTTTCTCAGCAGACCACCGTGAGATTCCGGTCGTTGCTTCTAGCCAATCAGTCGTCAGGAATGCCGATGAACTCTCGCTCCAACCATCCCACATTTACACTGCACACAAAAATACCGGCCAAAATCTATTTGGACATTTAGAACCGAGAGGTCCTCTAATCGATGACTTTCGCGTCTCGCTATTGCCTGATCGTCGTCCTGCGCCACCTTCGCAACCTACAAACAATACCGCTATAGCTGTGGAGGTTCATGCGGGTTCACCGTCTTCCGAAATCAAAGTAAGTTGTTGGCATGGACAACTGCCTTCGAAATTGCGATGAATGGAAGAGTTATCTACACACACACACACACACTGAGCACAGCAATCTTTTAGCTAGCGTCTTGTAAATTGGTTTATTCACAAAGTACTTTTGTCACGCTTGCTCACCTCTCCGGCGATCACAACCTAGAGTGAACGTTACGGTTCCTTTTTTCTCTGTTTGCACTTCGTCCCAATCAGGCTTTTGATTGATCATCGGTGTCTCTGCAGCATTGGTCAGGTCTAGTGGGAACATCGGATTAGTAATACTGAGGTACGCCAGCTGGTCTTAGGAAGAAGTAACTCACCCGCGATGGATGAATGACTCACGCTTCATAGGTTGCGCTGTTTGGGACATGTACTCCGCGTGCCAGAAGACCGTCTGCCTCGCAGAGCTCTTTTCGCCCAGCCCTGTGCTGAGTGGAAGCGACCGAGAGGTGGACAATGTATGACCTGGCAACGAAGTACGAAAACATCAACCAGTAAACTTAGTCGGGTGGGTAACTGCCGCCTCCCTGGATTTGGGGACCCCGGGACTCAAATCTCCATTGCTTAGTGACACTGGCAGAAATGGCATAATCGCGCAGTCAGTGGCGCTCATGTATCAAAGCTATCGCCTTCAGTGCGTAGCTACCCAATTTCCGAGCAAACTGAACATGCCTTCGCCTCCAAGGCTCGATTGTATGTCCCACTTTCCTGTTTTCCGGTGATCGAAACTGTAGCAGCTGGAACCAATGTGCTTGTGACACACGGTTCATAGCTGATAAATTGAACTGAATTGAATTGAGGCTTTTGCGAACTCACAATTGTGAAACGAATCAAAAAGAAAAGTAGGGGAACCCAGTGCGCAAACGCTTATAGGTAGCCATGGTGGTCTTCCTCGCAGACATCATCATTGACAACACAGCATCAAACGCTGATGCTTTGCCGTCGTACACCTATAATTTACTCGAAAGCCCTATTGTGAAAAAAACTATAGAACTATAGAAGCTTAGTGCTACCCTACCACAACTATTCCGACGTGCCTACACTTCTAGACACCATTCAGACACTCTGGATAGAAACTGAGAACAAGAACGCCGTTAACATCGATTAGCGACCATTCTTACAACGTTTCCAACCATATATAGAGGGGGATCAAGCAACCCCATCCTGGAAGACGAGTCGCACCGAAAGCAACCGGACTCTCCGTAATCTCTTTCATTTCCCCGCTGCAGGGCAAAGGTTGACCACCTCCCTGTTTGTGCCACTGTGAATTGGGCATGAAGAACAGCACTATTTTCGATAAACGATGATTCGGCATGCATAGTGCATGGCCAAACCACTGCATCTTTTGTTTGTGGACACATTCTTCGACGGAAGTCTCTGCTGCACGAGTGAATACTCGTTTTCCAATTGCCTTGTTGCGGATTCGCAGATACCAGCCTACAGTAGTTATGGTCCTGAGACAATGATTGTTGAAGACCTGAAAATGTTTCAGTTCCGCTGCTCGCAGAGGCCACGTCCCTCAGTCATACAACAAAACAGTCCATACTGTAGCCTAATGCCGCTTTGATGCCATAGTTGTCTCAACTTAGCAAACGCGACCCGAGCCTTTTGCAGCCACCTCATCTGTCAAACAGCAATAGAAACTGATGAAACTTCCAAGATACGTAAAACGCTCCACAACTTCCGGTGCCTATCGTTAGATTGGAAATGGCGTTCTCAGTCCACAAAACTCCGCGAACAGTGAGGAGCTTTTTCTCCGTTCCTTTGGTTCATTTGCATCGCATGAGCCAGAGTTGGGGTGATGGGGCAACGGGCTCGTCATAATTGCAAGTCTAAACGGTCAACCCAGTCCGATGTAAACAACTATCTTTCAACTTCTATGTTTTTGGTGTAAACTCCTGTCTGCATTCGAGACGACCACGAAAACGCTGATCAGCAGGACCCACCAACAAGGCAGTGGATATGAACTGCATAGCATTCAGTCAGATAAACTGGAGAGCAAGGGGCCACCAGAAAATCTATTGTATTCGTTACAGTCCGGTATCATACATAACTATCTAAACCCATGGAAGAACGAGCTATTACCATCTAAGCCTAGTCTTATCAAAGACGCGGATACTTTCCATCGCCGCCTACGCGTCATGTCACTTCATACTTTAGTTCCCCCTTATTGTGTAACCGTGAGTTTTGCAAGTTCTCTTTCCCTAGTTTCCGATGCTAAATCTTCAGCACATAGCTAGGCTACCACAGTTTGCATTGTTGGACGTGTCCCTTCCTAATAGACCACTCCTATTTGTTGGTCTCACTCGTCTGATCTTCCGTAGAGCCTCTGTGAACAAAGTGGCTTGCAGTTCAGTCTCGTATGTGCTACCCTTTGCTATCCGATGTTGAAGCACCTAGTAGAACCACTTGTCACACACCAGTTTAGGCCTGGAGATTTGTGCAATCAGTTCGCATCGCAGGGTTAACTTAATTTCGGAACTGATAGATGTGCTTCTAAGGGTAATGACATTATTGCTCACCTTAATATAGTTCAATCGCATCCGCCTCCCATGAGCTCGAGATGGGTCAGTGGTTAAAGCGCGAACTTACTGATCAGAAGGTCCGTGGTTCTGCATCTCAACTACTCCTGTCCAGACTTGGGCAACCCGTCAGTATCTCGGCCCTCATGCTTCCTTCAGGTGGAATGGCAGCTGTGCGCTTGAAGGATGTTACACCTGGACCGAACGACGAACCCGGCCTCTCGTCACACGCACTTTCGGACCAATAAAAATGAAAAGAGAAAGAACGAATGGATATGATAGCACTCACATACGCACCGTATCCTGTTTTGTTTTGTTGCAAACACAGGTGTGTTATCGATGCAACACCTGGGCCTCAAGATACTGTTCTGTTGCTATGCGACAAAAGATGTTATATGCCGCCGATTGGAATTTTTGTGTAGGTTATAGGGGGGAGGCGTGCAGTACTCATGTTACCATGACAGAATTGATGGTAACAATCTTGTTGGAGCTGTTCGCGAGAGATTCACTCAATTAGGTAAAAGCTGTTTCGCGAATGTGAGAAGAAAGAACAAAAGGTGTCGCAGTAAAACAGCCACCGCTTGTCACTGTTATGCACACCCACTGTACAGCTAGCTATCCTGGCTAAGCTACTGTGAGCGCTGCCACATCTCTACCTTATAAACTGCACGCCACAAGTTTGTTTAACTGTCAAGGGCCGTACGTGCATTCAGTTTGTATCGCTGATCAGTTGAAGCAGGGAAGAATGCCAATGCACAGCAGTCGAACTAGGGGATTCTCGATAGGTTTCTGAATGTATTATGAACAACTTCTACAAACGCTCACGTGTTGTTTACGATTTATCGGTTTCTTTAAATTACAGGTTCGTAGGTCGCGTTAAGAGAGCGTGAATTACTCTTTCGATTAGTGTGCAACCCTTGCTGTTTTCACTGCGAACAATTGCCCCTTAGTTATCAACAATAATACTGATAATCGTTCAGCACCCAGCTGCCATCCCACCCGAAGGAAGCACGAGGGCTGAGATACTGCCAGGCTTCCCAAGCCTAAACAAAAGCAGTCGGGATGCCGAGGTTGGGTTCGAACCACGTACCCCACTGAGCTACCTCGTGCCTCCTGGTTTTGAAATTGCGTCTGTCAGATTCATAACAATTGGTGGATAGAATTCCTTCGATTTGGCCCAAATACGTTATTTCCTGTGGTTCTTTAGAAAAACCAGACCCTTATGTATGATATGAAACCGTCACTCTTAAATGTGAGGAGTTGTATCCACAGACCGACCTTAGTTTATTCATAACTCATCTGGTTGTCCACTGTTTAGCCTGCCTGGGGTCGAATCGTAGTTCGAACCCGATCTCTGCCTCTCGACTTCCCCTGTCTAGGCTTCGGCAACCTGGCAGTATCCCAGCCCTCGTGCTTCTTTCTGGTGGCATGGCAGCTAGGCATCGAAAGCATGCTACAGCTGAACGGTTAAGTTACACTATGTAACTTGTTTCAGCTCCCTAGTAGGACGCATACCAACGCTAGGTGCTTCGTACGATATGCTGATTACAGCTTTGCGCATCATAATAATATGGAAACACTGAAATTACCGTCCACCTAGTTCTCCCAGCCCCATGCTTAACCCTCTTATCTTGCGTGATTCGGGACACTGTCCATGGTCTTTTTTGTTCAAGAATTCAGATTTGGAGGCACGTAAAATTGCTTCAAACTTGTGCCTAGTTCATCTACTGGGTGATCCAAACATTGATTAAGTCGGTATCAATAACCTGATCGGGACAGACTGTGTTGGCGATCCCGTAGTTGTGCATGGAACACGAAGTGCGCTGATCCAAATGACCGTTTGACTTGTTTAGAAAACAGCGTGCGAAGGAATACCACTCGAATGCCTGTCGGAAACGTTTGACAAATATTCGAGTCAGCTATGGAATCTCAGTCGCAATTGGCATAATCATGGAAAAAAAACAATCATCAGACTGAACTGAAGTCAGGACAAAAATGTCTCCATTTGGTTACCCGTGCTGAGGCATCACTGACCTTCGCGGTGTGTTTGTCAGCTGACTTCGATTCCACAGCTAACTTAGGTAGTGGTAAAATTGCTTTGAGTACGCGTTCGCCTGCAATAATTTTTCAAGAAGGGTTTTCCTCGCATTATCTGCTCTCTATATACCTGGGCGGACGTATTTCGGCTTATGTAACCGTTGGTTTTTTGTATTCCCGTACTACGCTGCGATGCTTTTCATCCATATTTTGCGCTGTTTTATCGATTAGATAGATGGGAAGTCAGTCGCAGTAAGCCGAATAGGAAAGCAACTTAATGCAGCGAAAGTATGGCAGACAACTAGGAACGCATTCCTACTCAAAACAGCTGAAGTGATCGCCTTTCAGATAGGTAACTCTCCTCCTTGCAAGCAAAAGATATCCACAAAAGGTCCGGTGTTGCCTCGGCCCACCAACCAAAATTCCTCACCACTGAGTAGATAGTGTCCATTTTCTTTACCAATAGTACAGGAACATTGTACAATATTTTAACCTAGTTCTCTACTTTATCGCTGTAATTACCCGGTGAGACACGACTGAAGACGATCGTTCGCAAATTAGGTGTTTCCTTACTAGGATAAGAATGCCGTCGGATGGATTATAGATATCTGAACAGGCTGCCAAAGAAAAGCAAATACACACATGTGACCGAGTAGCCGTTGGCCTTATGCAAAGCATACCCTCAATAAGGGATACCCCGGATTTCCAAACCCCTTATGGGTTTGTGGCCAAAACTTTCGTAAAAGTTAGACCTCAATAAGGGATACCCCGGATTTCCAAATCCCTTATGGGTTTGTCGTCAAAACTTTCGTAAAAGTTAGGGAAACCCTGTTAAACTGTACAACAAGGTAGATTAAACCATTCCACGAAGTCAAAAACCCTGTTCAGAGAAACCGCTTTACTAAGTTGTGGATTTTTTTTAAACAGTTTACTCATTCCAACTCGTGAACTTCTGGGGCGATTAAATTAGGGTTGCTACTGCTGTCGTATTCAGTAACAAAGTGTGTAAACGTGTGTACCAGATGAGCACTAACCAACTGATCCAGGCCAATGTTCTTGAGCAGCTTCCGTGGCCGATCATCAGCGTATGTATTTGTCTACAGACCATAACTGACGTGCACGTTGTTGTCTTTTAGGTTTCCCAACCTTTTGAAAGGTACACATCTGTTTGCTTCCTGAGTTTCGAAGATTTGTTTATTAGGTTATTCTTAGCACAATAAAGCACACTCATTTCCAACTAGGTTAGCCAAAAGCACAAAAACAAATGGTTCGTCCATACGGGACACTATAAAACAGCTGCAAGTCATTAAAATTCTTTATTCATAATGTGCCAGCTGGGGATTTAATCATGTACCTTTGGAAAAGGCGAGCACGGTAGGATGCAAGGCTGTTTGCAGTGCGTGTGAGCAAAACTAGAGAACCACAGTGGGTTGTCCGTGTCAAGAAAGCTCCAATTATTGGTACGGTTCTGTGGGAAAGGACGGCCGAGTTGCGAGGCAAAATGTGATGAATCGATTTCACGATCATCTCCGGTTGGCTTCAAGGATTCCAATCCCGTTATAAGGCCTCCTGTCAAATCACATGCGCTGAAGCGAATTAGCCATCCTCCAGCAGAATACCTTACTCCGTCACAGAGACTAGACCTTACCGTGGTGTGACGATTTGTGTATCTCCGTCACTCATTGCGCTGATCATCAGCGGACATTCCCAGTTTGTCATACCAGGTTGGTCAGTGGTTAGAGGTCTGACCAGCACAGTCTCTTGGCCATCCAAGTTGGGGATTGGAACATATATAGTGACTTGTTCCGTAAAAATGGCAATGAACTAGCATGTTCCGCCAAACACCGCTCGCTGCCTTGCAGTCAGGCTTTTGAGCCTGGTTGAGGACCCTAATCGTCCTCCTGTTTTGGTCTGGGCACCCTGACAGTATCACGGCCCACTTCCAACCATGATACCTACAACTACCTGTACAGTAACGAAGCATCAATGTTGAACACTGATATTTTGCTGTCGATGATGATGACAGCAATTTACTGGAAAGGACCACTGCAATTCATTTAGTTGAACCTCTTACTTCGTAGGTTTACAATGTGGACCGATTAGATCTAATTTTCGAACGATGCTAAGCAGAAGCCTTGTGCTGAAGGTCTCTTTCAACACTTTTTGACGCCATTAGATATTCAGAAGTAATACGGTTATATGACGCTGACTTGCCACCGGGCACTGTGCATATACACCACCGCCTAGATATCCAAAAAGACTGGATGTCCAGAAAAACTTGAAAAACAAAGCATCTCTCCTTGATTAATTAAAGGCCGCTTCATCATGTCTTATGATGAATACATTGATACGGGTTATTTGAATAGATACCTGCACAACACACTGACTTGTGATCATTTCAGTCCTCCCGACGGGTCTCCCTTATTCGACTTTTTTTTTAATACATTTGCTTCAACGGTTTTAGCAATCCCACCACTCAGATAATTAAGGCTATGAGTTTATTTGTGCACGATACCACCCAGTCACCATGGTTTCCTCCCAGAAAGAAGCTGTTTGGACCACATATTTATCCTACATCGAATTCTGGAGAGTCGGGCTAAATCCTATCAGCAGACCACTCGTTGCTTCGTTGACTTCGGATATTCGGCTTTATCCACCTTCAATCATTATGGACTATCCTTCCTTCTCACTCGTGAAGTACCCGTCAAACAACTTATTACTCCCGTCAAGACCTACAACTTATCCGTAAAGCTCGGAGTCGGTCCGTTTTTGCGTGCCCATTTACAAAGATTGACGAATCTCGATAATTCATTTCAGACTCGATATTGTTATGTTTCAGCTGTTTATATACTAACACAGCAGCACCTAGTGGCACCAGACGCTCTATAGGGTTTGACGCCGTAAAGTTGTTATAAACTTCGTGCCAACTTGTGTCCGTTCTTGAATTTTAAAGAGTGCCTAGTTTAGGTGGTAAAACGGAGGCAAATGGACTATCGCTGCTACAATCACAATTCTGACAACTCATTGTCATAATAGAGACTCGACGGGATCGATTAAAGCTGTCAAAATAGAATGGCCCGTTTCGGAGGGGTTTTATTGTACAGATGCGGTATGATATCGTAACCCCGTTGTTCTCCAAATTTTTATGGCTTTCTGTAAATAAAAGTGATTAAATCTGACTTGCCATGCGGTAAAATTCGTGCGCACAGTAGGTCATGGTTAAGCAGCTAACCTTATGCGTTTTCCACCCACGTTCGCAGGCTCTTTCCACCATCCCCACAACTGGTTCTTCATCTACTCACACAACTATCCTTAGTCCAATTGCTTCACGAGCTGCAGCCGGTGACACTGGAAGCATCAGTTTGTCCGGTTGGAGCGAGGATGCTGCATCTTTGAAGACATTAGATCGTCTTATCGGGATGACTCGACACCCGACTGGTACGGCCAATAACAGCAGCGTTGGTGTTATTGGCGGCGGTGCGGGAACTGCGGTAGCTCCGTGCATCCGAGAGAATGGTGAATTGCCCAACACTTTGGGTATTGGGACTGGTGGATCCGGTGACCGTAACTCCCACAACGCATCGGTTAACGGGTATCCAGATGGCATTTCGACTCGTGCTGTGGACTCCATCAGCCAGCAATTTCAACAGCAGCATCAGCAGTATCAAAACGCAACGCATGGAACCCGACCACCACTGTTGGAGGTAAGGATTCTTCGTGTTTGGCAACGGACTATTTCGGGTTTCAAGTTGATTTCCAATTTTCAAACGGAACTTTTTTATCCATCGTCTCTGTGAACAGGTCACTTTCTAGTGGGACTTCTTGTTTGACAGTCTGACACTAGACGGCACGGTCGAAGGTGACTGCGCGCATATCTTAAACCATCGTAACTTTTGTAATGTTCCAGGCATCAAACTATCAATCGTGTAACAAATAATGGTGCGTTGTTCATACGCAGAAACGTTAGTTGATGATTTTGTCCGCAAAACACGTCGTAGTTTGTGCGTTCAGGATCATTAATACTGCCCACTGATCTAGAATGTCATTGCCCTGCGAACCAGGTGATAAGTCATGAGGCCTCCGCACTCCCTGATCCCAGGCTGTCAGCCCGTAGTGCTGCCATGATAGGCTTTAGTTTTTGCTGACCCCAACGTTCCCATAGGATCGGCTGATTCGTGTTTGATGTAGACCTCTACCAATTGATACCACCCGAATAAGCGTGAAATTCTGTAGGTCTCAACAACAATGGTCTCCTATGTGTCTACGATTGCTGAGGAACGGATGCAATATTGTACGAAGTAACCAGCACTTATTTGCCGGTGATGGCAGGTCACATGCGATGCTCCTAAAAAGAATGATAAAGCTTCCGGACGGACGTATTGGATGTCCCACCGTCAGTTCTAAGTTGGATACAAAATGACGCGAAGTTTCTTGCAGAAGTTAACAGCTACCTAACTTTTGATGACATATGGGGGGAACACGAATTCCGCCACAAGTGAAAGCTCCACAGTTGAAGGCTTCGCTGCCAACTGGAAAGACGTGCGTGTCCAATACGATTGTTGGTTAGCCAATTATCCTAAAGAGCCGCACACGAATGCGTAAATACACACCCAAGAAGCCTGACATATGAAATCTAGTTCGCGCTTACCTCGGGTCTTTCAGAATTCAATAACAACGAGTATTTGGTCAAAAATGCAGCTTATCGACTTATGGAGAGCTTGTTCAACAAGGGGTATAGTATAGTATCTCTATACACCACTTTTCATGAACTTGGTGCTGTCGACATACTACAAAAGCAGAAAGTAACCACAATCGGGACTGGTCTGTCCAGTCTACCTGGACGAGGTTGTGCGGACGCGTTCAACATACTGGACAGCGGAAATTGTGTAGAGCGTTTCAAACTATTGTGTTTCTCAGAACAACATATCCGTCTATTTTATGCGATAGCTTATAAAGCGGATATACAGGATCGCCTGGGATCCATATGAGCCGGTAGAACGCTAGTAGCATCAGTGTAAACCATATCCAGCAAAGTTTTAATGTGTCCTGGAATTAAAACCATGTACTCTTATTTTCCAGCTAGCTTCCATAAAAATATGGTGATCCATCTTCATAGTGGGTCCATTGGTACACAAAAGGTATTCGAATCCCGGCACCTAATTGTTTCTGTTGCTGCGGTTACGTCACACCCATCTGAATATGTTTCATGTTTTGACAGCTCTTGAAAGAACTCTAAATTCTGTTCAAACACTCAGGCCATACCTCCCTGGCTGTAGTTATAGGGACATGTGATCGAAATCGACCACCTAGTCGTTGAGTGATAGTGAATTTGCTCATTGTTCTTGTGTTAGCCTGAGAAGTTCGTAGTTCATGTGAACCATGTGAGTATCGTGGGAAGCAAGTACCATTCACTTACGCAAGCTAGTAGTCTGTCGGCTCGGTCCTCTAAAAGAATCCATCCCTTCCAACTGTAGCAACGTTCTGCTCCCACAGACTGTCATTGGATTGGTGAACACAAAGCTCCAATGTGACTCAATTTCTTATGAAAATAGGCTATTTTTAGTCTAAGATACGAAGGCTACCGCCTCTTGTGCGGCTTATTTTGTGTGACTAGGTATGTAGGGGCCATCACAGTCCACGTACAGCTAGCCCTCGCTACAAAGTCCTTTTTTCTATAGAAAAAAGTGATGGTAGGCGAGGTTGACGTTCAGGCACTTTTGCATAAACGGTTGACGACTTTCATATAGCCAGACTACAAATACAAGCCCCACTGAATTACTTCCTAGAAGAAAACATTTTCACCACACAGTAAGGTTCCATCAGTGGCACCTGTTTCGTTAAGTTCGCAAAATGGCACGAGGTCTTTTCAGCAGGCTCATTTTGCTGGATTGTCATATATAGCTTTCAAAAAGGGCAAGACATTCCAGTAGCTACATCCATCGTCTTTCGGCCAAGTTAATTCACAGGTAAGTTCGATTGTTCATCATTCTCTCCAGCTTTCACGATAGTAATGAGGTCTTCGTTCGCGTGCTACCCGCCATTAAACGTGTACATGCTTCCGCATGTCATTCACAATTGTGTCCGCACACCCACCTCAATTTAATTTTTATCCGTACAGTTATGACTTACGGTTCGGCGTCACTTGCGCGCGAATGAGAATTACCTTCACCCGCCTCCTCTCTTTGTCCGTAAACCCACTAAGTGACTGTCTCTTACCAATTCTAGCTGTTAACCGAAAACTGTGATGTTTTGCGGCAAGACAACAACAACACCACAAGCGCTATTGCTATGACAAAGCTACCTTCGTGATAACTTCAGTAACTTAGGCAAGACAGCGATAGATAGAGAGACATCGAGAGACATCGTACGCCTATTCGCCCGACAGTCAGCAAGTCACTAGATATAGTCAGCTTGAAAATGTAGAACGGATCTGCTCACACACAGTGTGATAGAAGCATTCAACTCCGTCCATATGCGATGGAAATAAACTATCATTTCTCGACCTGAGAGGCAGCGTCCCCAGGACTGCTAGTGCTGGCATTAGCACAGTCTTGTATATCATCGTCCTATCTATCGCTTGTGATTTCCTCTCCCAAAGAGCAGTCAGTCACCTTATCATTGTTTGTCCGATTTTCCGGAAACGTTGTTGTGGATCAGCCGCAGAGTTTTTGAATGTATCATAGCAACCAGGTTTTGGTGTTGGCCATATGCTAGCCCACCAGAACTACTGTCAGTGATTGGATGGCTCTCTGTTAGCTAAAACAGTATGGCCGTTTTTCTGAAACGCTGAACTCACTCTACTTATCGTACAAATACACACCACCGTCACTTGCCCGTTTACTTACGGCTGTAGTTCTGCCTTCTTTCCACAGAGCAGTGCTAGCTGTATGTAGTCCACTGTGATGATACTGTTTCAAACGCCTCTTGTAACACACCACTCATCTGCTTGCGGTGTCAGGGTTGGTCCTCAAACATTCGTTCACAGTGTGGTGCTTGTGTTCTCCCACAGTGTACTTCCTCTGGGGAACAGTGTGGAACGCAAGATTTGCAGTCATCCATCACCTCATATCTTCTGTATTGTTGACCAGACGTGAGACCAGTAGACGTCAATCCACTGAAACATTCGCGTGACAGCTATTAATGCATCGAGAGTGAATATACACGTGCGCAATATTCCGTAAGGAACGACATGGCAGATTTACTGCGAGGTCAGAGAGGCGACCACCCTACCTTCCATTAGAGGAAGTAAAATCCCCATCAGTTTACCATAGCAATTACAAATCCATCTTCCTCGCAAGTGTTTCTTCTGTGGGCACAGTTTTTCTCCAACTATATGCCACTGGGAATTCAGGGCGAATTTTGTGTACTGTCCTTGGCGCGGTGCACCCATGATTTATCATCGTCAGCTTTAAAAACCGCGTACTTGTCGCACAGTGTTCATACCGTGTGTTTCATTCACCGATGATTTGGGGAGGTGGGTACATAGCTTCGCATTGGAGGCGGTAGCTCATATAATTGATGTCAAAAGACAGGGCTCTAAGTGGATTTTTAATCGGGGAGGTTGGTAGGGGAGCTGTGCATTGAAGGCAATATCTTGGATGCATAAGCCCCATTGAGGGCGCGACTGGGCCATGTCTGACAATGTCTCTAACCATCGGTGTGTCCTGTCTCGGAGTCCCCATCCATGGAGACGGCAATGACCCGGACAGCTGGTAATGGCCTTCATATTTCGCTGCCAAGTCATTGTTTGACTTCCCCTGGCTCGTTTCCACCCTTCACGTGTGTTAGGCGGAAGTTCCCACGGATCCCGCTTTACCGCTCGCAGTCAGGTGCTGCTACGGCCAAAAAGCCTAGCCCACGCAAGATTGGCCAAAAATTCGGGACGCTCCGGTCCGGCACCAAGCCGAGATCTGATTGGTCGAAAGTCCGGACCCAACAGCCAATCATGACCCAGTATTGGCCGAATGTCGGCTGCCAGCTTCTATACACCGGTTTAGGAACTGCTAATTCCAAACGGGATCCCAAGGTTCACACCGACTCAAGGCACGGTGGCTACGAGATAGCGAAACCCACGTGTTGGTTTATACAAGACGTACGATGACAAGGTCAAAGAGCGGTTTACGTTCAGGGCAAAAAAGAAAGGTGGTATGGCACAAAACGGGGAATGACGTTCTACACAATAAGAATGGAAGAAGAGAATCAACACGGCTGTCATCCTGCTGGTGTCGCAGTCGTAAGGGTGTTTCAAAAGATGCACAACAAAACTCCTTCGCAACAGATCCCTTAAAGTTACCGCCTTTGGTCGGGAACATTTCTAGTGGTGGACGCTGTGGGCGCTGATGGACACCTACATCATCCTATGGAACACTCACCCATCTGAAGCGACTCTTCTGGGCAGTTCTCGTCGAACGGTCGCTACGGAGAGGCAATACTCTACTGAATTTTTCGACTAGTTAATTATGAAGCTGGACGAGCTATCTATTAATCGCGGATGAGGATCGTCCAGGTTTAAGTGGAACGTTACACGATACAAACTTGCTACTGAAAATGCAGGCATTTTGTGTTAAACATATCACAACATAATTCAATAAAACGAATTATGACTAGCTTCTTACTTGGGGGAATCAAACACGCACTAGAATCTCGTGCAATTGTCAACTACATTTAACAATGGTCAATAAACTAAGGCCAAAAAACCGTCACAATTTCTATACGATTGGCAGAAGAACGTAGTCGTTTATTTCGCACACAGATTGCGGATTTTGTTGAAACTGTCCCAAGGGGAGGCATTTTGGTCCTCTCCCTATCACGGCCTCTTCGTTCGCTATTCTTGATGTTCCGTCTGTGTCTGTCCATAGTCCACAGTGCCATTTGTTTTCTATTTGTGGCAATTATCTTCGTATCCCCTCGCACCTACCAGTCTTTGGATTTATCGTAGTTTCGTCCATTAAGCTGACCGTCTATTCCTACTACTCTTTCATTTCAGAACGATTCTTACTGCAATTTTTACGAGCCCGAATCATCTGGAACCAGGGTTGTGAACTTCACTCATATGAACGGGCCATTTGGTCTCGTGTCGGACGATGTCCCCCTTCCGGTTCAGCGATCTGCACCAGATCCTAACGTCAGTCCACATCGTGCCTCCATCCCCTGTTCAGCAACAGCATCTCAAAACGGATTTGGCAGTGGCCGGAGACCAGGACCGATTGCTTCGCGACCGCCGATTTGGTCGGCCACTGTTGGTCGACTACCCATCCACACCAGTTTGCCTGGTGATCGTGGCCTCCATGGTGATTCGACTTCCCTATGTACACCCCAAGGTATTTCCTGATTCACTAATCTCCCCGTTTTCGGTATTTAATGTGTTCCAGTGGTTAACAGGTTTTTCTAAGTTGCGGGATTCCGAATTTCGTCCACCTGTCATTTTTCACGCATCTCATCATGGACACTTCACTTGTGTGTAATGGGCATTGACAGGTTATCTCTCTCTCTCTAAACATGAGTCCGTACCAACTATGTGACTGTCTAGTCGAGGCAATCTTGCTTACCGTTTAACAGAAACAAAATTCAATGAAAATACATGGATTCTTAACAGATTTAAAAGCGTTCCGCTAAGTGAGGTAGGCGAAGGACTTTTCAACCATTATGAGATCTGCCTTCTACCATAATGAACTGTACGAACAAGTCGCCATCTGGGGTAGTTGGTGCATTTGCTCAATCAGACCATTTTCTTCCACCTTTCTACAAAGTTTCTCCTTTGCATATAAGGTCAGAATGGCTAAAAATCTACGGGCGTATCAATTCTGCCACCGACAGACTACACCTTACTAGGGCCAGCCTCCTGCTTAGGCGACTCTTCATTGTCATGTTGTTACTGAAAGCAAACAATGAACCGCTCTTGGGTGAATTCAAAGTTAGTTTGAAACAGCTTTCTTACAATACGTTTGGTTTTCCACCCAAACGCACCTACATGATTTTGTGCTTTTTTACACTAGCATTCTAGACACTGACCATCAATCCATTTTGCCCCTTTCTCGCTCATCACGTTCTGCCGTAGCCACTCCCGTTCACTCACCAACCACTGATTCCATTGCCGAGTCAGATCTAGGCCGCTTCGGATTTGGTTTTCCAACGGTGGAACTCACCGCTCCACGTGCGTCACAGGAAACTCTAAGTACAGCCGCCTCGCAAACTTCTGTCTTCCATGCCTCCTTGTCCACACCGGGTGGTTTCCGAATTCAGTCTCCTGTGAATTCTGAAGGCGTCTCCTTGTCGGCCAGTGTGGATTCGAGAGACCCTTGTTTTAACTCCTCTCTGGGACCCACCGGAACTATGCTGCCTCCGAGAGGTACATACAGTTGAAATATTCTTCCTAGGACTCCCGCCCCCCCCCTCACGCATCGTTCTTTTAATCCATACTCTGATGTCTCAGATAACGATTTTTAAAATGCTATCCCTCTCCCTGCTGTCTGTACTATGTCATTCTCCGTATAATCTTTGTTTTTGTTTTTCGCCCCTGATCGTTGTCGCTGCGACGAATCCTAATATAGCGTGGTCAATGTTGGATGTCTATGCCAGACTGCTTCCTAGCTTACCTCGTAGATCATTTTTACAAACCAAATTGTTTTGTGTCTCTCTGCTTGCCCCATAGTGTCCATCTTTTTTTTTAAACGCTCCCACCCCCACTGGTGATCATGGTATTTTTGTGCCACATTGCCGTTTCTCATGCTCCGCTTCTACCAACCCACCTCCGATATTTTTGTTTACCCTTTGAAACTCCCATCATGAAGGCCGCGAATAAAAAGCACCACAGACAGTGCAACCAATTCTCAAAGCCAACGTTTTCTGTGAAGTTCGCAACATTCCGCGCAATAGGAAAAAGCGCTGTTTTTTACCGTTTTTTAATCCACTCACTCCGGTAGTGTTTCTGTGGCTTGTAAGTCGGATTCGGTGAACACGTTATATGGCTGTGATTTTGGGTTGCATTGCGGTAGTCCCCCCCAGTTCTTCGAAACCCCCATGTTCCACTCGGATTGTCCCGTTTTCGCTCTTATTCTCAGATCACTGACCCAAACTAGCTCTATAAATCGTCGTTACTGCTGCTGTCTATCTATGTGTCACTGTTGAACAATAAGTATGCTGTCCCCCTTGCCGGTATGATCATTTGGAATATCATTCAGCTGCAGTGCTCCCTGTGTGTTCAATAGAAACATGCTCTCTGTATTTATTTACCATTCAATGACTCGTTGTCTTCTTTCTGGTTGGAGCCTTGGTTATTTCATGTGCTTGTGTTTATAGGAATTCTTCCGGCTCACTAGTGTTTGGCAGCTATTTAGGTCAATCGTATGGGGGTCGATACGCCGCCTTCTTGTCCTCCTCGTCCCTTCCGCCCGTTTGTTCGGAATTGGAACTGTAGTTTAGTATGAATTGTTTTGTTGAATCCACTGGCGGACTTAGATTTTTTTACCACTGTCGTAACAATCTTACGGTTGAGGAAATTATGCATTCGAGTTTGGCTTATTCCATCGAATCATCTGTACTTTATCGATTGCCAGTGATATAAGTTATTTTACCATACAAAAAGTTTCCCCTATAGTCGTTCAAATCTAAAAGATTTCGGGCATCCGGGCGTGTATTCTTCGGCACGCAATCTGGAAATGAATTTCGATGTACTTGCCTACGACGTGGAACGTTGCGGATAAGATTATGTACATGGAAGGTTTTGCTATTCAAGGAAGCCTACCCCTAAGTGATTCACGAGAACAGTCTTGAATTATAATATGTTGCCTATTACAGTCATCATCATCAAAGACAGCAACATCGGTGTTGACACTGATGCCTCACTGCCGTACAACCATAAGGTTCCTCTACTCATATATATATATATATATATATATATATAAAGCCCTAGAGCGAAAAGAAGAGAAAAAGAGTGGGCGAGGGAGGGAACCTAGTGCTGGCCTATGTCAAGCATTCTGAGATGCCTACGCCTCTAACCGCCCAATCAGACAATCTGGAAAGAAACTGACAGCACAAACGCCACTGACATCGATTAGCCGCCATTTCTTGCAATGTCTCCAGCCAAGCACAGGCAGGGTCACGGGGACCCCATCCTGGAAGGCTTACAACACCCGAACTCTTCGTGATCTCTTTCACGCCTTTCTGCCAAGTCACTCGCGGTTTGCGCCATTCTAAAGGAGCTACGGAGAACAACACTCGTCTCGGTAGACGGTGTTTCGGCATGCGTAGCACATGACCGATCCATTGTGGTCGCTAGCTCTTGATCGTAGGCCAACCGTCAACTCCAAACCCGAACGAATCAGGTCTACCACTCTCCCTTTCCCGCCCCAAGCTTTATTTGCAACTGATTTTCTCGCCCGGTGATTCTATTTTTTTTCAATGTGAGGGACAGTGTGGGATGGCTCAGTTGTTAGAGCGCGAAGTTACTGACTGGAAGATCCGTGGTTCGAACACGACCTCTGCCTCTTGACTTCCCTTGTCTAGGCTTTGGCAATCTGGCAGTTTCCCAGCCCTTGTGCTTCCTTCGAGTGACATGGCAACTAGGCGCCGAAAGGGTGTTACAGCTGTACGATTTTTTTTAAAGTGAGAACGCACTTGCACTCTGATGGATGCAAAAGACTATTACCTGATGAATAAAGCATTCGACTACGTTAAGCAGTAGTCAAAGGAGCGAGATGAAAGTGACCGGGTTCAACTATGTTCACGGGGCCAAATATCGCCAGCCACCCTCGTTTTCGTTGTCAAAACAAATTAAGCTTGCACATTCGGTAGATTCTGTCTCTGTCTGAGTGCTTTCATCAATTCTACTGACTGTGAAAGTGAAAACCTCAGGGTGGATTTCTTCCTGCCCCTCAGCATACAACCGAACTTGGGACCGGTACGCCTTCGGAATTATGCACCCTATAGTGCATACAGCTTCTGTGCACGTCAGGTGGAACAGATTGTTGTCGTCTACTGTTCACGGTTTGCCAAGAAATCATGGAACCCCAGTCGTGGAAGCCAGTTTTTTTACCAGTTTAACTGCAAAAGCTTGCCTCTCAGGCCGAAAACTTCAAACATGGATTTCCTGCCGAAAATGGAGTTGATCGATATTGATAAGCCAAGAGGCACTACTGAGCTGCATTCTTTATTGGGATGAATCGTGATTAGTGTGTCCCGTTTATCTAGAGTCCGTAGATCTCCGCATGTGTGGTTGTTCAGGGACGTGATTGGCTTGTACTCAGTTCGAAATTAAGGTGATGACAGATTTCATTATATGATCTGGTACTGACTGGCTCCTTGAGTGACTGCTTCCCATAAAAAGGTCTTCATGACCTTCTGAGTAAAATGCTTATATTTTTTGAAGGCTGGAACCACCGAGTGAGGCGGGAAGATTTTGGTTAGACCCCATGCACAGTCGTATCCTTTTCATCTATATTGCTCATACTTGACGAGCGGGCCCCAGGCTTTAACACGCACTCCACTTTCCATCAGTTCATTTTTATTTTTGATGTTTCCAAGCTGGATTTCGTCCTGAAGATTCAGCTGATCATTGCTGAAATGCCTAAATGCACCGTTTGGCTGGTACATTCTTTTTGGGAACAGTCAGTAGTGTGCATCTCGCAAGTTTCTGGCTAGTTCCCAGGACTATTACTGTCGTTAAGTGGGACTGCAGTTCAGACCTAGCTAGGGGTTTGAACACACGGTCATCAATGAACCTAGGTTGAGACGTGATCCTACAGGTTGGCAGTACTATCGGTTTTGAGGAACCGTCCTCCGGTTACTCAACAGATCTTTCTGCTGTAGCCAACCTCAGACTTCGATTATCCAGTGAGCAGCGCTCAGTTGTTTTGTCAAAAATTCAGTTTCAAACAATTGGTGACCTCGGACAAACAAAGGTCGCCGCAGAGCATATCAGACAGTGGACCAATCACAAGTGAATATATTCGGTGAAGCATGGAAAGGGCGGCGAATAGCGCTCTTTGTGATCTGATAAAAACCAATGGTTTTGCATCAGTAGATTGAAATTTCCTAAAAGTAAGGCGAGTCTTTGTTATGTAGCGGAATCGGGTACGATCAACGGCTATACGCTAACTGACCAACAGGAAAGAGGCGCGGTCTTTTTGGATTGAGGTGCAACATGGCGGAAGAGGCGCGAAATTTAAAAATTCAAAAGTTCAAAAAATGAATTTGGCAACAACTCGAAAAATAAACGGCTTTTGGAGATACTGATATCCCCAACAGTCTTGAACCAACCAGAAGATATTTGGACCCGACTGAGTACTCATCTTTTCAGAGAGGTTTCGTAAACACTGAGTGACGTTTCCTTTTTGATACAAAAGCTTCACCAGGCCAAGTGAACAAATTACCAGGTTGATTTAGCTTTTTGAGACGAACGGAGAAACAACCAGTGAGATTTGCAACTAGCCGACGTAATCAGTACTGAATGTTGGTCAGAAGTATATGTTTTATGTTTGATGCAGATGATTAACACTCACGACAGATGAGTGGGAAGGGGAATTATCAGCAGGTTGAATCAGCAACTTTCGTTAATGGAAGTTTCGTTGGTCACAGTCCTGAAGTCCCAATAGCCAGAGGCTTCATATGTTGCACCAGCAGAGCGAGGGTCTTTAAACACATTCAGACATGTGGATATTATCGTAATCACGAAAATGGATAAGGCTAAAACCACCGTCCTCATGAGTAAGGGAGACTATTTACAGAAGGTTAAACAACACCTACCTGACGACAAATTAGCAGCGGAACAACTACGCCAGTCATGAATAAGAATAAGGTTGAATTTGGGAAATATTCACGATCGGTGTTCAATCATTTGGGACAAAACAGGTGATACCCGTTGTACTCTAAAAGTGCAATCCAACCCGGACTCAGTGGGCTACCTGAAAGATCACAAGGCAGTTGTCTCCAAAAGACCATTGGTGGATGGCATAGATTCACCACCACATGAGCCAGTCTGATTTCTGCCAGGTACCGTAAAGGCACTTACCGGTAAGTCATTCACATGCGAAATTCGTATGGTTTCGCTGAAAAGCAGTCACTGAATTTCCGTTATAGCTGGGCAACTTTCTGGCTAATTTTGATGTCAACTCTATGTACATGAATACTCCTATGATTGATCTTCTAGTCATAACAATGCTGCAGGGCAAGACAAGGTTGCTACTGGCAGACTCAACGCAACCCTCCGTAGATTAGGCAGTTGATGCATCAGTATATGCCTCAACCTCGAGCACTTTATTTTTTAGGAGAACAGGGTCTGGCAATGGGATCTCCATCATCCCCGGTTTTAGCTAATGTGTGTATGAAAGACTTAACAGAAAGTGTTAGCCCGATTCGACTGTCCACCTAAAGTTTTTTAACGTCCCATGAATCAAAAGTGATAACGAATTCCATCAATATCTTAACACTTAGGATCCATATACTAAGTTCAGCATGAAGCTAGAGTCCACTTCGAATACACCATCCATTCTAGACTGCAAGAGCGGTGGGAAGTTGGAAAATGTCATTTATCAGAAACAAACAGACACCGTTGTGGTCTTAAACCACTTATCAGCATACCCCTAAGGTACTGCACTCTAGCATAGTTTGAGCCATATTTGGCCGAGTAAGAGAGCATCGACGTTATGCAGCAGCACAAATTGAGACAAAGAAGAGGCGTCCAGAAAGTGGAAACCCGGTGAGTTCAGTTAGGCGGTAACTAGAAAGTCCATTGGCCCTAATATCAAAAAAATTAACGAGGAATGAGTCGACACAGCAGTCATGTCATACAAAACAGGATGATGTTGAATATGGCTAACATTAGAAGACCATCCCAGAGGGAAACACGTGACGTTCAATACTGGTGCACTTTAAGAGTCGCCTCCCGAGACTGTATATACGAAATAAAATTGAACGATTGCACGAAGGTTTGAATAGGTCAAACTGCCAAGGAGTTGCCCACCAGAATCGGTGAGATGGGTGCGTAAACAGATCACCAGGGAACGCAAATGAATATCAGGCGATTTTAAATACTTGGAATGATCAGAGCATTCACTGGACATGTAACAGACATGGAAAGTGTGGAAGTTTTTAAAAGAGGACTAATATTCACGCCACAGCAACTGGTGGCCGTGAAAATCGCCAAGCATCCCAGAGTGAATGGAATAGAGAGCGTAGCACTGACAGGTGAGTGGAGAGCGGCTTTAAATAAGCCGACGTCACACAAGATGGCTTGCGATTATCAGTGAAATGTTCTGGGTCTAAAGTACAAACGGTAAAATCCACTTAATACCATCCCCCCAATCCAATGGTCCTATCACCCCTTAGCATACAGGCCGACAGATTCTGTAAACTACGCCCAAAAGGAATATTGTGTTAAGGTGTCCTGGACCGGCAGGGCGACGGCCCAAAATCCTGATTCAAGCTGATACCAGATTTTCTAAAATCCATCCATCGTAAGTGTTAGTAATCCATACTAAACATCAAACAAGAATTTCTGACCAACTTTCAGTGGCCAGGAATCTCACTTGCTGTTTCTCCGTTTACCTTAAATACTCGGTCAACCTGGTAAGTTATTCACTTGGAATGACGAAGCTTTTGTGCAAGATGAATCTTCTTATCGACTTGAGGACAACAAAACGTAAGATGTCCGAACTGGTTCTACACATCACACGTGTTCGAGGTTACCTGGGACCCAGTGTCACCGGCTGCATATATGATGAACTCATAGCGTCGGCTGTAGATCGATAAACATTTTATAAATAAACAAAACCGCAGGCTACCTGTATACAAGCCATCACTTGTGTGTGGACAACAACTCGCGTTGCCTCAGCAACAATTCGCTACTTGGTGGGCGAGTAATCCATCAACATTAGTCGATGTATTGTTTCGTTGATCTTAACGATAGATAGATATACGACTAGTTTTGGTCAACATGTGAGCTTCATGTTGACCAGATATTCTAGTGAGAGAACCAGGAAACGTGTGCAGAAACGGAATAAACACGGCAGGCACTCTATTTAGTACTTACTGGATTTTGTGATGAGCAGGTCTTGAGTGATTGTAGAGTAAGACCAAGACTTTTGCTGTCTACGGGACATTCCTACCTCTAATTTGGCAATCGAATATCAAGAGGATCAATGCACAAGTCCCATTTTTTGATCGCCGCGTTAAAGTTAATCGAGTTTGGCTGATCCACTAAGTTACGTGGTGCTGTACGAACCTATCAGGGTAGAAATTGTGGTGTTTCACTTAGGAAATTGAATCACATAGAGTACAGAAGCGTTCGTTTGGCTGTTGATCAGGTGGCAGTTGATCTTTTCGCCCAGTTTCCCAATCGGCTTTCAAACGTTTTGTCAACACGCGTGGGGACATCGTCAGTGCGCTGTTGGGTTGGCAATTCCACTCGCGTTCATATAGTCTCCGAAGTTCAGTTAATAAATGTGACATGGTTTTTTCTTTGGATTGCATCTTTAGAGTTCAGGAACAAACTAACTTACACACTTTACAATGAAGACGAGGCAGAAACTTATTTATATCACAAAGTTCCCAGTAAATCGGGGGTAGTTTGAACTGACAACCTGGTAAAAGAAATGAACAAGAGCAGTAAGGAAATGCACAGTGAGAAACCAGATGGGAACCAAATGCTTTCGCCACATTCTTGTACGGCAGATCTGTTACACCCACTTTAAGCGTAGCTTCTTGAGACTGAAGACACGGGCTGGTGGATTCAGTGCTAAAAATGGACGCCTTCTTTTTACATAGTCAGTCATAATGCTACATTCTACATCTCAAAAAAGAAGCGAACACGGGAGATTTTTATAACATTGTTCCCAAAGGTTTGTTCTCTTTATGATTTCCCATTCGACCAGCTCCAACTTTCAGTAAGCCTAGACTTATTCTTCTTAAAGTGTTGATAGCGACACACTTTGTCTACACTAAAAGCTTCACTCATGAATCTTTTAGTATCGTCCAGGTGCCACAGTCGGCATCCACTACGGATGTTCCAGCTTGACTATCGTTCACCTATGATCCATCCGTAATCCGAGATTGAGTTTATCATCAGTAGGTTACCTATACTCTAAATATGAAGTGCCCAAATGGAAGGACAGCTGGATCATCAGCTCACATGAATTTCGCCAACCGTATACTTTTAGACGCGCGCAACATTACTTTCTGTGTGGATGAGTAACCCGTTCGTTTGCAACACTTTTCTCACTTTAAGTACACCACAACTTGCAATGAGCAAATTTCTGGTCGAAAAACTTCATTCCGTTGTTTGAAGCTCGGTGAAACTTCATAGGATAACAACATTGTATCAGGAAAAGTGCATCCTCTCTCTTCTTATAGGGACTGTGTCCGTTTTTGGAAAAACGCCGACAGCCGAGAATCCCGGCACTATTGATCTTACACTATTGGAAGGGAAAAATGCCCATCTCATCAAAAATTCTCGTGCTTAAGCAAACTGAGCTCTCTTAAGAGACTCGATTTTGATGTGTTGCAATCATGGACTTCACTGAAGCGTATCAGCCGCTTCATTCAATTTTTTGCACGCGGTTTGGTTGCGAAATACTCAAATGCTTACTCAGTCTAGTGACACTTCGACCGACCAATCACAATGTTTCAGCGGCCAGTTTAACGTTAACGAAATCCTTGTTGCGTCATTAATCCGAAACTGCCTACTCCACTTGCGCTGAATTGGATTAAGTTCAACATCTTTTATACAAACCAAAGGAACGGTGGTTCTCGGACTAGCATGGCTTCAAGCAGTTTCACAGAACCAAATGGACACTTCAAAGTTTAGTGCGGATGCGAATAGTTCAAGTGATTTTGCATGGAGTAGCCTAATTAATTGACGTTTCAAGGATATGGCGAGACGAACATATGAAAAATTTCGCTTGTCACGCTCACAGCTGCAGTGATACGCGTACCCCCCTACAGCATCCCCCCCAACACATCAATTTTATCAGATTTTGGGTCAAAGCAGTACCAAAGCAGTATGATGCAAGCTAGTCTCTTCAGGTGAAAAACTCACTGAAACTTGCGGTTTATGGAGATTGGAGACGAGAGAGTGACGGTATAATAAGGTTTGCAACTGTACATTTGCGGGAGAACTGAGAAAGCCGGCAGCCAATGCTCTCCTTATTATGCATATCCGTGCAACGGCGTATACTACTGCTGAGGCATGTGAGTAGCCTGTAGTCATGTCGAAGGGTGAAGTTTATTACGGAACTCGTGGAACCGCCTTCCGATGTTTGTTTACAATTGTGTAATAGTCAATGAATATCCATCAAAGTTCAAGAAGACGCGTGAGAATGTTCAGGTTAGAAAATGTGTGCATATGAGAAGTTTAATTTTCTGTTGAATAGCTTGTAACTGCTTAGTTGGTGGTTGCTATTGATTGAATGCGCAACAGAGGGTTTTCTCCTTTCACCGGTATAACCGGAGCAGAATGTAACAAGTTTGATGGACAGAATGATCAACCAAGGGTGTCTCACTCTCATCTGTTACTCAGATCTTCGATGAGGAGTCACATCTTTAAGGGAATCAGATAAAAAAAATGCTAATCGTTCAGCTGTAACACTCTTTCGGTGCCTAGCTGCCATGCCGCCCGAAGGTTGCATGAGGGCTGGGATACTGCCAAGTTGCTCAAACCTACACAGGAGAAGTCGAGATGCAGAGGGCGGGTTCGAACCACGGACCTTCCGATCAGTAAATTCGCGCACTAACCACCGAACCTTCACGGGAGTCAGAAGCACCAAATTAGTGCATGCAACCATGAATGATGGTCCCACCAGTTTGCAATTCACTTCGTCCTTCCATGGTTTTTTACCCGTGTATCCAGAAATTTTCCAGAAAAACCACTTGTGACCAACCAAAATGCATGGGCTACACAACACTGCGTTGGTTGTTTTCTTCCTGTAAACAGTTTATCGATAAATGGCTGTACTAATGCGGTCCGATATCTGCAGTACATAACCTGCACCAATGTCAAAGTTTCAGTGAATGTGGATTGGTAATACACTAACATTTTGACGCTTAATTTAACTCAGTTACTCCTGACGAACTCCATCTTACTGTCCCATGTAAACGAAAGCTAAGGTCTTATCCTACGTTTATTCGAACTGCTATCCATTACGGGTCTATTAGGGAAGTTCACACCCTCTGATTTAACAACCCCTCGTGTGGCTCTGTTCCTTGTTATTCCCCCCCCCCACTGCGTACTGACCTAAAGCGTCCAGTGATAAACGTATTCAGTTTCTTTCTCCATTCCACAAAGCACGATTTCCTGTCCTCTTTTCGGCCACCGTCGAAGGCTTTGAAGGCTTTACTTAACCTGACTTGGTTCCTATAGATCCACACGAGTATCCCGATCAGTGAAAAATGTCGTAGACCTCTGTTGTCCAAGCCTCACTGAATTAACGAGACGTTTCACTATAGCTGCACAGACCCTTAAAGGATATTTCCAAAGCTTAAAAATCAAATATCACAAAGAGGATTATTTCAATTGGCCTCAGTTTATTCTTTAGCTAAAACAACACTGAGTACGAGAGAATGCTTTGCCAAAATTCCACGTATGCAAAAACTGCTCACTGTCGAATGGTTTGGTCACCGAAGTGGACCGAATGTGGTCAATGCTGTCTGAATAACCTAACCACCTTTAACAGGCAATCGACCATGAAGGCTACTCAATCACTTCATCTCGAGATCAACATATTTCAAGCCAGCTTATCGCCATATCAATTTGTCATGGTACGATTTATCGTTTGGCAGTTGAGCAAACAAACACTGCTTGAGCAAGTTATGCAGACTCAACCGTGTAATACAAGTCTCAATCAATAACTGTAATACCAGCCTACTACACAATACAAACAAAGCAGCTGATTATGATACGAAAGGCCCTAATCCGAAGAAAATCAACCGGGAAAATATATATATATATGTCCCCAATAAAAACTGAAAAGGCATTCCATTACACTCGACGAGTGACTTATGACTAGGTACCGCCCTCACCCCACCTCGAGTCAGTTTATTGGTTCCTGTCTTTCAAAACAGGACATTTAGACACCTGTAGAGAGCAGTCTATTTAACAGCTTGGCCGAGATGCCTCAGTGGTTGAGGAGCATACCTACTCTTTAGCAGGTCCGTGGTTCGAATCCGACCTCTGCATCTTGACTGCTCCCGTCTAGGCCTGAGCAACCTAGCAGCATACCAAACCTAGTGCTTCCTTCGGTTGGCATGACATCTGAGCACCAGAATAATGTTACAGCTAAACGATTACATCATCTTTTTATCAGCGTGATCCCATGCTTCTGTAGAGTTATTTGATCAGGATGGTATTGTAGTCATATAGAATGAAACAGAATAGAATGCAAATCAGAGCAGGTATTCCTCAAAAGGTTTTGTGGGCCTGAAGGACTGTTGGCATCGTCTAACAATTTTTTAACAACCCTTTACACCACATTATTGTCCGTTCAAGATAAGCTTCAAAGTTCCCGCTTTTGAGGACAACAAATTTAATAGTGTCTGTCCGACAACTTCAGGAGTAAAGAAGTCTATCTATCTAACTTCGTGGGAAGAAATTGACGTCGCGCAACACATGAGTTCATCACGAATTACTTGAGTAACACTAGCATAACACGGCTGTCAGTGAGCTGGACAGGCAACAAATTGCGCGAACATAAATAGCTTGAGCACATATTTGGTTTTCGATGAATTGAAGCATGATAAAAAGGCCCGTAATGAATCGCCTACCATGAGTTGGTCGGCCACAACCGGATTGACAATACAATGACTTGAGAGTTCGCCTCAGCAGCCAAACACTAAGTAAAGAAAACAACCCTTTCCGGTATATTTCTGCTAAGTTGCAACAAAGCAGGGGAATTCAACAGTGACTTCCATTCAGGACAATGAGTTATGGCTTTATTGACCATCTGTGTTCAGTGAAAAACGGACAACTGACAAGCAGTTTTGATTTCATGCCATTCAGTAACACTTGAATACCTGCAAATTCAGATCTATTCCCCCTTCACACGAACCTCATGACACGAGTATCTCATACCGAGCACCAATCACTAGGAAAAACGTGGTATTTCTACCTTTCTAGTAGCCTGTTTGCAATCTGACTATAACAGAAAGGGGACCTCTGAAGCGCCATAACTGTTCTCGAAGTGGAGGGTCACGGAGATGATTCAACATACCATCAGCACGAGAATTCACCTCAGCGACAGTATCCAGTGTCCTTAAACCTTGATAACGCTTACATTCGGTTTGTTTTTGTGGGTAAAATCTGTGTGAAACAACTGAACGAACAGCGGTGAACTCACTCGCAAACGGAAATGTTAAGACTCAAGTGAAGCCCCGTTTATGGTGCCCCGGGCGTAAGTCCAATTCGCCGTTTAAGTAGAAAGTATAACTTATGGAAGTTCATGGAGTGTGCGTATCCGATGGGTCCAAAAATGCGGAACCGATGGCTGGTTACCAAAGTTCTTTCAGCGACCTCATAAGTAGTACTGTGTAGTGACTGATTAATAAAGAGGATAGTTGACAATGGGTTAAACAACTCCTGAAGCGCATGCGATGGTTTCGGATACATTCATCCTCAATGAGACTGCATCCCCTTTAGGGGGTTGCCTCGTACGGGCGAACAATATTGGTCAGTTCAGTCGGTTTCCTCTTCGAACGGAAGTCATCGTTAGGTGATGATGCAACACCTTGAGTTAGGCAAACGTGATGTTTCCAATTTCACTTTGTTTTTGAAAATCGACCACAATGTTTTCCATGATACGTTGCACAGCCTTTAGTCCCGTTTGTTTCCCGTCGAAGTGAAATCAGAATGGCTCAAGTGAACCCCCAGAGTAAAAATAGTCCATCAGTAGATATTTTCCGAAAGTTTTTTTAAATGTTTCTGGAACATGTTGATTTCACGTATGACAGAAAACCAGACCATTCGATTAAGTCAGTGCTGACTCTACGACCAGGATACAGAAAGCCGGTTCATTTCTTACATTGAAACACATATCGACAAGTATGATCAGAATTCACACATGAAAGACTCATGAGGACGTAGTGTGAAACGTGTTTGAATTCCCGATGGAATTACGGGTGGAATTTTGATAAAATTAATCTCACCTGGGTGAACCAGACATCAGACAACAAATATAGCTTACAAGGCTGAAAAACTCAACTTCCCCACCCCTACTCATTCCGACTCGTGAACTTTTATGTAAATGAGTTCGACCTGGCAAAGTGTTCCGTTTTGACGTTGTTATGTGAAAACAAAACACTAGGTAATCGCGGGACCAGTTTTTCTCCGTTTGGTTTTATCACTTTGTCACATTAGGACTTTTTCTGAGACTGATCATCAGCTAAAACGAAGTACAACTAAGATCGTTTTTAGTCCAGTGTGGAAACAGAGCAGAAGGCGATTCATCCTCTCTTTGGATGGCCAGGCACTGGAGTGGAGGCTCAATATGTGACACTCCAAAGCAGCTCTGGGTCATTGAATCTCAAATCCACGATGAGTTCTGAGGAGAATCAAAGCATGTGCCTTCAGAAGAGTGGGGCTTGGAAAGATCATAGATGGCTGCAATACGTGAGATTAAGTAAGGGGAGCTTAAATAGGTATACCCGCCGAATCATAGATGGCTGCAATACGTGAGATTAAATAATTGGGGTTTAAATACTTGCTGCTTTGTGTTGACGTCGGAAACACTGATTTCTGGTACACTTCTGCGAAGGAGGATAACGAAGTTTAGATAAGATGATGTGGTACATTACTTTCGCAGCCGTCAGTGGCTGATTCGTGAATTTTCCATTCTATCATGATATCAAGTTTTATGTAGTGAAGGTATGTATGTAGGCACCTACCGATATGATAGGTTACTAGAAAGGATGACTGTAATTACTGTAGTTGGACTAGTTATTGCCACACCAGCATTATTCTCTGAACGACACTGAGCACAAGTCTTGTGCTGAATGGATGTGGAAGGTTTAAAAAGAAAATTTCTGCTGTATGTTTTGGGGTTTTTGAAGCATAAGTTTTCTTGAATTGGTTATAGAGGTCAGAGGAGAACGTACTTTACGGCAGTTGTCAAAGCAACAATCGCTTGAACGGGGCGAAGCTGACGAAAGACAGAAATAAGTTTTACCCCATTTTAGAACCAGCTCAGGACTTAACGGAGCACAATTATCAGCAAATCCTTCGCTTCTACAAATGGAGATAGTCATAATCTTTCAGATAAATAGATGAGTGCTACTCAACAGTCGAAAGGATTCAGAGGGAAAAACTTTCAGAGCGGATCATTCAAACGAACGGTTGACTTCCGTCAATGAATTCTTTACCTATATACCAAGAAATAAAAGTCAACAGCACAGCTTCAAAAAATCAAAATGCTAGTGTACCAATGCCGCGGGGCAAGAAAACAGCTTCAAAGCACTTCAACACTATCATCCATAGAGCTTATTTAACGTTGTAGCCACACACTAGTACGATTCTCTGAAGGGTAAAGCTTAGCACGGGAGTACGAAGTTTCACGGTTACGCAGCCATTGTGCGCTGCACAACCTGATGCCGTTATGTGAATATAATAGGAATATTGATATTTTGAGCCGATTTTTAATGCCCGCTTCGTACTGTATTCGGTAACGCAATATTTATGCCGTAAGGCCAGTGTACCCACAGGAATGTGCGGTGTATCGTCATTGGAATAATCTCATGCTGCATTCTGTTGGTTCCAAAAGTATCTTTGTGAAGTGTCATTTTAGTTATGACCTGGTGAAACAAGTTTTAGAGTTACCTGAGGAAACTTCTGGAAGTTTTGAGGCACAGTTTTGGAGCTCACCCGTGTCGAACGGATTGATAATAAGCTACTCACAATGTTTCAGTAGCTGAACAAGTGAATCGATCTGAATATTCAGCGTAAGGCGTGGTGTTGGTTACTTTCTCTTTTGTTCATACCCTCGTGTTAAAACTAACGTTTTCAAAGAGGTACGTTATGTCAGCGACAAGGCGCCCATTACAGAAAACGAAAAATTGCGTTCTTCTCACCCATTTGCAGCGAAACAGGACTATATCCCAATTTTCGGCACCGAAAATTGTCGTATTCGTCTACCTAGTTGTCGTCAAATTGGAGATGTTTTTCTATTTTGAACATCTCCCCGTTTAGCAAACCCCCACCAGCCAGCGGTCACCGAAATATGCCGCAGTCGACATGGAAGTAATATCTATAATTATTCTCTCAAAAACTAGCATACAGAAGACACAATACTACTGCCGATACGTGGATGACCTCTTCGCGATTTTAAACAATAAAACCGAACGGAGTTGCTCCAGCAAGAGTTCAAGAAGGCCCACACCGCCATATAGTTCACCTCTGAAGAAGAAACCGATAAATTCTTCCACATCCTAGATGTTGGCTTTGAACACCGTCACAATGGTGTATTGAAATGATCAGTGTAACGAAAGCCTACTTGGTCCGAGCAATA
The DNA here is from genome assembly GCA_003604175.2 of Clonorchis sinensis. Lineage (NCBI taxonomy): Eukaryota > Metazoa > Platyhelminthes > Trematoda > Opisthorchiida > Opisthorchiidae > Clonorchis > Clonorchis sinensis. The sequence goes on along the minus strand of CM030369.1, from coordinate 188,387,638 downwards.
ATCAGCTTTAACAGCTTCGTGCCACTAAGGCAGAGACGGAATCTGACCCACAGCCTAACTAACGCAGCGAAAAAATATGCTCTAATGATGCGCTGGAACAGGAAATCTCAACTCTCGCCAACGTCCTGAGGGACAACAGGTTCCTAGACAATTTTCCATAAAACATTCGGACAGGAGAGAAGCCAGCACTGTCACCTCCACAGCTGCGAGAAAACCCGTTTACATAAGTATCCGGTTTAAGGGCGATATACAGGCCAACCTACTGAACAAAAGATCTTATATCAGTTTGAACAAGGTTTTCCCGGCCACAACACTTCGAACACAAGCAATCGTCTGTGCTCCTTTACTCTCAAAGATAAAGTGTCTTTCCACACCCAAAATGTGTTGGTATACTCATTCGCTTGTTGCTGTGTAGCATACTGGACGCACGACTAGGCAACTCGGTCAAAGAATGAAGGAACACAACCCACCGTGGTTAGCTTGTGGAACCAGGACGATAACCGCCTCAATCGTGCAACATCTAGCAGACACGGTGCAGAGCGTGATACCCAGCCAAAGCTTCCCTATTGTTTATAAGGCGCCAGCTAATCAACTCAGATCAGTACAGCAACGCACAATTGCAGTGGCTGAAGCTATCGCCATACGACCCGATCCGTTGTCGGCAAAAATGTTTTGTTCGCATGTTGCACTCGTCGTGATCAAACTCACCTCCCTCCACACATACACCCTGTACTGAACACACAACCACAGCACTGCCTGCACTGACAAACTCAGGTCACCCTGTTGGTGACCTGCACAACAACAAACGGAAGCACATTCTACTCAGAATGTACACACAATCACAGCACTGCCTGCACTGACAAACTCAGGTCACCCTGTTGGTGACCTGCACAACAACAAACGGAAGCACATTCTACTCAGAATGTACACACAATCACACAATCACATCCACGCACGCTGACCCAATGTGACTGCCAACTGATCACAGGGATACACCAATCGGAAGACATGGTAGTGGACCCAAATGTCTCGTATTCAATTGATTGTAGAAATCCTTGAGAAAGGTCGCCCACGGCAACGGAAACGTCGGATTACAACGACCTATTCCACTACGCTGTGTTTTGACCTTATAATTAAAAAACACCCTGTTGGTGACTAGAACTGGTTGTTCCTTGACAGGCAGCCAATGCCGTCTCTCACTCCACTTCCTGTTCATGTACACCGCGCTCATTAAATTTGGTTAAATACTGCTCTCAGACTTGAAAAGACCTTGCCGAAAACAGTTTCGTCAACCCATCTTTGTTCTTATTCTAAATGGGAATCTTCGGAATCTATAAAAGCCTCGGTATCGAAACACCCTGTTTCCGACTAAATCAATTTCTGTTTGCCTCCACCGATCGGCCTTCCCATCCATACAACCTGTGTACGCTCGAACTACGCACTATGCCTCATGTCGTCCGGGCCAATCGCATTCAAGATGGCACAAGCCTACTTCAATTTTCCACATGACTATCAGACGGACATGGTGGATTGGTCCGGCGCCTCGCGGTTGAGTGGGTCCGTTTGCAAACCTGCTCTACACAGATTGATAAGTAAGCAAGTAAGTAAGTAAGTAAGTAAGTTTTAAAACGGCCCTTTAATCGATATTCCCGGTTCATACTGGTCTCAGACACAGGTAAACGCACTGCTTTTTTCGAGCGCCTGCGGCGTAGACGAGACTAATGCATCTTGGTTCTGTGAGTGGAATGAAACGGTGATGGGGTGTTCATGGCACTTTTTGTCTGCCTCCAGTCTACTGTCAAAATGGAGAATGCATCACTGTCAGCCGATTAACTGCACCGCACTAAAATCAATCATATAAAATATCGCAACGCGAGTAAATTATGTCTACATTTGACATAGTTCCACAGAATTGTCAGACAAAGCTGATGTGGAGATTGATCAAATACGCCTCTGTTTCCAAAGCCGACAAAGGCGCACTTTTTTGCCTGGTAGTTGCCATTACAGAAAACAAGCTGGTAAGCCTCTCATGCGACAGTTCTGACCAGAAAAAGTTCTTCAGTGCACAACTGTGGCTGATAAATTTCGATAATAAGATTATTCAACGTAAACTACGATAGTTTAATTGGCGAACTTTACTCATATGCAATTCAGTTTAATGTTAAGCGGAAATAGACACGCTTATGTCAAGAAAATGCACCATTTTTAGCGTCGTGTGAATGGAATTACTTGCAATTCGCTTGCAGTCCGAGTTATTCCAAGTGCACTACGCAAAGTTTCAACTGAGTTCGAGTAACTTCACCTGCAGAAAGCTCCCCGAAGATTTGCTCATTTGTTTTGTTAAGTGGCCACCATAGTATGACTGGACCCTGCTGTGGTGTGGTGTCTTGTGTATCTCTATGAATAACTGAAATATATTGTGGGTGGGGGTTCTCTTTAACACCGACACACTTTCTCATACCAGCTTGGTCATTTAGTAGGAGTTTGACGAACACAATCTTCTGGTCCTTCAGGTTAGGGGTTGGAAAATGTAAGGCGAATTGTTTCTTTAAAAAATTAAACTATTATGGTAGTACGCCGGCACCCACCAGCTGCCTTACAGTCAGGGTCTTTGGTTTGATGATCCTAATCGTTCTCCTATCTGGATGTGGAATCCCTGATAGTATCCCATTCCATGCACAACTAAGAACTTCACGTCTAAAAATATTATCATACCAGATTAGCGTTGCGAACACACGCTATTATTGGAACCTACCTTTTCACACGTATTTCCTCTTCTTCCCCCGATCACATCATGCTGTGAGTACTCCCAGGGCTGACCCCTTTGCGCGCCACGCATGACGCTCAGCAGTAACTTCTGCAAGTTGGACTCTACTTACTGACATAAACACCTCAAACTCAGTTCTCAAAACTCAAAAGCCGGTCTACTCAGCAGGCTTTAACGTCCACACATTGAAACGAAAAGGACAACAAGCAAGGGAAGTTCGTACGCTGGATTCCCTCTGCATTGATGTCTACTGCCTGTCGGAAACAAGGATACAGGATGCATGTACTGTAACTGAACTAATTATCCATTCGCTCTCTTCTCGCTTGTGGCTGCGCGCCTGTGGTGACGCGGAGACCGCTGAAGCTGGATATGCTGGGGCAGGTATTGTATTGAGCGGCCGAACGGAAGCGTCTCTACTCGATTGGATACCCGTTGATAGTGGCCTCTGTGCGGTTCGGTTGGTAACATCTGCGAGAGAATCTAGAGGAAGTGAGGTCCATCGCACCTTTTTTATTGTGTCTGATTACGCTTGAACTGACTGTAGCTCTGAATCTGTTAAGGACAGTTCCTATGGCACTCTAGATGACCTTCTACAGCAGGCTAAAAGTTCACATGTCTTTGTGGTTGCTGGTGAAATGAACGCCCAGGTAGGTGGACTAAGCGCTGCTGAGATGCGATTGGGTGGTCATCTTGGATTGGACACGAGAAGCAGATATATCAGCATGACCAAACGAATTCAGCACGGCGTAACAAGTAGCACGTATGTGTTCAAGTTGACGTATATACAGCACTTGTAATAGTAAAACAAGAGAATAATGAACAGAGCAATCAATAGAGCATCAGTCATGTTCATCAAAGAATGCTGGTGACATGAATGCCCAGGTAGGTAAACTAAGCACTACTGAGGCCCGAGTCTTGGATTGGACACGAGACCCACGGAAAATGGGGATCACTTACTTCAGATGCGTGCCGATCACAGACTTCCTTTGCAGTACGAATTCCTGGAATAGCTGAAATCGCTCGACAATATGGTGCCGACCAATGAACCAGTCACGAATCCGGACCAGTCACATATCCCTCAGTTATCGGTGACGAGGGTCTATCACTGCCTACCGCTCTTCCTGGAACACCAGCATGAACTCCGACCATCCACTTGTACGCTGCTGCTTTTTATTGCGCTTTTCAGGTTTACGCGAAGCACGTACAACTCGCTTCACCATTTAGAAGCTATTAGACTGAGAAATCAAACGAACCTATTAGAACCTGCTTCTAGAACGCCTGCAGGAGGGCCTGATGTCGGATCTACATGGCCACTGAAATAGATATCAAAAACGCTACTCAAAGCTGGAACATCTCTCTGTTGGTACAACCCAAGCAATCCCAAAAATTGGATAGCTGATAAGAACGTGGCTTTGCTGGAGGCACGGCGACAGGTTCCTCTTGGCAGAAACCACAACTCCACAAGACGCATCATCCGACGGCAGGCGAAACGGAGTGTCTGTGCATACCGACAAGTCCGGCGGACCCGAGAGGCCGGAGAAATGGAAAAGGCGAGAAATTCCAGCTGCTCAACTTGATTCGTTTGACTGGTCCACGGACGCCTCTTGCCAGCAAATCTATCGGGGACCAAATCGGTTCCTCTGATATATATATATATATATATATATATTATAGAGAGAGAGAGAGAGAGAGAGAGTTGTAGTAATTCTGCTTTGAACCAAAAGATCTTGCCTCGAACCACAGTACCACAGATAACAGCAAGCCAATGACTAACACAAGGCTAGTGAAGCCAAAAGCCGCCGACAGCTAGAACTCACGAGGTCCGTTTCAGTAGAGAAACTTCCAGCATCGCTACAACGGAAGCAGTTCGAAGGAGCTCAATAGAAGGTTGTTGTGACTCCGATGTGGGCTGTGTCGGTGAATACGTCAAAAGCAGAGCGGCCTCTGTCTTCTTTCACGGAAGCCGAGTTTGGAAAAACTTTCGAGAGCCAGAGGCACTTTTCAAACCGCCCCTGTCCAGTTTGATGATGCATGTGCTCTGTAATTGTTCGTAGTCCTGTGGAGTTCGGTGGTGTGTTTGGGTGTGCATGTGTGCGTGCGTGAGCGTGTGCGTGTGTGTGTGCACGAGCGGGTGCGTGTGTGTGCGTGCGTGCGTGCGTGTACGTGCGGACCCGTATGTGCATGTGCGTGTGCACGAGCGTGTGTGCGTGTGTGTACACGTGTGTGTGCGCCGCATCGAGTTGCGTGTGTATTTACCGTGCGCACTGTGAAAACACTGGTGTGAAGTCACATACGGTCAGTCCAGCTTCACAGTTGCGTAAAACCTTGACCTGATACGGGTAAAGTTCGTAAGGAGGGCACATGACGCAGTGGTAGCAGCGTAGACAAAATGGGTGGAAAATTGGAAGTCCACGTGCACAGATCAAACCAAGCGAAGTGGTCGAAAGATAATTAAGCAGAGAGGGAACCCCTACAAATCCTTGTTCAATACTTGCTATACTGGTCTCAAGAATGCTTGGAAAGATAGTGGAAATTTCACCATGTATGCCATCGCGATCAACGAAAATGAGCGCTTGAGCCTTTGCACAATGACCGAAGATCAGTTCACGCGTATTACATCTATGACTGATCTTCAGTTCTGATAGAGTGCAGACATTTAGATGCAGCTACCCAGTCGAAATGAAAAGGGCCCAAAAATAACGTCCCAGAAAAGTACCACTGAATGCCAGCATCATAGCAGAGATGATGCTTCAGTAACTAAGTATGTCAATCCTCTTAGCCTGACATAGTATGCAAGGTAACCTCCAGTAGGCCATCCATCTCGACGGACCACAAGGTGATTGTCTGTTGTTTTTGGGATGAGTATAACTTTTACACCACTGTCGTCACCAGAATTAAAGGGTCAGCGCATGTGTGTTGAGGAGAAGATTTTAATGACCCCCCATCAATAGTGATCCAACAAAACAGCGTACGCCGGAGGGTATGGCATTTGCCGTGACCCCAAGTTAAATTCACCTGGCCAATGCAGATTGGTCGGTATGTGCACCGGTCTATACAACTTTATACAGGTCCTGACCCCATGATTACAGGGACATCAGTTGAACCAACAAAGTGCACTCTTCGTAATGCATCCGATGTGAACATGTTACCGACCGCTTAACTCAGTTACTCCGTGGCGTTGAGTGGAGTCTAGCACAATGGTGCTCGCTACCAGACCTCGATCGCATGGACCTTGGTTGGTCTGATGAGCTCCAACTCTTGGAGCAGCCCTGTTTCTTCAGGGCTGCACAATCAGATGCGTCGCTTACCAATGAAAGTTGTCTAATAATGGGCAAGGACCTCTCAGCTTGCAGACGAAACGACAATCCTGAACACATTCACTTACTTCTAACTATAGCAACTTAGTTAACTACAGAGCGAGAAAAATACAGGTTCGGAGCAATCATTTAGAATTCTCGTTGTATGGCTTGGTGAACACACTGTGCTTGGTTCATGGCTCTAATCCATTTGATATGAAGCTTCAAATGATTCAGGACCAAAGTAAAATCGCAGTTGAATATGTCCAGACACGTTCTTCGCTTTTCAGTGTACTCATAAGTGCACTGAGACTGGACTCTACCAAACAGCTATCAGTGGCTCAATTTTGGTTCATAGTGAGCATTCGGTGGAACTAACTCCCTGACTGAGAGGTACTGGATGGATCTTGAATTGCACAGTTCAAACAATACCTCTTGATGGACGAGGTGTAGTGAAACGGAGAAACAGATCCACTACCCACGTTTCCACTGTAAGCGTGGCGGCACCGTTAATTAGGGAGGTCATGTCATTTCAGTACATCTCCAGTTGCCCTCTGAAATACTTTGACTGACAGCAGTACTGTTTTTAACTTAACGGTTCCACGGAACCAGCGTAATTCCTTGCTGAAGATGGTGCGACTTTAGCAATAAATGCCGTGTTGATTTGCCTGCAACTGATCCCGGTCATTTTTTGGATCTGCAGTTGCAGGTTTACCTTAATCAGCTCTTAGCAAGAGACTAGAAATGTGAAGGTCCCCTTATTGATTGTTGGTTTGTTCGCCGAGTACGGTAGTTGGAGTGCATGCAATGCCAAAGGTTGGAAACCATGCGCAACACGTTGGGAAAACTGTATTATCTCCCGACTATTTGCGAATAACTGAGTTTAGGCATTATTCGCAGGGATTCATAGTTACATCAGTATCGCAAAATACATCAAGTTTTTCTTAAATTTTAGACCCGACAAAACGTGAGCGTCGCGGCGAATTTCCGTGAACCAGTTATTGTATTTTGTTACATTGAACAAGTAGAACGGACCCAGACATGATTCAAGCATTCAGGTGGGTGGACTATGTGTAGGCAGTCATGTACAAGTTATCTCGGATTTTAAGCACACCGTTAAACTTGGCGACGTTTTGGGTTTATGCTTTTTTAGCGAACTTCTGCTTGCATTTGAATCAGCGGCACTTGGTGACCTTGAAATGTCGCCCACTTGAACAAACAGCTGTTAACATCATATCACCGAAACGCGCAGTCTGACTAGATCAATTACCTGTGGAATTTTCCAGTTAAAAAAACCCACGTTTTTCGCGGTATTAATTCCAGTTTGCATCTAGTGATCGGTGTTTGGAAACTGAGAATGGAGCATCAGTGTTCTCCACTGGTTTTACCAATACTCCTACCCGGATAGAGTAATATATCTATGCGAATACTTGAGAGGTATACTTTACCACACAAGACAGAGAAGACGATGACCTGGGTCTGTCCAGCTTTAGACCTTGAATAGTTGATGATATCGTGAAGAGTGAATATCAACACGGTGCCCTGTAATTCGTCATCTTCAAATGTTCCACCGAGTGCCAGGTCCCATTATCGCCCACCAGCCCCCATCACTACCTTTCTGAAGTGCAAAAATACCTCTGATAACCACTAGATTGGCCTAAAGCAGGCGCATGTCATGATATCTCCGGATCAAACTTCACTCTCTCTCTCCATCATCGACCTGTTAGTCCCCAAATGCTATTTGCTTAAATGTTTACTCCGGAACAAGCATATTGGATCTGTGTCATTCAAGTTTGGAAGACTTCCACTTTGGTTCTCTGTGATGAACATGATTAACACTCTATTCATTGCTCTATTCATTATTCTCTTGTTTTACTATTCCATATGCTGTACATATACGCCAATTCGAATACATACGTGCTACTTGCTGCGCTGCACTGAATTCTGGATTTCTAGTTCGTCTGGTTATACTGATATACGTGCGGAACTCAATTCTCACATTCTCCTAAGAAACCTTGCTCCAAAATGTAGCTTGTCTTGAGAGTACAGTCACCCCAATTGTGCGCTTGCTTTGTAGGCAATTTTGCAGCATTTTCACTGGTGTGACCTGTCTCCCCGACTGACTACATAGAAAAGTCACGTAAACTGAAGGAATGGAAATAATGGAACTCATTATTCGAAGGTTTTGTACGCCACATCAAACCATCAGTTCCATGTTTGGCCCATGTGTAACCCACCGCATAATGTATTCGTTTTCTTCATTCCAGTATCTTTCATCAGCTTCATCAGTTGATATGTTTTGACTCTCCGTCAAAAAGTGCTACGTTTCTATTTCGAGTCGTGACAATTAGTCTAAGACGATCGAAGATTTCTTCATCAACTGGCCGTCGCTTTCCAACATATTCACGTGCATTCAATAGTTTCATTTCAAATTCTTATACAGTCTTTCGGAAAACTCACTTTCTTGGTGTATGAAGATATCACTGAGGTGATTCGAATGAATACTGATCTGAATTACTTGTTTTCGTTTTCTCCGACGGCCCCGGCTGTTTTCACCATGACGGATACTCTGTAGAAATCGACAAACCTAATATCACACGCCACAACTGCTCACAATAGAAACTATCAGGAAGGTCATATTCCTGGAAGTAACCCCAGGACGCCCGGAACTTACTGAGACCCTAAAACTCCACCAAAAGCTCAATGGGGAAGCCGGCAAGCATGCAGGCCAATCAATCATCCAATCAATTCAGCAAAAACCGATGAGTGCTCAGGCACGTCACAGAAGCACAACTAAATATGATCAGCGTTCAGGCATTTCATAGGAGCACGATCGATGTTGATGGGTGTTCACCAAACGCCTATCAGACAGCCTGGATCAATGTCAAAAAGTAGTCTCCAAATAGAACTTACTGGTTGTAACTTCTGCACTCGCACGCACTCGCTTGTTGCAATAAAGCTGCTGTGTTCCTTGTCAGCGAGTTCTTTTCTGGCACCAGGCACTGGGGTGGGAATGACAGTCAGATATAACTGAAACAGATGCGAAGGAAGCTGAGCTGTATTGAAAGAACATATGTACATGGCAGTTTGATGGCAGTAATAGTGTCAAACGGCCAAAATCATGAGGATTCTCATCAAAAAGGAATTTCATGATGATAAACAACCATGTGCTGTCGTTGTCGTCCTCGTTCTCCGGAATGGTTGTTACACTCCGGATAGTTCAGATGAATCCGATCCTTGGTGTTTTTGGAGTCTTTTTAGTTTCTCCATCCAATACATCTTTTTTACTTCAAGTACCTCGAGCTTCTTGCGGTAAACTTGCATCTCTAATTGGGCCTGATCCGAATTCCCTTGTGTACTTGCTCCTGGACCATCAGGACATCTGAGGTGTAACAAAAACGGAGATAAGGAAAGAGATACATAATACTCATCGACGACGGGGATGGCTAATATCATCGTTTCTGAGCACGAGCAATCAATGACTGGAAAATGATGATCAATCGCCTAACGTTCAAAGGGCTGAATTGTGGATAAAAAAAGGCGAATGTAAAACACCATCCAGAAAAATCACGAATCATTTTGTCGACACAGTTATTATGTCATTATCAGATGCATCACTTAGGGCGCTTCGGGGATACGAACCTTCAACTACTGGCTGATCAAACCCTCACTTGTTTCAACAGTTTTTGCTGTTTCTCATCCGTACGGCCTGTGCTTCAAACTCAAATACGTTTTATTCTTAAGTCGAGATGCATCCTTCCGCATACACACAGTGTCAACATCACCACAAACCGTTCCACGTAGAAGGGGCTCCGTGCCTTTAAGGGGATCATCTTGTCCCGCAAAGGGAATGCGTGCTGCAAGTTACAGGGTCTATATGCTATTCGGATAAATTAGACTAGCTCGGGCGTCGTATCACGGTTATCCGTCGAAAAAGTTTCGAATGGAAATACGGCCTTCCAATGGACGCCTTATCAAGGTTGAAAAACCGAAAGGTGATTCCAAGGACAAATGGTTAAATAAACTTGTGTCAACCACTAGCGCTATTGAGCGCTCGTGATACGGTGTTGGTGTGGTCCGAACGCCTGGCCCAGATGAGTGAGAAGGAACAGAATGTGAAACGTATGCAATTATTCTGTCTAGGTATATGCCTTTCGGTTTAAAATCTATAGCAAAGGTGATCCATGTCGTCAAAACGTCCGCTTATATCATGTTACCCGAATTAGTCCTTTCTTCTGGATATTTTTTTAATTGCGTATCCCCCACAGATCACGTGGAGCAGTTGGGTTCCCGATTTGGTACAGGATACCCGGGACCTTTGAAAAAGAGGACGCGTTCGATGCTAGAGGCCCACAGCCCTTGAATCGACACCAGCTGATATTATTTCTGGATATGGTTGATCGTTATGAAATACCTACTCCCTAATCGGTCACTATACTAAATCAATCACCTTGAATAACTTTCCTAATCATGGTGAGAAAGTGCATGGAGCCGGGCACGGGATACTACTTTCAACTAGCCATTAAAGAGACTGCTGGGCCAAACGCATTAGCGAGTTACGACGCTTAGAAACCTGTTATTGTAACGTACGATCCACCTCTCACGAATAACCTACGAATGGGTTAGAGTATAAGCCCATAAAGTCATCGGTTTTTCGTTAGCGGGCACTCGAAACGCCCTGGATTTTCGTGAGATATGCACTGCTGAGTATACTCAATAAAGATAAAATAGCTGTACAGTACTTCTCAGTATACATTAGCTTTACTTACAAGACGAAATCTCCATTGAGCATTCTCAAATCTGGTAATTGGTCAGGTGGCTGTTGATCTATTTGCCGAGCTTGGAAACTGATTTGCAGACGTTTCGACACCATTCAGGGGAGACATCTCCAATGCGCTCTCCTCACACTACCACCTTGTTGAGAAATCCATACCTAGAATCAGCTGATTCATTTACGTGACGATATGCACGCACAAACGTGGGGAAAGGTTAGCATGAATCGTCTGCCCTAAACGCACGTACGTGCATGTTTTGGTTAACGCAACACGCCCACTGGGTATTCCGATATCTAATCGAATTGCCCGAGTCTTGGAGGTACGAGCACTGTGCAGCAGGTGGGTTGTGCGCACCAACCGATTTGTCGGAATCAAAAGTCTTCTTCAATTCATATGGTAGATATGTTTAACCAGAATCCGAAACAGATCTGCCGACCAGCGGTGGTGGACCCACTGTAAGCCAATGCATAGCATCTAAATCACAAGCGGTTTGGACGTCACCGAATGGGGTGATACGCACAAGCCGCCAATGGTGATATAATGCCAGTGGAGTCGAGTCCGCAGGCAAACACACCTAGGCCTGTTGATAAGCCATGAGACCTTCGAGGCATGACATTATAACAGTTTGTTCCGAAATTGGCCCTTCTATACCAAAGTGGTGGCCTCATCCGTCAAATCCAAGTTTCATGGGGATACAGTACTTCCTCCAGACAAATCGTCATGAACGTGCGCGAAATTTGCTCATTTGTATATCAATTTGGTTTCTACGGAGGACTCACCCGAATCCCAACTGAGTCACTCGTTTTTATATTTCTTTTAACTGAATGTTGCACAGAGACTGTTTCATGTTTCAGTTAGTACGATATTCGAGAAATCGCGATATGTTTTCTAAAACGGACTCTAGTCTAACGTTGCTGAAGACTCTTCAACAGATCGCGACCGGTTTCGTCCTTCTTGGGACCAACAGCTAGGCGCAGTCCCCGAGTTTCCGTCTACCTTGTGTTCTACTTGAATCCAACTTGCCCGAAACTCACGGAACACCCTCATTTACGCTCCAAGATGGATGAAACCGACCGTGGACTGTTGGAGAGTCTTCAGCGACCTTAGCGCACTGTGACAGTGCTTTCTGAGAGGGTGCCTGTTACCGGGTTATCTAAGCGAGAGTGGATAGCCAGGTGGTTAGCCGTGGAAGCTGCATGGCTAGTGGTACTGCAGTCCCGTAGTGTGTATAATATATGGCAGTAGTTCGATAGCGTTATGCCATCCAACTGAGGATGTCTTTTTAATCGCGCTTAGGAACTGATGACCGGTTTGTCTCCAAAGGTTGCCCAGTGCCACAGGATAGATCTACATTACGGAAACTGTGGCGTGAACCAATATATCCACTTCTAGAATTGGAATTCAATAAGTTCCGTTTTTACGACAAATACAACTCGATTACACTGCTCACCAGGACATCCAAAAATACCATACTGTTGATAATCCAAGCCAGGTTCTCCTATTTTGAAGTCCCGACTGCGCATTCCATTAGCATGTGCCACTACAATAGCCAGTTCTTTTGCCATTGGACTATGTTCAACTACAGACAGTATGACAACTGATCAATATGATGAATTGTCGTCTTCAGGAATTTATGTTATACGATATAACAGAGATGATGTCCTCTAAATGATGGAAAGAGAATCAAGCAGCCTACAGAAAAGTAAGATAGCGAACGTTAAGGAACAGCAAACTGATTCCAGAATCACAGAAACGGTCTCACGGTACTTAATTCAGTTAGTGGGCTTTCGCGAAAATGTGAGTAGCGTGGAACCGAATAGAGTCCCGTGTTTATTCCCCAATGAGAGAAATACAGTGAAATCAAAAGGGTTCAAGTAGAGAAGAAACAGTTTGAAATACAAGCAGACACATGAGGTCTGCAAAAATTTACTATTTGACTCAAAGGCCATTCAGTCTTTACGTAAAGACAGTTGGCCCGTAGATCTCTTCGGACGGAAAACTCCCATCAAGAGAGACTTCTACGGTAAGGTTCCCGGTGTGGTCCTTATCGGAGGAACCACCTGATACTATGAGCTAGCTTGGTGACATTAACCGCAGAATAGAAGGAAGTTAAATACGCGTCTATGAACAGGCCAAAAACAATTTGGAATTTAGGGTCAAAGTCGGGTCATTGCTCAGTCAAGTCTGATAAAGAGGAATTAACCTACAAGCACTATGAAATGCGGTCCAAAAATACATGAGTAAATTTGACGACTTTTGAGAATTTATTATTGTCGTTCGAACAGTCCTCCCAATGCACTGGCCGCTCTGCACAAACAGAGAATGTATTGTAGTCGAAATTTGGCCGTATTGGAGCAGGGACGGATATCCCCGAGCACAGCAGCATCCCAACTCCGCATATCTGACATGAGGCTAGCGCTTTACCACTACTTCACCAGCGCCTGCTGAACATACCTGAATTTTTACGTCTGAGCAGGTGAATATGTTCATGCTGACTGATATGTGGTAGGCCGACGCCTCAAACATGTTCACGCGCTCAGACCCAAATTCAGGTGCATCTGAGATAGGGGGCTGCAGCACTGATACGTACAGCTCTGGAAGGCATATGACAGTTCAAACCCGATTCACCACTGACCTGCCCTAATTAGGTGAGCGACCACTTGCAGAGAAAAAACACTGATCGCTAGCCGTACCCTGCCCTAGAGTCAATCGATATGCAGTCCTATGCCCTGTGGTTAGTTCGACTTTGAAAGACAAACATGTTGACGGGGTTGATGTCCGCGTGACAGCTTATGACGTCGGAAGCCTTGATCAGGCCTTGCAAGTTTCTTCCATCAAACATGAAAACGCGTTCAGGAGTTCCAACCTACCTTGGAATGTTTCGCCACGAATCCACCCATTCCGATGTTCTCGGTGCCATTCACTGTCAAATTCTGCCTACACATGATACAGCAACAACCAGATGTGTTAGCGCTCCAAACTGCGAATGCTTACCACAGGATCAGGAACGTATGACTGCAGTCAGCCGACCGAAAACTCATCTATTTTTAGCCCGTGTTCTGGGCCTGTTGGTGCTGCGGCTCCTTATGCCTAGGCCAGACTCCTCACACTTTGCAGTATTTAATTAATTACATTGCAAAGATCCTCTCACCACTCAGTGAAAGGAACCACTGACTCATCAAATTTTCGGTAGAAAAGCTCCCGTCCCGACCATTTCTGACGAGAATAATCAACTATTTTTCCGACAGAACACTCTTCGAAGTTTTCAACAATCTTATTAGCTGTGTTCAATCAAGAAAATGCACTGTGATATCCCGAATATCGTGCCAACTGAAACATGAAGCAGTCTTTGTGCAGCACATTCACTTGAAGGATAAATCATAAACGATCCAGTTTGGGGATCAGTTGAATCCCTCGTTAACACCCACTTAATTTGCAAATAAGTGTAGTTGGCTAGTAATCAACTGGCAAACCGCATTTGTGGCATTCTGAAAGAGTCTAAAGTTAATCCATCAAAAAACGCACAATATAGTTCCCACGACTTATCGTGGCTTATCGTTAATTGACTGTTTAATATGAAACTGCAGTTGACGCGACTGTTTGTCTTTGGCGGTCGGGACTAATTGCAGTTTGAACGGGATGTTTCCGTTTGAACAATCGGTCGTTCGTCCTCGCGTTTTGGCTGCGCGCGCAGCCCAGAGAGGGCCATCGATCGTCCGGTCAGCGAGCTTGGATGGGTGTTGTCAATTAAGTGTGTCCGTCCGCACTCGTTGCCAAGTCTGTAGCCGTCTAATCCAGTTAGCATGATGTTTTGTCTGTCTGTGCCTCCATAGGAACAGAGGCAGTGCATACTGGACCGTCCAGCTGAGCTGCGCCGGTGCACCGTTGGACCAAGCAACAGAAGGACTGAAGTCCTGGTTTGAATCTGCCTGTAACACCGGGGCGAGTAACGACTATGACTCTCCGTGCGTGCAGTAGTCGAAGATACGTGCAAACACAATCCGTGAGAAAACTCAATGTGCCGACTGGATGGTCAGAAAATGAATGAGCTGCTCGGGTGTTTTGGAAGCCCCCAATGCGGCGTTAGAGAAACGAGTACCCTGAGCCAGTACCCTGACGATCAGTCCAGTCATATCACGCGTACCGTGGGTGATTGGCCACAGCATGTGGATTGTTTGACAGTTCTCGTTTTGAAATGACTCGACAGATGTTCCTTGGTCCTCGCAGTTAGTTGCGTTGTACAATTCACATGGTCTGTGGAACACTTGCAGACGTACGAACGAATTACCACAAATGGGTCTCAAACGGGAACCCGATCATTCAGGTTAAAAGAAACCGTAAGGGAGCAGGAGATATTACTCAGGTTTCCAGTGCATAAGGATTCTGTGGGAGTATTTTTGTGTTACTCCTCACCAGAAGTATCTCCTGTGAATAGCAGACGCAGAAATGGGTCTTTCCTGAATGCTAAGAAACAAATAGGGGTACCCGTTATCCCATAAGATGTTACCTGCTTTGGGGAAGTCATTTTCCATCGCGTCTGCATTGCAATTCCTCTGAGCTCGATGAACCGGTTTTCCCCTTCTAACTCAGTGACAAAAACTCCGTGACTTTGTGTACCGTACAGTGCATATCGCTTTCCGAGAAATTCTCCACGACAACGTGTCACGGCTATGTCTAGTTAAATCCACGACAAGGAAAGGAACAGTGCTGTCCGAAATGACAGATGATTTGGTGGGCACAATCAAACATACGTTGGGTAGTGTATTATTGCTTTCGGAGCCTAATAGAACAAACACATCGTCCACGTATCGAATGTAAACCGGAAGACTATAACAGACTTCAGTGTGGCGATACCAGTGGTACTTAATATTAAGCCGCAAAAGAATATGAATCAGACGGTGGCTCACGTGGTAAACCAGCTTCGCCCATGCTATTCCTGCGCCTGATAAGACGTTGGTGGGTGTAGAATAAAGGAAAACTGCGCGACTTGTATGAATGGCCTGCATCTGCAAACGAACAAACAGCCATCGGCATCACGTTGAACGTGACCGATTCAGTTCACCCTGCTTCCTTGATGCGCATTGCTACGAATTCTACCAGTACGCCGTATGAATGTCTTATCCCTCTACTTTCTAGAGCAAATAAATTTTCAATAAATACCTGTAGTAGCTGCTTCGGTGTGTCAGAGAGTTTACGCGTGTGCGTGTCCGTTCTTCGTTCCACCATCGATCTGACATGTGACTAGAGTGGCTGATTGGGTGCGTGTCCGATTGATTGGCTCGCGTGAGCGCTGTGGGTTGACTTGATATGTACTCAGTTGTTTGCTGACCCGCCACGAAAGTGGACCAAGTTGGCCGCGTGTACACAATACACCCGCGTCAGTACTCACTTACTTACTTACGTGTTCTTCTGACTTACTGTGAACTACAATAATAGCCTTCACGGCAGCTGATCAGGAAATTTAATACGAATTTCGACATGATATATACAAAAGTCATAAAAGCTCCTTTTGGGTAATGAAACGAAGTGAAACGCCATTTAGGTTAGTCGAAATTAAGTTGAGAAACTACAGATTTTAGAATATTCGACATTCTTTTTGCTGCTCGTTTCTAATAAACTTTTGATTGAATCTGGCACGAATTTTTTCTCGCAAGCTCTTCTGTACATCCAAGATTGCTGTGTTCCGCGGTATCGGAGGGGGGGGGCGCACTAGCCTTATGTTTCACACACCTTCGAGTGAATTTATGTCCGTTCATTTGTGCAAAACGGTCTGACACTCATGTATCCGGAAGGCTAACAACAACGTAGTCAATAATGCGGTCAGGATTGGGGCGTTGCAATGCTGAACTATCATTTTCCACACTTGACGATATTCCCCGTTTTTTACAGTGTTATTTATCTACCACAGAAAATGAACCCAAATCCGTAAGAGGAAATCCTCGTGAGTGACGTCAGTTGCCGTGAATGACCTCTTTTCCTAAATTAATTCGAGAGGAAATCAAGCAAGTTGGAGTATGCAAACATCAACATCATACACGATTTTCCCCTATTGGTGAGTTCATAAGATCTGACGTTCTACAGAGTTCATTCTGTTCTTCATATGCATACTTATCAGCCGAAGAGGTTTCCTTATATCCGTGGTTCCAAACGCCGTAGATCTCGGAACACTTGTTTGGTACGATTTACAGGGGAAGCTGAGAGGCAGCGGTGGGGTTCGAACCACGGAACTTCCGGTCAGTAAATTCGCGCTGTAACCACTGAGCCATCCCGCCCCTCATGTAAATCGAGGGACCTGTTGTATATATTATATTCTATGCTTGTGACCTCCACTTTGCACTTCCGTACAGTTCGCCGTAAAACAGTTTTCCGTGGTATCTTATCGATCAATAAATTGTCTGCCTAAATTTTCGACCAAGCATGGCCCCTTATTATGGACGTGTTGTCCATCTCGGCATCTCCGTAGTCATACACAATTTTCCCGTCTACCAGTGGTAAAGTTCGTACGATATCCTCAAATTGACTGAAATACCGAGAACACCACCCACGCATGAATGCTAATGATTATTGAGAACAACGTGGTTGTTACCCTCGGACACCCTTCGACTTCGTTGATTTCAGAATGGTCAGATTCCTGAAAACAACCTCAGAATGTCCGAAACTGACGGGCTAACGCCAACTCCACCGACATCGCTTCAGAAAGGTCGCCGAGTCCCCGAACCAGAAAAACCAGCTGCCAATACGATGTTCAAGCAGTCCATCACTGACGACCGACGATATATACATATATATATATATTCCACAATGGCAGTGAATTAATATCAGGCAATGTTGCCGCACACCAATAGAAGTCATTTAGTTGGTCCCAAAGCTATATACAGTTTGTCTACATGTAGCCAGCTGACATTAGCTTTTGCAAATCAGTTAAGTGCTAAATACGAGACTCCACGTTAACAAGGGTTCTTCCTCTTGTTCTCTACAACGGCTGGTCCACTCTTTTTATTCATCCGTCTCCCAGCGAATGCAATGTACTTCGACTCGCTGCAGGAAATAGAAACCTTATTGGAACTTTTTAACTTGGTGATTAATAGGGTCTTCATGTAATGACTCCACAGACATCGCGCTTGAGCATCGGCTAGAACACGATGACGCAGAACACTGACACTGTGCCGCAGGGATAATGATGAAATAAAATCTAGTGACAGCGCAGAACAAGCATCGCCAATTTGAGGCGATTCCGTTGAGAAGTCAATCTGGGGCGTAGGAAAAAGGGGCTGACGAGAGACGTACCCATCTGGTATAGAATGGCCGAACACTCGACTACTTAGAGAAAACCAGAAATTGGGCAAGTTGATTTAACAATAAACAACCTACCTGGATCCCACACATAACATGGATGGTGAGGACGCTATGGTCTCCTGTGAGCTACAAGTTTCAGTCACTATTTTATCATCCTCATCACTGGAAACTGACAACTGGATATGACAAGAACGATCCAAAACGGGTGGTCGGAGTTGATTTCGTGAAGCCGGATTGGGAGTGTTCAAAACAATAGGTACTGCAGATGTTACGATAAAATTATCCGCATGCGAGAATACTGGACAACCCGGGTTTGAATTTTGGTTATTTCCGGAAGAGGTGAGAGCTGTTGAACGCACATTGAGAATCTGTGGAATAACACTGGTTTGGGCTGGGAGAAAAGTAAGATCGGGTGAACAACCACGACCAGCTAGCGCCATGAGTGTTGTTGCGGATGCTTCGGAAGAAGGGAGCAATGGAGGCGGTTGTGCGTAAGGTAGACTAGGTGTCGTTGCTACTTGATTGTCATCAGGTGAAATGGAGTTCAAGGCATTGGCACTCATGCTGCAATGGGGTGAGTTGGAAATGGTTGAAGAAAGCGTATTAACGAAGTTGGATGAGTGGGAAGAATATTCTGTTGAACTGGTGGAGGGAGCGGCACGGTGACGTTCACTTGCAGGGCTAGTGAGCAGACGAACTCCTTTCATCCTTAACGCCACCCACGAGCGCTTTGGGAAACCGAGGGCGTGCATGTGATTAGCTATCTGATTCCAGACAGTATATTCCAGAAATAAATGCATTTTGTTTTCTTGGTACAGAAGATCACGAGCTTGCGTGGTGAGTTTCGCCAACAGCTTCAGCTCATCAGATGTGTACTTAACGGACCTTTTCACGCCCCGCGCGCTCACGTCGGAATCGTGAGTCATTGTGGTTACGTGATGCCCGTACCGTGTGCATGCAAAGCCATGTAGCGCATGTATCACTGGCGCGTTGCCGTGTCGTTCGATCATGCTGATGGCTGATTGGTCGTTGAATGAAGGTTAGGAGCGTGTGAAGACAGGCCCAACAGGCAGCTGCAACGCTTGCGTTTCGTACACTTTGTCACGTGTGGCCCACTTTTGCATGCATTCGCCTTGATCGTGTACGAGACACATCACCCCTGACGCCTATTTAAACTGCCATGCGGCATGGTCTAACCGCACCAGCATTCGGTGGCGGTGTTGCGTGAACGGCTAGTCTCGTTTCGAGGTATAGGTGGTGGGATTTTGTCCGTATAGGTTGGCAGAAATGCAGGGAAAAGTGAAGTGGTTATCCGACATGAGATCACTCCGTGCTACTGTTCAGGAGAGAGATTTTAAACCCATGTGTTGGAGCCGTTTCATTTGTGGCTACCTAGAAAACGCACACGAAAGAAGCCCGGGCGGATACTGAATTATATATTTGGGATCACGAACGAAATGAATATGAGGGCATGAACACTGAAGCAGAAAACCCATCCGCATAAGGTTTCAGAAACCCGACATTCGTGTTTTCTAAATGTTTGCTCCCATTCAAAAATCCAGGAATTTCCAACTCTGTCCGGTTAGTTGCGGAAACTGGCTTTAACTGCAGGAAGATTTTACTTAAAAATCTAATGAGTAACACGCGACGCCACACTACTGGAGCGTTACGCAAGTTCCAGCCACTGAGTTTCATTTGTACCCCGTGACCGATAATACGTAAGGTTGCTGTCAATACCGACCTTTTGTGGAGGCAGTGTGTGCTACCAGGCTAATTTCGTGTCACTTAAATGGAACGCAAGGCATCCGAGTCTAGATTCGTGAACGGTTTTTGTTCTCTTATAGTCTTCCTGGTCGTTCGAACAATGCATCCATGGTTACGGTAGTGCTGGACTGAGGAATTCGCAGGTAACCTATGGAAACGTGGATGGCTTCACCTTTTATTCTGATAGGTGCACTTCACACTGGTCAGTTCGGTTGTCGTTTTTGCAGCTGTTGTGGTTTGTGGTAGAAATACCTTTAACACTGCCAGCTGCCTAAAGCAGTCTTCTGTGGCTATATTTCATGACGCAAGGACAAGCTTGATCGTAAGCGTGGCGTAAACCGATGACTTCATTACGAGGATTTCCTACCTTCATTGTATCACATGTGTAGTTTGTAGTTGAATTCTCTTGTGCCGCTTGTTTGCACACGTTGACATCAGGCTAAACCGAAAGCAGGCATAGTGACTTATCGTCTGTCCTATTTTATTGGAATTGCAGACCATTGTTCACGTTCCTTTAAAGTAGTAGCATATGCTTTCAACGCTGGCATCCTCCAGCATCCATGGTTCTTAGGTTCTTTGGACGGAGGTTGAGGTGCATTTCCAACTCTCGGTACACAGCAGATGTGGCCCCAGAAAATAGTTCTTATTTCGGTGTTCTGAATATTTTTTAGACATTACTTCCTGCTTAACAGTGTTAAGCAGGGAATCATGGATACCGGAAGGTATCACTTCGAATACCTCGACGATTTAGGTATCTGTATTTTATTGTTATAGCCGCTGGGGTGATTAAGTACTGAGTGGTTTCTGGAGCATGAATAGGTTGAATAAGATGCTCTTAGTTTGGTTGTGGTGGCCCCTTTTAATTAAGATCGACAAAGTTGAACTTCCCACAGTGATTATCTAACTTTGTGTGCCACGCCCCGTGGATTCTGTGAGAAAAAGGGATACGACAATTACACTCACTTGCACACCCATTTGGTTCTCACGGGTGACTTACCCGGAGCCCAGCTGAATCTCTCATTTATGATATTCTTCAACTGAATGTGCTACACAAAGACCATTTCATGCTTCAGTTGGTATTCATGATACCTCAATACGTTGTTGTCTGCACGTGACACGCTACTCATAAAGTCGCTGGAAACTCATCGACGACCCACAACCGGGGCAGCGAATACCTGATAGCCCAACAACAGTGGTCGTTCGAACAATGCATCCATGGTTACGGTAGTGCTGGACTGAGGAATTCGCAGGTAACCTATGGAAACGTGGATGGCTTCACCTTTTATTCTGATAGGTGCACTTCACACTGGTCAGTTCGGTTGTCGTTTTTGCAGCTGTTGTGGTTTGTGGTAGAAATACCTTTAACACTGCCAGCTGCCTAAAGCAGTCTTCTGTGGCTATATTTCATGACGCAAGGACAAGCTTGATCGTAAGCGTGGCGTAAACCGATGACTTCATTACGAGGATTTCCTACCTTCATTGTATCACATGTGTAGTTTGTAGTTGAATTCTCTTGTGCCGCTTGTTTGCACACGTTGACATCAGGCTAAACCGAAAGCAGGCATAGTGACTTATCGTCTGTCCTATTTTATTGGAATTGCAGACCATTGTTCACGTTCCTTTAAAGTAGTAGCATATGCTTTCAACGCTGGCATCCTCCAGCATCCATGGTTCTTAGGTTCTTTGGACGGAGGTTGAGGTGCATTTCCAACTCTCGGTACACAGCAGATGTGGCCCCAGAAAATAGTTCTTATTTCGGTGTTCTGAATATTTTTTAGACATTACTTCCTGCTTAACAGTGTTAAGCAGGGAATCATGGATACCGGAAGGTATCACTTCGAATACCTCGACGATTTAGGTATCTGTATTTTATTGTTATAGCCGCTGGGGTGATTAAGTACTGAGTGGTTTCTGGAGCATGAATAGGTTGAATAAGATGCTCTTAGTTTGGTTGTGGTGGCCCCTTTTAATTAAGATCGACAAAGTTGAACTTCCCACAGTGATTATCTAACTTTGTGTGCCACGCCCCGTGGATTCTGTGAGAAAAAGGGATACGACAATTACACTCACTTGCACACCCATTTGGTTCTCACGGGTGACTTACCCGGAGCCCAGCTGAATCTCTCATTTATGATATTCTTCAACTGAATGTGCTACACAAAGACCATTTCATGCTTCAGTTGGTATTCATGATACCTCAATACGTTGTTGTCTGCACGTGACACGCTACTCATAAAGTCGCTGGAAACTCATCGACGACCCACAACCGGGGCAGCGAATACCTGATAGCCCAACAACAGTGAAACCGGTTGTGGGCTATCGAAGAATTTTTGGTAGCCATGTGAAGTTCTTACCATGCTTTTATCGCAGATTAATCAGGAAGCGCCGAGCACTGTGGTGTACACTGCAGCAAATATGGCACGCTAGTGCATCCAACATGTCCCATTTTCTGTATGATTTTAATTTTCACAACATTTCTTTCTAATTTGTTCTGTTTTGATGTCCAGCTACCTTATGCACCCTGCAGCACACTTAGACAAATTCCTTTATAAATCCCCCACTAGTTGGATTAAGCGTTCAAAAAACGACAATCATCGATTTTAGGCAACCCACTGACTCGTCAGGTTATGGTCATTTTTATTTATTTATTTACAGCCATCTACCTCAAAACAAACCATCCTTCAAAACAGGCCAACCTTTGGAGGCATAAGCTGTCAGAAAATACTATTTCAAGTTGGTCTAGAGGTGTACATCGAACTGGAGGCATAAGCTGTCAGAAAATACTATTCCAAGTTGGTCTCGAGGTGTACATCGAAGAGACTAATTTTTGGTCGGCTGTTTGAGGTGGATTCTGCAGAGGAGTGAAACTCTACATGGAATAAAAAAGTGCCTTGATCATATGTAGCCATATCATAGCCTTTTGCCAAGACTCAATCTATTGAATGAGTAGTCGAAGAGTTTTCAGCAACCTTATGATTAGTCCATTACGAATATACATGTATCGCGATATCTCGAATATCGTAGCAACTGGAACATGAGGCGGCCTGGTGCAGCACATTCAGTTGTCTGAAAACATCACAAACGGGAGATTCAGCTGGGTTCCAGGTGAGTCTCTCGCAAAAACCAAATTGATTTGCAGATGAGTGTATTTCTCAAAAAATAAGTTGGACGAATTCTCGTTTGCATGCGGTCGGTTGTTATCCCATCCCACACCTGTAGTAGGTAGAAGATCACTTCCGTTACTTTCATTCATTCGGATCGCTTCAGTTCAGTCGTCTTCTAACGTTATCCCTTGTTACTGCTGACCAAGCGTTAGCTTCTCGGCTTCGACCGAGAAAATGCATCCGCCTGATAGATGAACATGTAAGGAAAGTTTCCCGACAAGTCATCACCTTCAGTTTACTAATTAGCCGATGGCTTACTGTCCCCTCGTCTCACTATTGGTACTAACCGATCGGTCACCAGTTTTCCTCACCCTTATCCCCTATTTTTCCCCAGTCTTCAGTCCGGACATCGGCTTGTCAACCCTGATTTTCACCAACTTTGTCTGGATTCGTCTTGAACCAACTACCGTCTTGCAACTTAGTCATGGCTTAACTCGTTGTGCTGCAAACGCATCCTGAGAACCCGAGCATTTGGCTCAGTTTTTCAATCATCTAATCCGTACGTCGCATCCTCGCACGATCGCTCTCACGTTCACACCTGCGTCTGGCGTACGCATAATTGCATGGGGAACGATAGACGTCGCGCTCTGCTAGGTTTTGGGGGCTGTGGCAGGCAAGCGCAGGCCATGAGCTCAGCCTTCTTGTCTCTTGGGCACTACAATACACCAGCACAACTGAGTCAGGTGATAAGAGGTGCACGGTGCATCCTGCAACTGCCGACTAAGATCATCGCGATAGTCAGCGGTCTCAGACTGCATGCCTTTTGTGTCGTTCCTTCTGCATCCTGGTGTCCAATCAAACTTGGCGCTATCTCTTCGCCTAGTGTCTCGCGGCACAATTGTGCATCCTTACTTGTCTAACCTAAATAGACACTCAGATGTCCTCTTACTCCTTTCTTTCAACACAGTTGACCTCTGAGGATGGCCAGTCGTCTTGTTTAAGGGAAAACGAATTGTCAACTTCTCCCCACGGCGATCCAAAGAGTGGTTGTGTTTCTCTGCTTAATCGCTTTCTAATCAAACTTTCCTTGTACAGAGCTTTCTAGCGCGGTTGACCCAACTCATTTAGGCATAGCCTAAACCACGTGCCTTTCCCAACTATATGTGTTAGGCCTAACATGTTTATCTAGGCTAGTCGTGACCGAAACTTTTTCAGTTTATCTGATCAACTCACTACTGTCGCGGATTCTGAGTATATATATATATATATTTCAGGGGATACTTAGAGTTTTATCATGTACCCCTCTTAACTGGTGAGCTCGTGCCGCTTTATATGTTCCTTTATCGCCATTTTTATAGTTTTGGCCATGTGCAGTGATCATTTTGGTAGTTGCCGCTCTGGTGTGTGTGTGTGTATGTGTGTGTGAGAGAGAGAGATGGTTCATAGGTGCAGATGATGCTGTCGTAGTCAATTCTATTTTACCCATCCATAGTTGTTGTGCTGGAGCTCTTACCTTTCAACTTCGGTAATTCTGGGGCTTGGTTTCTACATATTGAGTTGGATTTCGCCTTCCGGGGAATTATTCGGCGGACACTTAATCATTTCAGCGCTACTTCCGTCAGTCACAGAGGTGGTAACAGATATAATGGAGGACAGCTCCGCGGAAACGTTCTTCGATTCACTGAAGGCAGCAATTCTCAGGAACACAAGGGCGCTTCAGGCAGGCTGTTAAGTGACATGCAGCCCGACGACCGGAAGTGCTCACAACTATTGCCTGTAATGCGAAGGTTGCTGGGCGCAAAGCCCGCTGAGGTAATGCTCCGAGAAATATGGTTGAGCCGCCCACAGCACTCTATTCACCATTCCGCTCCTAATCGTCAGTTCGACTTGGAAGTTATAGCAGAACGTCAGGAATGGTTCAATGAAATATGACCCTAGCCCGAACTTGACATCAGTGATTCACCAGCAGCAATCAGTACGATATCAGTGGACCAACAGATGTTCGAGGAGGTCTGACTGTAAGAATTTTTGAGGACAGGCTGTCATTGGATTGGTGAAATCGCAAACAACAGTTTCGAGGTGCCTGCGTTAAATTCGTTGAAAATCTGTACACGTCCGTCAGTAAATCCGAAGAAATTCATGGCGTACCGATGGGTTGGATTTGGAGTGATGGGACAATCGACCAAAACAGCTGGAGTAAGGAAGACTCATTCGGTCGGTCACGTAGAAGGTTCATTGAGCATCAGGCCAAATTCTTCGTTGATTTTTTGCGCGTACATAGCGCCAGTATCATTTATATTCATTTGCATATTGAGCTCAATGATTAGTATATTCAAACAAATCTAAATTGCCCGGACGTAATACAGCAACCTCATGAGTAGCGTATTACGTCTAGACATGTATCGCGATATCTCAAATATCGTAGCAACTGAAACATGAGGCGGCCTGGTGTAGCACATTCAGTTGCCTGGAGACATCACAAACGAGAGATTCAGCTGGGTTCCAGGTGAGTCTCTCGCAAAACCAAATTGATTTGCAAACGAGTGTAGTTGAATCTAAATCTAAATTGCATTTCTCATTTGTAGTACTATTCAGCTGGAAGTTGGACGTACATTCAATACACGAGGACTGTCAGTCGAAAGTCTGCGTTTTATTTGTTAGCGATATTCTTCAAGATCCACTAACCTGAGAGACTTCGGCAATACCTTAGATAATAAATTACACTGGCACCACACGTTCAACCTTTTTTTTAAATCAAGGTCCAGCAACTTTCTTCTTGTGCTTTCAGACGTAGGAGGCTGTCTGTTCTTTAAGACCTTATTCACAAATTTGTTATTGCACGTATACCCCCCACCCCCGGCTAGATTTGCTGAATCATTGTCTTATTCCTTGGCCATTCAAAGAACAACTGCTACCTCATAGTCAAGCAGGTTTCTAATTACAGTAAAACTTGCATGAGCGTCCTAGTCCGTACTATAGTCAACAGCTTTGACGACTGTAATAAATTTGCCTCCAACATAACATGACCGATTGACTGAGAAAAGGCCATAGATCCACTGTTCGGGTTTTAGGCTTTACGTAAAAGCAGGACTGACCAGCGACCGAAAATAAACAAGCTCGCCTTTACTCTTCCAGGATGCACTGGATCGAAACCGGATGGGATTTCGCCCGTCTGTTTTCTGCACGGATTCAGATTAGAACATGTAAAACTCCGATTCACGGAGTAGGAGAGGCGTATGGTTCGAACTCGTGTCTACCGCTGATCCATCCTGATTTGGTGAGCGGTGACCTGCAGGGCAAATAACATTTTTTGACCAATCATCTATTGCCTTGGCTTCAATCAGTGTTCAGCTATATCCTCTGAGATTAATTTAACTGTAAAAGACAAGCCAAGGCTGATGTTCATGCAACCACTAATAACCTGGATGTTTTAAACTAGACCTGTGTATCCCTCCTATCAAATGAAAACAGGCGCAGATGTTATAACCCATCTTGCCAGGTTTCGTTGCGACCTAAGCTCTTCCACTATACCTGAGACAAACCGCTACAGGAGCTTGTCCAGTAGCAACAAACAAAGGTGCCGACGCCCTAAAAGTGCAAGTCCTTGCCGAAAGCCTAAACGAGAATGACTGTAGTAAGTAAACCGAAGTTTTCAGCATTCCTCTTCGACCATGGTTTGGGTCTGATGATGTTGCAGAAGCTTGCACAGAAACTGAACACGGATTTCTCACATTTTCGCTCATTCAGGAAATTAAATTACGACACCCCACTGTAGATTAAGTGACGGTTCGCTGAGCCTGACAATTTTTATTGCAAACCTTTCATCACCGCTCGGGGAAAAAATCGTCAGTGAAGAGGTGTTGCGGCCCATTCGACCCGCACTAGAGCCTTCAATATTCTGACACATTGTCATCACGATACCTCTTATAATTTAGTGATATAAAATCATTAAGTGGTCGAACTTTAGGCGCTGTTTGGTTGGCGAATATCAGTTTTCCTTTAAAAAAAAAGCATTTACAGTTTCCTGGGCGAGCGAAATGATATGTTTAAGTTAATTACTGATCTACACTGCGGTCCAACAAATGATTTTCCCTGGAAGTGCAGTTAATAGGGTAGGTTGGCTGATACTGTTTTCAAGCGCTCGCATCTTCAGAGAAGGGTCCCTTTCTGCCAGTACCATAAAGAAAGCAGATCGTTCAATGTCGTGTCCGGATTACACGTGTAGGCGGCCAATGGCTATCGATCACTCGGTGGGTGAGTTCGGATACGCTTGTCCTTGCGCGCTCACCACTAAGTCAACACAACGCTTGTTCAAGCGCTCCTTCTGTCTCTTTCGCCCATCTTAGACGGCCGGATATAGCGTGCACGCCTGATTGCCAGGCCCAGTCGTACTGTTGTACTTCCCTTCTGCCTCTTGGGCAGAAGGATTAAGCTCATGACTGTGCTGCCTGTCACATATCCACAGCCCCGAGAGTGAGGCGTTCCAGATTCACCCAAAAATAACTCCGTTGAAACTCATCCGGACGTGTACACCTACAATCGCAGTGCTTCATGACTTCGTTCAGACCTTGGAGATCTTTCGGTCACCCTGGTTGATATCCTGTTTCGCTTTTCAATAAGTGGCGATGGGTAAAGGTGACGTTAAAATAACGATGAGTTTTTACCATATTTATGAGTAAAATTCTCATATCAAAAAAGTGCTTGAATGTATTGGTGTATATCTGCATAAATATAGACATTTTAGATGTTGGTTATAGACCAGGTGGCTGTCGATCTGTTCACCGAGCTTAGCAGCTTGATTGCAAATGTTTCGTCACCAATCGTCAGGACATCATCAGCACGAGGTTTGACTCAGCGAGCAGATCAGCAGCCAATTAGTGTACAACCAGTTAGGTCACCACAGCTACCAAGGTTTCGATATATTGACCGCATTTTAGATGCATACAAGTTGTGATGCAGGCAGTATTATTTTGCACTGATCTCATCTCGGTTCGTTTGTGAAATGCAGCATCCGATTTTCAACACCACGCTGCAACTATCACTCCGAAATACAGTAAAAGCTACTGATGACCTTCTTCATCAGCATCAAATCCATTTTGACTGTGCCCGAATCCGTTTTTCATAGATGATTTTTATCCAATCTGAAATCAACGATCTCTTAGCTTGTACCAGGCTTTCCGGTCACCGTTGTTGCATAAAAGCCATTCAGCTGCCAGTCGACATTCAAGTCGTTTTTTGTATCTCCACTATCATGGTTGATTGGGCGATGGATCTTGTTATCACCTGTATCATTCCATTAGCTTTGGCATACTGGCTGACGTTCACCCGTATTTTGTTCGATCTGTCACTCGAGACCAGATCGCTAAAATAATTGGGATACAGTAGTGGGGACTGAAGACCAGGATAAACCAGACGCATGATCGCAATACGCATCAGCGGGTCACAGTGATGAAATCGCTGAGTCGTGTGGTCGGTGCGACGGAAAGCAGTCTGGGTGGATTTTGAATATCGGATATCAAGAGAAAGAAATTCAATGGGAAGAAGATGACGGTCGGACAGTGTGATAAACCATATCAGGGTTGGAATTCAGTTTGAACCGAAGAGCTTTAGTGGTCACTTTCTTCCCAGTATTAATCGGTAGTTGATAGAACTGCCTTACTAGCTGAATACAGGATTGCCCATGCATGGCATCGTGTGCGCTGCGCATGTAGCCAGAAAACCTCTCGTTTGTAATGGTTCAAAGACCATAAGATGTCCAATTTGGAGCTCTCCACGTCAGTCAGTGAAGTATGAACCTTACAAACTGTCTTGGGATTTCAAGGTCAGTCATCTCATTCTTTGGAATCCCAGATAAAACCGCGACTGATTTGCTCCTCTGACGACCGGTGAATTGTGTTCGAAAAGTCGTGTTACTAAAAATAGGGTACGAACGCAAGATTCGCAAGTGAACGCTAAACGGGGCTACGCTTGCCACTGTCTCCAGCACTCAGAGTTTTTTCATCATAGCTGGAAATTCAAAGATGAAAACGACTTGAAAAATCCGGCAACGAGGGCTTGGAATCTAAAAAAATTCACCAAAGACGTGTACGTGACGATATCCACTTTCAGTTTGCGCAGTTCAACGACACCTCGTACATAGGTGTGCTGGCTTCCAAAACCTTTGTCCTGATCTTCAATTTGTTTTTTTTTGAGCGTTCATTTCAGTTGCTACTTTATCTACGAACGTCAGTGCACATTTTTTACGAATGCTTATCAAAGAACAGACTTTTTGATGGACCAAAGAGCGTGTTTAGGAGCCAAAAAAATGAGAAGACAAATCTTTTTATGTTATTGTCGTGTGAACACAAAATTTGACCGTCTCCTCAGTAGCGTAAAACTATAAGTAGAGAAGCATGAGATGAGCGGTGAAATACATTCATTTGCAACTTATATTGCTCTTATCAAGACTACCCTGTTTACAGTTCTCTTCACCGGTGTGTTCTGCATAAAGGCCGCCTCGTGTTTCAATTGGTATGGCAACCAGGAAATCGTAGTATTTCTACTTGGCAGAAAACTCTTCGACAGCCTACAGCATGGATACCTGTAGCAATTACTACTATGAGTTCATTCAAAAATGCAGAAAAACGTCCAGAATCTTACAACTGAGTGAGATTCATTAGGATATCCTGATTAATTTCGGTTTTCAAGACCGTCTGTTTCACTCGTAAACTAAAGAACGACAAAAATTCCCCATGGATGCAGAAACTGCATGTGAATGTGATTTGCGCTAATGAACCAGGATTAATTAACTGTATCTTAAAGTGCAGCAAAAGAAAACGAAATTAAGCATGTACTAAAAAAAGGAACATACCCAAATCTTGTGCATGTCGCTGTGAGCGACATGGGGGTTGCGGTTTCGCGAGAACTCCTTTCGACGTCTGTCCATTTATCGTCACCCTCATCATGTGAAATGGATAAGTCTATGTGGTAAGGATCGTCTGAATCAGGTAGACGTAACAGTTCAAACAGGGTTGCACTTTGTGATTTCGAACTCCGATTGTCCGTGTCAGTGAGTTCAGTGAATGTTGGGAGAACCTGGACTGACTGTGCCAGAGCAGGGCTACCGATGTATGCGGGTATGTTAGCTTCTCCCAGTTTCGCAAGAGAATGATGTGAATCAAACTTAATCGGGGCACCACAGGGTTGCATACGAGGAGGGGATGCACCGCTGTTTGAAGCCGACAATGACTTTGCACATGCTTCTGAGGACGGAATGAGTGGAGGCGGTTGAAAATTCCACATTGACACCTGATCACCATGTTCCCTCAGAGGATGCAGCAGAAATTTATTCTGTGGAGTCGGTAGGCCTGATCCGGAGAACATCTTTAAACCACAGAGGTTTTGAGTTGTATGTGAATAATAGGTTGAAGTTTCCGAGAGCAATTGCAACCCCTTTATCCTCAGACTGATCCAGGACCGTTTGGGATGACCCATTGCGTGCATGCGGTTAGCTATTTCAGTCCATACAGACTTGTCCATGAACAAGCTCATCCTGTTGTCTTGATACAAACTATTTTGTGTATGCATCGTCAATTGCCTTAACGAGTGTAACTCATTTTTTGTGTAGACGGACGCTGTTTTTCTCCTCTTTTCAGTATGGGGCATCGTTGCAATTGCCGTAGATCCTAACAATGCGTCCAACTACGTAGTGTTCTATTGTAACTAACGCACACAATTGTTGGTCATTCTATGGTTGAGAGACTTGTTCGTGTTGATTGTTGATTGGCTGTAAATGTCTTTCGTCCATTGGTGCGCATTTTTTTTTACATGTGTTGCATGTATTAGAGTGTATTGTCTGAAGCGGAACGTTTTAGCTTCGACAGTGAAAATTGCACCAGGGAAAAGTTAGTAAATAGGGCGTTAAAACAAAGATGCACCTGATGAAGCGCTACTCAGTGAGACAACTGGCATAGTTAGCAAAATTCAGGTTCGAATTTATGCGCGCTTAACAAAAAACGTCTTAAGCAAACTTGTCTCTTCCTTTCTTCCATATCTCCGGGTTACTGAATAGCTACTATCGCCTTCCTTAACAAACTGCGAAAATTGTACTTTCCGAGACAGATTTACTTCAAGGTTATGAAGCATTAATAATTATTTCTACTAGTTCCAATGTGCAATGTCATGTAGGACTCGGTTGTTGTCCATCTGCATCCTTCGAGTAGTCTTACTATTTGATCATGTATGGTACAAGTTGGTTGTTGGTTTGTTCACCAAGGGTAACAACTGGGTTGGAAACTCCTTGTCACCAGTTGTGGAGATATTGTCATTGCTGGGTTGGGTGGTTCATGTCAGTTGAATCATGCTGAACTGTCATGCGGCCAAATGAAATGGTTTTCACTTAGGACACTACTTGTAACTTACACTTTTGTGCGTAGACTGTGTCCCGTTCCCTTGATATCGTTTTTAGCTTTTTATTGGTTTGCTTCTAATCTATGGATCTGCGCAAATAATTTGATTGGCCAACCACGTGGCTTGGACCCCTGGGCGTTTTCACTGTTCTGGTCTTCACATGTGACTGTGTACATTTGTCTGTGTGACGTGATCGTCGCTAAGCCCATCTCGCCTGTCCGGCCGAATCCCTTGCTATCGAAATGGCCACGCACCCGGGGGTCAGCCAACCAGCGCTCGCGGCAGTCTGTTCAGTTGGGAAACGTCAGGCAAACCAATCACATCACTCCAGCACGAGCAAGTTCGCTTGTCCGGAAGCGAGCATTCGGGTGCATCTAGCGCTCGCTTACAGAGAAGCGGTAACGAGCTTGCCTCGCATGTCAGGTATCAGGATTTTAAAAGCCGGTAGCGGCTTTTATTATTATTATTACTTACTAGCGCGGAAGACATCATTTCTACCATCTGTAAGCGTATCTATGAGGAACAGGTTCAGACGATTTCAAGTATTGGATTGGAGCATCAGTGCCCCTTTCTGTCATATATAATTGTCAACGTTTTTCCCCATGAACGAAACGGTGAGTGTTTTAAGGTGTGTGCAACAAAATTCACTCAGTTACAACACAAAGTTACAACGAAAAGTTACTTTTGGAATACTAATTTTAGCTGCTAAGGTGTAGTGCTCTGTTGTGCCTGGAATAACTGTGAGAACATCATCTAAGGAGCGCGGTACAACATGCTCTGCGACTAGGTAAACGGCTGCGATGTGGACGTGGCAATGGTCGTCAAGTAGCCCGAGTCACAACAAGAAACTTGAGCGCCGAGCATGCTATTCATGTTTATCTTTGTGAAAACTAGAGAGTCTGTGCGAGGTAAATAGGCATCTCTATAGTATAGTACGAATGTCTGTATGAGTTTTTTGTGTTTGCTTTGCGAGGCTATCTGAATTGTTAATCTGTTTACAATCAAACAGATGCACTTGAAGGTTATGAAGTTTTACACTGAATTCGGATAGCAATGTTCATACAGTGTAATAGAGAGAAGTTGTAAACTATTATGACGACATAACGCAAACTGAGGAAACTATGGTACTGATTTTGGAAACTTATCGAAATGGACAAACTAGTTCTTTTGCTGTTGAAGGAGATTTGAAGATTGAAAGTATTTATCATTTGTGGCTGGAGAATTTTCAGGCATAATTCCAGAGAGAAGAATCCGTTCGTGTGAAGGCTACGATGTTTTACTGTTTTTGAGCGTTCTGATTGAGGACAGCGCATGGCTTTCTATCTACAATCAAGACCCCATCTCCATTCCAGCGCCAGTGATCTCAGTTCGCGAATTTCCATGGTTTGCCTGGTTGGTGTAACAACAGTGAGTTGCCGTGATCTCACACCGACAGAGCTACAGCAACGGGGACTGGAACAAGTCATTGACATTGATAACTGCTCCGTTCTGAACGAGCAGTAATCACCTATGACCGTGAAGGTAACTCATCTTTGGGTGAAATACACTTAGTAGACATGGCCCCCAATAAGCAGTTAGCTGCACTCTCAGGTAACAAATGTCTGTCACCGTAGTATAATGGTGTTATATGGGAAGAAGTTTCTATTCGGCACCGGAATGTTTGCCCACGCCAAAGTCCGCAGTTACACTCAGTCATGAAATCTTCCCCCACTAAACTTGTCACCAGTAACCCAGCGTTGTAGATCCCAACGTTGAGTTGATCAATATCGAGCATCTTGTCACGTTTCAACAAGCTGCTGTCACAGCAAAGCGGGAATTACCCGAAGCGCATGATCGGTCAGATCTGTGCCATATTTGTCTAAGTCGTAATGCGGTGATAACAAACGGTTTAGTTGTTCTGCTAATTTGCGTCAGAATGTAGGTGCTGAACAGTGCTGTGGTTACAGCGGGTAGCCTCTGATTATGACTGGTAGGCTGGATGGTTGACTAGCTCGCTGACTGATGGGATGACCTTTGAGCCTTACCCCTTCTGTACACTCCGCATGGCCTTTCGTGACCTTTCGACCTAGCCAACCATCCAACGAACAGGACCGACCATCCAAACGACCAATCATAATCGGAGGCCATCTCCCCGTGTCAGAAGAGCATACATGAGCACAAGTACAGTATTACTGGAAACCTGCACACCGAAGCACTATGACGCACCACCAACTCTCTACGCAGCGACGATGGTTTGGTGAGGAAACGCCTGCATCCAAATTGCCCATTTCAACGAACAGAACAACCACCAAAATTTAACCCTTCCAGGATTTGTAATGCGATTGTGAACATATAGATCAACTGACCATTTTGAACCCTAGTCACCACCAGGGTTCAAGTTATAACTTGACCGCAGTTGGATGTCTGTGCGTCAACAGCAGTCTGTCGTCCTTTCGTTAAACTTTCTTTAAGCTCGGCTTAATTCATTATTTTTTGGTCTGATTTGGTAATATGTGTGAGACGCGGAAGATTGTCGCAGTGAAATAAATCCTATTGGAAAAAAGCAACTGCTCTAATATGATTGAGAAAATGATAAACTAGTAACGGGAATTTCCGCGAGCGTCTATTAGCTGGTTCCAATATGCAGTAAGTTCAATGGTCCATAAGTCACGAAGGATGAGGGTCAAGTATGCAGTATTCAACGGCTTGTCCTCTGCCCTCAGTAGCCCCCTACACTTTCAATTTCGAACTTGCTTACTTGCTGTTGTGAGTAATGACAGTGCTGATTCCATTTTCTCCACATCACACTTTATCTGTCTCCAAGGCACCGATTTCATGAGAACAGCTTTCGTTAACCACGTTTCCTTGCTCATACTGTAATCCAGAAGCGGTGTCAAAGTCCAAACCACCATACACCACATCGTTCGATAAAATCGATGATGGTCAATAAATGAAGCAGACGATCCTGAGCACATAGAGGTATAAGAATAAACAACTGAACTTTGTACATTCTGGGAAGAACAAGAGGCAAAGAAACGGTGAAAACCTGCAAGTAGTTAACCAAAGGCAGCGCAAGTTCAGCAAGAAGAAAAGAAAATTCACCGTCAAAACGAAAAATTTTAGTTATAGAATTAGTTAAAACTCAGAAGTCGCGCCGGATACTCTACAGCAATGTCCCTTCGGGGATTGAATCTGCCTGATCTTCCCCATACTCAGATGGAGACGCTGCAATAGGTAGATGCGAAATTATGTGAGCAATGTCTTTGCAATTACTTTTAACCCTGACTGTTTGTTAAGCAGCATCAGTTTTGTACACTCTAATTATGATTTGTTTACTACAAATG
This sequence comes from Clonorchis sinensis, assembly GCA_003604175.2. Lineage (NCBI taxonomy): Eukaryota > Metazoa > Platyhelminthes > Trematoda > Opisthorchiida > Opisthorchiidae > Clonorchis > Clonorchis sinensis. Next base: position 188,352,925 of record CM030369.1, on the reverse strand, counting down.
GATCATCCTATTCGTCGTTGCGTTTCCTGACGGGTCAATTAGGAACGGCAGAGTTTGTCATTCACTCTTCATCGGGCCGAGGTGTTACATTGTATCCGAAGGCTGTACAACGACTTAGGCTGAGAACTTTGTTCTCAAAAACAGTGTTCATTGGAAAAAGCTCTCTCGGGCTAGGGATTTTTATGACACGGCGTAGAGCCGAATCGATGCCCCTTTCTGATAGGTCAGGTTGCTAGTCCCATTCTTGAACAAGCTCGTTGTCAAGACTACTCTTCTTCACTAACCATAGAAACAACGTACCTCTATTTGAAAAGATTGATTTTATGTGCGATTTTATTAGCCAGGAGAATGTCACCTTATCTGCATCGTTCCTAAATTTTGAAGAGTCGGCTTTACGATGTGCATTTGTTCACTGGCTCTCTCTTCAGGCCAGAAATGTTGTAGCAATGGGCTATTTTTATGCGCAAAATTAAACATGACATTTTAACATCCATATCAAAATAACTTTCATTTTGCCAACACTCTTCTGATTACAGTTTTGTAATTTTGATTTAACTGCTACTATTGTAACGATGAGCACTACTGATGAGCCATGCCAGTAGTCTATGTTTAGTGGCCAAGCTCCGCCTCCACAACTGATAGAAGGTGAAGCATATCACGGAAACCGTGGAACCACTTTACAGTGTTCGTTCACCATTGTGTAATGGTCAGTGAATGTCCAGGAAAGTTCAAGAGGCCGCCTGAGATTTTTTCGGTTTTTAAAGAGTACGTGCATATGAGATGTTTAATTTCCTATCTAATGACTTGTAACTGCTTAGTTGGTGTTTGCTAATAAACAAATTCGTAGCGAAAGGTTTTCCTCCTTTCGCTATTACTACTTAGGAAATGCCTTACTCTGTAAGTAAGCACACTCAGCAATCCAGTTTACTGCGGAGGGCGAAGCCAACGAAATGCTTCAGTTTTTTGACGTCGCATTAAATCGGAGAGTACACTCTAGAGCCAGGCACACCGAAAGACGAGGAGGTCGGGGCAATACGCAAACTTCTACAGCCTTGTGGATATTCACCATAAACGGAACCTAAGCAAGTGTCTGGGAAGCAGGGTGCATAACATTTGCACGGATCATACGAAGTTTATTTCCAGGCCCTGAAAGAAAACAAACAGGTGCCAGGATAAATTCATATAGAGGCATCTAAGGCGGACTAGTGCGAAAAAAGAAGAAGAGAAATTTCGTCAGTCCCAGAACTGCTTATCTACGTCAGGTTACCGTTCAGAAGCGATAGAACTCCGAAAAGGTCACAATAAAAAGAAAAGTTCATGCCTCGCAGTTCAGGCTTCGTTTTACTGGTGGCACGTTGTGTATCTAATTGCTGTCACCACTTCAGTGCCTCATTGTCCAAAAAAAACTCATCAACAGAGAACAAAACAACTCTATCATTAATAAGCGAGTGCAAAAGTTACAAGGGACCTCGCGGTATATAAAGGGCACATTTGACATTGATCCAGGCTATCTGGTCAGCGTTTTGTGAACAATCATCATCCTCGGTCGTGTTTCCGCAGCTTGCCTGAACACTCAGTATCCTCGGCATTGCTTGAGTGGCATAACTGAACACTTGTCTGCCGTTGCTGAATTGACTGACTGCTTGAGCGTTCGATTGGAAGCTGGCTTTTCTGTCCTGGATGCTTGACGGCTTCCCTACTGCGATTTTGTTAGGGTTTAAATGTTTCAGTAGGCTTCCGGCATTCTGAGATTATTTGCAGAAATTGTTCCTTCATGACATGACATGACACTTACTGAATACCAACAGTGTAGGAGTAAGGTAGCAATCCACGACTCTTCTCTTGTTATCTACTCTTTCTTTCGTGAACATGGCGCAGACTATGTGGGTCGGGCAATTCGGCGCTTGTCTCGGAATGTTTGAATACCCATCATTTTGTAGTGGAGTCTGCGAAACCAAGCACAAGGGCAACTGTGGCTCATTCGATCGATGATGTTTGGCGTATCAACCCGTCCGAATCGTTCCTCTTGATTTACCGAGTGCGACCCAATCGTTCCAAGGTCATCCGCCACAACGCACTCTAACCAGCCGAAGCGATGGCTATCAGGCTACGTCATCCCTCCCTGTGTGACCAAAAGCGTCACGTGAAAGCATTGATGCTGTGCTAACCAACCAATCACTCCTCTTCGACAACTTCTACCTGAGTCACACAAGTAAACTCGTATTTCCACACCTTTAAACGACTCTTCTGCATCCCTTCTGTATCATGTTTAATCGTATTTGAAACTGTGCTTGCAAGCCAAGACCCTATCGACAACAGTTGTTCCATCGTGAATGACTGAAATGGCGCCGCTGAATTTGTTTAGATAGGTTATCGAATAACCTCACTAAGGCAGCTTTAAACAATAATTCCTTTGAACGTAACTGCGCACGGATAGACTGACATGCCAAGAAGATCAGAGCGTTAAAGTGTGATAGATGTGATATTTGGAGTTACCAGTATTTGCGATAAACAATGGAGTTTAAGTAAACGTGTGAGACAAGTATTCAACAAGTATGTGACTAAAAGTATTCTTTGTGGTACGACAGCGTGAAGCATGAGAGGCGGGTTACACTTCAGCGTCTATTGTGATAAGATTCACATATTCACATCATCATCGTTTTAAACGGGGTAGAGAATCTGTGGAAAATGTTCAAGAGGGATTACTGTTTATAGTGGCTCCAATGAGGTTATTCGACAGCTCAAGTAAACAAGCTCGGTGGTACTTTTTCAACTGTCCAAGATGGGATGAAGGTCTAATGAGCTGCGTTGTCGTCAAACAGAAACAATGCAAGCAACGATTGATTTATTACCAGTACAAAGCGTCAATACTGAGTCTCTTTCTGTCCGGTTTAGAGATTTCTTCGAACGATTTCGAACCCCGTTCCGTCTGGAAAGCTCAGCTCCGGAATCCGTCGGTCCACACCAGATGGTGCCACAACTTCATGCCATCCCATCTTTAAACGTCTGATGGGCCGGGTGTCGTAGTTAAGCCAAATATCGGTCAAAAGGGCTGCGTCAAGCCATCTTATGGGTTTATACAATTTATCCGGTCTTCTCTGGTTTGTCCCTTACCTTCGTTCCTTGGATAGTCTTAGGCTAGCGCAGAAAGCGAATGGGCCATATGAGACCACCCCCTCTGATCTCTACTTCCAACTGAATGACTGCTTGACTGGATCAATGCTTTCACAAGGTCACTGAAGTCTGCAACAGTTGGGACAAACCAAAATAAGTAAACCACCATGCGGGTGCTCGCAACTCGGAAACGAGAGAAAATTCGACAGAATGTGGCGTAACAAAAGTGTATACAGAAATTTCGTCGCATCAATTGGTCGTCAAACTGTTGTCACTTCATTATAATCCGAAAATAGGGTTTTGTATCGATGCAGCAAAAGAGAAAACTTTAAGGACAATATTGTCATTAAAATAAGTTAAGGAACCTATTCAAAATTCTGGTTTTTAGGTTCAGTTGATTCCCTTAAGCAATAAAATCGGCACATCATGCTATACTTGTGTACTCAGAAAATGCCACCGAAGATGTTTTAGTGGATGAACGATCAATCACACACACGCTACCTAGTCAGGTCTCAGTTGCCCAAGTTTGTGGCATCAACAGATGCGCAAGTCTGCCACTAAGCGTTACAGTGAAGTGTCAAGGCCCACAGACAACAGCGAGCGGAATGTTGGTTCGGTCGTATGAGTTGAGCTCGTCCGTTCTGAGGTCAGTCTGGTGATTCTCACTGGCGGTGCCGCAAATGGAAATCTAGACAGAACAGATCAGACCACGTCCAACAGACGAAGCACGAGTAAGTGGGTCGGTGACGCACACGCACTTGCCAGTGTCGGACGGGGTTGGCATTAGTGGCAGGGCAAATGCGGGGTATGGAGGAGCAAAACAGGTGGAGATCAAAAGCACACGGGCGGAGTAAGCAAATGAATTGAGGACTAATCATGATGTCAAGTTACATTCAATACTGTGTGAAAAAAACATAGTGCTAGGCTTTCACTTAGTTGCATGGACTAATCACAAGCCGCTGCTTTTGTATACCTTACAGGACAATGAATTTGTAACATTAAATATCGATATAGTGTGTCAACATTGTATCCAAAATGAATTTAAAATGATGTCGTGATTTGGTTCACTTCACTCATCATGTCCAAATGCAAGCGTTCTGCTCAGATTCAAGATTGTCTCTATTGTTAGAGCTGGTGCGATAGCTGGGACCATGTAGAGGTTAAGCCGAGGGTTACTAATATCGTGAGGAATAAATTACCGCAAAGATTTACTCTGAATCGATTGTTCGGGTTACCATGTATGGTGACACCCACAGTCTGAGCTGTCAACGCTCTCCTCGACAGTTGAGGCATCGACTACTAGGTTGTTCAAGATGATTTTGAGTATGACCACTGGTTTTATCCATAAGGATGCACTGACTTCTAAGTGTGTTGCTTTTGATAATGCGACAGTACTCCGCCGCTAACACAGAGGTGTATCGATCTGTTGCTATCGTGGTCACGCTTCTTGAATGAGATCTAGTAAAGGCGGTTACCGGTGTGAACAATGTGTTAACTATCGTTTTGAAGGCTGGTTGCGAACACGGTCCTCCCTCAGTTATGTCTCGGGTGAACTATCAAATTACCAGATTCGTTCACTTCAGGCGTTGGAGCTACCTAGAAAAATGGATAGTTGTTCCTGTCTATTACTCAGGGTCTCCGTAGACTTCGAGTATTCTAAGGTAATCATCAGGGATTTGACTTTCCTGAAAAAAATCAAATTCGGGACTGCTCCTACCTGATGAACCCTAAGAAGAACGAAGCCGGTCGTGGGCTGTCGATGCATTCTCAGCAACCTTGTGAGTAGTTTCCTTTATGTAAACCAACAGACTTATTCAAAGTCGAAAACAGTCAGAAAAGCAACCGAGCATTACACTTTGCTGAAGCAGTCCTGACTGGACCCTACAAACCTAACTTGTGTAGACAACTAGGATTGATGACTACCGCTGCCTTGTTTGGTGTTTTATATCCTTCTTTTGCTTCCATTATAACATTACGTATTTTGTCAATTGCATAAACATTTTTTGTTTGAATACGAGAAACTACAAAAACGCTCATTTGTACAATTTCGCGCAATACAAATATGGTCACGTGCTTCGACTCTCTCTTCTGATTTCGCTCGCGCTTGCAGCGGTTATTCGCGAGTTTCATGTGCTAACTCTGGTATCAAAACATTTCAGACTATCTTCGGATCTTATTATATGTGAGAACTCTTCAACAAAAGACCCCTGGACAACCACGATTGGATTATTATTTATTCTTTGACCTGGGCCAACCACGAACTATTTTAAAGAGAACAGTTCTTAGTGAGTCCGTTCCATCTGACCTCTTTATTACTGTATACTCAATCTAGCGTTATTATTTTTATTTCTTTGCCACACACTCCTGATAAAATAGTTTTTGGTAGCCGGGCCACTACACTTGCCTGGGTGGGGTCGGTATCGACCCATGTATGCAGTCCTTATAAGTACTTTTATCCAGCCTGGCACAGTGTCTGATGACCTTTGCTCGCTGTGGTGTTTTCACGGGCCTGTGTGTCCGTCAGTCAGATTATCTGTGTGTTATCGCATTCTAGCCGTGATTCTCATTGTATGTAAACAGCTGACGAGATAGACGAACTGGCCGAATTCAGTCTATCCTGTCGTGGTTTTCCTCCTCGCTCTCATGCTCGTTATTTGCTGATTTGAGCAAAATTCCAGTCTTTGGAACCACTTAGTTGTACGATTCGCTAGACCTATGTTGTGCGGAACGCGGCTAGGTCTAGCTCAGAACTTTAGGATATGCAAAGCTAATCAACTAGGATAGCGGTTCATTGAATTTATGACAAACGGTTATTCACCGAACTATAAAGCTTTTCGCTAAAATATTCAGGAACGTCTCCTCAGTCCCCACCGTATATCCACAGTTTCTATGTTTAGTCACTCGTCACTAAACAAAAAATCAGCTTTCGCTGAGTCCACACCTTGTCATTATTTTCAACAGTAGAACTATCGGAAATAGAGAACACAGATATTGATCTTGTTAATCGGACAGCACGGAACAAAGTGTTGCAAAGTTGGAATGTTCACAAAACAAAGCAAAAAGGAATTCTTCGAATATATTTATGTAGAAGTCGACGGCACATTTCGCGTCTGATATACGTTGATCCACACATGTTTATATTCCGTGGAAATGGCTCCTGCGAATCCGTTCACCTTTACCCATTGCTGAGGTTCCCGATATGGAACTTTGAGTGACGCGTAGGTTCGACAATCCCGAATATCAAAAGGAAGAATTGAGTTCGTAAGTCTACGGTACGATTTACACAAAAGTAAGCACGCTCTTAGCGTCAACAAGTTCACGGATCTGTCACTGACCAGCACAGGGCAGTGCCAGCGCCGCACACCAACCAGCGGCGAGCAGTGATGGCTCAGTAGCGGGGGTTGCGGTCATCCCTTCCGACGATAGTCTCGTGATTCTCATTGGACGTGCGATCACACGGAACTCATGGGAAAACAGGTCAAGGCAGGCTCACCAAACGGGACATGAATGTGCATGGGTAAGTAGGTCAACTACGCACATACACACACAGACATGCTAATACACAGGTGTCGAGCGTGATGGCCTCTGCGGCAAGCTGAGTGGCGGGTACGGATAAGCAAAACAACTGCAGATAAAAAGTCCACAGGCGGAGTAAGCAAATGAACGGGGGAATTATCATAAGGTCAAGTTAGATTCAACACCCATTGTATTTCAATAACAAACCAAACCATTTGGACCATCCAGATTGCAGTTTTTATCATCACTGAACACCACTGTCAATTCATTAGGATGAGGTAAGATATCACTTGACCTACGCTTCATTTGTCTTCTTATCATATTCGTTTTTCAGGCGCCATGGACCTCAAATTATTTGACAGACACCCTGAACGTCATATGCACATTAGAGGACCTGTTCCGTGTTCGAACTACGCCGGATCTGGATATTTACTGACCTTGAAAATCCCAGTTCCGCATTTTCGTATGATTTTGTTGTAAACATTTGGTTTTCTTGATACCCTAGCCAGGGAGCTTGTCAGAAAACTGCTCACCAAATATTTTTAACCAAACAAGGTCCACGACATGCACTACTTGGCTGGTTTGGAATGCAATTCTTCTATCCACGGATTATGGCGAAGTATGGTCGATACTACCGGTGAAAGGAGGAAAACCTTTCGCTGCGAATTTGTTTAGTAGAAAACACCATGGTATTTAAAAACTGAACATTCTCACTCATCCTCTTGGACTTTCCTGGATATTCATTGATTATTACACAATTTTAAACGAACACTACATATCAGTTCCACAGTTTCCGTAATAAACTTCAACTCCCGTCAGATGCGGAGACGGAGCTTGACCACCAGAGCATAGACTACTCGCATGCCTCACCGGATGTATACGCCGTTACACCGATAGCAATCTGACCGGGTCTGCTCGCATTCATCTCGAGATGTTCTTAGAAGACCTGCTATTAACGTAAATTTTGTTGAGGAAATCTCATAGCCATAACAAAGATGTTCTCGCTAAAATGAGAGGAGAGGAAATTAGACCTCTGGCGCTTCAGTCGGGTTGATAGGGCATTGACGGTTTGTTGAGGTTTGGCTTGGAAGTAGGCTTTCACTTACTCCAAGACATCCACGGATGGTTCACGGAACATCTAGCCACGTGAACCTGAAGTAGTGAAAATCTGAAACCCCACCTTTCTGTTGCCCACTGGCTGTTGTCCACCGGTAGGTCTGGACCGCGGGTGCCATGGACTTTCTGGGTTATTGGCTACCATCAGAAGGGCGTGCGAGCGAGAAATAGTTACTGATTTCTAGTGAATCATGCTTCTATGAGTCGAGCTCCGTCTTTCGGTTTGGATAGTGTTTTGATTGAAGATTCCGAAATAATCTCCCCAATGTAAATCCCCTCTTCGGTTTGGCCGTCATGAATGTAATATACCTCTACCAAAAACACAAATTATTACGCTGCGGTACACCCAGCTGGATTAAAAACACAAGCAATCTTCAGTGGTTCAACAGCCTTCCCCAAATATCGACACCAAATTAAATTAATAGACCTTAATAGACCTGTGCAAACCTATAATTTATGAGAAGCAGTTTTCATGCTCCCATTAGATTCTGCCTGTGTATTTTCTGCAACCTCTAAGTAAGCAATATCCTGAGGTGAAAATTGCGGTTCGTATATGTACATGCTGTAATCCTGCTCCTCTCAGGACACTCCGCTTGCAGTACTCTACAAACCAACCCGATATTCACCGTCGTGTCACCACTGATGTATGACCTATTTGCCTACCTTACTATGTACGCACAGCAACAATATTCGAGAAAATTCGTAATGCACTACTCATAAGGTGGCTGAAAATTCCTCGACAGCTCACGACCAGTTTCGCCTTTGTTGGGACTCATCAGGTAGGCGCAGTCCCTGAGTTTCCGTCAACCTTATGTTCTACCTGAAACCAAATTGCACGAAATTAGCGAAATATACTCATTCGCAAATCAATTCGGTTTTGCAGGAGACCTGGAACCCAGCTGAGTCTCTCGTTTGTGATGTTTCCAACCCAATTTGTTTGCAAATGAGTGTTTTTCGCTAATATTCTGACAAGTTACATATGGGTGACTTACGAACTTACACAGTGGCCAAAAGATCAACTGTATTTCCATGATTCTTCCTACCGAAATGGTCGGTTTTATCTTGGTCGGCTTTATAAATTGGAATTTGTGATATTATTCAGGTAACAATTGAATTGGACATCCGCAGGATTGTCTGTTACCGGTATTCTAATGTTAAGAAGTCGATTACCGTTTTTCTACCTGCAGTATTCGTCAAAAATGCACGCAGTTGGTTCACACATGATATGGGCATGAAAATGAATGGCACATTTCCAAGGGAATTTGAAAGCATATCTAGTATTTCGGTTTAATTTGGAATTTCACCGAAGGTCATTTGTACCCCTTTTGTACTTCTAAACTGCGGGGGGGGGGCTCAAAGGTCATTAAAATCTATCGTTCACTTCGATCGACCCTTTAAACCAGGGCTATCCAGCGATTTGGCATCGCGCCGCCTGGTCGAACTTTTGCAGTTGCGGTCAAATTGTGGCTGAGTTCTGGTATTTGGATACCTTCACCAGCCCGACCACTGAACCGATTCGGTGAAACTTGACTACTCCAATCAAGCGTCCATCAGCTTGAACATCATCCTTCCACAACATCATGCTGGCAGATTGTCTGTAAAGAGCACATGCTCACTGGAAAGTGTGTGGCCAATGGCTTACTACTTATGACAGGTATATGGGTAGTGCACTCAATCCATATCGACACATTCCAGCAGTGGTTCTTAAACTTGCACACACGATGGAGTAATTTGGTTTTCACGCTTAATGATGTAGGTGCCTGTGCTTGTCTTTACACCAGTTCGGTTTGGTGTTTAGCTGCAATGTGACCTTGAGTGGTGAATTGTGGCTAGGCAATCAGCAACGGGGCTTGAAGCGATCGATGGAAACACAATATGGTATCATGGTGTATGATAAAGTAATTTGTCGTGTGTTTTAAGGCGCGCAATCCAAAAGTATGCACTGTCAGATGCGAAACTTTTGCAAAAGACTATCAGTAAACTGAGCAGACGTGGTCTGAAATGTGTTCAAAGCCTCCTTCAAACAACCCTTGTTTCGCATGCTTTCCGATAGTGAACCGCTTGCATGCACACTGGAGAGCTAGACGCATCATCCCACTTAACAGACTGAGTGGTATTTTTCTCTAACTTCTGTGTCGAACGTGTTTCTTCTTTATTTGTGTTAGAAATGCCGTCACCCTTGATGCTTGTTCTATTCAACACACCATCAACTCGCCTGTATTAACGAGTCACGATAGGGTTAAACATTGAACCAGCGGTCAAGTTTGTCATCAAGTTTGATTGCAATATACTTATTCTGTTGAAGTAGAAAACACTTGGCAGTCTACTGGAACGGTAACAACTGGCAGTCGAAATTCGGGTTTTTAAAGACCAGCAAGGGAACTATGGGATGCTAAGTAAGCCGAGTGACTTGTAGGGCAACCGGACGACCAGATGAATTTACAGGTCGGGAGGGCTGGCGAAAACGTTGGACACAACTAACTAAATGTGTTGTTTCGAACAGGAGTATTCTAAACCTGTTTGTAGTGGTTTTGAGTCCAAGTGCACCATTTTCCTGTTGCACTCAACCTTTCCGGATCTATCGGATGAGTTTTCGCGGTGTTTGCATCAGCTCCAATGTTTCAGTGACCCCGTTATTTGGCTGTCTAACTATCGCATTTGCCCATCTTAGAACATGGATTATCATGATGTGACAGACGCTAGACATAAAATCGATCGCTTCCCGGTAAAATGTTGGTACCGCAGCATACATAGATGATCGTTGGTTTGCTCACTCAGCTGAGCAGTTTGATTGCCACAAGGGTCAGAGTGGAACCTGGAGAGGTCAGGGACTGAGGTAACTCCAGCACCGATTAGAGGACGAGAGCAGAAAAGGTCCGCAGGTCACGTGGACACCAACTAATCAGGACACAAGATACCAGACCACCAAACCGGACAACTAATCATGACCGAAGGTCAGCCCCTTCTAGCAGCACGTATGTTGACACACACGCACCACTGCTCAACACAATCCCTGACCCATCGCTACGTTTCACTCCACTGCTTGACAATGCACCGATGATATCACCTTGATTGGTGGTGGACTGTTTTCAATCAAACTAGCCAGCCCAGCGAACAAACCAACGACTAAAGTCGACCACACCCGGAAAATATCGCGGCAAAACTTATTGTCCAAATTTGTCTCTTTCTGCTAGTCTGGAGTTCTCACGACTGAACCAGGCCACAAAACGGAACAAGGTAGATCCCGAGGTTGACGATATTTCCCCCGAATGGCCTAAACTATTTTGAGAAAAACGGTCCACACATAAGTTGGAAGGTGGGCAGTTTCTCCTTTTTGTCAGTATTTATTGCAGAGAAGAAAAGCCAACCTCGTTCAGAAATGGACTTGTGAATCATGCAATATCTTCCACTGTAATCTCAGCTGCTCTGATTACTTGCTTTCAATCAACACATGCCAATATTCGGCCACTCCGTCAGGACCATCGAGAATGAATTTTGTTCAGCATGATTTGGAAAATATGGTCTCCTGTCGACTTGGCTCTGTCTTGCATGTCCTGTTGTTATTTTTTCCTGATCCAAGCCACCTGAAACCCGAAGCAATTAGTGGGCACGACTGGCGCCTACATCCAATTTGATAAACCTCTTCAAATTCACAATACTCGTTTGTACTTCGCAACTTTGACCTTGCTTCGCCAGACAGTTTATCCACGCTGCATCCATGTCATTAGTTGAATCGCACGTGGAACAGCTGGTCAAGAACACCGTTGTCGAAACGTATCACACTACTCGTGGGGTGGCTGAAAACTCTTCGTCAAGGATAACTACACTGACTTATTCGATCGGACAAGTTGTATCGCTGCGCTACTCCAGATTGCTCTGGGTGGGGGCCAAAGGCCACACCATCGAACACGATGGGTGTTGGAAAGCGACTTACGGGTCCATGTGAGTAGTCGAACTGATATAAAGCGCTGCACAATATACTTGTCTCTCCGTACCACATTCCCCATATTTCAAACAGCCCGAGATATGTAGTCTAGGCGGCTTTGTTTCAACAAGAGTTACTTTGTGCGTGGCGAAATGCTGTCATTTGCAAATTAATTTGACGCTAACGGGAGACTCAACTGAATCCAAGCTGAATCTCTTCTCCAACTGAGTGTCTTTCACAAGAGATGTCTCATGTTTCATTTGATACGATATTCGAGAGATCACATTGCATTTTCTTGAAGGAAGCTATTCACAAGGTTGCTGAAAGCTGTTTGATAGCCCACCACCTGTTTCGCCCTTCTTCAGGCTGTTCAGGTAAAGGCAGTCTTCAGGTTGTCGTCAAAATTGTTTGTTTAACTTGATCACCAAATTCTCCTCGATCGGTGAAATGCATTCACTTACAAACTAAGTAGGCGTCTTCATCAACCTTGTGACTAGTGTGTCTTACCACAGAAAAGTACTGCCATACCTTGATTATCGTACCAGCTGAAACATGAGACAGTGTTTCGGTAGTACACCCTTTAAAGAATATCATAAATGAGCGGTTCGGCTGGGTTGAGTTGAATACTCCATTAAAGCCAACTTAATGTGCGAATAAGTGTACTTGGCAAATTCCGTCCGATTAGGGTAGGTTCGAGCAGAACATCAGGTTGACTACTCCAGGTTCACCTCGAGCCCTATCCGAATTCTTCAGCTATTCGTTTATCTTACATGACCACATAATTCCTGTTACACTTTACCGTTGACGTAGTGGGCAGCTTGGCGCGTTTGCATATACAGAACAATGGAGTGAGGTGACCCGTTTGACAAGACTTGTAGAAGACATGCGCTGTGGGCTCAGAAGAAAGGTGATGATGCGAATAGATCTGCGTATTCCTCATTTGTTATCTCGAAGACCTCCCAGTATATTCCAATTAAACCTTGAAACAGAATCCCAGAGTTCATCCTATATGGACTTGTTATATGTTGAAGCGAGCCATTCTAGATCGACTTACTTCCAACAACTTGATTTCTCCAGTTCAACACGGATTTCTCTCAAACCGTTCCTGCGTGACGAACATGCTCGTACTTATGGACAGCTTAACCCAAGACGAGGATGAGGGACTCATATCGGATGCCATATTTTTCGACTTCTCAAAAGCATTTGATCGAGTCCCATACGTCCCGCTGCTCCACAAACTCGAATCTTACGGGATTCAAGGGAAAATCCTACACTGGATCAAGACATTCCTATCAGACAGATCATTCCGAGTGAAAGTAGGCTCGACCTACTCTTCTGCGGCGCCGGTCTCCATTGGACTTCCTCAGGGCTCCGTTTTGGGACTTTTACTGTTCCTGATATACATCAATGACCTTCCAGATCTTCTTTCAAGTCCATGTCTACCTTTTGCGGACGACTTGAAATCGTGGAGTTCCAATGCCAGTGCCCTCCAAATTGATGTAGACGCCGCAAAGCAGTGGTCGCTGGACTGGCACCTTCCTCTGAATGACGAAAAGTGCACCCTTATGTCATTTGGAGGAGACTCAGCGAACTCCTTTGCCATGCATGGTGAGAAAGGACCAGAAGACATCACGAGGATAGATGCCAAAAAAGATTTGGGTATCTGGCTCTCTCCAAACCTGTCCTTCTCACTGCACCTTGAGAAATCGGCTCAGAAGGCATTCGCTGTTCTACGGATGATTCGGCGTACCTTCTCTCGTATTACTCGCACGGACTTCCAAATACTCTATGGGGCCTATGTCAGACCGCTCCTTGAATATGCCAACCCGGTTGTCTACTCAGGACGCACGAAAGACGTAATCCTCATTGAGCGTGTCCAGCGAGCTGCTACGAAAATGGTTGCCGGTCTCAAGTCCATGGACTACGAAACGCGTCTCGTGGTGCTCGACCTCTTTCCCTTGGAGTATCGTCGCCTCCGAGGGGACTTAATTCTTACTTACGCCCTGTTTGAACAAGGCTTGGCCAACAGGTTTTTCACCGTTGACCCAGCAAACACACGGCGGGGACACGGTAAGAAGATTTTTAAGCTCAGAGCGCACACCTTCATTAGGCAAACTTTTTTCTCATTTCGGGTAGTTGCTGCGTGGAATAACCTTCCTGAGACGGTTGTCCACGCTCCCTCTAGAACTCAGTTCAAAACACTATTAGACACTTATTTATGCGAGTCCTCGCGCTGGCAAGCATACTGCTCCGCTCTGAGAACTTAAAGAGCAGTGCTACACCCTTTTTTCACTTGTGCCTTTCAGGTGAACGACAGCCGCTGAACGACAAGAACAAAACCGACCCGGGAAACTTGGGCGAAAGCCTCGATCCTGTGTATCAATCCGTGAATGCGTGAAAAACAGCACTTGACACCGACTGGACGTCTCCTCCGGACATCTTGACCTCACATCGACTCAACATGATTTGAGATTCGTGCCGGTTCGTCTTTCAGAAGTTAGCAGACCAGTTCATGAAACACATCGAAGCGTCTCCATTCGAAAAGGTGTACAGACTGTCTAGAAGTTTGGAATTTTGTACCCATGACATCATGTACCATTCACTGAGTGCAAGGAAAGCCTCTCGAAAATTATAAATGCGCGTGTTCGCATTCTAGTGTTCGGTAAAACGTGATAGTGATAAATTCCAGTAAGACTTGCAGGCAACATTTCGGAAACAGCAAACAGTGTGTTAAGCTCAACTTACGATGCTTTGCGTTTGCGTAGATAGGCCGAAGATAGCCCGTTCTCCGACCTGGAAACGGCGATGCGTTTGAGGCTTGAACTTGCAAGTGCACCGTTTGGCGCGGAGCCTGGCGGCAATTGTGGCAGACACACCCAGTTAGACATCAGCCAGTAAGGGACCAGCAATTACGTTCTCACTGTGCTTGTCGCAACACGCTCCCAACCTTCAGTCGACAACCAATCGGCTGTCAACACGACCAAGCCACGGTAGGCCACGCTAGCGTGCCGTGTTCACACCGAAGTTATGGAGCCGCTGTGACCATTCGCGTCCCAAACACGCCCGCCGTGATGATCCATCATGCTGACGCGTCTGCGAGGGTCGCTAGAAAGTCCGTCAAATACACATCAGATGAACTGAAGCTATTGGCGAAACTGACCATCCAGGCACGTGACCTACTACAGCAAGAAAACAGAATCAACCTGTTCATGGAAAAAGAGGTCTGGACTCAGATAGCTAATCATATGCATGCAACGGGATTCCCGAAGCGATCGTGGGTCGTGCTGAGGACGAAGGGAGTGCGCATGTTAGCAGATTCTCTCGCTGAACGGCAGTGTACCGTTTCTGCTACCAACCAATTGGCGGATTATTCTCAAGCTTGTGATGGCGTTGGTACCCTTTATTCGAGCAGCTCAAAGCCACCTGGTCACATGGGTACCAACGACTTGGAATGCCTGATGCAGCGCGGCAACCAGATAACTACTCCATCATCTATATCCTACACACAACCTCCTCCGTTGATCCATTCATCTGAGGCATCAGCAACAACGTTGATGGCTTTAGCTCGCAGTGATTGTTTCCCTCATGCATCTGTTTCATCCACTTCACCCAGTGCTGTTCCACAAATTTTAAATGTCCGCTCAACAGCAATCACATCATCTGCTAGTAATCCGAGTGTGAACCCGAGCTTGTTAATGCAAACAGACGGAGGTTATTTTGTATCAACACCCGCTCCAGTCAATCAATTCCGATCGCCTGTTTCGGACCATCCATGTCGTATTCATTTATCAGTTTCAAGTGACGAGGATGATAAAGTGACAACCGCAACTACAACCTCGCGGGGAACTACTGTGTCCTCACTATCGACGCTACCGTGTATCGGATCCGGGTAAGTTGTTCATTACTGGACCAATATATATATATATATATATCGCTTAAGATTCTCCTCTTATGTGATACTTGGTAGTAGCGGCCCGATCAAGTAGAGGGGAAAAGATTCTGTTATGACAAATCCAGATGAATATATTTAACAAAAAGTACATTTGGGAAAGCTATATGATTTAAGCTGTGAGCTGGATCAGTCGCGGCAGAAGGCTGTGTACGAAGAAAATTTGAGTAGAGAGAGCAATGCAGCAGAGAAACACAACACAAGTTCCACGATTAGCTGTGTTACGCCATCGACTGAGAACAACCGAACTCAGTGGGATATACGTTAATTACAGTTCGTAACAGTTTCAGTAAAAATTGAGGTATTCTCAGACGAACAACTTTATCAGGGGTAGTTGGCAGTAGACAAGGATTGCCACACAATGTGAGCTTGGAGCCAGAGCTTCTGGCAGGGGGATGATGACCAGCATAGCCCCGAAAGGGATAAGAGCTGGATAAACACTTTCGGGTGTGTTTTGGAATATGGCATATCAGACAGCTGTCCACCGAAGACTATCATCCAACCAGCTGAATCGCCTGGATTATTTTACTCATTGTGCCCACTGGCGGTGACTCAGCATCCACTTCCGGATCCGAACAACGCTCAAGTGGGGTTGGCGCTTGTGCCCGGTCTAAATCTGAGCGGAAAAAGACCGCAGAGTGGACGCGGGGCCAACGCCACCCATCTATTCAAATGTCAAATCCTGTGGGAGCATCTAAACAGTCGAAAAACGCAATTTGTGCATAGGGTGGAATGGTGTCCGGCATTACGCACGAGATGGAGCCAAGGTATCCAGTGACTGATTTCGTGTGTTGGTCAGGACAAGTTACTGGAAATTGTCACATCAAAGAGGGTGAGCCAAGAGAAATGTGGAACAGCTATCGATCCAATGAAAAGGTAAAGGCTGAGAATGGTATGACGAAGGGATATGCGCACATGGAAGGACTTGGATGGGTTGAATATGATCTCGTTTGGGAGTGTGGTGCAAAAATTGGATGCGGTATTGGGGTGTGGATCTCTTCTTTGTTGATAGTGTAAGACCTTTTTGAATTTTCGAGAGGTATTTCATCCTGTATGTGAAGCCAGTCTGTACTGAAAAGCCGAGGAGCACTGCAGGGCTGTTTCATGCTTATTTGGACTTATCGGCAGTACGCATCGAACAAAACTCCAGCTAGCTCTGAATCCGTGACCTCTCGGTTTGTGGTTTGGACACTTAACTTTAGGTGTCAAGTTTATTGCCAAGCCCAGCGAACAGGACAAAAACCATTTGATCAACAACTAGTAAGCGCATCCGATCTACCAGCATTTCGACACAGTCACAACTTTTGCAAAAAACGTATTTTACAAATGTATAACGAATTGTAGCATCCAAATGGACCATTTCTGTATCAACCAGGTGGGTTTGTGATGGTACACATTGATCTGAGTGACAGTTTTTTTTCTTCAGTGAACTGCAATTAACAGCCCTTTGACCATGATCTGCAGCTAGCATACGATAGTTTTTGCATGACTAGCGTGATCATATTTTGCGATTCCACGATTCTGTTTGTTTTACTTCAATTGTATATCCAGTACTCCCTCCAGCAGGCCTCGAAAAAAAACCAGATAGTCGTGGTCCTATGAGGTAGGTGTTCGCATTCTCCAGGACAGGATGGTTTAACACCGCGATGGCTGCGCTTAGTTTTCGGTCGATACAGGATATTGGTATGGAGATCACAGTCCAGGGTTCATAATCGCTCAGTACAGTGATTATGACGACGCATAGAGGTGTACATTTTTTCTACCCAAAACACAGTTTGTTGGGACTGTCCACCAATACGGATGGGTTTGTCAACAGTGGTTGGATCACTAGACGCCTACGCATATTTATGACAACACAAGCGGTTCGCGCAGAGCCGGATGTGCTGGGGCGGATGGACCTGTGAATCCAATGTACACCCAATGTAAACTCGCTGAATCCCAAGCATGGTGGTATTATAGTGGGCACTAGCGCTGCATTGGAAAATGATAAACTGTCAACTCGTTTACGTTTCAATACACTACTGCACTTTCTCCGTACCATGCACTCGTATCCGCCGGGGCTGTTCAAGCCGAACTATTTTGGTTCTCAAAGCGAAAGAGGTCGTACAAACCCAATGAGGGCCTGGTTTCAAGGTTGTGAAATAGGGCGGACTTACCACAACTGAAACGTCGATGCATCGTGGGTGCTACTACATGGGAGAGCTCGTATTGCTACGCACACAACAACTATATAGGTTGACTGCCCCTTAGTACAAATTGTCGGATTTAATGCTGCATGGGGAAAACTGAATGGGTTCAAGTGGACGTAGAATAGTTGCCATTTGTGCTAATTATTCTGTTAGTAGCCTTTTCTGAAGTGCCTAACAGATATTCCGCAACGGTTCTCAGCGAAAATCCACCCTTACTTGGCGGATGAACCAAGGGTCTAAGAGGTTTTCTCTCTTGCTACCCCCTTACTTGCTCCCTCAATTCTAGGTATGGAGAAGCGACTGATAATGAGGAAAAAAATGCACGTGTAAGCCGTACACTGGTGTGCGTTGGCACTGGTTCATTACACGTGCCCAGCTCATTAGTTTTACCAAACCTCAATCAACGAAGTGGCCAACAGTAATGAGTTTCAGGAACAGTCTATTTTGATGGATTCAAGAAGCTTGGATACCGTGATTTTCAAAAAAGCACATATAAGGGTCGATTTACTTGGTAATACTACGGGGATCCAAATCTTGTAACCATTATCCAACTGTGATTCAGAGATAAAGTTGGGAATAGATGTCGCTTATTGGTTATTCGTCTGCTTTACAAGTTGGTCAACTTGAAAACCTACTTTCTCGGCGTGACGATATTTTGTGTGCCAAAAGTGATTCACAGTCATCTGTGTACTGAAACGTCGGAGAGTAAACTGCCCCCCGCCCAGTGTCGATGCGTGTCAGCTATCTGGTCGGCACTGACAACCACACTAGCCCCTCAGGATTAGGAGTTCCGGGCCAAATTCGGCTCCGAAAGTGCTAAAAAGATTGAGCGGCATGTGGTGTATAATATGGAATTTTTAAAGTCAAAACACAGCGTAGCGGAACAAGATGTCGTAATTCGACGTTTTGGTTGCCGTGGTCCATCTTTGTCAAGGATTTCTACAATCAATTGAATACGAATCAAATGCACCGTCGTTTGGGTCCACTATCGTGCCTTCTGATTGGTGTTCCTATGGTCGGTTGGCAGTCAGGTGCGACCTGCGTGTGTGAGTACGTGCCAGCTGTGTGCGTGATTGTGTGCACTTTGAGTAGGATGTGCCTCCGTTTGTTGTTATGCTGACTGTCATGTGTCATTGTTGAGATCCCTGTTGGACATCTGGTTACTATGCCCACTAAGGTGTGCAGTAAGCCCAAGACAGATACACGGCGTCATCACCACGGCTGACGTGTGTTGCTTCAGCGCACACCCGTTCCACGTGTGACTTCAATCCTGATGGTAATATCATCGAAGTTGATTTGATGAGTTGACTCAAGTGCGTGAAATGCAATGGCTGAGTCGCGTTCACGTTTTTTAAACTCTACTGGGTTTATTAGAAAAAGGCGCGTAGTCGTTTGTGCTCCGTGATTCGCACATGGAGTTGTCTGGCCTATGTATTCGACCGGACATTCTGCACGGGGGATTTGGTAGTCGCAGTTTGTGTGGGGTTTCGGTTGGATAGGGTCCTTAGCCCTTACGGGGTGCATTTGTAAGGTGTTATCAATTCGGAAAAGTTTCAATGTCATAATCTCGAAGCATCTTTTGAATGGCATCTGAAGCGCCATCTCTATAGGGTATTGCCACGGTGATCATCGGGTTTTCGACCTCCTGCCTCACCGTTCCGAGTAGTATTCTCCCCATTTGTTGGGCAAGGAGCCTCATGGGGTATTCATTTTGCTGTAATACCCTACTAATTCACTTCAGTTCGTCTGTATGTATGAACTCATCCGAACATAGCTTCTTGACGCGATTGACCGACAACTGCGCGTTTGACGTAGTCTGGATGCGAAGACTCATACTGCACAATGTACGGGTTTCTCGTGGATTCCCACTGAGAATCCATGACTAGTGTTGCCAGAGCAACGAATGGTCCACTGCTCGTTTTTAGTTGCCTTGGCACCTTTTATACTATTGTGTTGTTCGTTCAAGCAGTTTAGGTAGGCTTGTCGCTGTGTGGCTGGTATGACCGCAAAAATGTCGTCATCGTATCAGCCACGTACGTGGTGGATGGGCGAAGTTGTGTAAGGCCTCAGTTTTTACATGATGCGAGAAAAGACTGGCTACAATGGGTGATACTGGAGGGCCCATAGCGACACCGTCAGTCTGTTTATAGGGCGCGTTTTGAAAGGTTCAATAAGCGGTGCTTAGACCAATAATAATACCAACAGGGGATAAGGTTTCGATAAATACACTCATTTGTAAATCAGTTTGGTTTTGCGAGAGACTCACCTGGAACTCAGGTGAATCTCCCGTTTGTGATGTTTCCAGGCAAACGGGAGATTCAGCTGAGTTTCAGCTGAGTCTCGCAAAACCAAATTGATTGGCAAATGAGTGTATTTATCAAAATCAGTCCAATTTGGGTTCAAGTAGAACATAAGACTGAGGGAAACTCGGGGACTGCGCCTACCTGATGAGCCCCAAGAAGGGCGAAACCGGTCGTGGGCTGTCGACGAATTTTCAGCAACCTTATGAGTAGGGAATAAGGTTGTTTTCTGCACTAGAGATGGGACACTAACTCACACACGTTAGTCGAACCTAACTGCCAAATGATCACAGAAACACACCGATTAGAAGACACGATAGTGGACCCAAATGACACTGCATTTGACTCGTATTCAATTGATTGTAGAAATCCTTGACAAGCATATGCCATGGCAACCGAAACGTCGGATCACAACATCTTATTCCGCTACGCTGCATTTTGACTGTAAAAAAACTCCATAATGGCTTATCAGGATACTGGTACGTGACACATTCCACATAGCATATCCTCTCTATTTCCCTCCACATACTTCTACAGATTGTGCAAGATAATTACGCCTCAACTTCAAGCCAGTTTAGTTCAGAAAACACTGACGTCCGATGACCGATCTGTGTTCGATGCTCCTTGAGTCTTTGCCCATTCCGGACAGTTAACGGCAGCTAGGTGTTGAGGGAACAGCATATTTTTTCTTTGGTGTTGAACCGATACCAGTTCGTAGCAAAAATGCCTTCATGAAGCCAAATTGACGCGAAGAGTCTGGTCTACAGCAGCAAGGAAGTGAAAATTGAGTTTATATGTGTCAGCTATGATGTGGCAATTTCCAAAAGCAGAAAACTTGAAGTGTATTGTTTCTAGAAGATTGCGAAAATGGCTGACGTGCAACTGACAAAATGACCGTGAGAGTGAAACAGTTCGCCAAGCGATGATCGAATGCTCGGTTGATCTATTCAGTCCAATAATCCCCGTTGATCTCAACAGGTCAAGATCGGCCACAATCCCTGTAGGACGCTACAGAGCCAAGCAGAAGATGGACCGATCGCAGTCAGTCACATTTGAGTAACTAATGCAAAGTTTGGAGTTGCGGTTCACAATAAGGTTCCCTTAATAAATTAAGGTTTTCTTGAATGAACTGAGGATTTTTTTTCTTGGATTCCTCAAGCGCGATAAACGTCACTAACGCTTACTTATCAACAGTCCAGTGGTTCCTGCCGCAAGTGGCCTTGGAATGCTCACTAGCTCAACCACTGCGCTGCGAATAAAATCCACAATTCTGGCTCGTAAAGGCGAAGGACAATTGTCTCTGCTAGGTCTGGCAGTTATAGTTTGAAATGTTTGCTACAGTAGATCACTTCACAGATCTCGCGGAAGATGAGGTTCAGGCCAACATGACGATTTGTTCGTTTGAGGGCGATCTGTCTTTCGACGGTTCGACGATTCACAGTCGATTTGTGAACAAGTGAGCCCGCCACTTTGGTTACACTGAAACTGTCTGTAATCATATCGCCAATGTGGCGAGTAAATACCTCACGGGCACAATTCACTCATAGATGGCAGACAGATCAGTGGGCCGTCACGATCGTAGCAACTGACTGAGTTATGCGCATGCGCCGTAACAAGTGTCATGTAGCGTAACACTTTCCGGACTAGGACAATCATTTCATATGTGCATACTTCCTGTACTTCAAATGATCAAGTCGTTGGTAATCAGAGTTACCGTAGTGTCTGACACCTAACTAATAGTGTGCCTGTTTGTCGTACACATTGAGGTGCATTTTCAAGATGGTTGGTGGGGTTCTGGTGTGATCAGTTTGACTTTTACTGAGATCGCGTTTTTATCAATCAACTGGGCGCGGTAGGTGTTTCTGACCCCTCGGTAGCAAAATCACGCTGCACATTAAAGACACTGATCCAGTTGTTTTTCTGCACTGTCTATGTACTGTTTTAGTTTTCTGTAAATAAACCATTACAGAATAACCATTCCGTGTCACTCTTATTTCTACAGATGTTCGAATGAGTTAGAAAAATGCACACAGAATTCTCAGTTACAAATGCAAATTTGCCGGAAACAACTTGAAATCCTCGAAATGAAGAAGATCTATTGGATGGAAAAGCTGAAAAGGCTGCAAAGTCAACTGCCGCACGGTTAGCCCACCGTTTTGCAAGCATATCTGCCCTCGTGACTGACGATAACTTTGCAGTCAATTTCTGCACCTCCCATGTAAACTTATCCCCCTCCCTCCGCACTTCACAAGCCAGTTTTCTAATTTTTTAATATTGTAAATACGCTTACGGTACTTTCTCAAGAAGGCCTCGACTGAGGTATGTTACAGAGGCACCAGATGCAACCAGATGTAAGATCATAGTGTTCGGATAACACACAACGTGGACAGCTATGCTTTCTGCACGGGGCCGAACGGTATTAACTTATCCTGCGTTCGATATCTGATAGTATTGCCCTTTAATTTACACGCCATCATTCCACTTGATTGCCCAACGCGGTTGGGTTTCTGAACCTTTAATCAACTCGCAACATTCTGAGACACGGCGAGACAATCGTGGAGGTGAGACATCTAACAAGAACGTGTGGATCGGTCTTGACGATGTTCAGTTCAGTCGATTGGTTGAGGACATAGCCCTCCACGGACGGTTCAAGCAAGCTGACTAGTTAATCCAATGGAGACCCGCGAATTGGGTTATGAACCGATTCCTACGAAATGAACTTGGTTCTTTTCAGTCGTGTTCCGTGCATCCCGGGGCAACTTATTGCGGACACCAAATATTGATGATGTTTTGTCAACCATATTATGACAAAGTTATCCAGTGGTCCGCACAATGGATGATCATATATACGTCCGATACTAATTCATTCGGTGCAAGATGGCTCGGTGGTTAGAGCGCGGATTTACTGACCTGAAGGTCCGTGGTTCGAACCCGACCTCTGCCTCTTGACTTCCCCTGTCTAGGCTTGGGCAACCTGGCAGTATCTCAGCCCTCGTGCTTCCTTCAGGTGGCATGGCAGCTGGGCACCGAAGGGGTGACAGCTGAACGGTTACTTTGATTATTACTAATTTGTTCGATACTGATTCACATAGCCTGTCAACGCTTTCTTGCTGTGCTGCCCCTCAGTTCTTATTTTCTTCATAAACGAGAGATTTGGCTGCATTCAGTTGATTCTCTCGTCAATGCCTACTTCTCATATATTCACTTCAAATTCAATTCAATTTATCAGCTATAAACCGTGTACCATAGGCACATTGGTTCCAGCTGCTACAGTTTCGATAACCGGAAATGTGGAACGTAAAACGAAGCCTTGGAGGCGAAGGTATGTTCGGAAATTGAGTAGCTACGCATTGAAGGCTATAGCTTTGATGCACGAGCGCCACTGACTGCGCGATTGGGCCATTTCTGCCAGTGTCGTTAACCACTGGTGATTTGAGTCCCTGGGTCCCCATCCAGGGAGGCGGCAGTTGCCCGCCCGACTAAGTTTACTGGTTAGCGCTTTCGTACTTCGTTGCCAGGTCATACACTGTCCTATATATATATATATAAGTGAAAGTACTTGGCTCATTGTCTTTCATTTGTGTTCAAAGGAAGAGACCTCAGTAATCTTGTGGTGTTTGCGCTGCCGTAAGTCAACTGCATGCACAACTGAGTTGTATGTCCCGTTGTCTCACGCTCACGCAATGTGTCGTAGGCCTGTCGCGCTGCCTCAATTTCGGGTGTCATCGCTGTCTTTTCAAATAAAGAAACTACCTATTCTGTCCAGCGGTTGTCGTGATCTTGGAGCCCTGTTGGACAGGTAGCTTCAACAGACTGTGTTTGCTGAGGAATATGATTGATTGTTGGTGCACCCACAGGATAGACTGGTCCGAGAGCTGTAATTTCCGGTTTTCAGAACCTAGCCAGTTTTGTTCTTCCCCTATGATTCCGCTGCGGCTTCATGGGACGAGCGTTTCCTTCAGTTTTCCAATCATCCCACTTTCGCACGAATGTACACCGCAAGCGTCTGCGACTGGTCAACCACCACTGTATGGAGGACCGAAGACGTCGCTCTGGGTTTGTGGGTGAGTTAGGCAGATACAGATCATGAGCTCATTTTTTTCCGGAGATGACAACGCGCAGCTGTGGTAAGTCTGACGGTCTGACCTTAACGTTGCATCCGGTATTCTCAGGGATGTAACATATACAAACCGATCGAGCATGGACAGACAATGTTTACTTGACGGTGGACGCGCCCGGACGGGTCTAATTGGCCAACCCGACTCAAGCTCGCCAATCGAGCGATCGATAGCTATCAGTGACCGTCATGTACAGTCAAGACGCAACAGTGAACTTGCAGTCTTCGTCAATGCAACGGCAGAAAGGTAAGTTTCCTTTGGAATTGCAAGTGGCCTGAATCAAAAGCCTTGCGGTTGCAGGTACCTGGGGAGGGGGTTGTATTGGTCGAACTACAGCTTAATTCAGTGGTAAACTGGACATTTGTGCTTTTTATACGGACACAATAGTACAAAATGCCTTTCGCTGCATTGCCAGCTTGTGACGGGGGCTTTGGTCCGTTTGAATTTGCCGCCACGGGAGGTTGCCTCGATGTCATCTTGACAATATTGAAAACAGGGTTGGATACTGGTCTCTCCAACATGGCCGTGTCGTGTTTAGGATTCAAGAGGCGCTGGCACTCATGAGTAATGGACTGCAGCGTTATCTCGGGAGTTTGTTCAATCTTGTTTTATAGTCTCGTCCTGATATCGCTGCCTGAATGCGACTGAAGACCACATATGAAAATAAAACACTTGAACTGGTCTTCGGTCATGGAAGATAACGTGAATTGTTCTCATTCAAGGTTGACTCTACCAGCATAAGTGATGTAGTCCTCAGATT
Source organism: Clonorchis sinensis (assembly GCA_003604175.2). NCBI lineage: Eukaryota > Metazoa > Platyhelminthes > Trematoda > Opisthorchiida > Opisthorchiidae > Clonorchis > Clonorchis sinensis. The sequence continues at coordinate 188,327,938 of CM030369.1, read as the reverse complement.
CTTTTTTCGCCAGTTTCATACATTGGTAGCGAATATTGAACAAAGACGAACGCTCACCGAAAATCATTGAAAGTTGCTGCACGGTTTTCTCAAAATTGAGATCTCGCGTGTTCTTAGGCAGAATAAAGTTGGAATACCGTGTGTGTTCCGTTGTGCCAAGCTTTCTGAGCAATAAGCGTACTCTCCAGGCATCATCTTTGTGCTTCAGTTCGACTTTGAAAATATCTTCATAACGTATAAACGACGAATCGAAGGGTCATAGTGGAACTCCGTGATGCTGTTGGCGATCGAGTCGACTGAATTTGCATCTGGAGCGGAACTTGGCGCTTGAATTTAAGTTGCTGCGTCAATGTTTCCACCAAACGTAATTGTGGCGTTTCAAACCGATTTAGCTGCAGCAGAATTCCTTCCGACTCTTCAGCAATTGTTGTCATGTTTCCGTGAATTCGGGCGTCGCCAATATGCTATATCTGACTGCTGTTCCCGCTCCAGTGCCTGGTGTCAGAAAAAGAACTCACCGACAAGGAACACAACAACTTTATTGCAACAAGCGAGTGGTGTCCTATTTAAAGGGCACTTTTTGACATTGATCCAGGCTGTCTGATAGACGTTTAGTGAACACCAATCAACATCGATCGTGCTTCTATGAAATGCCTGAACGTTAAATCATATTCGGTCGTGCTCTTGTGGCGTGTCTGAACCTTCATTGGCTTTCACTGAATTGATTGAATGATTGACTGGCCTGGATGCTTTCCGGCTTCCCTATTGAGATTTTGGTGGAGTTTTAGCATCTCAGTAGGTTCCGGGCGTACTGGGGTTACTTTCAGGAATCTGACCTTCCTGATATAAACAGAAGTGTTACTTTAAACTCAACCAGAAAACTACAAATGCAGTTTAAATTCGAAGAGTAACTGTTGTTGTTGGGACGGCGAAAATGTTGGCAACCGAAATTTGGCTAAGCATTGCTTTCTCTTATTTAATTAAAAAGGAGTCATTGTAATTTCCTGGACGCTGTTCAGCATCTGGACACGGTTTTCTAGTGCCATCAGATACAAAAGACGACCAAGAAAAATGACTGCTGACTGCACTCGTCCTCATTCTATCTTGCGACAATAATGTACTTTCTGAGCGTAAGCAGTTCTGTTTGTTTCTGCTGGATAGATGTTGATAAAGGGCCGACACCAAACATAGGAGAAATGAGGCCACGGCCACAATAGTTGAACCTTTTTTCACTTGGTGGAAGGAATAAGCGGGTTGAGTTGACTTAAAACCACCGAGGTTATTAATGGTCGCACGAATGCGAGCCTTGTCAGCTTGTTTGTCTTTCACATTCAAGTGAACCTCAGATGATGTAACTGAACACCAATCGAAGCCAAGACAGTAAATGATTGGGGAACAGTGCTCCTTCTGCTGCGGATCGCCACTAACAGAATCGGTGAAATCGAGTTAGAGTTGTCTACAATAGAGTTTTACGTTTTCCAATACGAACTTATATGTTCTGTAGAGTAGCAGAGTGTAGCTTACTTGTTTTCTGTCGTTTGTCAACCTGACTTCCATATGAAGCTTAATACCTGAGCAGCGAACCTCAGTCAGATAGGTGTTCAGTCTGCCAGGGTACTGTGGTTCCCGCTGCTACAGTTTGGCCGACTATGGATAAGGAGGCTACGCGAAGGATTCATGTTTGTCCGCACTGTTTTGCATGGTTGTGTGAAAATACGCAACTCCCGCATGACCTTGCACCCTTTGTTTTGAGACGTCGCCTGGACAAAAAGTGCTTCATCTACTTTTTGGCTGATTTACTGGGATAGAGGAGGCTACCGTTCTTCCCGCGTTATCCTTGGTTCAAACCTCGAGATTGCTGTACGCAACAATCTGGAAAAAGTTCAATATCCTGAAGGAGGAGTATGAATGAGTGGACGACAGAATCACCACGTCTCTGTGTAATTGATTACAGTTTTGTTCCTTAAAAATGCCGAAAGTACTGGAAAAACCATACAGATTCTTTGGAATGATGAATATAGGTGAGAAGCGGAAAAAGTGAGAATATACGTTACGTTGAAAGCTCTTCAACAACCCACATCTTGGGGTTCATCAGGTCCCCGAGTTTCCGTCAACCTTATGCTCTAGCTGAATCCAAATTGGATAGATTTTGACAGATACCATCATTCACACATCGAGTTGGTTTTCACGGGAGACTCAGCTGAATACCTCGTATATGCTATTCTTGATGAGCCCCAAGAAGGGCGAAACCGGTCGTGGGCTGCCGAAGAGTTTTCAGCAACCTTGTAAGCGGCATGTAGGTTTAGTCCGAGGTAACCTGGGTTTAGCCGAGTTCCTTTTAGAAATAGGATGAAGTCAGTTATCACAACAGCCTTGGAACATGTGACTTCTGATGGCTGGACAGAATGATGAACGCTGAGGTTAAGTCAGCTCAATGTTTTGACACTGCAAACTGTCTGTTATTTGCTGCGGAGACTATGTTCGACCATCGGTGTCTCTCAAACGTCGTGCTGGTTTGGTGGAAACATCATATCGATAATACTCTGGTACGCCAGATAGTTTTCTTTTTTATAACTTTCCCGACAAGCGGGCATCTTGTACGTAACCGAAAGTTAACCAGTGGTTCGGGTTGTGATGATGGTCACTCAGACAAACAACCGATTTCCTTGGGTTCCCCTGGAATCAAACGGATTCGGACAAAAATTATCAAGCCGGTCTATCGAACGTGGTTTGTAGTTGAGGATTTATGACGCTGAATCCGAGGTCAAAAAATCAAGTCATCGTCGACTACTCTCATTTGCACACCAATTTCATGTAGTCTGCTTTCAATTGGGACATAATTATCAGGAACGTCAGATTCCTGAAAGTAACCACAGCATGCCAAAATCTACTGAGACCGTCAGCTCCACTGGACGCCGACCAGACAGCCCTGAATAGAAGCCAGACAGCACGAGACAGCGTTGGATCAAGGTCAATAAAATAGGGGGTTCCTTGGCCGCACAATGCTCTTGGCTACAAAACCTTTGCGAGTGGAATAAAACTTTTTGGCCAAAATGTTGAATTTTGTTGCGTATGTGCTCAAACCAAAAACTACTTTAATCTATGTTCCTATTTATGCAGCTCACCAACTTTCATTGTCCACTAAAGCAATCATGCCTCTGGCGGGAAAAGTCTGGTGTAATACTTTCCCAGCATCGTTGGGACCCCGGGATGCCCAGAGAGGGCTCAACACTTTGAACTCATACTGTGAACTCAATTGTCCGTCTGTTTTGTTCCATCAGGTACACGTCGTAGCTATCGAAAATTCAATTCCATTGTGTGGATACTGAGCACCATAAAATAGCCTGAGACAACTGTACTTTTGCACTCGCGCACTTGTACTCGCTTGTTCGCAATTAAGCTGTTGTGTTCCTTGTCGGTGGATCTTTTTCCGGCACTAGGCGACACAGTTAGATACATCAATAGGGTAGGCGGAACTTCGAGACTGCGTCCATCTGATAAGCCTCAAGCAGGGCGGGACTGGCCGTGGGTTGTCGAAGTGTTCTTAGCATGCTTCTCGAATATCGTACCAAACGAAACATGAGGCAGATTTTGTGGCACATTCAGGCGAAGAATACCATAAACGAGAGATTCATCTCCGATCCAATTTAAGGTGAAAATGGTGTACAAATAAGTGCGGTTTTTACCGATCGGTTCATCCCGCCTTTGGAATATTGAAGACCATGCTTTGTAATACACTCTTATGACGGTGTTTTGTTAACGAACAGTGCTAGAAAATAACGTGTCCGGGGACTACACAGACTTTTTCGGTTGATAATCATTTATCCACTGGAAGACATTTCAAAACGTTATCTGTGACGATGGCAACGCGCTATTAACAAAAGCAGCCGAGTCAAATAACCGAACACAGTGGCACGAGCGGGATGAACGACAGTCCCCATTGAAATGAAAAAAATATTTGGTGGAGGACGCTGATGGGTATGAACGTAACAGTGGGTTCGATCTTCCTGAGTAGAACTTGTGTTCTTGACAAGTGTTTCAACTGGTGTTTTCAATTCTGTTCATTCAAAACTAAGAGGAGAGTTAATAATGTGTGATAAGCTACGAATTGCGTTATCACAAGCAATAGAGGTAGACATCAATATCGATCTTACTGTGACAAAGTTGTAACTCATAGTTTGACTTCTCTCATTTGACTAGTAAGGATTGCGACTAGTTATGAATAAACTTTCAAGGACACCTCAGTGATCCAATTCTCCAATAATTTTTTATGCAGAGGCTGACAATTGTCGTCGAAGTGAGTTGTCCGTAAACCTTGGAGGTTCCCACGGTTTTACCCAGATTGTTAATTTCAAAAGTGCTTCACTTTTCGCAAACATTTTGTCGTCTGCAAACAGCGTTGTTTGGTGCTTTGCGTGGAATTTTGCATAAAGATACAACTTAGGATGGAATCACAAGCGAAAGCGAACCGTTCACACCTTCCTTATTTTCCAGGTCTATTTTTGACTCACTACACCCAAATGACCTGATTTTTTGGTGCTTGAGCATTGTCATACATACCTCCTGCGAACAATTTCTATTTCCCTCGACTTGGAAGAAACACCTAATCTCCTAGATAGGTCATTCCTTCTATCCACCCTTGGTCGATGTATACTCCGCGCTCTATGTTCCGACGCCTCTTTTCGTGTCTTTAGAGTTTATAATGGACGGTTAAGATTTGTCCTACAACTCTCTGGCTTCCATGAGACTGCTCTCCCTTTCTTGTTCACTTTTGCGGTTGACATTGTCACACGCTTCAAGGGACCGAGGTTCTTGACGTCGAACTTACATCCAGTGATAGACTAGTGAACCTGAACTGTTCAGACACCATTGTTTTGTCACGTGACCATCATCACAGTCTATTCTAAACAGAGTTTTGAATGTGAGCCCTGGTTTCGGTATACCTTTCGCACTAATGAAAGGGTGGGGGTGCAAAGTATTGCTTCAAAATTTCGAATCTCTCTGTGTCCCTCTGAAACTTCAGGGAAAGGAACTTGATTTGGTTGGCCAGTTTGCCCATCTCAGCCCTGAGTGTACCTTGACAGAAGAGGTTAATGCATGCGTTATCAAGGGGCGATCGACGCTGGCAAATTTGGGCAATTTTGTACCGTCAGAAACGAATTTCACTGAACTTGAAAAACTTTGTGTACCAGGCATCTGTAGAAGCAGTTGTGAAACTTGATTCATCCGATCCACAGATTTTAATCAGATTCAAACGTTTACCCATCGATACGTTCTGAGCAAAGTAGAGGGTGCAGCGTGTTCGGAATGAAATGATACGAAAGCCAGTAGTCGCAGGTGCAGCATGATAAACAGAGCCGCAAAGAAAGCCCACAAATTTCAGTTCAGGGTGATTGAGCGTACGCCCAACCACTGTTTATCAAAGAAAACACTGCTCTCTACTCCGAGCACTTGTCGGTGGGGCACAGGACTTTGCAACGCGAAATGAAGGTGGCTATTGGCAGACTGAGTGAAGTGCGATCTTCGCATCTAGCTGGTTGGGATTTATATATCCCCCCCCGCACCATATTAGAAACCATGCAGGACAGGACATGACACGTAAACGGTCCCAGTGTGCCCAGCATGCTAATACTTCCCACTAGAACAACCTAGCGAGGGTTTGTCTGTCGTTGTGTGTTGTCCAGTGAGGTACACAGAGGACGTTGCATCAGCCGCACTAATGATATCTTACTCCGATATGATTCGTTGATCTCAGTGGTGTTCCAAGATACAAATATCTTGTTCTTGATGATTTTTCACAGGCATGTAGAAATGTTTGCCCTGACTCCCAGCCCTCTTCCTTTCTTTCCACTCTTTAGGCAGCTATATATACGTAATTAATATCGTTGTATCGTAGTTGATGCTGATGATGCTGGCTTCGACGTACTGAGCTTACTCCTGTATTGCAAAAGACAACAAGGTAATGCTGTGAAAATTTCATACTCTTCAGCGGTTCTCTGTCGCACAGGAATGAGGGATGAAAGTGAATTCTCCCCAATATTGTCTATCATGGCGGTGGCTGAGGTCCTTGGACTGTCGATATCGCAAGTGGGCTACCAGTTCCATGGCATCTTAGTGGATGACTGAGCAAAAGCGAATCTTGGAGACCATTTCTCCTGTCTGAAAAACGATTGGTGCCTTGTCTCCCCTCATTTTTACTTTTCCCTGCATATCCTTCCACGTCTATCGCTCTACCATTCTCTTCATAAAAGAAAATTGTCATGTACTAGTGTAACGGTGGATACTACTGATGAGGCATGCGAGTAACATGTTTTCTCAAAACTCCGCTTCGCGTCTATTGGAAAGTGGGATTTATTACGGAATCTGTGGAATTGCTTTGTATCATTCGTTTACATTTGAATGATATCAACGAATATCCAAGAAAGTTCAGGAAGGCGCGTTCAAGAAGAAGACAGATATTCAGTTTTTATGAACGAGATGCATATGAGAGTTTTGCTTTCCTGTCCAATAGCCTGTAGCTGTTCAGTTGGTGTTTTCTAATAAACAAACACCTCCGCAGGGAAGGCCTTCTTCCTTTCACTAGTAGCACGTATTGTGTATTGAATATGAAGTTCACAGTCGGGCGCGACTAACAGCGCTGGAGGGCTTTTAGTCTTTAGTAGGGTGTTCGGGTTGAAGTGAGATCGCAAACACCCTCTTCTCTTGAAATAACGGTTAGTGGAAAATCCGGACAAGAGTAGTCACCAGTTCGACTGTTGTTCTGTGCCTGTGAAGTAAACAAATTACGTGATTGTAATCGAAGCAAAGACGACCTACATGAACGACTCCTAACACCCTCTTGTATACCCCCGTTCTCAAGCTTGACTGGTAGCCAGGTGAATGCGAGTGCCTTCAATGTTTTGGACAACGGCCGCGCAAAACATCTACATAAATAGTGTGGCAATGGGTGGATAATGCGCAAAAGGAAGTGCTGATAAAATGCGCTTGAAATTCGTATTGTTTGCACCCTCCTACGGACTAAATTTCTGACCTTCCTCTCATCAGATGGATGTAGGACAGGGTTGGGCTACAAGATACATGCTACCGAAGTTGTGGGTGAAAGTGGGTTCCCAAAGGTCTTACAGCCACTCGAACCTTCGAACCATTATTGGCGACGGAGTTTATTTTAGGTGTGAGGTTCGCTGTGATCGTGGCGTCTGTGATTCCTTTACGTTGAGACAGTGCTTCTAAGGACCTCTCATTCAAACTATCAAGACTCTCTAACAGGAATTTTAAAGGATTTCGACGAAAACTTAAGCAGGTTCAACCTCTGCTATAAAGTCCGAAGTGTTTTGAACCTCCTCATAGCAGCTTATTTTTGATATCGACTCACTTCCAACTTCCAATTGGGATAGTCAAGGATTTTTGTCAAGTCACTCTGGAAATATTGTCTAGATATCTAACCAAATTTTCTGAGACTTTTTTACTCCGAAAGGGCACACATATCATTTACTGAAACGGTGAAAGTGCCATATGCATATCAGGAGAATAAGGGAACACATGAAGCTACGAGGAAGTTGTGAGTACCACAGCGCAAATCGCCGGACCAGTGACAGACCGAATATGTACGAGCACTAAGACATTAATGGGTTCTTTGGTATAAACACATCTCGTTATAAAATAAAGTAAGGAACAGACTGCTTTTTCTCATCTCTTCGTCTCCACACCATCATATAAATGACAGTATCCTTGAACCAATGTCAGAAATTAACTTGCTTTGAAACGCCTGCACATCTAAACCAGAGACGGGTGTGTGAGATGAGAGAAATCGGTGGCGCGGGTTTTAGGCAATTTGCTTTCTGCTGATGTCTCCATGATTACTGACGAAATAGCTGCAAGCTCGGCGAACAGAGCAACAACTGCCCGATCTACAGTCAATTAACGCAGCAGAGCCAACAACATTTTAGCGTGTCACAAATGAAACGCAATTCGGTTAAGATGGAATGTGGTATGATCCGTCCTAATTTGGTGGAAAATAGATTCTATTTGGAAAGCACGATCGATTTGGAGGCCACATTGGATCGAACCTGAGACTATGGGATGACACAGTGAAACCGGTTTAGCTGAAGTGGAGGATAAATGTTATTGGCCCGTCCAGAAGTTACGACTGTTTGACTACATTAATCCAAGGTCAACCCTGGAGATTGACGTATGAAGCGTCTCAGTGCAATCCAATTTTTGTTTGTTTGCTTACCCTCTTGTAAAGGGGACTCAAATAGAGTACAACCACTATAAAGGGGAGTCTTTCTGGTACAGAACGAGTTCGGTATATCCACATATGATTGGTAACCTACTGGTAAACTTGTACAGAATGACATCCGGAAAGAGGGTGTTTCTCGGAAGGCCCCCTCCCCCTTCTTGGACGCTACAACAATGCTACAACGCTCACTTTGCAAAATGCTTGTTCGTACCAAGGCAATAGGCGGTCATTTATTTTCAACCTGCGCGGTAAGGATACACAGAGTACGTTTATCCCCAGCCTATAAACCATGGCAAATTGCACAGGAATAGAGAACGGGGGTTTTTAAGCAATAAACCAGAGAATTTGTCTTTGAGGTTGCTGGCATCTGAGCTACGTCACATTTTCATTATGTTCGTTGACAAGTTCACCTGATATTCGTTCCAAAAATTTTGCTAGCATTGAGGAACCATTTCGAAAGCTTACTTGGTTTCAGAAGAGATTGACAAACAGTTGGTAGTTTTCAACTTGGCAGCGTTTTGCTTTGGACACCAAAGCTTCATCAGGTCGGGTGAGCAGGTCAGACAGAGAACTAATCAGTAAGACCTCTTCAGGTTAGCACATTGGATCAGTCTTGAATGCCAATTAAAGGGACTTGTCAGTTTTCGAGATAGTTTGGGGACGATCGGTAGATTTACTGCTGAGCAACGTTTCGCTTTTGACACAAAATCTTCGTCAGACCAAGTGACTAGGTTACGAGGTTGGTCGAGATTTAAGGCGGAAGGAGAACCAATTAGCTAAGTCAAGCTAAATCTGTGTTAGGTGTTGGCCGAGGGATTTGGTGTGTTGGTGTGGGTCACCAATTGTTAAGCCGATGGGGAAACCTACATGGATTTGGGTCTAGCTTAAGGTCTAGTTCTTCCGGTTCGGTTCACGGGAGGACCCCTCTTGGACGTCCTTTGCACCTTTCGTCCGTCTGTATGGATGAGCTAGTGCCACGATAGTTGTGTAAGGAAGAAGGATTCTGTGAACTTTGGTCGGGTTGGGATTTACACCTCCTGTTTTTGTTAATGATTCTACGTGAATTGACAACCACACACAATCACGGCTTTTCATATGCTGGCTAAGTTCAACAGTCTTCGAATAACTTGCTTTATATTGAATGATTGATGTGCCAATCCATTCCTTACTGGGTCTTGATACCGGGTTCAATATCCTTCTTAATTTCTGCCTAATCAAGCTCACTGGGTATGCAATTTCTTGAAGTCTTTTGGCAATCTCGATTTGAGTTGTTGTTCGGTCGATCGCTTCTGTGCACAGCACTCTGACCTGATTAAACATCGAGGAGACAATTCCGGCGTACACAGACTTCGGCTGTGTTGATGGGTAGTTTAGAACGGTCCCTGTTCTGTTGGTTCCTGGTAGATAGTAGTTTTCTAGGTTTCCACCACTTTTATGTGTTATACACTCCAAAGAGGGTAATGTGTCCGAGTCTATCTCCATGCTAAACTTGATTGGAGAATTTAAACTATTGAGATGGTCGTGGAAGCTGCTCACGTTATCCCGTTTGATTACAGCAAAGGTGTTGTCAACATAACTCCAAAAATTTTCCGTTGGGAATCACAAGATAGTAGTGCAATCTTTAACTACTCAGCACACCCAAAAATTGTATATGCTAGTATGGTTTCAACAAGGTTTCGTAGAGTAAGAAGACTATGCACAGAGGAGGTCGACCGAACAGCACCACAACTTGAGGTAAAAACGATTTCAAGACAGCGGATATCCACTGGATATTGGTCCCAGTACAAAGACTGGCTCAGAACAGCAGTCATTTCATACAAAACGGACATCGGAAGTCATTAGAAGGATGCTGAATACGGCTAACATTAGAGTAGCGTTCCAGAAGGGAACGACTTTACGCTCGGTGTTGGCGCGGTGGAACGATCGCCTTCCGGTTGATAGGACTAGGAGCTGTGCACACAAAATAAAGTGTAACGATTGTACGAAGGTTTACATAGGTCAGACAGCCTGGGAATTGCACACCAGAATCGATGAGCATAAACGATGCATTAACAGACCACTGAGGGACGTAGATGAATATCAGCCGATAGTCAATGACTAAGCAATGACAAGCCATGCATTAGACACTAGTCACAGGATAGATTTGGAAAATGTGGACATTTTGAGACGGGGACTAGGAGTCACACCACACAGATTGGGAATTGCCAAACATCCCAGCGTGAATAGAATCGACGTCGTAGAACTGACAAGCGTGTGGAGAGCGGTTTTGGATTAGCCGAGATAATACGAGGCGGTGTGCAGTTATCAGTTAATTGATCTGAGTCTAAAAGTACAAAGTCTAAGCCGAATAAGATCCACTAAACTACTCCCCCCTCATCAACTTCAATCCAATCGACCTGGCACCCCTCAACGAACACAGAGCAACAAAATCCGTGAACGACCTCTCATAGGAACATTCCATTTAGTTGTCCTAGACCGGAAAACCAAGGCCACAAAATCCGGATTCCACATGAAAACAATTCCCGCTAACCAACCTATCGTACGTGTTAGTCATGCCACTAACCAACAAACAGAACTTCAGATCGACCCGCAGCATTGATCTAGTCGACTGATCATAAGTTGGTTCACGAGTTGGTTCTGTGACCGCCTTAAAACCCGACCAACCTGGCAACTTACTCATTTGACTTGACCAAGATTTTGTGTCAAAAGCGGAACTTTGCGGAGCAATAAATCCACTGGTTGTTTACCAAACCTGTCTGAAACGATTTTCTGCATCTATTTGGTGTTCGGTGTCCAGTGCATGTTCCGTCATTGCCGAGGGTTCCACTAACGGTCTCTATTCATCTACGATTCTCGACGCTCTGTTTGGTTTTTTTGTGCACACCGATTCTGGTGTGAAGTTCTCTAGCTGTCTTCGCACCTAATTTTGTGGACAAAGACCCTAGTTCTGTTCACCGGGAGACGATCGTTCAATTGCACCTGAGCTGTGTGTTTCCTTTCTGGACAACTACTCATATGTTGGCCGTGCTTTGAATCTGTCCAATTAGTTTCCGATGTACCTGGTTTTTATGGAATAGCAGCAATCGGTTCCAAACTTTTTCCAGTTGATTGAAGATTTCCTTGTTTTTTTCAAGAATTTGATTACTTTCGTTCGTATTGTGCAGTCACTAGGTGAGCAGTGAAGCTGGTTGGGCTGCACCTGTTCTTTCCGACTCCACTTTGTTGACGTTGGATTTATTCACTTTGTTCCGTGATAGCTAGTCGTTGATGTAAGAACCGAATTCACATATGAGCTCGGGACATTTCACTTTGCCTCCAACTCTGTTACGTCTAATCGGTCAAGTGTGAGGAAACTGCGGTTTTACCGGCATTCATACAGACAAGTCCAAAGCTGATCTCAATATCCCGGTTTTTGTGTTTACTCTCACCTTGTAACCATTCATGTAGGCCACCGATGTCTCTTTTTTCGCGCGTTCAAGATTTCATCCACCTGAGCTGGCTCATTATGGATATGAGATTTAGTGATCTGCAAGTCTGTGTTTCCCATCGAACCGGGAGAAACGTAAATTTTCATAGTAAATATTCGGTTGTTGAGAAAGATAGAAATGCTGAGGACTTCTATGAGCTGGTTCCTACAGCCGAGTTGTGAATAACCTAAAAAAACACGCAGTCGTATCTCAGAAAAGCTTAACTGTTGAGTAACAGTCAGGTTTGTCTCTGCTCACAAAGGTCAGGTTAAAGCAAACCTCAGCGCAACTTGTTCGTGGACTGTAAACGTACACCTGCAAAAGCAAATGACATGTCTCCGTTTGTCTGGCGACGGAAACAAGCCATGAATTAAAAAAAATTGGTCTGATAAAATGGTGATTCGTATGATAATTGGGAAGCGCGGACAACCCAACGTGGGTTTCACCTTTTGCTGTCTTTCGACTCATCTGATGAATTCTAGCGGCAGCGAAACTGGATTTTGTGCAACGCGTTCGGTTGGAGAACATAATAAACGACTGATTTCACATCTAGGATTCATCTAAGCTGAATTACCTGTTAAAACCAACTTCTGAAGCCAGGGCTGTGGGTGATGTAACCGGATTCCAAGGTCCTCAGAAGTCGATAACAACCTTAGTGTAGGCATTTCTGATCGATCTGAAGGTGCCTGGTAAATGACACAGAAAGCACTTTCTTCCTCTGTGGGATTATCAGTCTCCATCACACTTAACGCGAGGTCGCTTTCGTGTTACCGTCAATGTCACCATACTCTGTCTCAAAAACTAAAAACAAGTGAGCACACACAGAAGCTCGCCGTAGAGTTTGCCATCTTGTCTTCCGGTTGAAACGAGATGGCGTAGATTAGCGGCTTCATAGAAGGGATCAATCAAATCAGTAATTCCATCAGAACGGCAAGAACACAAAAGTCGCGAGCCATCAGAGTTTGATTTGCTTCCTCCATCAGTCGCTGGACGCAAAACGTGCTGTATTAATGTGACAGATTCAGGGTAGAAAGCAGTGAGAAGAAGCCATTGTTTTACGAGGGTGGAAGGATGTGAGACCAGTTGCAGTGTAGACATGATCCACTGATCAATAATTTCTGATAGCACAAGATCAGTCTTCTATGGTTAATCAGCTAGATTTCATTGAATGCTGGCAATCTTGGGTTCTGTTCATATTGTTCATATTCACACCACTCTCGTTTGAACGGTCGTTCTCCTGTTCTGGCGTAATTATTCCGGTGAGTCCACACCAAAGCACTGGACTCGAGTTTTGCGCTTATTAGAGCTCATCAACAGTGCATATCCAGTGGCCGTGCCGGGACTTGAACGCCTGACATCTGACATGCGAGGCGGGCGTGTTACCACTACTCCACGAGCGCACGTTGGATGCATCTGAATTTTCACGTCTGAACTTGGGTTCGAATGGCGTAACGAGACCGAGCATGAATTGCCGGAAAGCCGGCAGTTCTGGACGTCCTCATTGCTAGATTGTCAAACGGACAGCTACAAACTGAGGTCTACATAAAGGTAACGCAGACGGGCCGACTTCTCTGCCACCACAGCAGTCATCCAAACAAAGCTGCCTCAGACACTTTTCTAGCCGATCGAGGCACACTGCAACACTACGGAATCCAAGAATAAAGAACACCCATATAAAGTTTCACGTGTTGGTGGTTGCAGGATTTTGTAGAATAAATTCTCACACGACTCTCTTTTGAATAATCTTCCTCCTCACCTGGCGCAATCATTCCCCTGAGTCCACACCAAAGGTCTTCTAGAGAAACGGATACCAAGTCAATTTCATTTGGAGATCGCACACGAAGCTAAGTATGACCCCCAAAACAGCGCAAGGGAAGAAAAAGAATAATACTCCCATACATCAAAAACTTTGCTGGAGTAACTGCAGGGCTCTTATGATAACATACTACGATGTTCCCATTAAACCTACAGACACCCTGCATAGGACGCTGTCAAAACTAATGATGAAGCCCAATCTCATATAGAGGATCTAATTCAAGGACTGCGACAAACGCTACATAAGCCAAACGGGAAAGAAGCTTTCCACCAGTATGCCTGAACACAAGCTCGCTACTAAAAGACAGAATTAATCTCCGTACACAAAGATCAGAAAGGACACAAGTTCGACTGGGACAGCTTACTCGTACTGGCTCAAGCAAGAACGGAGAGAGGAAATGGATTTGTGCAAGCATGGCACTCCATCGAAGCTGGCCCCAATAGTCAACCAGCAAGAACAAAAGAACGCCAAAACCACAGACATCTGAACTACGCAAGAAACCAGGTGCGGAGCTCATAGATAAAGCAGGAAGGCTCTAATCAAACGGAAAAACCAGTTTGCTTGGAGCAGCCGCTCAACTAGTAAATCAAAGAACCAAATTAGCTGGCGGACGCAAAGGCACTAACCATCACAATGGATAAATTGGGACCGTGCAACCAACCAGTGAACCTCGAAAAAGGCAGACCAACACGCAATAATAATTGAGAATAGGACGATCAAAACAAGGGAAGAAAATTACGAAAAACAGAAGTTGTCAAATGAGGGAAGAGCGCAAAGCAACGCACATCACAAACGGACCAACGAACTCACGAGAACGCCGTCCCGCAGTTGGCCAGTCGCGTTAAGATATAGCAGACACTCTTCAAATGGAATGTAAAAGCATCCAAGTAGGGAGAAGGTACCCACCCAATTGCCGAGCTCGTCAAACAGATCAACATCCACCTGACCACCATCTAATAAAAGCACCGGAGCTATCAATATTTCGATACATTACCGGCCTCTATACCAACACAAGACCTTGTCATTTCTATGATTCAATGCAGCCATACTTTTCTTCTTCCGCGCATTTTGGTGAAATCATTGGTGACATCTTTTCAGGCGATTGACCGCTCAACATATTTGTAGTTGGAAATTATTAGAGAATTGCTTCACTTCTTTAGTACCGTGGTTCGGGGAACTTTGGGACTTAACGGGCCTTTACGCTAGAATACAACACAAGTGTGAGTTATGCTCAGGGATTGCCGGAATGAAGTGTGCTATCTTACCAGAGGTTTGACGGGTACCGTTCTTGGGAAGCTACCACAGAAGGAAGGTTTATAGACATATCACAGGCAATGAAGTTTGGGCTGTTTAATTAAGTCGCGCGTTGCACCAAACAATCTCAAATTTATATTTGTCCGCTCAGAATTAGACACTGGTCTCACTCTCCCGGATGGTATCAACAGATTCTCACGTAAATACAGAAGTTTCCGTGCTAATACGGTCGCGCACAGTCTACTGCGCAGCGGAACAATTATGTGGTGAAACAGTGCGTACGAATACGCCCACGCGTCTCAATCATGGCCGATTTCATCATGTGCCGGAGCAAGGTCAAAAAAGTGCACATACAGGTCACGCCCACCTGATGGCCAAGGCAACATGTGCACTCCGTACTCAAGCGCACAGACGGCCACCCATGACTAACCGGGACGACGAAAAACCGCTCTAGAACCGGTGTGGGCGTGCAGCAGACACACTGGTTGTTTGGGGACAGATCGATCACCAAATATGGGCACAAGTGAATGATGTAAATAGGACGCTGTGTTTGCATTAATACAGTTTTCTGGCCGCCTTGTCTTCTGACTGTAACCCAGCAGCATCAGGGACACAGTGCGTGACCTTGTCCATTGTCTTTTCCTGTGTAGCATGTGTTTAGTTGAGGGCGATAATGTTAAAATCATAAATTCGTACTCTTTTAGCCTGCACAGTTGATACAGTCCGACTAATTGAAGTGCCGTTTCTGTTACAATTCTACCAAAATACTCAAACTAATCAGTAAAACCTAGCCACTTTTGTCACGGTAGCAGGTGCTAGTGACGCAGAAACACTCGAACAGTACAGCTTAAATTCACAGTTTTGCTGGTACACCACACAGCTCAACGGCGACTGCTTTAGGCACAACAAGGGGCCACTGAATGGGTTAAGAAACGATCAATACGCGATCTAGTAAACCCGTTTCTCGGTCCGCCTGTCGTAGTACACCCACAGCCTTCTTCAGTCAACAGCCAATCGGCAATTAGCACGGTTGAGCTGCCCAGCTGAGTCATCTCGGCGTACAGCGTCCACACAAGTCGCATCAGTGCTTTGATATCGACCGCAATGACCCATTGTCAAGGTCGCGAAAAAAACCCAGTCAAATAGGAACCAGATGAGCTGATATTGATGGAAAAGCTGGCCACCCAGGTACGTGATTTGTTATAGCGAGAAAGCCCACTGAGCCTTTTCAGGGACAAAGCTGTTCGGAGTCAAATAGCCAGTCACATGCATGCGAAGGGATTTCCGAAGCATTCATGGGTTGTACTGAAGACTAAGGGATTGCGCATGTTCACGGGTTCTACCAGCGGACAAGCATGCCCGCTCCTTCTACGTCTCATTGCTGAATTATTCTCAGACAGTGAATGTTGCTGGTACCGTCTGTTCAACTAGTTCGAACCCACCTTACACTGATATGGAAAGCGCTGTTTAGGACTGCCTTGCCCAGCATGGCAGCCAGACAGCACCTCCACCACCTGTTTCTTGCACACAACCCGTTCCGCTGATTCAGTCATCAGAGGAATCTGTAACGACTTTGGTGATCGTAGCGGGCCACGAGTGTCCCTCGTGTCCAGGTCCTTCCTAAGTGTTGTTGCACAACAAAAATTAAATAAAATGCTATTGACTGAAGTCCGAATCCTCTCTTCCCAATACATTAGAGAAAGGGTTATTTTATAACAACACTCACTAGCAATGAAACGAAAACCGACATTGATCCACTCAAGCACTTCCGCATGGCTTGTTTCTGACCATTCTTGTCGCATCTACTTGGTAGCTTCAAGTCATGAGGATGATAAAGCAACAGCTGCAAGAGCGGACTCATGAATATCTACTGCGCATCTTTTGGTCATTGATGAGAGAGTGAGGCGAATTTTGGAGGGTCTCACAAATCCCACTTTTCAGATCGCTCAGAGTGAGAACCTTGTCGACCTGGAGTATGTAAGTGGTATAGTTCTCATTTCTGTAAAGAAGAAATAAGCTCGAGGCTTACTTAAAAAAACGATCAAGGTCATCCCCTCTTCTAGCGTATGCTTCTCACCCACAAACTAAACGAGAGACACTGGAAGCTCGGGAACACTCTACTAATTTCGGAAGTTGTGTTTGGGCTGAGTACAATGTGACAGATGAAGTAAACGCTCGAATCTTCACCCAAATATCGTATCTAGCACTGCAGGCTAAAGTGGTTGGGCCATGTGTTACCCGTACCGAGTTACAATCTGTAAGGAGAATGCAGTTTTCTGTGTCTAATTCGAAGTGGCAAAGATATTAAGGTGGACGAAATCTGGCATGGTAGAAGGGAATGAGGGATATTACGAAAATTCTGGTTGTTATTTCTGCTGTTCACCTTTTAGGATGGGGCCCATGTGAACCTCCCTGTGCTACACTCGGGACACTCAGATTTGGGATGCTGTCATGCTGTCAGGTTCTATCCAGATCGTCCGACTGAATATCAGAGGAGGATGCAAGTCGGGTGTTTGTGGTAAGCTGGCTCTAAGGCAGTGAAACATCATTGTTTCTCGCCGATGTTACTGTCACCGACGATGACAGCCGTGTGTCAGATAAATCGAATTATTTCTGTTATGCGGGTATCACGAATAAATGTTTTACCCTGATATGAGGTATGTTGTAGCAGTATTACTTCCGTTATTGGTCCCGGAATTTCACCTGTCACTACCATATCACCTTCAGGGTGTTCTCAATCAACGGCTGTAATTTGGCACTGACGCACGATTGAGTTGCTGTACATTCGTTTGACCATGGCCTCAGTAGCATGCGGCCTGGCCTGTAGTGCAAACCTATGGTGCAAAATGCTGATTTTGGTAGATAGGATGATAGTTTATTATCTACTAGCAACATCATCAGTTAGAAAGCGTCAGTATTTAGCTCATTTAGGTGCTTCTCCACAAAGTTGCAAGAACTGATTCACATGGTGGAGTCCAGTCAAGCTGGACGCCGTGTTATTTGCAAGGTCGTGTGGGACATTACTCTTGAGACCGTCATCAACTACTGACGCCACACATAAGTAGGCTGTTTGGAGACGTGAGTGTGACACTGAGCATTTGCGGTAAGTGGTCTCATGCGCCTTCGTTGTTTGGCTGCGGTGCCTAGCATTGCGACATCTCGTCCAATTTCGGCCGAATTTTATATCTTTCGCAAACCAAAAGTCAAGAAAGGCTTAACTGAAGACTGCAAAATGTTGGCAGAAGAAACTGAAGATGTCTTGTTTTGTGACTAATAAAACAAATCTTTCAGGCCTTGTTTTACTTGCATGAAATTTACAATAAGACCTTACTAGGGTTGAACATCTTCATGAAAATACCCGTTTGATTTCATTTTTACAAAGCTGAGGTGCCGTTATAACAGACGTAAACTGCATCACACATGAGCGGATGGTAAATGTACCCCAAACAGAGTATCACTGTATTGACCCACTGAACCGCTTGCCAATTGTCGCACCCTTATCCAATGTCACACCATCTCACAGACTGCCGTGATGGCTAGCGCGTGCAGTCTGTGCATCCAAATGTCATGGAATTCTTATCATACCACGGTTAATTTGGCTTCAGACACAAATTAGAACCAACAGAAAGAAGCCCACATTGTTTCGTTAGTGAGAAGGTTACGCGATTGTCTCATTCACCGCAGAACGTGTTCGGCGCGTTGCTGCAATGTGTTACAACATCGTCTGATTGCTTTCCTTATTGACCGAGGGGGTTTGAAGTCACAATTGAAGTCGTGTCTTATGATCCCTTTCGATTTGGAATGAAACTCGTATGTTCCTAGACAATGACCAACTGAGAGTGTATTTAGGTCGTGTAATAGAAGGCCCCGTGTCTGCCTCCTGGTTTTGAATGGAATACCGACTGTCTGTAGTGAACAAGTTGCTATTAAGACCACCCGTCTCCGACTTCTGTCACGTTATAATAAAAAAATTTGAGTTGGTACATCCATACTCCTTATAGTTAATGAAAGTTCGAGAGTGAATCTACAGACATGCAGTTCTCTGTTCCATTCTGTGATGGCGTGAGGCACCACTGCGGTCCCAGAAAGTTAGAATGGTATTTCGGACACAATCAACCGCATTGAGTGGCTTTTAGGTTAAAAGTTTCTTAACCCCTCAATTTTAACCTAGTTAAGTCGGTAGGTTTTATTTTTAGTCTGTCCAATAATGATGTTTTTTATCGTTTTGTCGCCCAGTGGCTCATCTGTGAATCTGGCGGTAATCCAGTGTGTGAGACCCATTCGGGTTTGAGTACTTGACTCAGCGACCGTTTCGTTGTCTCCATAAACGCATCCTCTTAACTCATGCGCTAGCTGTTATGTGTGACCAGACGATTCTGATCATAATGCATGTTTAGAGAATCACGTGCGTGAGCACACATCAGTTTGGGTGCACAACCTGATTTCACTGGGAACCAGAGCGCAACAGCGCGCACATACACACTTTGAAAGGTGTTTATCCTAAGGCTTCAGGAGATAAGAGAACCTGAGCTGTTCTGAACAGTAGTCAAATTCAAAAGAAATAAACAAACACTCTCAGCAAGGAACACAACAAATTTGTATTGCTAACAGGCGAGTGCAAACCTTATGGTATTCAAAGAGCACATTTTAGCTTGATCCAGGCTGTCTGATTGGCATTGGGTGAACACCCAGGATCGCCAGCGGTGCTTCTTTGGCACGCCTGGACACTTGTCGGCCCCTGCTGGATCGATTGACTGCTTGAGCGTTCGACCGGAAGCACGCTTATCTCGCCTGGATGCTAGACGGCTTCTCTACTGTGATTCTGGTGGGGTTTGAGTGCCTCAGTAGGTTTCGGAGATTCTGAGACTATTTTCAGGAATCTGACCTTCCTGACACTAACCATATGTGCAGCACACCTGGGAGAAGATATCAGCAGTTGTACTGCTCTGTAACAAAGGTAGATGCAATGTTTTTGTAGTGCCCTTGTCTACTCGCCACTTGGTATCAGGAAAACAGTACGTACAAACGCTATAAGGAATAATTGCAGACCATTGATGTATTAGTGCACAGTTGATGATAGCCATAATATGAGTCAGAAGGTATATATGCACTAATAACAGTCTTTACTATCGTTGACAGTAGTGAGTTGCAACACGTATAAAAATAAATACAATGCGGAATGTGGAGCAAGACAAAAAGGGGAACTTATCGGTTGTGAGAGTCCCTTGGTGAAAGTCCGGACGGTAGTAACGTGTTTTCTCCGCAGCATAGTTGCTACACGTGTTCCATATTGTCCGTGGACTTGTGGAGGGCGTCCTGCTCCCTGCGCGCGCGCGAGTCTGTGTGTCTTGAGTATGCTCGGTTTTCCTGTATGTAGCTGCGTTTGCCTGTACGTGGGTGTCAGCACATGACTTGTTGCTACGCTTACTGGCCGGTAGAGACAGTCAATATCAGATGAGTCACCCTTGTGTGTCGCAATTTGTAAGTGTAGGGCAGAAAGCGAGTCTCGTGATCTAGGGACGATTGAGCTGTGTAGTCAAGTGAGTCACGATTGTGTAGCGTGGTTTGTGAGTGTAAAAAAAGGACAGATCTCGTGATCTAGTGAGTGGCGGTGGTCTGTACAGTCACGTATGTTGGTGAAGGGGCTGCTACAGATGTCACTTTACACTCGAATTTATGCTACAAGTTCGCATTCCACGCAGTACTCACTTGAGTGTACGAGCTTGAGTCGAGGAGCTATACATCAGTCTAGTTTTGTACTATTGTTCGGACACAATCATTGTGAGGACTTCACTGCATCACTGCACGCCATCAAATATGTTAGTTTACACCTTATCTTAGTTATACATGTATCGCGATATCTGGAATATCGTACCAACTGAAACATTAGGCGACCTGGCGAAGCACAATTCAGTTGCTCAAGAACATCATGAACGAGAGATTAAGCTGGGTTCCATGAGAGTTCCCAGTCAAACCTAAATTGGTATGCAACTGAGTGTAGTTCATTAATTTCGTGCAATTTGGGGTCAATTAAAACATAAGGTCGATGGAAAACTGGGGGCTGCGCCCACCTGATGAGCCCCGAGAAGGGCGAAGAAGAGTTTTCAGCACCCTAATGAGTAATGTATTAGTTTACACCTGTATATAAATTGAGTTGACGTAAACGGAAGACCCAGTCGGATTTCAACTGCACCGCTCGTTTATGTGCTGCACAAAGGCTGTTTGATGTTGCAAGTGAAGTACTTTTCAGCATATCCAGCTACTTCTCTTGGCAAAACATCCCACTAGAGTCTTCGTCTTTCTTGAAGCCTGTTTAATTCTGTTTAAGTGGGATTCTAAATTGATAGAAACTCTGAAACGGCGCCTCCTGATGAACCCCAAGAAGGACGAATCTCCAGTACGTTGTGGGAGAGTTTTCGTCATTTCTATACGTAGTGATATATCGAGGAAAATGTTTATGTTGTTCTGTTTTTGGCAAGCATTTCTGAATGCGGAAATTGAGTAGGTCACGGAGTCGGATCAATAAACTGCAAACTGCGTGGCATATTAGGGATAACAGAAATCCGGTGAGTAAGCTCACTTAGTTGTGTAGTCCAAACGGGTTTTGGTGTTCGGAAAGGTTTAAACAATGTAACGTCGTACATTTTCAGGTCCCGGCCAGTAAAATCCACAGTTCGGCAAGGCATCAACTGATCATCGCGATGACCCGGAACCAGGCCCTGGACTGGTCGTCATAGCTTGAGTGTGTGAGCGTGAGAGCACACCAGCATGAATCACCATTGCGTCCCTGACTGCTAACCTTACCGTTTCATGGACGTCAAGCCGATAAACTCGGCGCGATATGGGACCAGCAAAATGGCTCGGGACACCTGTGCACTCTGGACAGCTAGCAGTAGACAGGATAGAAAGCCCTATTGAATTCCAGTCGCCGCTGCCACGTCGGTTAAGCAACGACATGAGGAACGCAATTCCAACATAGCTGGCTCATTTCTTAGCCCTGATCGTATCAAACAAGCCAACGTAAAGACCAGACCGGAAGTACGAAACCTGTGAGATAGCCTGACTCGACCCGAAGCCGATATTTTGGTGAAATACAACAGCTGGGCCTTAAGGCCTAGTTAAAGAGAGGAAACAGTGGAAAGACATTACAACACGACTTGCCAATTACTGGGTAAGAGTTTGGGAGACTGGCGTCGAGCTCCCAGTACGCCTCAAGGTTCGTAGTCCTACTCTAAACGATCCAGAGTTTGGTGACATGGTTGATTAGATTGAGGGAGATTCAGCGCTGACGCTTTCCGCATTGCGCCTGCGACTGGCTGTCGAAGTGGACAAAGATGCGAGTTTGACAACACTAGTCATGTACCTTGATGGATGCTCGCTCACAGTGCAGAAACTCCATTATTGATGTGAAACGATAAGTGTAAGCGTTTTGAGAGTTGTGAAGCTAAGGGTCAAGGATAGACTGGTCGACTTGGCGGACCTATTTTGCCGTCGAACCGTGTATGCCATTAGGGTCAGCAGTGAAGGAAGGGACTTTCACATTATTGGTGCAGTATCAGTCTTACCGTCAAAAAAGGGTCATACACGAACGAATTCTACGACCAAGGGGTGCGAGAGATACTGATTAGTTTGCATTTACAGGGTGCCAGTGGATCCGTTGTTGTTTGCGATAGTCCTCTGTGTCACTGCCCTCTAGAACAGTCTTCACCGGGAAACTTTAGATCTGCGAGGCTGGTGTGCCTAGGGCCCTATTCAGCTCCTCCGATTGTAAGTATTACTGTTAAGTTCTTGAAAGAGTATTTATCCTAGGTGTGTAGAATATACTGAATTCACATCGAGAACTATAGGCTGCAAAAATACTTCAAGACTATCCGATGGGGCAGCTCGGCACAGGTGCAGTTTTTTTTCATTTCAGGCGGTGAATGTTTCCAAAGCTCAAATCATGATTAAAAAATGTGTCCATACGATTGGACACATGTCGCGTATGCATGTCTGTTTTAAACTGTGAGGACATCATTTCATGCTTCTTTTCTTAAGCAAACGGGGGAGAAGAGTGTGTTAAGCTATATTTTCGCTATTCGCTATGCGAACTGTGGCATTTGGCTACTGTCGCAGCTACTGCGATACTGAGGGTATCCTAACATTTTTCGCCACGTGGACGTTTTATCTCAATAATCAGAGATCCCAGTAGTCACTCGGTTTGGCACCTCACTGTTTTGAACAGCTTTCCCCTAGTCCTTACGCGTTTATTCGGATTATTCCATATCGAAAAGGGGTGGGGGTGCGGTACAGGACCGGAGTTGCGCACTTATTTGAGCCAGTCAGCAATGCCTATCTGTTCCTTGTCAAGGACCATCGTATAACTGTGCAAATCCGGATAAGTTTGGAGTCAACGGAACCCCGAGCGCAACCAGTGTCTTGGCCTATTACCTTCAACTACGTACCTTACGTGTATTGCACACAGATTATCTAACCAGCGAAATTGAGATAGCCAGTGTTCGGTTCCCCGCATCCGAACAGCATCCACTGTGCTTTTAGTATGCAAGTGTGGGTAATATTTGTCGTGAGTTCGGCTTCAATTGGCTGATCCGTGAGGCTCATCACCGGACTCTAGCTGATCTCATTTACGGACAGTCAGATTCGAGCCATTCCCTCTCTTCGGCGGATGTGATCAAGTTAAGCCAGAATGCATCCACGGGATTTGTTGACGGTGTGGTCTTGCGTCGTATCATCAAATAAAAGATATGGGTCGTGGAATGCAGGTGGAAATACAAAGGTAGAATAGGTGCGTTTGGTACTATTGAATCTAAACCGACCTCATGATAATTCCCCCATTCATTTGCTTACTCCGCCTATGTACTTTTGATCTCCACTTGTTTTGCTTGTCTGTACCTGCCAGTCATCTTCCTGTTAAGGCCATTCCGCCCGACACTTGTGTGTTGGTATCCGTTTGGGTGTGAATGTGCGCAACCGACCTACTTACCTATGCGCGTTCATGTCCCGTTTGTTGAGCCTGCCTTTACTTGTTTCCTCATGGGTTCCCTGTGATCGCACGGCCAGTGAGAATCACGAGACTGTCGTCGGAAGGACGACCGCAACCCAGACTACTGAGGCAACATTCCGCTCGCCGGAATGCGAACCTTGACACTGCACCGTGTCGGTCAGTGACAGAGTTTTGCACTTGTTGACCCCACGAACGTGGGCAATTGAGGTTTTGTTGTATAAATCTGCTTACCCTTTTGGAACCGTAGAGCCCAATTCTTCCTTTTGATATTCGGGATTGACAAACCTACGCGTGACTCAAAATTCGGTATCGGGAACCTCAGCAGGTACCTACAAATATTTCAGCACAGAATCTTCCCAACAGCTACTATAGGCCGGAAAGTATTGCTTCCTAAAGTATATGAGTTTCCTCACTGTATGTTCTGTCCATGTTAATTGAAAGTTTCCCCGGTCGATAAGGCATGGATAACACTATTTGGAAACATCGTACGATCACCTGTGATATACGCAACTGGATGAAATAGTGGGGACGGTTTTCGGCATGACACATAACCTGCTTTACGCCTCACCGTGCCTCATTACTCCATTGGAGGCCATTACCCAACTCACGCCTACCTATCGCACATTTGGCTGATTTCGCGCCATTCGAGAGTTCGAAAGTCTTGCCGAGATACGATACTCCCCGTTGAAGGTCACTGGTTTGAAGGCAGACATTCAAAACACGGTTAATCGTCCCTGTCTCTGTCCAAGTGGGCCAATTTTCACCGGAGAGCGTTTGAAGTTTGACCTATCCGTACCGATAACGAGATATTGCGGAGTGAGCTTCTCTGCCATAGTAACCGGTTTATCAACCTGTTGCATGGTCAGACACTGAGCAGACCCGGTTAGTTAATTAGTTAGCAATCGTCCAAGTCACGCAAACATTATACGAGTTCTTGGAGCGTATCACCTTAAATGTTGAGGCATCTCACTTGATAACGTTATTATTGCGCTACATGTACTATCAAGACCAGTCTTTCAAGTCCTGACAACAAAAAGTGCTAGGACTGGGAAGGTTCGTTACTCAGTGCTATTTCACATGAAAATTTTGACTTGATAAGGCTCGGAGAAGTGAGTGAGAGGTCCTTCGTCTCCACCCGGCTAAAATGCCACAATAGTCCTGAAGCACTGAAAACGCACCTACTAGTGTTAGCAAAAGACGCGCCGAATTGTACGACGGCAGTACGGACAACCGTGCGGTTGATTGCACCGATAAAACTGTCCCGTTGCTGCATGAATGTTACAAAAAAAGCGAATAGCTGTCGAAAACAACGTTCACATGCCAAATATACCTGCTTTGTTCGTTACAGGGGTGATGAGTTTACAGTGTGTGACTTCAAAGACGTAAGCTCTTGGTCAGTAGTCAAACGGTATTGAGGCAAATAAAGAGTGTGGCAATTAGCTGTGAAGACTTGGAATATGCTACAAAAGTGGATCCACTTATTTGCAGGCTAAATTTCTGTTCGTGCCGTGGGAACAAAAATGTTATTTGTGCGGGGAAAAATTGACCCTTTGGTAACAATCTGCTTATTACGAGAAATACACTCAGTTGCAAATCAATTTGGTTTTGCGAGAGACTCACCTGGAACCCAGCTGAATCTCTTGTTTGCCTGGGAACATCACAAACGGGAGATTCAGCTGGGTTCCAGGTGAGTCTCTCGCAAAACCAAATTGATTTGCAAATTAGTGTATTTCTCGAAATCAGTCCAATTTGGGTTCAAGTAGAACATAAGGCTGACGGAAACTCGGGGACTGCGCCTACCTGATGAGCCCAAAGTAAAAGGGCGAAACCGGTCGTGGGCTGTCGAAGAATATTCAACAACCTCATGAGTAGTACATTACGTATAATCTGCTTATTACTTTTTTTAAATACCAAAATCGTCACTCCACTACGCTCACTACGCTTGCTGCAAGGCGCACTTGCATATCATCAAAACATGCTTAAGCGGTCACTAGTACTATACTCCAATACAATGCATTATATATTGCCATCGATGAGCAGCGTGAATAAGTCCATTGAATTACGCATTCCAGTAGCACGTTTTCAATGCAGGAATCGATCGATCGCCGGATATGGATTTCCATCACTCAAGCGTATCCATCCTGACAGTTGGGCTGTATTTTGAACTTTCTCAGTCGCTGATTATAGGCATCCATATGCTGAAGTCCGAGAAATATCGTAGTTAGCTGACAAGTTAGCTCACAAGAAGTGCACGTGTAACTGCCCTCAGTTCAACTGCAGTCGTCACACATAATCTCACAGTACCACTGTTGACAAGGCACCAAAGCAGGCCACGCTGGCCGATAATGGAACCCCTGTATCAGACGGTCGGTGTTCTGAACTCTGCAGGTCGGACGTGAGACGCAACTGGGGGTACAATGGTCGAAATGTGGTGAACATAGACAAGCTTTGACAAATTAATCGTTGTTATCCCGGTTTAGTGGCTTCTGCGGCCTGTCCCTGAGGCCTCAGTTAAGAACTGCATGATATGACAATGAAATTGCGTCACGCAACACCTGAGTCATTCAACCGACTGAGATGAAACGTGTGGTGTATGCATGAAATTAGATTTTGTGCGACATTATGAGAACACAAGCATCCAACTTCAGTCTGAAAGGACTCACAGCGTTTAAAACGACCCTGGGAACATCAAATATCACGCTGCAGCGACAACTGTATCGCAAGTCACATCGATCAATGGTGGTACATGAAGTTGGCGAATACCTCTCTAGTATCTTGTCAATTTCTTCATTAGCTTGAAGACATCTTTCTGTCATTTTCATTCAAAGCACGAAATGATCCAGATCGCTCTTTGTTACGAAATTGCTAACTCCTAATTTCAAGCTCAATGTTTTATCCCCTCTAGAGGCTTGTGTATTTGCTGTTTTGTGAATTCTTTTGCAGGGCGTGTTTTATTTTATTGGACGCGACAAAACAGAAACAGCTTAAAACAACACTATTCACAGGGTTGCTGAAAACTTCACTACAACCCAAGACAGCTTTCTCCCTTCTCGGAGTCCATCAAGTAGACGCAGCCCCCGAGTTTCCGTCAACCTTATGTTCATCGTTAACCAAAATTGTAAGAAATTCACGAACTACACTCATTTGCAAACCAAGTTGGTTTTGGCGGGAGATTCAACTGAATCCCAGCCGAACCTCTCGTTTGTGACATTCACCCGAGTGTGCTACACAAAGGCCGCCTCATGTTTCATTCAGTACAATATTCGAGATATTGCAGTGCATTTTTTGTAGGAAATTACTAATAAAGCTGTTGAAAGCCGTTCAACTAAACTTACTTACTAAGCTTCAGGAAGGGAGAACCCGGTCGTGGGCTGTCGACGGGTTTCCAACAACATTAAAAAATAGTGTCCCCTCAAGAAAATCTACCGTGATATCACGTTGACACCACGGAGGGGCAGCACTAAACTCGAGTTGCGCGCTTATTGGTGCTCATCAACAGCGAATATCCTTGGCCTTGGCGGGGTTTGAATTCCAAACATCGGAAATGCGAGGCGAGCGTGTTACTACTAGTTCACCACCACACGATGGACGCTTGAAACCTGGTGGTTAGAGAGTAACTGTCCAGGTTGTGTCAATCGACTGGAGTTTAGCACTTATAACTAACCGAATGGCCCTTTCAGGGTGATGAAAGATATTTATCTGCTCTCCCCGTATCGCCTTCTACGGAAAAAGAGGTTGGGAAGTGAGCCAAATTTTGCTTCCTTTTGCTGCTCAGAATTTAGAAGAGTGTTAATGGTTAACATTAGAGTAGCATTCCAGAAGGGAACGACTTTACGCTCGGTGTTGGCGCGGTGGAACGATCGCCTTTCGTTTGTTAGGATCAGGAACTGTGTACACAAAATAAGATGTAACGACTGTACGAAGGTTTATCTAGATCAGACAGCCTGGGAATTGCACACCAGAATCGGTGAGCTTAAACGATTCATTAACAGACCACTGAGGAATGTAGATGAATATCAGCCGATAGTCAATGACTCAGCAATGGCAAGGCATATATCGGACAATGGTCACAAGATAGATTTGGAAAATGTGGACATTTTGAGACGGGGACTAGGAGTCACACCACAGCGACTGGGAATCACCAAGCATCCCAGCATGAATAGAATCGAGGTCGTAGAACTGACAAGCGTGTGGAGAGCGGTTTTGGATTAGCCGAGATAATACGAGGCGGTGTGCAGTTATCAGTTAATTGATCTGAGTCTAAAAGTACAAAGTCTAAGCCGAATAAGATCCACTAAACTACTCCCCCCTCATCAACTTCAATCCAATCGACCTGGCACCCCTCAACGAACACAGAGCAACAAAATCCGTGAACGACCTCTAATAGGAACATTCCATTTAGTTGTCCTAGACCGGAAAACCAAGGCCACAAAATCCGGATTCCACATGGAAACAATTCCTGCTGATCAACCTATCGTACGTGTTAGTCATGCCACTAACCAACAAACAGCACCTCAGACCGACCCTCAGCATTGATCAAGTCGGCTGATCATAAGAAATCTCACGGATTGGTTCTGTGACCACCCTAAATCCCGATCAAATGAGTAACATTATCGAAACCAGTCTTATTATCTTTACTTAAAGATGTTGCCTGATCATTGTTTCTTGATCAAACTAATGGATAGTCGGATGCTGGTGATAAAACTGTACGCCCGGTATGTTGTACAGAAATACTCATGGTGATAGGTCCATTCCCCCAAAAATGGAGCAAAAATCTATTGAAACACAGTTATGTGGGGCTTTTGTTTGGTGTTTTGTTTCTAAACACCCGAATCGCAAGTAATAGCTTATGTGAACTTACTCATTTGGCCTGACGAAGCCTTTGTGTCAAAAGCGGAACTTTGCCGAGAAATAAATCCACCGGTTGTTTACCACACCGCTCTGAAACAATGACCACGCAATCTGTCCAAAATGTTTTGCAGTTGACTGATAATGCGGAGTACGTTGCTCCCAAAGAGTGCCCTCCCTTAATAGGGGATGACGGTCTTTGTGAGGAAGGTTGGAACGCACGTACTTTTACCAATAGAATCAACTGTTTTTTTCATCAGCGCTTAATGTGTTTGCTTTCATTTTTAGTTTTATGTTAACTGTGTTTCGGGAATTTGAACAAAGTTAGTGTAAGCCGCCGTTTTCTCTCTGACGGTGAGCATACAAAATAGGTCTCGACCCATAGGAAGAGCGATGGACAATGTCAAACTTCTCAGAATTGTATGAGTGATTAGTGGCTGTCCTAAAGTGACTCTGCAAGAGGTTGGATTGAGATGACTACGTAGGATTACATAAACAACCGGAAGCGGGCAAACATTCCTATGGTGTTCTTTTCGTTACTAACGGAAGATGAGTGATCATTTCGAAGAAGAATTCTGATGCGAAGTTGGAAAAATAGCAGAAACTCGAGCTGAGGACCATCATACCTGAGTTTGGTTCATTTTGGTCTTTCAGTTGTCTCGTGGTTTCCTTTACTTTGGAATGCCAAGACGATTGGATGCGGAGTCTTGATGTTTATCTTAACCAGCTATTCGCAGTACCTACTTTTATCGACAGGGGTGCACTACATCTCAAAGATTTTCGAAACTTGAGTTTCACTCTGAAACCCTAATGAAAGGGGAACTAATTAACTGAGTGTGATAGAGTGTTTCGTCCGACATTTATTCACCTTGCATCATCCTTTTCCGATGCCTGAGCACAAGGTGCATTAAGACAGCTTCCGTCTATGGACAGTAATTATCAGGTGTACACAGCCTCTACACGTAGGGCCAAGTAGAAAAATGTGGAACGGCAGTGAAATCAATGAAAGTGGAAGGAAGAAGGGAGAAAGACAGTTGGAGAGATCTGGAAGGGCTTGAATGCTGTTGCGTTGAACAAATCCTAGTTACGGATGATAGAAGGATCAGCGTTCAGTGTAATGATTAACGGTACACCGCCGTCGTACAGTTGGCATGAGGCGCAGCACTGGGGGGGGAGTAATCATGGAGGACGGCGTTGTCTGATTGATTAAGTCTGGATACGGCTCAAGAATAGAGAGCTTTGCCAGAAGGCCCACCAACCAAATCTGGTCGGACGCCTTCAGTTGTTTCACCAAAAGTGTTCCGAATGAAAGAGCGAACGTGTGATGCTTCAGCTGATAGACCACTCGGAGGATGGTAACCACTGAAGAAAGCGCTGTCTTCAAGGTCGTGGATCACTGGTTAATGAAAATTTGGAAGAAATAAGGGCAGCGGAGGTCGGACAGTATTTGCGACGACCAGAGTGGAAACGATGTCTGAAAATGAGAAACCTAAGTGTATTTCTATGCTCTGAAGAGAAAAAAATCAGTGCTTTATGGTAAGCAAAGGCGCTATGAAATGATTGGAGCAAGCACCACAGCACAGCACACCCACACTTTTCGTAATCTCTTTTATACCCTTCTGTCAGCTCCAAGGTTGAACGTCTCTCTGCTTGCGTCACTCTACATTGGGCACGAAGAACAGAACTCCCTTCGGCAAACAATGATTCGGCATGCACCATGCGACTCAATCGCCACAGCTTCTTGTGCTGGACACATTCTTCGAATGAAATCCCGAACACTCGTCTCCTAAATGTCTGATTGTTGGTTCGCCGACAACAGCCGACAACATTAGCTATGGTTCTGAGGCAGTGATTATCGAAGACCTAAAGAAGCATCATTTTCGCTGCCCGAAGCGCAACAATTCACAGCCACGAAACAGAACAGGCCGTACTGTAGTATGACACACACATCTCTTGAAATTTGCCGCCATGGGTGTCTCACATTAGCAAACCCGACCCCAGTCTTGAAGATTCGTACGTCGACCTCATCTGTCACACTATCATCGGAGCTAACACGACTTCCAAGATACGTAAAACGCTACACTTCTTCTCTCCCTGGATTGTAATTAGCGTGTTCAGTGACTGAATGTCCAGGGACTTGGTCTTACACTTTATGGGTGCAGAGCACACGCCAGAGGACGGGGTAACTTTCGTCAGTTCATCCAGAAACACCTGTGCATTCTCATCTCCGAAGAAAGACGTGGTGTGCATATTCTAGGCCGACAAAGTTCTCATCCACAGCTATTTGGTCGCCAGGGTTTCGAATATCTTCCAGCGTTCGTCCCATCCTTGCCGGAGACCACCTTATGTAGGGAAGCTTGTGTTGAGCTTCCCGTATGGTGTTGCACCCCAGGAAGTCTGAGGATAAAAAGAACTCCTTTGAGTTGCGCCTGATGCAGTGAATTTATCTTTGACTCTGTCGACCACAGACAATCAGGTATTACGTGCGACGACGTAGTCGGCTTGGGTTGGGGGACAAGGACTCATCCGGCAATGCATGTGTAGCCAATTTTCTTTGTTATCGTCTTCAAACATACATAGCTGAGTCACTTGGAAGATAATTAATCACCTGTTTTGGAAAGTTGTGGAGAACCTAACTCATACGATCAGTAAGGGTGCTGTTCTTCGGAAAAGCCATCGGGTTCTCCGAAAGGTAATGGTCTCGAGTAAACATTGGCACATACTAGCCCAGCCTGCGTGTCGTCAGAATGTACGGCAAGAAGATGGTAGAAGTTCTGAAGAGGGAACAGACTGATATGGTAATACTCTGAAGAACAAGGTGGGGATGGGAGGATACGGCGTAATCTGATGAGTTGGGGATTAAAAAGTGTTATATCCCCGTCGCTAATCTGTTATATCTAACTGGTGTTCCCACTACAGTGCCTGGTGCCAGAAAAGAACTCACCGACAAGAGAACACAACAGCTTTATTCCAAACAAGCGAGTGCGTGCGAGTGTAAAAATCACAACGGCCCCGCGGTATTTAAAGGGGACTTTTTGACACTGATTCAGGCTGTCTGATAGGCGTTTAGTGAACACCCACCAACATCGATGGCGCTTCTATGAAATGTCTGAACGCTGATCACATTCGCTCGTGCTTCTGTGACGTGCCTTAACACTCATTGGCTTTGGTTGAATTGATTGGATGATTGACTGGCCTGGATGTTTGCCGGATTTCCTATTGAGATTTTCGTGAAGTTTTAGGGTCTCAGTAGGTTCCAGGCGTCCTGGGGTTACTTTCAGGAATCTGACCTTCCTGATAAAAAGGCAGCAGAGATTTGAGCAGCACGACGACTACGGTGACCAAAAACTCAATTTTGAAAGTAAACGAGCTGGTGATTCGAAACAACTCAGCCCCACGACCGGTAGTATCTGTGTGGGAAGAGCAAGGGAGTTACTTCAGAGTGCTGAGAATTCAAACTCCCACAGCCGGACCGAAGTAGCTCTTCGAAGTTCAGCTTCAGCGGGGAGGAAGCAGAAAATGTGGCAGTTAACTTGTAAATGTCTGGTCATCAAACGAGGAGACATTGTCGGTGCGCGGTTGGTTGGCTGCAGGTTAGTTGCTAAGCTCGGCAGGCGGATCGCCAGCCATATACGAGATCCCGATGTTTCGACACATTACTAACCGATGTACCATCGACGAATACAGCAAAAAATGGTCTTGTATTCGATGAGGTTGAGTTCAAGCCAAATTATTTTAGTAGGAGGATGCAAGACAGAGAGTTGTGAAACTGATAAGGAGGACTATGCGTAAACTTATCTCCAGGAATACATTTAAAACGGAAACAGCAGGAGGGCATACAGTTGGAAAATTCCGGGTGGACTATTTTTCCTAGCGCCAAACGATTCTGTGACCTTGCTTTTTTTACATTCCTTTCATTTTTGGGACTTCCTTCTCTCGATTTGCTGTCCGATAGTAGAAGTTCCGAGTAATTTTTATGATTCCACAACAAATATATTTAAGCTAAGAGCGCTTCCTGATCGCTGCATTCTTCCTACTATTTTATGGTGTGATTTTTCACATCACTATGTTAATCGTCCATACTGACGATCTTACAAAGCTACGTTTGTCATTCCACGCTTCTTGCCGTGCTGACTGCCCCGTAGCATGGATTTAGTCTCCACCGAGAAAGTTCGGGTTATTAGAAAGAAAGGTATTTGTGATGGTATTCTGGCCTCCTATAACTCCGTAATCTGCAAAGACAATACCGCCTTTTTTTTTAGAAAGAGTATTACATCGGTGTGACTTCCGCTCACTAGTAATCGCTAGTACTGTCTACGCAACTTGCTTAGAAAGGAAAACACGTGCTTTCCCAGGCGGAGTTAGGACTGGATGATGCTCAGCGTTTATTGATGAGTGATCAACTGCCAGCCGGAAGGTTTCGGGTTCGAGTCTTTCTCGATTCTCCTGAGATGAGTGCTTCTGCTGATTCCTAATAAGAAGTAACTATCTGTGCAATACTTCTAAACTTGTGGGCGTATGTTGCCTATGCCTTGTAGGACGGAACCCATAATTGAGCAGTATTCGTGTCCTGTACCATGTGAGCTTCTTATCCGTGTGATGCCTACCCTGACCGATGGAGAGTTCCGTTTCTGGTTACCACTGCTCACTTGAATATCAAGAATTCGGTTGACTTTGCTCACTGTTTCCTACTCGTTAAACAGCAGAGCGAGGTGTGATACGTGATGCGGTTATTTCCCGCTATGGAGATCGCATGAAGAGCGCGCTAAATATGTTTTTAGAGTCCGGATAATACGTTGAATTCAACAGGGCTGGCTTTTGCTGCCTATCGACCTTTTTGGGATTGGGTTGCATCGGAAGGACCAGTCAAATTACGTACAAGCTAATCTTCAAACAACCAATCACGTCGTGATTATTAAATACGCTTCAGAAACCGTGAAAACGCAAGCAGAAGTAGAGGGATGGCCTGCCCTACCGCACAGTGAGGATGTATACTCTATAGGTAAACAATCGTTTGCAGGCTGAATGCCAAGCTCGATGAACAGATCAAATTCCTCCTAATCACAGCCAATGACCCCCCGAGCTATAAATATTTAAACATTTTGTTAAAAACACTCCGCCCTAGTCAGTAATGCAAACAACAATCGACTGACCCCAAGTAGCATGGAGCCAGCCAGATAATGGATCAGTCAGGAGCGAACATATTCAGTGCAGCATAGAGAAAGCAGCCAACGATGGTATCTGTGATCAACTGGAGGCCCGTGGTTTTACATCATTAGGCCTAGGTTTCCCTAAAGTGGAGCGATTCTTTCTTGATGGGTTTTTGGGAATATAACGGGGTTCAAATGACCGACAACCAGATGAAATGGGGGGTTGAAATTCTCAACTGAGAGTCCAACTGCGACTCAGGGCGGCACCCGGTTTTCCCTCACAGGGACTTAGTTACGGCGGACGTAAGTGTGAACAATGCGGAACAGACACGCAACCGGTGACGATGACCGAAAGATGTGACCATTTGACTGTTCGTTCAATGAACCATCAACCGAATTTCGTATTGGATAAAATAGTAGTTAGAAAACACCAGGAAATCTAGTTATTTAGAAACTATCCTGAGCTAATGTACAGTTTTACCTTTTGCACTGTTGGGGGGGACCTAGCCAAGTCAAGTAAGTCAGTTGCCAAACTCATCAAACAAATTAACGGCCATCTGATCAACTACTAATGAATGCACCCAAACTACCAATATTCCAACACATTAACACACATAATTTCTGGAAACCCATAGAATGATCATCATCATCATCATCATCATCATCATCGACAGCATGACATCAGTGTTCACCACGATGCTTCGCTGCCATAGAACGAGTGCGCGACTGAACTCTCCCCAAAGACTGCCATTAGCAGATTGTCTGGAACACAACTGAAATTTAAATGCCCATTATGCTTATACTGATAGCTCCATATCAAATGCGATGGAATCCGCCACCGTGGGTTTCAGAACCCAACACGCCAAACCTGCACAAGCATGTTCACAAAATCAAACATACCGCTATACTCAAAGCTTAATATAAAATGTCATCATTCCTGTGAAATTCATTAGGTTTTCTTTCTTTACTCCTTTGTATATGTTCCACAACAGCATTGTTTGCAATCGAGTCGGGTTGCCCGTTATTTAATGTTGGATGATATAAAACCTGACAAAAGTCGCTTCACAGGGATTTACACGAAAAAAATCTGCCATCGTTGTGTCTGGCAATAAAGCTCATCGAGAAATAATGACAGTTATCATACATACGTGCAGAGATTAGCACTCAGTCATCTCAATCATTCTTGTGACCACCCCTCGACATTCAGCGGTTGACCCTCAGTTGCACCACCAATATCGGGTTGAAGCATCGGATTCCGAACATGGAAGTGCACCAAGTAGTCTCCGGGAGAATCGGGTTCCTCTAATAAACGCCTCACAAAGTGTGGTGGTTAGACCATCTGCTACGCAAAGCCTTGTCCGCCAAAGCATGCACAAGCTGGAAGCGATGAAAACGTGATCAGTCGATCGATTTTTTTTGAGTGAATTCAGTCGCGCTTGCAGCTGCCGTCTTTACGAATGGAGCCCCTGTATGAGGCACCACAATGACTTTCAAACTGGCGACTGTGGTCAGATCGGAATGACTGGAGCAGGGAAAAAATTTTATCAAGTTAAAGTGATTGTGGTTGGCGCTTTGTAGTCCCAATTAGTGTCTACCAAATAAAGTTTCCCCATCCATTTTAGAAGACGCAAGGGCCACATAATGTGAAAGTAGGGCATAAGGGGGGCTGCCCCCCGGGGACTGCACCTACCTGATGAGACTCAAAAGGGCTGTCGAAGAGATGATGATGATGATGATGATGACGATGGTGATGATAAGCCCCAACAAAAGCAAAGCCGGTCGTGGGCTGTTGAAGAGTTTTCAGCAACCTTGTAAGCAAACTGTCTGCTAATTGCTGCGGAGACTATGTTTGACCATCGGTGTCTCTGAAGCGTTGCGCTGGTTTTGTGGAAACATCATATCGATAATACTCAGGTAGGCCAGATAGTTTTCTTCTGTATAGCAACAGTAGACGTTGACATGGGACTTTCTCGACAAGTGAGTTTCTTGTACGTAACCGAAAGTTCGGGTTGTGATCATAGTCACTCAGGAAAACAATAGCTTTCCTTGGTTTCCCCTGGAATCAAACAGATTCGGAAGAGAATTATCAAGCCAGTCTATCGAACGTGGTTTGTAACCGACGATTTATGAATTGGAGATCGAAAAATCAAGTCATCGGCGGAGAATAATTAGCAACTTTTTCACATTTAAATACACGTCCATTTTATAGGATACCCGGACACACCATTTAACAACGTTATATGAACAACCTGGTTACCAAGCGCAAATCGCACTACTACGCAACGAGCGGTATGCAATGAGAAGGAACGGACATGCAAAATTGTGGTTCCCCAACACTTGAGGCGAAAACAAAGGACACTAGTGATAAATTTGTATGATCGCTCGCGGTCTCAACCTCAGATTGGCTGCCGATGGACCGACAGACTTTACTTAGTGTACCGTTGTTGAATCCAACTTAATCTCATGATAATTCCCCCATTCATTTGCTTACTCCGCCTATGTACTTTTGATCTTCAGTTGTTTTGCTTATTCGTACCCGCCACTCACCTTGCCGCAGAGGCCGTCTCGTCCGACACTTGTGTACTGCGTATGTGCGCAGCTGACCTACTTACCCATGCGCGTTCATGTCGCGTTTGCTGAGCCTGCCTTGACTTGTTTTCTCATGAGTTCTGTGTGATCGCGCGTCCAATCAGAATCACGAGACTACCTTTTGGCTTTAATATTACTTTCTGACTTGTATGAAGGGGTTTTGCATACCAGTGTTTCATTATGATTTTGTAGCATTCCTCCAGTTATCGTTGACACTGCACTGTGCCGGTCAGTGACAGACCTTGAACTTGTTGACACTACGAACGTGAACAATTGAGGTTTGTTGTACACATTTGCTTACCCTTATGTAAATAGTACCGTAGAATTACGAGCCCAATTCTTCCTTTTGATATTCGGGATTGTCGAACCTACGCGTCACTCAAATTTCCGTATCGGGAACCTTAACAATGAGTTATTTTCGGTTGACGACCCAACGTATTAAACATACTTCCACTGAAAACAAAGGACAAACTATATTTTCAAGATATTTGTTGTGTTTACCATCCAAGTGCACTAAACTTAATGTGTTCAATGTGAAATACAACATGAGTTCTCACAAATTGTCCTGAAGCTGCTATTGCTACATGGATGTGAAGGTTGGTTTTAACCTGCGACTTACCTATTCGAATATGACGAATAGTTAGAATATTTTATCTGAGTACTCATCGATGTTCACGGACGACTCTGTAATTTCCGAGCCACGAGTTTAGAGGTTGAACAGCTTTCTCCGCACAGATATGATCGGATCTCGAAAGGCAGAAACACACCTGAGTTTTCGTTCTTCTCAAGACTCCCTGAGGACAAAAACGTTGGACTACCTCTTGTTACAACTGTGTTAACATGTGTTAGAATGAAGTGTTCTGCACATTCCTGCTCGAAACACCTGTACAAACCGTTGGAATACCTTGATGGAGTATTTCGGCGACAAGTTGCACGTTTATCTATTCCGTCCAAGATTACCTGTCAGCTAACTAAAGCGGTTATGAAATTTACCAGTTTTGCATACTTGCAATGCTACTGCGTTCCAGAAGTCTTCGATCCGGCTGAGATCTGAACTGCTAATCTCTGCAATAACTTGATGTTAGAAACAAAACCGGGCTTTTCAACGTTATCATTTTGAAATCCCACTTCCTGTTCACTATTGATAATTAAGGGGTCCAGGGTTCAACCCAATACTTTGTTGTGTGCACAGAAGTTGTGGCTTCCATCCATCCGGAAGACCGGGAAGTGTAGGAGTCCCCACTGGCACATCCTTTCGCCCTGAACAATTGATGATTGACTGAATACTCTCTTCACTCTACAAGCTGAGAAGCTATCGCAACCAGTTTATTATCCTTCCATCGAAAATTACTTTGTCTGTACAGATTTCATACCAGTAGTAAGTCCATGGTTCTTATTGGCCCGAAATTTTCCCCACTGCAGGAGACGCAACTCTGTTGATGATTCCGGGTGACAAGAATCCCCGTCTATCCTAATACAAGCTTCCAACGCTTCAGAAATTTTATGGTTTGAGCACCGTCACCCCAAAAGTTGTTCTCAGTTCTGATTCATTTGTAGTTGGACTTAAAACAAAGTGGATCTTTGGCCGTTTATTCTGTTCCGAAAAATGGTAGCGTAGACAGCTGTTTCAAAGTGATGCGCGTTCTGGCCACGAAATGAGACCTTACGACATTTCTCAATCGTTCCATGCGATGAAAATCAAAAACGCAATGCCTGGAACGCTGGGGACATCCCCTCTGTGTACCACACAGCTGAGGGCCTGTGATATGTCACTTCCAAATTAATTTTCGACAGTGCGAGTATTCAGTCGTTTGGAGAAGTCAGACAAAACACAGAAAACTGTGGGGCAACGACCTAGACACTCACTCGTTGCTGGGCTAGTTTGACCGTACAATTTGACAAGTAATTCTTTGGTGATCAGGTTGAACAATCGTTGACGAGCTGCGTGTAAACTGCTTCTTTGAATAAGGTAGTTTTGTAATTTTTCGATGTGATTTTCGGCTGTTTGTGCACTTATCCATCTTTTGAGCCTAGGAAAATGAGTTTCCCGAAATATGTCCTAAATTGGATTGTCTTGAGTGTTCGAGTTTCGAACTGTTTACTCGATAAACACGGAACTAAACATAAGAAACCGGACGAAGAGTTTCCAGTAACCTTATAGGTTGCTGGAAACTCTTCGACAGACCACGACCTGCTTCGCCCTTCTTGGGGTTCATCAAATAGGTGCAACCCCCGGAGTTTCTGTTAACCTTGTGTCCTGCTTGAATCTAAATTGGAGGCAATCCGCTAAATACGCTTATCTGCAAACTAATTCGGCTTTAATGGGATACTCAAATGAATCCCAGGTGGACCTTCGCTTTTCCTATAATATTGTTCAACTGCACAACGACATGATGAGTGGTCCATGCAGTATGACTAGTTATTTTTCTCTACTTATAAGTAGTGCAGAAGCAACAGCAAACAGTCACACACCACATGCACGTGAGGACGCGTAGAACTGTGGATTGCAAATCTCTTGCATCGTGAAGTAAAAGCTTGCTTAGTTGGTGTAAGGTGGAAACTCGACGGAACCCTAGCTGAATCCCTTGTTTACAATGTCCTGGAAAAGTACGCACATTCTCGACCGTCGGAGAGTTTTCAGCAACCTTGGGAGTAGTGTCTTCCGTCGACATATCGATGCCTGGAACATCGTGCCAACTAAAACATGAGGTGACCTTTGTGTAGTTGCAGAATAGCGTAAACAACAAATTCAGCCAAGTACCTTGTTAACGCCAAGTTAATCTGGAAACTTGTGTGCTTTTTCAAGTAAGCACAAGTTAGCATCCAAGTAAAACATCTGGTGAGCTTAAAAAAGAGCGAGAATGATCGTGTGCCGTCGCAGACTTTTCGACTATTCCATGAGCCGTATGTTCCGTCGAGAAAACCAAATTTAGTTCAGCTAAAAACAAGGTAACATTCCTTCAAACAGATGGAAAGAAACTCATTTGGAGTTAATTAAACCAGTTTGAAAACCTGCGAACATCGAAGCCATCAGAATCTAACGCAAGGAAACGAGGGTGAATAACCCTCTTTTGATAAAATGCTCGGTTGTCTTACTTACATTTTTCAGGTGAATTGTGAGGGCGCCAATTAAAACTGATCAGAGGGTGTGGGGTAACACTATCTACGTTCGCTAACGGATATTCCTCCGATAAAAGTACGATGATCAGAACACTATTAACTGACAATTTCGGTGCGACAACTGTGATAAACGTTGTCTTTGCTAGTAGGTCATGTTCATTTGTAAGCGCGTTGGGAGCGACCAAATAATCACGCGCCGGCACAGCATAAATAACGTGGCTTCACTTAGTTTGGCAAATTTTGGCAAATAAGCATTGCAATCATCAAGAACACTCGAAACAGAGCAATCTAAATGTTCAGTTCGTAAAAACCTGTCCCTCTATGAGACCACCTCCGAACGAAGACAGCTTTTGACGTCCCTCAAGAGTAGATTTTATCCAGGGGCACGATCGTACTATACTATCTCAGAACTACTCAAGTTCAATCAACATCTTGCAATCAGCCTGTTTGGAAGAAAATCTAGTGCGTGTGACAGGGCTCCAAACTGGGTTTAGCAGCGATACTACGACACACAGGACACTGTGGCTAGAATCAGTAAAGTCGCCACCCCAGGTCGCCTGCTGTGAAAACCAATCCGGTACAAATATGACTTAATGATGTTACTCGAGCACTTTCAGTTGTGCTATATTTCCAATCACTTGCCCTGGCCATAAAGTTATGCCCTACTTTCACATTATGTGGCCCTCGAAATTTGCCAGTACGTCCTGATTACCGATTTCCAGTTGGATAAATACACAAGCAAAGGTGGGATTCTACAGTTTTTGGTAGCACTTTGGGCTATCGATCATCACAGGTAAAGCAATCTTTGAGCATACGGAACACCGGTCACTTCGCAGAAGTCAATGTGACAAGTATGCATGACACCCCTTTCGTAATCTGGTGTAGAACTCGAAGACTAGAAGACAATGCTTCCAGACAAGTTAACGTTTATAAAGTAAGCTCTACTAATTGGACGTATGAAGTGAGTGAAAACCGAAGAAAGTTTTCTCATTATAAGCCGAACTCAATGTGAGAAGTAGCCAGTCACTTGGTGGACCGAAAACTCACTATGTGGCGATTGACTTTGTAGCTTACTCAGCTTTTCCATGTAGTAGACCTTCTTAATTTCGGTATTTCCAGTCAGTTTCGGCAAATATGTAGCTGTGAGCCTAAAAATTCGCTTGCATCCGTTTTTCCGCCTCTTCCAGATAACTGAAAATGTGAATGAGTGAGTAGAAACGATTCGCATACAACGAGGATGTGAGACGTTTTTGATTCATTTACATCGAACTGAAACGATAATCAGTACTAGCACATCCCAATCTGACTTGTAAGATGGGTTACCAACCGACCAACCTCGAGTAAGTTAAAAGTTTGAGACTTCTTGCCATCTAGATTAGACAATCTTGGGTTCCCCTGACCTGCCCCTCAGGAAATGTGCCGTTAGCCTAAGAAAACAACTGCTCCCTAAGGACGCAACATCTAACTGCATAGCACATCTTTGTTTTCTATGAAGGAAAATGCTGGTAGCTGAGGTGGCATAGATGACCGCTGGATTTTCGCCGAGCTGGGCAATTTGGTTGCAAAAGTTTCATCATCAATCGAGGCGACGTCATCAGTGAGTTGTTATTGAGTGTGGTGGTGCGTAGCGATGGGCTGGATCACCGGTTACCTCATTCGAAACCACAGACACGAACAGATGAACTTATCTGGCATAACAGCGGAGGACATAGTTGATACGTTATCTGGGAATATGCATGATAAATTGGTTATCACAGTCCACTGATAAGACGGAACTCTCAAAAATTTCGGTTTCCATATTTACTGAAATAAATTCACATGTTGGGCTTTTTTATAAGAGTACATTTTATGTTGCGGAACAACTAACACAAATCTATGGGCAACTTTTCTTATGAATTTTTTTCGGACGAGAATTCAGACGGTCGAAACGGGACCAATAAATGCAACTTTTGTGACATTAAGATCCAGTCTTTAGGGCTACTGTACAATGACTGGCCGCGGGTTAACATTTTTTTCGAATTGATCGTTTTGTCAGGTTTCTGCCGGGGACAAAACTAACTGGTACTTATCGTGTGGTTTTCCCTGTTGCAGCACAAGTTAAAAAGCGATGACATCCAAGTTAGCAGCTTTGGGCGTAGGTATAAGCATTCACCCTAAGACCATCCACTGCATAATGTGAGGTCCGTGGATGTACTTTATCTGCTTTGAGTATGCACATTTGTAGTGCCCGGCTCCCACTTTTCCTATGCTGCTCGTCAAAAACAGTGGACTTCGTCCTCTTTCCCCCTGAATTCGCACACAGCAGAAGTAGTGTTATGAACATGATTGATGGTTTATTCGTTGCTCTATTCATTATTCTCTTGTTTAATATTTCAAGTGCTGTACATATACATCAGTTGGAGTCCGTACGTGCTACTGGTTACGTCCTGCTGAATCCTGAATTTCTAGTTTGTCTGGTTATACCGATATACGTGCTGAACTTAATTACTACATTTTGACGCCGCGATTGGAATCATTCATCATGCCTGCCGAAATGGGACCATTAAATGTCAACTCAACTGCGCGAGACGTAGAGAATTGTTCGGAACGGTTTGACATATGGTGTCTTGCAAAATTGGGTATGGATGATAATAAACTAACGGTATATTTTCTACATTTTGTTGTCAAGGAGGCGTACACATTGATAAAGCATTTAGTATATCCCGAATCTCCAATCGACATTTCCTACAACTCATTGAAAAAAGTTCTGCAACACTTCAAATCGATTAACTTTGTAGCAGCCGAAAGAGCTAGGTTCAATATGTTGACCCGCTCCCATTCTCAGTCGGTTCGTGATTTCGTATTGCAGCTGCAGACACAGGCAGCCAAATGTGACTACGGCGCCCAATTGGAAGACCAACTGCGTGATAGGCTCATTGCTGGCATTCAACTGCCCGAATTACAGCAGAAGCTGCTGCTCTGTCCGGATCAGAAATTTCAAACTATTCGGAAAATGTGTGAGCAGTATGAAGATGTCAAGCATGTAACGAAGACTGAGGAAGCAGTGTTGTTAAATTATTCTAAAAGAAATGATTCAAGGATGCAGACGAACAACAAATTCAAACCTCGAACAAATTCTCGTGCCCCAAATCCATCAATACGCCACTTCACAAATCGTAACTCTAATTCGATGGTTCAAAAATTTGGGAAATGTGAATCTTGTGGACGAAACCATTCCAGATATTCATGCCCTCACAGGCAAGCCAAGTGTTTTATCTGTGGTAAAACGGGACACATTCAACTGGTCTGTAAGTCCAAAAAAGTGTGTCACTTAACTTCTGACCCAAATACCGAAGTGAAAGCACTATCTGAAGACATTCCTACCTTATCTCTATCGATTTTGTCCCAGAATTCGTCACATGTTTTTAAAACTTTGATATCCGCTTC
Source organism: Clonorchis sinensis (assembly GCA_003604175.2). Lineage (NCBI taxonomy): Eukaryota > Metazoa > Platyhelminthes > Trematoda > Opisthorchiida > Opisthorchiidae > Clonorchis > Clonorchis sinensis. Next base: position 188,285,025 of record CM030369.1, on the reverse strand, counting down.
TGGTCAAAAGCATGACTTCATTGTTGACACTGGTAGTGTTGAGTCCATTATTCCACAATCAGATCTAACTGTATTCTACCCCAGTGCCGTGATAGTGCCTACAGATGTTAACATTCGTGGTATCACTGGACATTCCGTACCTCTAGTTGGTAGTTGCACGATTCCTGTGAGATTGCCCCAAGGTACCTCTATCGATTGTAATTTTTTGGTTTCAACCTCGGGACCATCGATTATCGGACTCAAAGTTCTGCGCTCACTGCGAACTAGTATCACCTTACTGACTTCTGTGAATGTGAATGAACTCAAACAACTGATTCTTAAATGTTCTAAGGCTACAGGTGGCATGCAAATACCCAAGGTGAGACTCGAAGTTACAGGAGATCCTATATTTCTTAAGAGACGAATTATTCCATTTGGCTTACGCGAGCCTGTTCGTCAAGCATTAAATTCAATGTGTGCGAAAGGAATACTGACTCCTGTTGAATCATCGAATTGGGCAACTCCGATAGTTACCCCACTAAAGGCCGATGGTATTACTCCGAGAATTTGTGGAGACTAACGGCTAACGTTAAGTGGGCGGATACTGCGACGTACATGCACTACAGAAGAGCCCGAAGATGTACTGTATCGTTTATCAGGTTCAAGTGTGTTTTCAAAAATTAATTTAAACGATGCCTATCTTCAAATACCACTGGACGAAGTCTCTAGTAATCTCACCGTGATCAACACACCTTTTGGGTTATTCCAATACAAGTTCCTTCTTTTGGTCTGAATGTTTCACCGGCTGTATTTCAACAAGATATGAATATTGTTACAAAAGATTTGGAGGGCGTTGAGACGTACCAAAATGATGCCATAGTGTACGGTGCTGATAAAGCTACCCATGAAATGCATCTGTTGTCTTTACTAAAGCGATTTTCTGAGTTCAATGTAGCCATTCGTCCTGGTAAGTGCACTTTCGGTGATCCATCATTTTCATGCCCTGGCTACATCGTGGATGGCAATGGTTTTAAACCCGATACAAACCGTCTATCTCCTTTGGTATCATTATCAACCAATCTATAAAAACTGCGCTCCGTTTTAGGAGCACTTCAATAGTATTCTCGTTTTCTTCCTAGCTTTGCTAATCACGCAGGTTGTTTGTTTGACGTCATAACTGCCAGTCAATTTTCTTGGTCCTCTAACCATGAAAAGACGTTGCGTACATTACTTGGTCACCTGAGCACTTCAGCTGTTTTGAAACCATTTTCAGCCAAACACCATCCGACCCTCATTACTGATGCTTCCTTGAAGAGTGTGGCAGCCCGGTGATCTGCATTTCCCGTCGACTCTCAGAATCCGCGTGTGGGTATCCTCAAACTCAGCAAGAAGCACTTGCGGTTTGGGCTACCAAACGGCTTAATAGGTATCTTTTCGGATCAAACTTTACCACTGCTGCTGATTACGAGGCTTTAAAGTTCTTGTATCATCCTACGAACTCCCTGGCGAAGTCACTTGTCGCTATGGCGCAACGTTGGATTATTGCACTCAGTTCGTACACCTAAACGATTGTTCATCGTAGTGAAAAATGATCCCCCATACCGATTTATTGTCAAGAATTCCATCATGCGACTCCGATTCTAACAATTCAGATTATTTATTGATTCAATCATTACCAGTCAAGCGGGATGCGCTTGTTGCTGATACTAAAAGACATTTTGCTCCCATTTTTCTGCAATCCGTTCTGGCTTGACACAACAAGAGCGACGTCGATTTCCTGCATTTTACTGTCGTCGCGAAAGCTTGTCCATTACACCGGATGTTTTGCTGTGCTTTGAGGATAGAGTTAACATTCCACCGACTCAGCGAGCGGCTTTTCTTGCAGATTTGCACTCCGGCCATCTGGGTATCGATAAAGTGAAATTTCTTGCACGCTTGTTATGCTGGCGGCCGGAACTGGATGCTGACATCAAGTGTACTGCTAAGAATTGTGTTGAATGTGCACATAAGATTCAAAGCAAATCTTCACGGTGGTATCCGTGGCCAGCTACTTGTAAAACATTTCAACAAGTTCACGCTGACTACTGCGGTCCTTTTCTCCGTAAGTACAACTCTATAGTTGTTATTGACGCATATTCACATCGGACTGAAGTTCTCCTAACTGCTTCTTTAAGTGCTGAATTCACACAGCAGGCATTGAGGGAAGTATTCAGCCATGGATGTGTACCAACTGCTTTGGTCACCGACAACGCACACACTTCACTGCAAAGTCTCTCGAGGAAAGGTTAAAAGGTCTTGGATGTCGAAAACGTTTACTGCTCCACTACATCCCCAGTCGAATGGGCTTGCTGAGAATTTTGTTCGAACACTAAAATCTGCCATTACTTCATTCACTCCTAATTCTTTTGTAGGATTAGACCGTAGAACTGATAATTTTCTAACTCAATACAGGAATGCCGTTCATTCAGCTACTGGGAAGAGTCCCACGTTTCTCTTTTTAAATCTCGCTCGTTGTGTACAAGTCTTGGCTGTGTCGAAACGGTCGATGTTACCTTTTTCAAGGGTAATGATATACGGCCTGCTGCATGAACAATACTTTCATCAAGTGGCAAATGTATGGTGACAATTCTCGATTTGGATGATCTCTCGCCACCGGAGGCACGCTGATCAGGTTGAGTTCAATACCAGAGTTCTGTCTGTTAACGGCAATCCCGTTGTTTCAATAATAATGAATCCTTTGTAGATGAGCTTATTGCACCCGAACAACTCGTTATCTCTGAAGAACATGCTACCTGCAAAGAGCCTGAAATTTCCAATCTCAGAAGATTCGAAAGATTGCAATCAAGACCACCACTGAACTATAAACACCCACACACTCATGCAAGGTGTGGGGGATTTGATGAACATGACTGACGCTCTATTCATTGCTCTATTCATTATTCTCTTGTTTTAATATTCCATATGCTGCACATACGCGCCGATTCGCATAGATACGTGCTACTTGTTGCGTTGCACTGAATTCTGGATTTCTAGTTCATCTGATTATACTAATATACGCGCGGAACTTAATTCTCACAGCTTCTTTAGTTCATCGATGCTCATATCGGTCATGAATATCGCCTTGTCTCTGGTGGCGGGTTGCTTGGTTGCTGATTGAAAGCCCGGAATTGAACCGAACAAAATGTTAGCGCATCACGAGATGTGGTGAACTTCTGGCCTGGATTATGCTTGGATCTGATATATACAAATTGTAGTAGTCTGGCTACTCAAAAGCTATTTTATCAGGAGTGTGTGACAAAGAAATAAAAATAATAACGCTGGACTGAGTATACAATAATAGTGAGGTCAGATTGAACAGACACACTAACAATTGTTCTCTTTAAAACAGTTCGTCGTTGGCCCAGGTCAGAGAATAATAATCCAGTCATGGTTGTCCAGGGATCTGGCGAACAGTTCTCGCATACAATAAGGTTGGAAAATAGGCTGAAATGTTTTAACACTAGAGTTAGCACATGAAAATCGCAAATGACCGCCGTAAGCGCGAGCAAAACAAGAAGAGGGAGTGAAAGCACGTGACTAAGTTTGTATTGCGTGAAATTATGCAAGTGCGCGTTTTTGTAGTTTTTCTGTATTCAAACAAAAGACGTTTATGCACTTGACAAAATACGTAACGTTATAATGGAAGCAAAAGAAAGATAAAAAACAACACAAGATATTCCCAAAATGACTTCGCTTTTTTCCCTTGGGCGACATGAGTTTGTAAGTTTTTACGTTACGAAATTTTAGCTTCGTCAAGACGAGGTGCGCTCCGTTGCTCGATAGTGGGAAATATCAGGACGATAATTTCGCAGACTAGAATGATCGTAGATAAAGCGCCTCATAGCCGAGGAGCTGGGCATGATTTGGTGGATTTCAGATTTGAGTACCAAATTTCTGGAAGGTGGCACCGACTATAAAACGATTTTGTTAAGTGAGTGATGTCCAGCGAAGACCATTTCATTCTCTGCGCTTAAATCTTCAAGTCAAGTGTCGCCTATTTTTCCCAGAACGCTTAATTCCAAATACCTTCTGCGTGCTAAGATGTAGGATTAATGCACAAACCGATGCTGTGATAATCTACTTTAACCAAATCCGGGAAGCAAAGGCTACTGGATCGAGCTTAGACGTGACACACTATTTATAAGATTGCCGAAACTTTTCGACCTCCCATGACCGGGTTCGTCCCGCTTAGGGCCTGTCAGTCAGGCGCATTCTCCAAGTTACCCCCAACCATATGTTTTATTTGAAAGTAAATTACACGAACTTATCATAGCACACTCATTTACATACCAATTTGTTTTTGCTGAAACAAAGATTCATCTTGGTGAAAACCAAATTCGTATGGATCGAAACCAGGTTTTAAAATATCCGGGCGTACGCAAAAAATAATATGCTGTGTTTTGGAGGAAATGCTCTAGAAAATCCCAAGATCCGTCATTCGTGATACACACGTTTTAACGACTCCTACGTGTATTAGCGGCCAATGCCAAGCTGATGTCCTTCCTTACTCCTTATTATTTCGCTCAGCTTCTGTCGGTCTATCTATCTTGCTTCTCCCGATGAAGGATGGAAGAAAATGCGAAGCTTCGGTTTCCAATATCTGCAAGTGAGTGACCTGATTGCTTCCATGTACTCATTGAGAGAAAATAGAGACAAGGGGGCTACTACCTGCTCACTGTCTTCTCCAATGGACACAATTTCTCCACTTTAGTGCCCCATATTGCATTGAGTGTTCACAAAAGTTTTGCGTTTGCGGCACGCACTTTCTGCAGCATTTTGATTAATTCGTTCACGCCCTTGTGCCTCACGATGGGAGACACGCGCAGTGAATCCAATATTTCTTCAAGTGCTACAATCATCCGGAAGCGGCCCCGAGGTCCTCACTGGACATGTGGTCACAAGTTGCGTGATCATCGACCTCTCGCAGAAATTGTGCGCCAGCTACCTTCTGCGGTCCGGATGGCTTCGACAGTCCCAGCCGCTGATCCAGCATGCCAGGAGCTTATCAGGACAGACCATGCTAATTTGTTTCACAAACGTGCACGAAAACGTCAGGCTATGATCCTACAATCTTTGTACAAGTTAACCACCAGTAAGTTGACGGCGGACTTAATGGACAAAACGCATTTACCCGACACTTCCAAGTCAATCCCAAGCAGTTGCCTGGTGTGTTGCGTCAGCTTAATTAAAGGCTTCAGCACTTCGTCGGTCTGGTACCGGGGGTCACAAGTTTGAACTACACAAATGGTTGAGGGCCGCTTTTGTCCCGTTTATAACTGAAAATTTGGTTTGCAGATCACCAGAACAAAATCTTAAAGCATAAAGTCCTCGGTTAGGTTCATTTTGGGGCGACCAGCGGCTGATATGATCGTGTTATTTGCCCTGTTCCCGGAGTTTATGTCCTTCCTTCTATAACCATGGGCATTGAAGCCAGCGCATGTGCAAGTAATAATGTATCTCCACGTCGTGCCGCTGCAAATCGACCACGGTGCTGCCGACCTTTGTTTACGGATGATAAAAATTGGCTAACATCCCCGACGTTCCCCTTAGTCCACGAGGCCGCATTCGACAAACCTCACACGGGTTTCGTGAGATAATGCGCCACACGTACGGCGTTTACCTGGGCCACATTTTCATATAACACAACGCATGCCGCGATGCCATCCGCAAACAGTCTGACTCGCAGCTGCGGGACTCTTTGAGCTTCTTTTTTTGAATGCGTGGTGTGCGCCACACCTTGCTCTGCAACGGTTGTTACGACCACGAGCCGCAAGAGGCAAGAACTCTCAGCGAATTCGGTCGTGATGGCTGCTAAGTAACCGGCGTAGATCACGCCACGCAAACTAAAGCGGGTTTGAACCCCATGCAGTATCAAGTGGATGTGCAATAAGACTGACTGGCTATTCTTTTGGCACATTCAGAGGCGTTTGAGGACGCAGGTGAATTTCGTGCCATGTCTCACATACAATGGAGGTCGTCCGCTAGTGTCATTAGACCGTAATTATCCATAACAAGGTACCCAATCTCACTGGTACCGTGAAACCCATCCGTCAACGGGTGTACACCAATCTTCCGAGGGCGACCACTCCGTTAACTCGTTAGCGGAGCGCTTGCACCAACCTCATCCTTGTTCAGTACTGGCACCCTCCGTTAACTCAGTCATTATTCATGTAAGGGCCTTATTATAAATAGAAGAATAAATGTCGACGAAGAGATGGGCTTATGCTGGCCTAATATAAACATCCCTCAGTGTCCACATACCAAGACACCCATGTAGACACTCTGGATGGAAATTGACAGCAAGAACGCCACTGACATGGATTATCACCCGTACTTTTCAGCAACTCCAACAATGCATGTGGGAATCATACAAATCTCATTCGGAAGGGCGATTGGTACAAGAGGTACCCAGACTTTCCGTGAACTGTTTAATACCTTCTGCCTGGCCTAAGGTTGACCATCACTCTGCTTGTACTATTCGGGACTAGACCCGGAAGTGGCACACTTTTCGGTGAACGATTTTTTGACACGCGCGATACAAGGCTGAACTACTACACCTTTTAGTGTCGGGTGCAACCCTCTAATGATGCCTTCGCTGCACAACCGGATACCCTTCCTTTAACTAGTAAAGTTCTGTCTCGTAGGGGTTCACGCCGACGAGCTAGGAGCTTATTCGCGGATTTTGCCGAAAGAACAAATGAGACCCAATGAACTGCACTCACTACAAACACTGTTCATGACCGGTGGGATGAGGTCCAGAAGAAAGAGAGTTAGATTCGTAAGTCAGATGGGGAGAGAAGAAACCGGGCTGAGGTAGTTGGAGGGTTTTGATACTTGGGAGACGCACATCAGTGCATTCTTTGAAAACTTATGGTTGGGTGCTGTCCGGACCAGGGGGTATGTGGAGATTTGGACGATTGAGAAAGCGATCTCTTCAAAGTTATACTGTGCTTGTTACTGTGGATTAGTCGGTTTTGGCATCAGGTTCAGACATTGTTGAAGGCTTGAGCCGCGCCTCGTGGTGTGAGCGTGATGGAGCCAACAGAAGGCCTTAGAGACAGCGTGGATGGTCTGGTTTTCCTCAGAAAATAAATATACCAGGAGAGATTTCCTGATCGTGGCCTCTTCCTCACAGACAGTCATTTGCAAAGACTATCCTAGCAAAGAGTGAGGTAGGAAGTCCCTAGCACGTTGGGTCCTTGATTAATGTGTCCACATATTTGGTCTTCGGTACAGCAGCTTACGAATGCTTTCGGCGGTTTTCTTTCCTTTCTCTGGGGGCAGAGTCTAGGTTTAAATTAAGTGCTCCCGTGTTTCGGTGACATCTCGCTCTCCAAGTCATTTGTGGAGGGATGGTTCAGAGATGATCGCTCAACATGTACCAGGAAGCTTCTTATGTCAGCTCGGTTGTACGCAAATCGCGGGTCAGCAGGTAGAGAGAGAGAACGGCAGCAACACACGAGATCCTAGGAGGGTATCGGGTTGTTGGTCTCGTCCTATAGCAAAAGGATGGCATTCTCACGTATTGTACCTCTTTTGCTGGTGAAGTAAATGTTCGAGGCTGATCGGCACTGGTCCATCCGGAATCTCGTTGAAAAGCAGGCACCAACCTAATGTTTTGCTCCTTACTAAGAGTATAAGGGCAAATCCAGAGTTAGGGACCGACAGTTTGTCGCAGTTGGTTGTTCAGCATGTGAAACACCCAAACACCATGCAGTGAGTGGTTTGGATCGGATGATGACAGAAGTGTGGGCAAGAAAATATTGTCTTCTCCCGCCAGAGAGCAAGAGCGGTAAATGAGACTGATGAGCGGCTAATCCTGTCCTATGGGGCGCACATTAGGCAAGATTGCGTCGGCAAGTTCAGGCCAAAGCCAATCACGGCAATTATAGAGGGGAGCACGGTGTTCGCGGCAGGGACACAACCGCGGGAATAGCCAATCGATGGGTTATGTACTCGGCAGAGTTAATCTATCTTCGTCAATTTTATGGAGGAGCCAAGTTTATGTTTGGAAAATAAAGTGTAGGGAACGTCGGATACAGGATCACTTAGTATAGTGTACGTATCTGACATACTGGGACACTTGGCCTGGAAAACACGGTGTCATTTCAGCGCCACGGCCGCTCGCCTACTAGAATCACCTGCCGAACGCCATTGTTCCAACCATGTTGCCTGGTACCAAAATGCTTCATGTTCTGATGGCTCGAAAATTAACTTCCACACTATTTGAATTTCAACGGTTTGAGGGCTTTTTGGCGTCAATGAACTGGCTGTCCCAGCCGGTTTAATATATGAGAGGCACGTTCGTTCTTCGACCATTTCTGCTGTGACGGAAGTTTGTCAGTTAGGGCCTTTCGCGCTTTCCGGGCCGGCAAAATGCAGCCCTTGTGGAATTTGAGTGTGACTTTCAGACATGCTGGCTTCATGCGCGTGAAGCTATGAGGCAGCATGTAGCTGCTGGGTGGTTTACTTGTTACTCTCCCGGGACAGGTTAGTGGGTCAGCAAAGGCCTATTTGGTGGTGCTGACCCACCAGATCCAAAAGGTTCGCCCCAGCAACTATTTGAATGCTGGGATTTTGAGAACCATCAAGACCGCTCCCAGAAGTAAACCGAAATTATTTTCGCCGGAACTACGAAGTTTTAAAAGTTGCGAATTTCACGGGGTTCAAGTCTGATCCGTTTTCACGTTTCGGTGATATGTTACTCATGATATTTTTTTCAAGTAAGCAGAATTTTAAGGTCATTAACTACCATCGATTTTCATTTCCTTATCAGTTCAGAACATTCGATTCTTGCACAAGCAAGCAATGTGCTTGGTCGGCTGTGCTGAAGCCAGAAAGTGTGCGCATTCAAATTGCATTTGCGTACGAGTTTAAAGATGAAAGACTTCAATGCATAAAACGAATAAGGTAAAGAAATCTGGGTTGTTGAAGCAAGCCAAAAAGTGGTCCCAAAAACATTGATTATTTATTATAGGAAAGCACCGCGTACTTCGCGTGGCATGCGTGCAATTTGACATTTGTCAACGGATTAATTTAACTTAACATTACAGGACATTTCCTCATGCTTCGAAATGCTCTTCATTGATCTCTCTCCTTTCACGCAGCCTTTTCACCACTGACCCTGCCTCTTTTTTTCAATATAAAGGTGGGAGGAAACCGTTTTTTGTGTTTTCAGATATTTCGAATTGTGCCCAGCCCCACGCCAAAGAAAAACTTTCCGCATTGGGACCTTTCAGTTGCTTTCAGCTCGGTTACTTATATCTTTTGCCGTGGATGCGAAACTGAGTAAACTGTGATATGTGTAAACGCAGAAAATCGAAAGGAAATGGGGTGTTGGGGACTGGATTCTAACCCGGATCTCTCCAATCGTAGCACCCAAGCTTACCCCACTGCAACGCTTAACCACGGAACACTCTCGGTGGAAATCTCTTGTGGGCGGCTAAGTCAATCGTTTGTTTGGGTTTGGAATCAAAATTTCTCCTATTTTGGCATTCCAGGGCGTCCCTAAAAAGTGGGATCACATCTACAGCATATCCAATGCAAATTCCATCAAGGCAAATGAGTGAATAACGTTTGTAATTCTCAGGCCTTTGTAATGTAAGCTTTGGCATGGGATCTCGCCTTCCATTCAGTATAGCAATGGAGGACAACTTGACGCAATGTTCAGTGGTGATGCGAGTCTCACCTCTATGTGTGATTCCCATTTCCAGATATGCACAACTAGTCGGTAGATACTGCAGTGTTATGAGATATCTGCATGTTGATATTTGATCAAGTGGCTGTTGTTCTGTTCGCCGAGCTTGGCAATTGATTTGCAAACGTTTCGTCACCATTCAAGGGGACATCTTCAGTGCGCCGTTGGGTGGGTGCGCCCCCATATCCGCATGTAATCACAAACTCAACGCTATCTTGGAGTAATCACGCTCCTTAGCTGGAATGCGTCATAAAGCCCAACTACGTTGACGGAAAATAAGGCGAACGATTGCCGATCATCATGATAACTGCACGCGTTATCACCTAATTTGGCTAGTTATCTTAACTGCTAGGTCTGTGTGTATGTACGACTTCGAATCGGAGCCTAAACTATGCGCGTTAACCTGCTCTAGATCTAATAATAATAACGTTTATTCCCGACTTGTGGAAGGCATGTCGTCAGGCATGATCATAAGGTTACAATCAGAATATAAGCACGACTGACGGGGACTGTGGGTAAAGGTGGTTTTTCAGAAAAGGGACATCGTCATAGGCGGTGAGTTTTATATAGTACAGATGTGGTCACCACTGAGCCGGCACGACCAGGGAAGGTCTTTTTTGAGAGAACATCGAGCAACATCAGATCGGTAGGAGTTGAAGGTGGCGGGCAAAAACAAAACGAGGGAGGTCAAAACAAGAGGCTTCCTGCCTGACATATGACAAGGGAAGTGTGAATCACAGAAAATGGGAAACCAGAACATCAGATCTGGCGAAGCAGCAGAGTTGGCGTCATCCAGCCGGTCAAATTGAACTGAAGCCTAAAACACCCATATTTTAGCAAACCCAAGCTATGCTTCGCTACAAGTCTGCTATGTACAAATCTACCCCCATCCTGTCTCAATTAATCACTTAATGTCACCAACCTAATTGCTGTACCGTTACCTTTTTTTCTCTTTATTACTGCACATTATCCCATCTGATGTCTCCTCAAACTCACCAGGCTTTACTGATCTCTTCCCTTTGATTCGTCTTCTCAAGCTTTGACCTTCGGCTATACCTGGTTTACGCCCTGTTTGACCGTTATCCACTCCACCTGGCCTGTGATTTACATCCATAGGGATCCCCAACTTAACCAGAAAGATACCTGCGATCTTACATCAGCTTGGTTCTACCTTAGCACATTTCCTTGGCCAACCTGAAAAAGTCCCGCCGCCCAAAGAATTGCACATCCCAACCCAGTGCCCTTGATGGGCTGTCCAAAAACCGAAGTACGATGGCACGGCACTACCATATCCACTTTGACGGCACACCCTGGTTCCTCATTTTCCGCGGTTAGCAGACTTTTTGTCATGTGTAAGAGAGGATGTCACTTGTTTAGCCCTCCCTCGTTTTGCTTTTGCCCTCCACCTTCAAATTCTAACGACCTGAGCTTGTTTCAGATCGATGTCCTTCACACAAAAAGCAGCGGTAGCTGTGCTTCCCTGCCCGTGCCGGTTCAGGGGTGACCACGTCTACATCGGATAATACCCAATGTTTATCACACTGACCATTTTCCGCGTAATCACCAGTGCCCACGAACCTCGTCGGTCAGTCTTGTATTCTGATTGCAACATTATGGTCGTGCCTGACGGGGTGCCTTCAACCGTTTGGGAATAAACAATATTATAGTGTGTGAAAATTAAATGCAGATAAGTAGACCGCCTCAACTCATCCCTAATGATGGACACCTTATCTTGAACAAGAAAAATGTCCACCTCATATGAGTTAAGTCGACTGAATAAATTTTGAGGAGACAGTGCAGTCACAGTTTTAAGAACAGCCAACCGCGAAACCCTCTACTGTTTACCAAAGTCCTGTGAAGCTGTCTGTATCGAGGAACATTGTTATCTGCCTTATGGGGCTTCGAGTCAAAATATTTCGGACTATTGGTTCCCGTAAAACATTTTTTCTCCGTTGCACATCACCAAAACCCTAGATATTTAGTTCCTTGGTCCCGTTGGTTTATTTACCGGCCGTTTGCGCTTTTGATAATCACGACAGAATAAAATACTCACGTAATCAACAGTCATTCAGCCTGAATCAGACTGCCTGCGGTTCGCGGTCAAACGAGACCTGGTTGTTTAGTTGAAACATATTCTACTGGTCATGCCAACTCGACTCTAGCGTTTAGCCCAAATCGCAAGCATTTTTGATGACCCTAAGCATTGGCGGTCATGGAAATTCGACACGATCGCTCATTAACCAGACCTTTTGATTCACGGTTTTTCGCACAACTGGCAATAATTTTTGCACAAACAAATTTTTTGCTTCCAGATGTTGTGCTTTTGAGCATTAGTGTAATTAAACGAACGAGGAAAAATGTGTGTGCCGAAGTATGTGTGTCTAATTCATTAGAGAAGCTAAAAAAGAGAATTAGTTCTGATTGACCGACAGCCATCGGCGTTGAGTTGTGCTGGCCATCAAGGGTCAGAGACAGACGACCTTGGTTAGTCAATCACGCCGGACTTGAGTTAGACAGAGCCGCAGTAGTGCCACGGAGATCACTTAAAGTGGACAGGGTTTTGTTTATCGCTGGAGGTGATGAGAGAAACTCTGTGGGGCAGAAGTAGAGAAAGGGGTGTTCTCAGCGGGTTGGTGGGAGTTTTCGGTGGCTGAGATTAAAGCGGCGGTGGACGGTGAAGGAAGCTCCAACAGCCTTCATTGCCTACGACTGAGACATCAAGATGGACGGTATTGCAGCTGATTGGGAGGGTGGTAAAATATTTCCAACTGAGAAATTCACAGGACGAGAGCACTTGTCCCGTCCGACGAGTCGATAAGGGATGTCTGATCGGGCTCAGGTGAAACTATGGCGCCGAAGAAAGGAGTTGGATTAACGGGCACTGATTTGGAGTTCTAGGTATGAGATAAGGCTAGTGTTTGTAACGGAAGGTTTAGGACACTGATGAATGCGGAAGGCGGGGAACCAGGATACGGTTGGCGAGCTTCCTACGTATCTGTGATGAACCTTGGTGGTACACAACATAAATCACTAGCCGCGGGATTGTTCCAGCAATATATATGTCTGCTCTGCGGTCGGGCCTGCAGAGTTTCAAGAAAGAGGTGATAACAGTGTGGACCATTGGCCTCATTGTGACCGCAGACATAGGGAGAATTCTTCAGTGTCAGTACCCTAGACCCCTAGATACTTGAAAAAGAGGGGGAGAAGTGCATAACAGGGAAACTTGGGACTGCCTAAATAAGAAGAAGCAACGGGGCCAAATTTTAGCGTCGTGCATGAGAGATGTTGAAGCCATTACCAACCGCTTCACTGTCGTCATCGCTCTCCATGCGAGCGGTGGATGACTTGGATGGCCTCGAAACGGTGGATGCAGTCCTGCTCTAGGAAGGTTTAAAGAGTCTGTTGGGCTCTTGATGCTGCAAGCACACTCTATCCAGGTGATAATCAACATCGACTCGACAATTTCCAGAAGGTGAAGGAGCAGGCTGGGAAACTTCCCACCAATGCATCTCCACGGGACTATGAATCAACGACTGTTGAACTGACCTTGACAAAGTGTTGAGCCGATAGCCGGGCCCAGTGACACCCTCTGGCGATTGTGTCGCTGCGGGTTTTTACGGGACGCCGGCTGTCGTTTCGTCTGGGACGTATTCTGTTGCCTTTGTTGCATTATGTCTGTTGAAACCGACCAGAATGTGATCCAAGTATTGGAGAACCTGGGTGCGGTTTCTAAACATGGTTGGAAAGCCAGGTTCGATCGGAAACCTGAAGTGCAATGTAAACCTTTCGGCTTCCCTCGTTTGTCCCAGATTAAAAGTTTCATACCAATGGCATTTAGGTGAGTTTTCGCTTCAAATTTTGGCGCATGGCGGGTATTCACTGTCTTCCGATGCTGACATTGCTGTTAGGTCGTGTCCGAATATACCTTCGTTCTTCCAATCATCACGCTATTCACACCCTATGTGCGCTAAAATATCGAGAAGATAGACCTCAGTTTTGATTCCTGATTTGCAGTCTGCATTGTAGTGTGTATGCTTTGGAAGCACCGTGGTAATGTAGGGACTCACGATTTTTTGAATGGGAGACAAAAACACCATGAGTTGAAGTCCATTGAGCAAGCTTGTACATTATCAATATTTACTCATAAATCAGCCAGAATGGCAGCCACGTTACACTGCTTCATTTGTGGAGTGAGGGCACTGGGACTGAGCTTGAGGATTTCAGTCAACAAGAATTCACTCTGGTCACAGTCGTCAGAAGTGATCCGAAAAGCAGTATTTCGAACGAAGCCTAGTCGATGCGTAGAATCCCCCGCCGTTGAGGTTGAGACTATCACTTTCGGCAGCTTGTTTTAGGTGTTGGTAACTACAAGCCCAAAGGACCTGGCGCTTTTAGTTGTGTTGGCCCGATTCAGTCTCACTCTAGTGTCCCTGAGCAGTGGCAATATCAGTATTTTGAAACCTTGATGAGATCACCCCTTATCCTCCAGTGAGGAAAACCGATTTATTCTTCGAGTATACCTTCCTAAAAGAGTCGCCGGAAGTAAACCGGCGCTGAATACACCTTTGGTGTCTTTTTCAAGTTATGGCTGCATGCCCATACGCAATATTCCCGGTGATACCTAGCCTGGGCCTTGTAGAGGACATGAGTACCTGGGGCTGGGTTGACCAACTGCTTGTCCCAGCCGGTGCGCTGCATAACTATTCGTCTTAAATGCCAGCTGGCACTGACCTTAATCCCCGGCCTCTGACGCCGGATACCCCTGGATTAGGCACGTGGGTGCTTGGCTGGACTAGGAAGCGCGGTGGGGCTGGGGCGTCGGTGTCTATATGATGACATTTGGAGGCATACAGTTGGATTCCCAAGCAACAACCCAGGTGTTCGATTTATTGAGGTTGTGCTGTGTAACTTTATTTTGGGAGTTGTCAAGTAGTTGCACATCATCCTCAAACATACAGAGAAGAGTATTGAGGTCCTTCGCTATGTCGTTTACGTAGACTGGAAACAGTAGATGTCCTAACACTTAATCCTGTGATTCTCTACTGACAGTCACCACTAGCCTGGACCTGGAACCCTTCACTGTGAACAAGCGCCACTCGCCTACTAGAAAGTGTTATAGCTTGACTTGCACCCGATGTGAGAGCTTAAAAGATTTAGTATTGGCCGATTACAGTCTGTGGTTGACCGTGTCAAACGGCTTACGGTAGTCTAGATAACATAGTTCATCCTCTTTCAAGTATTCCCTTTTCTGCCCTGCCCCGCTCTAATATGAGTACTCTCTGCCGGGTCCAGCAATAGGATTGGCCGCTTTGTTCGCCATGTATCAGGCTGAGCTACAGCTTCTATGCGTCGAACTTCGCCAACAACCCTAAACAACTCGAAGTCTGTTATCGTGCCCCAAACGCCGGTCTGCTTAGCTGCCTTTAATGTTCACTCACTGAAGCAGGCAAGGAGACATGTAGCTATTACTCGTACGCTGGATTCCCTCTGCATCGGTGCATGTTGTCTGCCAGAAACAAGGGTGCAGAACTCAGCTATTGTAGTCGGGCTGACTGCCCCTTTGTTCTCTTCCAGCTTCCGGTTGTGCACCTCTGGTGATGCGGTGGCCGCTTCAGTTGAACATGCTGGGATGTTTGTTGTGTTGAGCCACCCAGCGGAAATTTCTCTGCTTGTTTGGATACCTATTGGTATTCACCTCTGCGCGATTCGTTTGGCAACGTTTGTGAAAGAATTTCTAGAAAGTGAGATCCGTCGCTCTCCGTTTATCTTATCGGCCTGCGCCCCGACGGACCGTGCATCCGAATCTGCCAAGGACAGTTTCTATGACTGTCTAAGCGTTCTTTTACAACGGGCGAAAAGCTTAGGCATATTTGTGGTTGTCGGGGGCACCTGCGCTCAGGTAAGTAGGCATAGCGTTTTTGAGGCTCATTTGGGTGGTCGTCTTGGATTGGACACAAGACACACGGACAAAAGAGGGTGTCTGCTGCGGGTGGCGAGCAGTACCACTTTTCGGAAGAGATGCTGTGCGATTTCGTGGTGCCCGATAGAAACAGCCCAAGACCCAAGTAGACCACATTTTCATCAGCTACCGGCGGTGAGGGTCGATAATTACCTGCCGCTTTTTTTGGAATGCCTACGTAGACTCTGGCCATACACTTGTCCGCCGCTCCTTTTCATTACGTTTTTCATGGCAAGGCGCGCGCGCCCCACTTAGCCATCGAGAGGCTCGTTGACTCATTAATCAAGTACACCTATGAGAATCGGCTCCTCCAGCGCCTTCTAGCTGGTTCGGTATCGGATTTTAACGATCACTGAAAACAGATGTTCCAACTGCTCACTTGCGGCATCCCAACCAACCCGACCCTGATGGAACTGTGACTTTGCTTGAGGGCAGACGGCAGATTCCTCTGGCTCGTAACCACAACTCAACTCGACGCACCGTCCGACCGCAGGTAAAACTGGGTGTCCGCGCAGACCTTCAGGCTTGACGGATCCAGAGAGCCAAAGGTGTGAGTGAAGCAAAAACCTGAAAACGTCTTCAGGTCGTTCCACTTGAATCGCTCTACTGGTCCTCGGAAGTCTTGTCAGCACAACCATCCAGGGCCAAAATGGCTCTCTGATATTCAGCAAATTTGAACGTTTTGACCGTGCTGCATAACAGTTCGAACAATGATTCATCTGGTCACCTGATACCTCCAATTCTGACCGTCGGCCTTCAATAGAAACAGGACTATTTATACGGAGTTTCCTTCAGCCTGTGTCTGATTGTGTACATCCACTCAAGCTTCTTCATGTTCCTGGTTCCGACGGCCTTCCGCCTTCTCTGTTCAAGGACGGCAGTGCATTCGCAGCCAGTGCCTCTCTAGTTTGTCTAGGACACGTAAACTCGTTACCATGGGCGTGGAATGCGGCAGAGTCGCACAAGGCACAAACAACTGATGGCGTATCCAAACACGTCATTGCGAAGCACGCTGAATTACACGCATCAGCATTAGCATTCGGAAACTCGAAAGACCGTCCAACCCACTCAATCACGCACTGGCGATGTCCCCTCACATGGTGAAAAACGTTTGCAAACCAGCTGCTAAGCTCGACAAACAGATCAATTGCCTCCTGACCAACAGCCAAGAAAAAGACCGTCTCAGACAACTGGAGTGGGTCAATACTAGTGTTCATATTGAAAAAAAGTACCACAGTGAACGTAGTGACAGTAGGAGTAGCAGTTTGACTCCCGTTGTAACAAGGCTTCTGGCGTTACGGAGTCTTCGTCGTCTGGTCACGGTACGCAAAACATTGGCTCGTGAACATCAAGTGGGATTTCGGCCCGGTAGAAACCGAGTCGACCACGTCTCCACACTATGTCAGGTGTTAGATTAGCAACGTGTTTACGGATGACCCACAATCTGGGTGTTTTCTGAATTCAAGGATCCGTTCGATTCTTTCGATTGGCTGGTGCCCCTAATTGCACTTGCTCAATAGGGGTTGTCCTTGAAGTTTGTACACGTAATCCGGTCCTTACATTCTCATACTTCTGGGCGTGTAAGAGTGTACGATGGGCTCCCTAGAAGCTTTCCTACAAAGTTTCCGCTAAGGATATCTACACTCTCAATTTTTGTTCAAATTATTCACTGATGAAATAATGAGGCGATCGCTGGAAGATCCTCAAAATTCCAGTATTCAAATAGTTGCTTGTGAGAACCTTGGCGACGATATTGTCCTCATCTTCGAAGACGAAGGCCAGGTACAAGAGTTATTTAATAGATTGACCACATTCACACCGTGCTTCCACATGCACCTGGCACATAGAAAGTGCAAAGGTATGCCTCAACATGCAGTCTCTGAACCTACCCTTTGCAGCTCAAGAAGAGACGCTGGAGGTTGTGGAGCATTTTGCATGCTTCAAGTAATTGTATTAGTTCTGACAAAATTGCACAAATCTCAGAGGTGTGAATAATCTTTGTTAATTTGCATCACTGGTCGCCTGAAAATGGATGTCAAGGGTCGCGTGTACCAGGCTTGAGTAAGACTTGTATTATTGTATGGTTGCGGGACGTGGCCTCTTCAATTCAATTCAATTTATCAGCTATAAGCCGTGTACTATAGACACATTGCTTCCAGCTGCAACAGTTTCGTTCACCGGAAAGTGGGAGTGTGGAACAAACAACCGACCATTGTGGACGATGGCATGTTCACTTAGCTTGGGAGCTAGGTAGCTACGCATTGAATACGATAGCTTTGGTGCACGCGCGCTACTCACTGCACGATTGAGCCATTTTTGTCAGTGTCGTTAACCACTGGTGATTAGAGTCCCGGGGTCCCCATTCGGAGAGGCGGCAATTTTTGACCTGACTAGGGTTGCTCGTTAGTCTTTTCATGCTTCTCTGCCAGGTCATACACTGTCCACCTCTCGGTCGCTTGCCCTAAGCACAGGGCTGGGTGAAAAGGGCTCTGCGGGACAGGTAGTCTTCTGGCATGCGGATTAGATGTCCTAACCAGCGTAACCTATGAAGCATAATTCATCTATCGTAGGAGAGTTCCTTCTTTCTAGGACCATCTGGCGTGCCTCTGCATCACTAATCCGATGTTCCCTCCAGACCCGACTAATGCTTTAGAGACACTGGTGGTCAAAATTGACAACTTTCGTATGTCTTCTGGGCGTATAGGCCACGTCTCTGTTCCGTAAGACAGTATGAATCGCACTGCCGCGGTGTAAGCTCTGCCCTTGACAGACAAACCGACGTCATGTCGGCGCCATGGGCATAAGGGTGTGAACGACACTGCAAAGAGTTTGGGTGTTGATGGTGCGGTGCGCACTCCAGGATGGGGTCCCCGTAACCTCTCCTGCGCTTGGCTGGAGACATTGCAGGAAATTCCAGTGACTTTCATGCTGTCAATCTCTTTCCAGATTACCTAATTGAGTGCTTGGAGGTGTAGGCGCCTCAAAATGCTTGCGACAGGCCAAAACCAGGACCCTCCCTCACCCACTTTTGTTTTCACTTTAGGACTTTAAGTATAATTCAACAGACGTCGCGGTTGCACGTCATGAAGTATCGGTGTCAACACTGATATTGCTGTCTCTGATGGTGGCGAAATAATCCTTGTATGCGTCTGCATCACCTAGGTGGAACATTTCATAGTTGAGATACAGCTGCAATGTGGGATGAAACAACCCACAAGAACTCAATTTTTCATGAGCTTGCCATGGGGCGAGATGGCTCAAGTGGTTAGAGCGCGAATTTACTGACCGGAAGGTCCGTGGCTCAAACCCGATCTCTGTCTCTCGACTTTCCCTGTCTAGGCTTGGGCAACCTGACAGTATCCCAGCCCTCGTGCTTCCCTCGGGTGACATGGCACCTAGGCACCGAAAGGGTGTTACAGCTGAACGGTTGAGCTTGCTATGATCAGTTCTTCGTTGTTATGCGTGGCTGCGTCTCCGTGACAGCCTATCGTTTCTGATACTTCTCACCCATGTCTAGAGTAGAAAGCCACTGGTCCCCAGTCAACTGCAGGCGATTATCATACAGATTTACCATGGTGCATCATTATGTGGAAAATCACCATTATACAAGAATATTGTACATCTGGGGCCCTCCCTTCAGTTAAAATAGAAGATTCCATATGACCACCGCAAAATTTGTCGGAAATTGTTCCGATACGCGGAATTCTGTTGGCGCGGGTCAGAGTGCGTGACTTTTAACTGCCACTCCCACGAGGAAACAGCTCCTTGGAGGAAGCAGTTTGGGCGGTTTTTCTTAGATAGAAGTTCACACGCGTCTTAACCGTCAACCTGATGGCGAGGTGGGCTGTGTTTTTCGGATCTTTGTTCGTGGACCAGCTAGGTATGAGACTCCGTGGGTGTCATGGTGGAACACCGTGAGGCATGCCAATGGACTATGTAGGTACGGAGACTTGCGCACCACGACAAAATCCTCTCTCTGCGATATAGTGCTGATGTTGATGCCCGCCATCGTACACACCATATCCACGGTCGATCGCTAGTTGATACCAAAAGCTGCACGCTTCCACCCAGTTATTGTCTCTGTCACGGAAGAGGATAACTCGTTCGTCTGCATGATTTCCCTCTGACGGATGACTAAGACACTGAACCTTTGAAGGTACTTCACTCTCACTTGCTACTAGGGTTTGAAGAAAACAAGGCTATGATGTACACTTTCTCTGTCACACCGCATTGCGCGGTTTCTGAAGTGATGCTCAGTTTGGCCAGGGTTTGGTCACTTTGCTCTGTAGTGCATCCATGGTCCACTCATCAGGTCAGTAGGTGTTTCCTGCGATTTCCGCAGACCCCTTAAAGGGTCCTCCCATTTTTAGCCTTGCCAGAGGCGAGGCCTTCCAGGCGTGTGACAAGTAGTTTGGTCAATGGGGCTTGCCTTGAAATCAACGGTAATTTGGCCAATTTTTCGAGAGATCTGTGGGATCACATCGTGAAGACGGTCGTAACACATAATTTACCGCGGGTTGTCGGGATAAAGTCGGTGTATGGATGATGGTAACAATCGTTTGGGGGAAGTTATCCCTTGAAGCGTGTCAAAGTCAGCATGAGTGAAATAGGCATCCAGGTAATTAGGAACCTTTTTGTATGCTGATTGCCAGCTTATGTCATCACGTAATTCCCCGTGGTAAACCTAGTGGTCATTAGCGATCCGCGTACAGTTAGAGGAGTGTGGGGAGTTTTCAGGCGACCTTTGGACAAAATGGCCTTCATGATTGCTTGATTTTGAAGTTATTCTAATCTCCTTAGTCCGCCAAGGTGTGTGCACCTCTTGACACTGTTAGTTTGGAAGTGTTTAGCTCCTAGACAGACAATAGTGAGTCAGTCAGCTCACAGTGCCTAACCAGGCCTTGTCCCCTCACTCTAGTGAGGATGTCACGAGAAGGCAATGAATAGGATTGCTTAAGCAGACACTGCTTGTTGACAAGTCTCTTTGATGTCGCCCTGATGGGTTGAAAAAACTGTCCCCCTTTCCAAAACCAAATCAAAATGAAAAATTATTTCCCCGATTTAATTATCACCCACTTGGTTGTCACACAGACCAGCTCAGCATTGAATCCTGCATCCATTTTTTGTCAGCTTTAGCACCTTTTCGGTGTCTAACTGTCATGCCACCCGAAGGAAGCACGAGGGCTGGTAGACTGCCAGGTTGCTCAAGCCTAGACAGGGCAAGTCGAGAGGCAGAGTTCGGGTTCGAACCACGGACCTTCCGGTCAGTAAATTCGCTCTTTAACTGAACCATCTCCCCATAGTGAAAATGAGGACCCCATCGAGAACAAACACCGCGCGAAATCTCACACGACGCATTATGAACTCCTCAGGATTGGTAGCGAAGCTCTGGTGTCCGTTTTGTCGACTCTGTAACGGACCATCATCATCAGCTGTGTAAGTCAAGTACTTGCGGTACAGTAGTTTCAGCTGCCACACTTTCGTTCACCGATGATTTGGGGTGGTGGAGAGGTGGAGGTGGGATAGCTATGCATTAGAGGCGGTAGCTGATATAATTGATACACCAGTACAACAGTGTCAGTGGACTTTTCGCTGGGGAGATTGAGAAGGGAGCTATGCTTTGAAGGTAACAGCTTGGATGCATGTATGCTATTGAGCGCGCGACTGGGCCATATCTGACAATTTCCCTAACCATTGTTGTGTCCCGTTTCGGGGTTCCCATCCAGGAAGACTGCAGTGACCAGCGCAGCTGAGTTTTCTGGTAATGGTTTTCATAATTCGCTGATAAGTTATTATTTGACCTCCTGGCTCTTCCCTAATATCGCATCAATGAGTTCGGTCAGATGGGTTACCAGGGATTCTCCCTCTTTTTTGAAGAGGTTTGAATACAGACTCTCCGGTCCTGATGCCCTCTCCTGTTTTAGTACGGATATTTCATACTGACGGGCGGTTAAGTTTTACGTTTTACGCACTGTCTCCAAAGGCCGTATTGCACGAGGCCAGCTGAACTACTCTTCGGACTGTTCGGCCCATTTTCCATTTGGCTTTTTAACGAGTCTTTTTATGACTATTTTTTGGTTGGCCAGGACACCTGGATGCGCAACAAGGATCAACTGTGCCCACGGCATCTTTCGGGATAACCTGTGTGCCCCAGCCATCTCCCAATTGGTATTATTTTTGACACTTCTGAACTACAGCCGATCACGCCTGACATGACGCAGCTGGAGGCGACGCAAAACGCTTCTTCACTTATCATTTCACTGATAGTTGCCTTCCTAGGTCCAGTGGATGGTATTAATTGGCTGTTTCCGGTAGAAAAGCCCTCTCCACTTCCTGAGTTTTTGATGTCCACCAGAGCTTTCTCTAGGCGTGTCACTATTTGGTGTTTAAGAGATTTTTGCTCGCCGTCGTTCTCGTCGCCTCTTGGCACAGATTTCCTGGCATCATTCAGGATTAGCGATCTCAACGATCTCCAGTGGTCACTTGATTGTATCGGAGAAGTCGGACATACAGCAGTGAATGGCGCTAGCTCAGCTGTTTTCACATTTTACCACGCCTAATCCACGTGCTCCCTACCGGTACAGTGTTGGTTTACTGGACAGCTGTTAAACCAGCTATGGTAGTTCCCGGAAGATGGTGATTTGGTATGTTTCTTTCTGACCTGCGAGTGGCTGAAGTGAAGCGAACTGTCAGGCGTGCTGGCTCCCTGGCGTGATCGGCATCAAGCTGTGCCTCAAAAGGAAAGGCAGTTTTGAACTGTGTCTGATAGCTACGTCTTCGCATTCTTTGTCCATGGTTGATTTTCCCTTCATGGCCGCCAGCTTACGCGATGCGAACATTTATGCTGAAAGTTCGTACTGACTAGAATCAGCTGATGATCAGCACACAACTGGAAGGGCCGCTTTCCGTTGTCTGTGCGACGAGCATCGACTCCGAATGGCTTCCCAGATGTGATTCCAAGGAGCTCAGACGACAGACTTCGGCATTCACATCGCCCAGTAGGATAACAGTTTCAGTGTTTTTTGCTAGGAGAATGAGCCCGGATCACTCTCGATAGAATGTATCCTTTTGTTAGTCAGAACTACAGTCCGCTGGAGCATATGCCGACAATACATACAGGTACAGTTTTTTTTTAAAATGTCGATTTGCATTAACTTTGTTTGAGCTGGATAACCGAAAGGTGCAAAGGCGATTGTTCATGGAATCCAATTCAGCAAAGCGCGTTCAGCTTTGGGGCTGAGTGCAACTCCGGCGCCACATATCCCGATTCATCGCTTTTGGATCTCCAGGCAAACGGAGAGTGAAATGTGGAAGAGCTGAGTTCATTCTCGGCGTTTTGAGATGCTTGAACACGCTTGGGTCCTGTATACGTAGTTCAAAGACACAGGATGCATCCATTTTAAGGGAGTATAAGGCCTCAGCGAGCATTGTCTGTTTGACAAGTTAGCATAGAGTACGGACGCCAAAAGCTTCTATGTAGAAAGGACCTCGTGGATTTAACGGTGTTATTTTGTTTGTTGTCAATGGACAGCGGGGTATATAAGGCACATCTGCCAGACGACTGACAATCAAATGACCCAGCAACCTTTGCTTATACGGTGGGAAGGAGTGAGGGAGGGACAGCGGTGAAGAAAGAACTGTGCAGGTAAATGATACTTCCCAGTTTCGGAAGGGAGTTTGTTTGAGGCACTCCACCTTGAGCCTTTGACTCAAAAGTCCGACCCACGAGACAATGGGAGGATATAGGGATTGGGCGACCTGCCCCTAGCTTCTGAATCAAAAGTCTGACTTACGGGGCAGTGGGTAGTAGGGTTTCCTTTGGTGACTCTGTCTGGAGCCGATGGCACAACAGTCTGACCTGCTTAGCGACAAGGGGTTGACCTTACTGTAGGACATAACTGTATCACCCCTAACGTGGTTGCGCCCAGCAGGCATCTGTTGGACAACACCAGACTCTTTGGTTTTAAAAACATCTTGAGCGTGTTGAATAATGCGCCAGCGGTCACGGTCAACCGTTGGGCAGTCGGAGTGTGCGGTTTTTCGGGCCGACCTTTTCTAACACGTCCTTTCTCTGAGGAAGGCAGCATCGCTGCTTCCATGAATGTGGACATGCTGGTCGCCTGGTGGAAACACTTTACTACCTTCACACTACGATCGCAGAGGACACTACGATTTTACCTCGGACCGAATGGCGATACGATTATTCGTAGTACGGGGTCTTGCTGCTCTTGGTGTGACTGTTCCCCTTTGACCTTCCTGGCATGGTTGCACCTCATGGAACGAAGTTCCAGCCATTGTAGACCACAGGATCATTGCGGCACTCAGGCTGGACCACCACACCAAGACGGCAGCTTTAGGTCTGATGGACCTTGTGGATAGAACGTAGGCTACCTTTGGAATGCGTCGCGCGGAAGTCGATGAAAATTTTTTGAAAAAAGTGCGAGATCCTTCTGTGAAAATTGACGCCTCACCATATTGGTATCCGTAAATTATAAGATCAACCGTAAGGGATATTTTTTTAATTTCTGTTGAATTCGGATTAGAGGGAGGAAGGGCTTATCAGAATAAAGTGGGACTAAATGAAAACAGACAAATAAAAATGCGGTGTACATCTGGGTTGTTTTTTGGAGAGCCGATCCGGGTGGTGAAAAGATAATCATCATTAGAATGGGTTACTACATATTTTGGTAGAAAATGAGTCTAGCTTGCGAACAATAGTAGCTTTTTTCCTACCTGTTTCGCGGTGAAAACAGCAAAGACTGCGGACCAATTTCGAGGTACACAAGGCTGCTTTTACTAAGCGATGCTTGGACTTATTGGAAAACTGTGCTGACGTTACGTATAGATAGATTTACAAAGTTTTTTTCCTCCGAAGAACTCAAACAGTACTCTGCGCGGTATTTGGGTATGATTCTCGACGTTAACGCTCTTCACTTACACTATTCATTTTACGTTTTCATTTACTTTGTTTTCCAACAACAGGTACACATTCAGATTCTATTTGCGAAAGCGCTTAATTGAGAAGCGGTTGCCATTCCTCGATCCTAGTCAGCATGTACCTTGGAAACCGATCTACGGGGTTCCAATGGGTGGTATTGGGTGTGGCGCGATAGGTCGTGGTTTCCGAGGGGAATTCGTTCGGTCCAGTCTCATTCCCGGTATGTATTCTTACGATCCGCAGCCCGCTGATCAGGTGAGTGGTTTATTTTTGCTTCAAAGAATTCCCCAGTTGGTCGGTGTATCGTGTCTCATTGTCGTGTAGGGAACAATGGAGTGCAAGTAGAGTGGTTTAAACTCACATGCCACTTCAAATTCCAGCGACGAAACCGTTATTCAGATGTGTTTCACGCCACTGGTTCTGTACCCATGGTTTGGCAGCGTCTCTGTCATACTTCCTTCTTACGATGGACTTTACCTTCCACTACTGCTCAAAACAATCATTTTCTGTCTGCTACCATGACAATGATCCGGTTAGAGTCACATCGAGCCTGTCCTCTCAAACAGTACAAATTCCAATTCCGTTCAACCTGATTTTCGGTCACCGCCACCCACCACCCACCATGAACATTAATCTTTGAAACGCATCGGCTAGTACAATCATCCGATTACACATTATACACCTAAACAAACCCAAGCAACGCTCCAAGCTCAAGACCATACAGGTTGAGGTTTACGCGCATGTAAAAACACTGTACTGCCATCCAACTACCCCTGATGAAAGCGAACTTGTCGTTACAGTGGTTACTTCTTCGTTGTTACTATCCTCAAGAATGCTTTCTCGACTCGCATTCGAAAAGTGCACCAAAGTATCGGATGTACATTCAGTGACAGAGCAGCAAATCGGGATAGTTAAGCAACCGTATGCATTAGTGAGAGCATTTGGATGAGTCATCTTCGGTTCATCCGGTATCAAGAGAGACGGACCACACGCTGAACTTTGCTTACGCACATGAGGAGACAGGCGTGACGTTTCTTATGATTGAGCTCAAGTTTAACACTCAAAGGTTAAGAAATGAGGCGCCTATTTTGATTGGGAATAAGCAAGTGTTAAATCATGCGAAGCAATCAGTTGACATTTCGAATGGTTACTATGCAGTGCGACCCTCACCGATGTGAGACTGGAACGAGATACTGGAAGATGGAGATGCAGCCAGTGGGCCAATGAGTAGTCTTCGGCTCCGTCTGTCTCTTACGACTGCTTACACACATCATATCAGAACATTGCACCAAGTGTTCTGTTTGTAAAGTATCAGCTGACCGGTTAAAGGGTCATCGAATCGTTCCACAACTAAGCCAGGGAAGTTCAGGATAGTGTGCAGTTGTGCGGACAACTCTGAGGAACTACCGCTTAACTATTGCCTGTATCCGGATTGGGGTTTGACGAATGAAGTCCACGGAATATAGCTACGGTTTCTTCCGGACGTTTAGTCTCTTTCGTTGCGAAGAGACTGAATACGTCTCGATTAGACTAGACCTTATCGTGGTGCGACGGTTTGCTTACCTCATTAACTCACTGAGCTGTACTAGAGGGTACCCGGGCAGCTTTCATAGAGTCTTCTCGAATGACATTGGTCTTAGCGGGGGTGAGACACGTGACGTCGGGAACTTTCCTTGTGGTGTTTCCGAACGCACATACGGAAACCTGTGGACCTCAGAAAAGCCACTATCACGTGATGCGAGGCGCTCTACCCTTCCTGCTCCGGAGTACATTGCGGCTAGACGATCGATTGGACGACAGTTGAAACATGGCTTCTCTGTGGCTAATGAGGCATCAGCTTAGTTGACTCATAAAAGAGCCTTGTGTAGCCATGAGAATATATCTGAAGTATCTTTGACGCCTTTTTCCGGTAAACCAATACATGCTCACAATTTTAAAGACAGGGCCCTAATTCAATTGGAAGGCGTCCGTACAGGGAACCGAAACCATGTCGTGGAAACGAAAGTCTGTAATGTCGGTCACTGGCCCGCCGTTGTCGGGTATCCATTGGCAAACCACATCTGTCACAGATTTCCTCTGGTTATGGTATACTTATCAAAAGACTGAATTTCAGGGGAAACATTGTATCTCGTTTCGTCACTCATTAACATTTACAACTTTGTATATTAACTTTCTGAGGAGATTTGGGAATCAGAATCGAGATTTCGTCCTTTAATTGAATCCACTATATGCTGAAATGCCAAGAAGCAGCTGTCTGATCTCTGTCAAGAATCATCGGCAATGCGTGTCTCACGAAACTTCAGGGGGTTTCGAACCTGCGATCTCTCTCCCGACCTTTCTTATTTGTCAGAGATACTGAACATGTATGTCAGTCTCGGTGGAATGACGTGATACATACTCCTTTACAGTTCGCAATATAGGATTCAACCATGGAGCGTTGGCATGAGACCCAAAAAATCCTTTTTCTCTCAATTCTCCCACTGGTCGTTATACGCTGGCTATGTATCATTGCAAAGTTCCGCCGTAATCGAGATATGTAGATAAACATTTTCTTCGAAGCAAATAGCCCACAAAACTATTGGGACAGTATCGATTGATGGAGGCCTACGGAAAACCCGAATCTGTTACACTATTCTGCGGGATCGGCGGTGTTTGTAGATATCAGGGCTTGCCATCATCTGCTTTCCATAATGAATGCAGGCCAGCTCAGCGTGTAGTGATCACTTTAGCACTGTACACTGACTAGAAAATGGAGTTTCCCACATTTGCTACTCAGTACGTGTAGTTCCGAAAACCCATACATTGGTGGTTCATTGTTACTGGGTTTCATTTGACAAAATCTCTCGTTTGACGTGCAACACTCGACACTATCCACAAGGTATCTTCTTATTCATGTAAAGTACTCCTGTCAAATGACCCGTAGTTTGCTCTTTTTAGGTTGGTAAATCTGCCTGTTTCACTGTTAGCTACGATACAGCTCGTACTCAGTAGCTTTTTGCAGTTTCTCACCTAGACCGCTAGCCTGAGACAGTCAGGCTTAATGATACAGTCAAGTTAAAAATCATTATTTCCCATGGCCCGTGAGCAATCAGTGCCGCACAGATGACACGTACACTGGAGATGGCTCAGTGGTTAGAGGGCGAATTTACTGACCGGAAGGTCTGCGGTTCGAACCCGGCCTCTTCATTTCGACTTCTCCTGTCTAGGCTTGGGCAACCTGGCAGTATCCTAGCCCTCGTGCTTCCTTCGGGTGGCATGGCACTGAAAGTGTTACAGCTGAACGATTTATTTTTATATTTTGCACTCGGCACAAGGCGCAAAGCTGATTGTTACATGGAGAAGTTCACTTTTGTTTTGAGTAATTCTGTTCTTTTTTTGCCTACAGTAGTCACTAGACACTTTTCCGTTGCATTTTAATTGTGAAATCCTGGGGATTTTCTGCCTGGTGATTTCCCCTACTTGGAATAGTTCATAGCTCAATACAAGCATGGTCATCTACCGTTTCTTGTTTGTTCCCAAACTTCCAGTTCATTTTGACAATCAGAAAAGGAGGAGAAACGCTATTCCATCAAGTCCTATCACCACAAACCAGTGTGCCAGCATTCGCCAATGGATTGCGCTCTTGGAATTGGGGTTTTTCTGCCCAACATGCACACTATATCGGACTTTATCCGCGTTCATGGACTGTTTATGAAGTTGCACACTTTAATCTGATTCTAGTCTGTCATCAGGTAAGCTCCTGACTTCCGCAGTCGCTTCGTTTTCTAACTGATTGCTTACATTCGGGAAACTGTTCGCTTGTTTTGGCTGCATCATGATGCAACGATACAATGTAGTTCTTGACTTAGCGGACCAGTAGCCAGTTGTTGCGGTCGGGTTTGGTTTAAGGAGGATGGACCTGTTGCTCTATGCAGATGCATAGTCATAGATGATTCGTTTGCATGTTTGGGAGCCAATATTCTGCCGGCGAGTACTGACTTTGACCGTACGGTCATCCTTATTGAAAATTTTTCGCGCCAATCAGAGCCCCAGTTAGGAGTATCTTTTCTTGGACTTGTTTTTTACCTTTAGAACTTTCGATTCTCCCGGTTGAAGGTTCCTTTCGGTTATTTTGTGCCTTTATATTCCTGCAAATAGCACGGAGACAGGTTGTGAGATGTTGACGTTCAAATTTGCTGTCACCGGTTGCAGCCTTAAGACATTCTACATTTATAGGTAAAAGGGGTGTTGACAAAGAACGTCATATAAGGTCTCGCGATAAAAGTGGGAGTGGTGTTAGTTCCAGGCTGAGCAGATGGTCTGAATCCATACATCTACCCACAGTATCGCCAGTTGTGGTGTAGTCAACGTCGCTTCGTGAACAGCCACCAGCTTGTCCGCGATTCTTCGAATTTTTTTGTCATTCATTCTTCTAAAGATCGTTGGAG
Source organism: Clonorchis sinensis (assembly GCA_003604175.2). Taxonomy (NCBI): domain Eukaryota; kingdom Metazoa; phylum Platyhelminthes; class Trematoda; order Opisthorchiida; family Opisthorchiidae; genus Clonorchis; species Clonorchis sinensis. The sequence continues at coordinate 188,255,986 of CM030369.1, read as the reverse complement.
CTTCATGTGAGTAGCTTTCAAAATTCGAAGTCCTCAGGGACCATCGATCGTACACACAGCACGCAAAAAAGCTTTAGGTGAGTCTTGGAGGAGGTTGGCTGTCGGACGGAAAAAGTCGAGCCGTAGCCTCACAGTCACCAGGTATCGGATGCACTGCCTGCCGAGCGAGCTGATATTATGACGGCACAGGATAATGACCTGCTCAGAGAAACGAGCTTAATTGGAGTTGAATTCAATAGGTCGGATGGAGTTAAAAAAGCAGTTGTTAACAGCAGGAAGTCGGATTATTCAGCTTAGAAGTCATCTATCTGACCCAAGCCTAATTCAGGCCAGTCGACGTGAGCTAAAAGCTAGCGCAAAATGCCTATAGACTCCGTTGAACGCAGGGCACACAAGCTGCATCGCGTTGCGGAACTTGATAGACGGATTTATTGATTGAACTTGTGCGAACAGCCGGTTGTGCGTTGTCAGCTTACGCAGTGTAGTGTGACAAAGACGCAAAAAACGAATACTATCTAGCTTAGGTCCGAACGGATGTTTTGGACCTGATCGGTTCATGCTGAAACTTCCGCATGCATCGTACATCGTAAGGTCATGCTCCTGAAGATGCAGTCACTGAACAATCCACGTACAATCCAGGCAGAGACACTCGATGTTGTGGAGCATTTTACATATCTTGGAAGTTGTATTAGTTCTGATTGTAGTGTGACAGATGAGGTGAACGCACGAATCTGTCAGGCTCGGGTCGCGTTTGTTTATTTGGGGCCACTGTTTCGTCAAAGCGGTATATTCCTGAATCTCAAGGGACGTGTGTATCAGGCTACAGTGTGGGCTGTTTTGTTGTATGACTGTGAGACTTGGCCTGTTCGAGCGGCAGAACTGAGACGTCTTCAGGTGTTCGATAATAGCTGCAGAATATGACTCGTGTGGGTTGGTTTCGGAGAATCCGTAACGAGGCAGTTAGAAAGCAAGTGTTTGGTTGTGTCCTTTGGAGAATTTGCCCAGCACCAGAAGCTGCGTTGGTTACGCCATATATTGCGCACACAGGAAGGTGGCTTACCCTTGATCTAGGAGATGGGTATGAAAGAGATTACGGAACGTTTGGGCGCTGTCTGTGCTACTCGTCTCTGAGATGGGGGCCGCAAAATCCCCAATGCGCCTGGTTGGAGGTGGTGCAATAAATGGCTGCTAATCCATGTAAATGGCGTTCATGTTGTCAGTTACTATCCAGATTGGCTGAATGAGTGTTTGGAGGTGTAAGCGCCTCGGAATGTTTGTAGTAAGCTAGCACTAATTCCTGCCCCCATCCGCTTTTATTTTTTTCTTCACAATAAGGCTTTCAAATAAATCATGGTTGTATGGCAGCGAATCATCAGTGTTAAACACTGATCTCATGCTGTCGATGAAGATGCATCGTATATCGGTTTCCGAACAGTTTTTACAGGCTAATCATGTCGGACACAGCATTAGAGACAGGCTAGAATGTCTGGTGCGTTTATTTGTAGCGGATGGAGTCACTCTCAAAAGGAGGGTGTTAGCTATCTCACCAGAAGGGTTGTCTGACAGATTAGTGAATTCTTGTCTGATAGAAGGCCACACACTGTTAAATGGTGTCACTTCTTGTAGCCTTACACACAAAAAGAACGTCTGCAAGGTGCTCGAACCGGTAACACCTAGTGCGCTACAGTATACAGTTAGTTCAGCAAAATCGGGAGATGCCGTTTGAAACAAAGTAAGGGACACTGGAAGAGTATTCGAGGAAAGTCTTGCACGGTATATCAATCAAACACTCATACTCAGAGTCAAAGTAAAACACGGATCAGCTGACTGTAACGAGGCAGTTAGAAAGCGAGTGTTCAATTGCGCAACAGGGACTTTCATTAAGGATTGCTCAGCACCAGAATCTGCGTTGGTTAGGTCATGTATTGCGCATACAGGGAGGTGGCCTATCCTTGACCTGGGAGAGGGGTATGAAAGAGATTATGAAACGTTTGGGCGCTGTAGGCGCTACTCGCCTTCCGAGATGGGGACCGCAAAATCCTCAATGCGCCTGGTTGGTGAAGCTGCAATATATGGCTGCTAATCGGTTTAAATGGCATTCTTGTTGTCAGTTTCTGTCCAACTTACCTGAATGAGTGTTTGGAGGTGTAAACGCCTCGGAATGTTTGTAGTAAGCTAGCACTAAGTCCTCTCCCCATCTGCTTTTATTCTTTTCTTCACAATAAGGCTTTCAAATAAACCATGGTTGTATGGCAGCGAATCATCAGTGTTAAACGCTGATCTCATGCTGTCGATGATGATGCATCGGTTTCCGAACAGTTTGTACAGGCTAATCATATCGGACTCGGCATTAGAGACAGCCTAGAATGTCTGGCGCGTTTACTTGTAGCGGATGCAGTCACTCCCAAAAGGAGGGCGTTAGCTATCTCACCAGAAGGGCTGTCTGACAGATTAGTGAATTCTTGTCTGATAGAAGGCCACACACTGCTAAATGGTGTCACTTCTTGTAGCCTTGCACACAAAAAGAAAGTCTGCAAAGTGCTCGAACCGTTTTCACACACCGGTAACGCCTAGTGCGCTACAGTATACATTTAGTTCAGCAAAATCGGGACATGCCGTTTGAAACAAAGGGACACTGGAAGAGTATTCGAGCACGGTATATCAATCAAACGCTCATACTCAGAGTCAAAGTAAAACACAGATCAGCTGACCTAGTTAAATCTTCTACACATATTGAGATTTTCACAATCAACTGAGACGTCACGTGGCCATCTCAGTTGAGCCTCTCAATCAACTAGTCCGACATATGAATAAGTAAATCAGGTAGGAGTATAGAGCACGACGATTTTTATCAGGCCAGAGGGTGTATTCGTAATGAAAAGCAAGACGTATTTAGTTTTTTTCTGCCACGACTCCATTAAATGTCCCCAGCTGTTTTTATAACCTTTTTCCTTTTGATCTGATGTGATTAGTAACACACCGTTTCATCAGCAGTTTGCAACGTGACTACACCGTATGGCTGGAGTAAGGTTTTAGAAGTGTGCGAATCGTGTCAGTTATCTTGTGGAACTTCTCTGATAAAGAAACACGTTGACGCTCAATTAGGTAAATTCTCCCAAGGTACTTGGACAGACAAAGCTAAATCTGAGTGTAGAAGACAAACGCCGGACGGTAGTCGCCTGATGTACGAAATTTCTACTGCCTCAAAACGTCAGAGTTTGGGGAGGGGGGATGCCATTCATCCGTGGCATATGTTCAGTGTATAGACCTCATGCAATGTATAGACCTCATGCAGTTCGCACTGAGCACGAAGCTACTGTCAGATTGTTCAGGGAGTCGGGGCCTGTTGAAAAACGACACACTTGCGTTCCTACCACGAACCTCTCGATCGGTAGACCACGTCTTCATTTCTGAGCCATTTCGACGAGGACAGCTGTGCTTAGGTTATGACATTGGTAAATTGGCCCTATGGACACTTTGAGGTACAGGTATTTTCGATAGCTTTTTACCGTCCCTGATGAAAGGACCACATCGGCAATATCTTGCTGGGCAGACCCAGTAGTTGTTGGCCTGTTCGCCAGGTGCACTGTTAAATGGCCTACTCACCCAACAGCACGCTGACCATAGATCTTCAGATGGTAGCGAATCGTTTGCAAATTGATTGTCAAGCTGGGCGAATGCGTCAACAACTGGTTAAGTTCACATTTTGTTTCAGAAATCATGCAACTTTCTGGTTTCAGTCTAACCTGGTTCGCACAACCAGTGCTTATTGCTCTCACTGGTTAGATTCGCCGTCTATACGTGCATTTCAGGTATCCCCAGTTCTTCCTCACGACTACAAAGCATCATGTCTTCCAACCTGTGTGTTTGTTTGGACTGTGTTCAACTTTGGGTCAGAGGCTCTTGAAGTGACCATATCGTTCTCTTGGCATGGGCCGAGCCCCGCTCCTCGTAGTGCCCCGAACTCGAACAACCAAGTTAGCAACCACAAGCAGCCGAACGGGCTCAGTAGTGTGGAACTAACGCAACCGCTTGTCAAAGAACCCGTCGCGGACTATCTTTGTCGCTCCGCCTCGTTCCGGTCTACCAAAAACCCAGCTGTTTCAGGCTGTCTTTTGGATAGAATCATTGGAAACGAGCTACCCTGTTGCTTCGGGATTGCTACAAAAGCCAGCGATGAGGTGAGTACAGGTGTTCTGGTTCTTTTTCCATTCCACCCGTGCACGGTATTTTTCACTAAATTTTCTGATGCATCACATTCCAAGCCTTACTAGTTAAGTTGCCCTGGTCCTGAATCAGCTAAACATTGTACCGCCACGCCTTTCAACGTGATACAATTGGAATGTGCTGAGATGCATTGGGCCAAAATATTTATTTGACTTGTCCTGTATGTCCGCACGAGACAGTCCATTTATCAACCTGTTTCAGGTGCTTTTCTCCGTTTGTTTCGTGAAAAGCACGTACTGGATTTCCCACATGCTTCCTATTGTGGTGAGGTCGCATTGTTCCTTCTGAAGTGTTTCAGGAGTTCCTAACGCGTTTCCTAGGCAAGCGGTAAAGCACTCGAATCACTAAACCCAACTTTTTTTCCCAAAATAATATCATGTCTTTGGGCAACCGGGTAATTATGACCTTTTAAGGCATATGACTTTCCAATTTTTTAAATAATTTGCAAATCTTGCTCAAGTAATTTTTTTAATATAAAAAAACGTAATTTCTTCGAAAATTAACTGTTAGCTCGGTTACTTTGGATAGCCCATCGTCAATGTCCTCCCTCAGTAACTTAGAGCACTAAGCTACAAACTTACGCGTACTCCAGTTTTTGGCTTTCTTATAATGTCTTGACAGCTTCGCAAGATCCCGAGCGTAAACGTTATGGAGGCCAAGCGTTAAAATCACTCTCCTCCCCTTAGATAAAAAGACAATGTCGCGCAACTCATCCATTCTGCTCGCCGCCACACTGAAAGCAAGATGTACCCCTGTCCCTTGGGTTTTAATAACTTAACTGAGCAAGGCGTTGTTGTCCATGTGTTACTGCGATTCGGGGAATAGATGGTCATTTTTATCGAGCTACCAGCATCGGAATGTTGTGCGAAAACTATTTGGGCCTGCCTATCGGCAACTTTATGCTGTCTAGTAAGGTCATTCGCGGATCGATGGACCTATCCACAAAGATTCTGCAACTTCTCTCTCTCTCTCATTGTTTCTGACAATGAATCAAACTGGTTTCACTGTGATACTTAGCGAAATAAATTATACTCAGTTAGTATCCTCAATGTTACTGGGATCTATTCCACACGCGGACGAAATTCCGAACGGTTAATGTCATTGGTCGGGGTTTCTCCTCTTCAGTCGTTTTATTCCCCGTCTTAACGGCTGGTTCTCTCGTCTTCGCGTCATCCAGTCATTTAACTTCTGATCTCAACCATGACCAGATTATCGGTATGTACGCCTAGAGAACCGCTTAATCGATCTCAACTTGATTGAAGTGTACTGTTTGAGATTTGCTATATGGAATTATCAGATGATGGGAATAAAGCGGTCGAGACGGCGGAATCTCATCTATCATCACTTATCATTTATCACAAAACGACGTGAGCTGAATACTCCGTTCATCCCAAGGCGCATCTACCTCGTACTGTTCTGTTCAGAATTGTCAAGTATAAACCTGATCAGGTTTATCCCCAACTCATTTTAACATTTCAGTACCTAAGGGAATCAGAATATTCGTTTGCTCTCTGCTCCAAAAACTTTATAATTGATAATATGTGATACTTTAGTATGTTGTGTATCAATTATGTTCTTCTTTTTTTCTATCCTAGGCTAGTCTTTGCTACACCAAGCTGAGTTGGATTCATCCAATTCATCCAGACGTTCCTAGAGTCCTTGGTCTTGGTGTAGCCATTTCCATATTTCCGTTACGTCTCATAGGTTGCGCACACCCTTTCCTGGTCCCGTTGACATCTCTTGATCTGGCTAGCTAATCCATTGTCCTATAGTCCCCATAGTTACTGAAGGTGTAAGAACTTTCTTCAGCCGTCGACGTAGACGTCCCAGTAGGCGACGTACGTGGTAGGCCCCATCTTTGGCCTTGTTTTCTACCAGAGCGTCTTGGTACCTAGTACTTACACCTCTCGTATCCTATTTTGATGAGGTGACTGGCAAGGGCAGGTATGGATGACAATTCCCTGCACCAAGTATGCTCTAGGATTCCTGTTTTCTCCCGATTATCTCACGTTGCATAAACTATACGTCGTTTCCCAGTGACCTTTATCATTGACCATTTTATCAACTGTGCTCTTTCACTTTCAAAGGTCCGAGTTTCAAGATGCCCCGGTTATACGCTTAGCCGGCGTCCAACCAACCCATTTGAACCTCCTACTGAGAGGAAACCTCCCAAGAATGCCCACGACTCACCCGTCTCAGACACTGGGGAACCAGATTTGACTTCACTCTGCTCCTATAAACAGGCTCCTTCTGCTCATACCGTTTGGGAAGAATTGAAGTCTCCGATGGGCCTGAGAGATTTGGATAATAGTGAGTTCTCAATGGCTTTGAAACACCTTATTTGTTGTTTCTGGGTGTGGATATTTCGCCATCCTTGTGCAAAGCCTTTACTATATATGGCAGACACTTCTCTACAGGGCGTGTACAGTCTAAGTTAACTAGTGGGTCTGTACCTTTTCATAGCACGAGTTTTCATCTTATTACTGGCAAACAGGCGATTTGAGACGAGATTGCGTGATGAATTCCCTTTGGAAATGACGTAAGATTCCTTTGAGCATTCGAGCCCATCAATCATGTACCCATCTTTGTCTTTCCATTCGATTGTAAATACTATAGCACACGTGAGGCAATGTCGTCTAAATTCCTCGATAGCCAATTAGAACAAATACAGCCCCCGTTATACTGTTTGCCAAAAAAGCACACTGATCGTACAGTCACGGACACACACATGAAGGTTCTAGAGGAGATTTGTACCTCTTTGTTGCAGGCCCGCTGATCATGTCAAACAAGGTGTGCTTTCAAGTTACGCCTTTTGAGCACGCCTAAACGGATCCATTACGTGCTGCACACAGCTGCTCGCATCCAGTTTGCGATGCACCTACTTGTTGGACCGTCTGGCTACATTTCTTATGTTTCGGGCTATACCATAACAAACTGGTAAGACTTGAAGCTGTCCAAGTGGTTAGAGCGCGAATTTACTGACCGGAAGGTCCGTAGTTCGAACCCGACCTCTGTCTCTCGACCTCCCCTGTGTAGGCTTGGGCAACCTGACAGTATCCCAGCCCTCGTGCAACCTTCGGGTGGCATGGCATTTAGGCACTGAAAGGGTGTTACAGCTGAATGAAGCTGTCCAAAGACCAATTTAGCTCCGCTGCTAACCTATGCCGATTGGCCTTAATTGCTCTGATCAACCAGAACTCAACTAGGAGCGATTCATTTTACGTCACGGGACGAGATAGCTCGCTGGTTAAGGTGCCAGGTTACGGACTAGAAGGTCCGTGGTTCGAACCCAACTTCAACATCTCGACTGCTCCTATCTAGGCTTGGGTAGCCTGGCAGTACCCCAACTATCGCGCCTCTGTTAGCATGGCAGCTAGGCATTGAAAGAGTGCTACAGCTGAACGATATGTTACAGATGGTCTCTAATGAACATCCGTTTACTTAAACCTGTGCAGTCTGCGGTCTGCCGTCCGCACAAAAACCCATTGTCGACTTCTAGGCTTGTTACTTGTCGAAACTCCATCGTGCCCTTTTCGTCCGTCGCGTAATTCACATCGCTGAGGTCTGTTGGGTCACACTGTTCTGCAGTGTATAAGTAGTTGCGAGTTTAGCTCAGATTGATCCAAAATACACACTGCTGTACCATATAAACCTTCGATGAAAAAGCGTGCTATTCATACGTACAATACTACGGTACGAACGTTCAGCTCGGCTTTTTAGTTTCCAACATTGACTGGTTGTAGGTACATCACTTCGCGGAATGTGGATGTTCACTTCAGTCACTTATCCAAAAAAACATCAAATCCAAGTGAGAATTTCGTTGTTCCAACCCTTTTTGCCCACAATTTTCAAGTCACTGATGAGCGCGATCGTACCGGTGTTTAGTGCTGCCCCGGGCTGATCACTGGTTTAACTGAGCATCGCTGTTCAGCTCTTTTTATCTAAAAGTCGAACAAATTGTTGCCGAATCTTTACGCAGTTGAAGTAGTCGTTGGGCGAGTACTTTGATCAACTAGAATCGCGCAATTTGAGGAACGTACTTCATTCACCGTTCGCCTCATTAACCGTGCCTGTGTCACGACTCTACATCGTATCTATCTCTTACCACCTGCTTCCAGTACACAGTAGGGTTGCTTTTTCCGTCTTAAACGTAGTCGCTATGGTAACCACCACACAATATATGCTCATTTGTGCTCTGGACACATTCTATGCTGACAACGAAAGGAGAATAGAATTAGGACCGCATAGAGCGGTGGAGAAAAAGACGGCCGCTAGTTTTCGGTTTTAGTATGGTACTCTGTCACATGTAGGGCGCGAAGCATTTATCTGCAGCCGAGGCTGATTATCTACTTGAAAGAATTCTTGATCGACCGTTCTGTAAGCGTAACACGTGGGCATGCAAATTGGATAACAGTTACCGTTCGAAATTTATTTCTAGTCCGGTTGAAACAATTTAAGGTAGTTCTAAGCACTTGGTATAGAGATGAGCCAGGAACTCTGCTGCTGGAAGTTACCCAGCACTGATGTCCTAACCAAAAGGACTAGAATAGACCATGGTCGAATTGGTGCGTAATTTCTCTATAGACTATCAGGTTTATTCCATTGTTGTGTCATCAGCCTTACCCAGATGTGGTGGGATTTACGGATGAAACTCGATTGTTTTCAACCGATATAGTCTGTCATGTGCTGGGACCTATAGCATAGTTTTACGTCAGCGGATCACAGAGCCTTTGTCAAGAGGATGTATCGCTAACTGTGAGCTTTTCACTCGTTGTCTTTGGTGTCGAAGCAAAAAATTGTTCGCTAAAAATCACATGGAGTCTCGAGCGGAGTGATTTACTGAATCGGCTGAGCTTTGTTAGAGACCTAGATCCTATCTATCGAAGTTTACACTTAATGACGTTTCGTGTCTTGTGGATTCTACCGAGGCAAACGTGCATGCGCTAATCGCTATCCATTGGTCGTCTTTATACTCTTTCCATCCAATGTGTGTGGTTGGGTAAGAAAAGGCTTTTCTAGAAAACTGGGTCTTCCGACATTTGAATCACGCGGTTGAAGCAATGGGATTTTGTCAGTTAATTGCTCGCGCGTGACCGCACCACATAGCTGTTCAGTTATTTACTGTCAGGTCGTTTTTACCGGTATCTAATTGCGACTGACCCAAATGTTCACAACTCTCGATTATGAGCATTTCTTCAAAAAAACACATCGATGAAGTGAGTTTAATAATCCATGAAGATCATACAGGCCCAATGTTATGGCACTGATTTTTTCTAAGGTCAATGCATCAGATTCCGGAAACTTATCTGACATCTAAATGCTATGAACTATGGTGGTGGGTGAAAGTCGAGTGCTGTTGGTTGATACCTTCGTTTTCAAGGTTACGTGTCCTAATAGGAAAGGACTTTCGCGGTTGACAATTTCCCCTTTTCAATTCCATTCGGAGTTGCCACCAAACAGGCGACGCTTTGCGGTTCCCAGTTAGATGATGAGCCACCAAACAGGTTGCAGTACGCAGATAATCCTAGTTTTGTCAGTAAGCTGTCATACAGATTGTCAATTGATTTGTTTGTGGTACCTGTCTCTGTCCCTCCTCGCGGGGACGTCCATTTGCAGCGCACGCGTACTTTTGCCGCTCTTGTCTGCTAAACTGCCTTACGAGACCTTGTAGTGTGCTCCTGTGACATGTTTCCCAAACAGCATTCGTTTGATCACGGAGCTTATTTTGTTGACACTCCAGGCTGTGTTACTTCCCGCCTATTCGCCCGCAACTATACTTTGATTCAGTGGCAACTACTGTTGCCGCAGGACATTGTTGAAGACAATCGGTTCGGCCCAGGTTTGGCTGCTTCTCTACCCAAACTGGTATTTGTTCGAATGAGCCATTACCTGCCACCAAAGTTCGCCTGTTCAACACCGCTCAAAACCGATGGCCTTGACTGGCATCTTTGTGCCCAATACTCTTGTTGGGCCCAACCAGAGACGTATTAGCTGCCGTTAAAGTTCGTTTATAGTTCGGATATATTTTCCGATATTCCTCCCACAGCTTAGTCGCAATTTCTGTAGTTGCTTGAAGTGACCAATTTCAAGCGCTTTTATCTCTCGCGTGGCTGTAGTTCCCCATCGTGAATTCGTATGTGTTGTTTGCTTAAAATGGATTGACTATATTAACACTTTTTCCACAACATTTGTACATTGACCCATACTTTTCTCTCGTCCGCTTCTCTCCTCCCCTCTCTCTCTCTCACACCCACGCTCGCTGTGAAGTTGGATATCACATACCGAATAGGCCCACCCTGCGTCGGAGAACTCCCAAGTTGGCTGTAATGGTCAGTGCTACGTGTATAGTCCCCCCGGCACGGTCTGCAAATGCGTCGGCTGGAGACTTATCAGAAGCCGGTCAATCCCAGTTGGAGTTCGCTGTGGTGTGGCATTCCCCCCTTGTATGGTTCCGAGGCAACAAAGTCATCTACAGAAGGTATTTCATTGGTTTGCCTTTGTTTCGCATCCTAGTCTAGTTTTCCACTGGTGTCAATCGTGTATTAGACGCAGATAGGCCTAAACGCATCCAAGGTGCTGTCATATTTTTTCCTCAGAGTTGCTTTGGTTCATGACAGGCTCCGTTACCGCTGATGTTAACCCGAATAGTGATGAAACTAAATTACCCAGTTCGACGAACAGCTCAGGAGCCGTCTGTACAACTTGAACTACCCACATCTTACCACAGAGCCAACCAGAGGTGGGTTTTATGATTATTCGAACGGTCCCTGTGTTGCATGAAGTCCCCTGAAAGGAAGCAATAAAATTTTGTTTCCATAGTAGGAAACGGGACTCATGGTAAACAAGAATGGGAACCTCTTGCGAAAGCCAAGGTCATCGAAGGAACAAGTGTTGTCAGCGTCAAAGCAGCTGTTGCATCACAAGCTTTGGTTTCTGTCAGCATGTGCACTTCGGCTTTTCATCGGGGTCTTTCTTAGAGTTCATTTAGGCGGTGGGTTTAAAAGCTGTCCTAGTGTTTACATAGTGCGACGTGTCATTGCCTGTCTGAGGAAAAGTGCGTTCGTCAGACTGCAACCTACACCACGCCGATGTTTTCACAACTTATGACCGTTATATGCATACAACACAGTGATTTGTTATCAGCCTTTGGCATTTGAAACGGGGGTGCTCGGAATGACTTGCGAATCAGCACAATGCAAGGTGTAGTTTTAAGACATGGCTTACGCTATGTAATTATTTCGTCAAAACACCAACGCCAATGCTTCACCTCACTGAGATAAGTTTGGAGGAATTTGAGTAATCAGGCGGTCGCTAAACTGGGACCTGAGCACCCATCTGGTGATAGGTACACCACACTGGTTAACGACTCAACCGCACAGCAACACAGCACCGCAAAGCTAGATTGTAGATACGCTACTTAGGGGTGAGCAACACTTGAGATTCGGGAATAGCTAAAAGTTCATTGTTGGTATGATTTTAGCTTGGGTTTTGACTTTGAGTTCGAAGCTGTCGTGATACCTGAACGTGTTTTTATGCATAATCTCATACTGTTTCTATGGTGGGCCATGTGACGAAAGTCGTTAAACTGAATGATTGAAGAGCTGGTACGAGGCCCACAATTAGCTCTGACAGCTTACGTGTACAGATGTGTTGCGTAGTGTCGCGCGGACCGAGCCTCCAAAGTGACTGATATAGTGGAACATCTATCCAGTTAATGAAAGGTCAAATTTTTTTGCCCCTTCGGCACTTACATTTATAAGGTTGTGGTAGCGTGGGGGAAACAGGTTCACGTAATATTGTTGGTCCGTCTGCGATTTGCCCTGCGTTGTTGTCTGTATATCTGGTGTTCGACTGGTCAATTGGATAGCTACTTCTGGGTGTTCTAGGTCCTAGGACCTAGGACAGGTACATACCAATTAGTCAATCACATGAGAGGATATTCGAGAGACTCTTCGAATACTATATAAAGGCAGCTAGGTAAGGAGGAAATATCCACTCAACTGCACACTGATGATGTCTTCTCGACTGGGGACGAAAAGTTCGTAAGCCAATTGCCAAACTCGGCGAACAGATAGACAATTATCTGATCAACCACCAGATGCATAAGTGTACTACGAACTGCGCCTAAATTAATCAGCAACACGAACTCAGCGTCCCACGGGTTGACGCTGTGTATCTCTGCCTACTTTCCGGCTGTGTTCTTTTTCATGTAAAAAAACGTGGGTTATATTGTAACGAAAAGCTTGATGATGAAAGTGTATTTGTGTACATTTGATAGATCTTCAGATAGATTCTTCACTTAAATTATCTCATTTGAACTTTTACTGAGTCGTCGACTAGTTTCTATGGCTATCTCGAGTGCCACGAACAAGTAAAACATTTGAAAGATCAATAACCACTTTTTGTCGCACTGCCATCTGGCGTATATTCCTGTTAGAGCTTGTTGGGAGCGACCGGTATAATAATGTGATAGATTTATAGGAACAATGCCGTGTTCACTTCATTATGGTCAATCGGACGGCTAGGGAATCGTAGATAAAACATACAAAATGACGCAAGTGAACGACGGATTCACAAGGATATCTTCTTCCTAATGATAACACCCCTTAGGTAAGGAACACCGCATTATCCCAAAGCTGGATGAACTGAATTATTATGAGTGTGAATACTCATCGCTCGTTGGTTAGAGCGCGAATTAACTGACAGGAAGGCCCGTGGTTCGGACCTGGCCTCTGCCTCTCGAATTCCCCTCTCTAGGCCTGGGCAACCTAGCAGCGCCTGAGCTTTCTTCTGGTGGCATGGCAGTTAGACACCAAAAAGGTGCTGTAGCTGAATGGTTTCCCCTTTGATTGTTGAAGCGTCTTTTAATACTGAAGTCTTCTCCAGAAGAGGTTACCTCGAAGAAGGGGCCACTTTGATTTGCTCTTCCTACGAAGAAAACAGTGTTGCCTTTAGCTTCGGTGACCTGGACAGCGCCTTTGTTCAGCAAACTTAGAGATACAACTTAGTGTATCATGATCTTGGGGTTTTTATCAGCTTGGAAACTGGGTGCTCGGGATTTCATTTTTCCATGAGTGTCTCCAGTTAGGCAGCTCTGATTTAAGATCCTAGAACACTGCTTCAGGAATAGAGATGAAAATATTTCTTGTTTACTTGCAAACCACACTGTCAGTAATATTGTTCACCTTCACATTGTCTCTCACTTTTTATCTTCCGTTTCACTTGTTAACAGGCGCTATGCACGTTGGTTTCCCGAACCGGGCATGTTGGGTGCAGAACGCCTACTTGAATCTGCCTTAAGCAACTGGAAGGATTGGGTGGAAAGGATAGAGCAGTGGCAAAACCCAGTACTCCACAACAGGTGATTTATCCTTGTATGTTCTCTGTCTTAGCTGAAATTCAAAGTAGAGTCGTCTCCCTCCGGACCGACCACGTGAAAAACAAAGCTAGTCTATTCTGCGAAGTAGTCTGTCGCGAGGGTTGACAGTTGTACCACATTTAATAAAGATGAGGATAACTATGCTGACAGCTTCGGATCGTCTAACAGACATCAATGTAGATGGCGATTTCGGTTCAGCTACATCCCGGACTTACAGGCTTATCAAATCAATTTACTCGCCATCTTGGAAGACGGGAGTTAGTTCGTGAATTTCATCTTCATCTACCTGTTGGAAGTCCGAGATAGCTCAGTGGCTAAAGCGCTCATTTTACTAACCGGAAGGTCCGTGGTTCTAACCCAACCTCAGTATCTCGACTGCTCCTGTCTAGGCTTGGGCAACCTGGCAGTATCTCAACCCTCGAGCCTCCTTCAGATAACATGGCAGCTAGGTACTGAAAGGATGTGACAGCTGAACAAATGGTTGACTTAGCTGTTGAACTGAAAACGGGCCCAACTTCATCCACTACTCAGAAATTCCTCAAAGTAACAGTTCGAAAGTAGCAATATTTCGGACTAAGTCTCACAAACACTGTGGCTTCAAATGGTGTTTGGAAAGTCCCTCGCGCAATCAGCATACGCGTACTCTACCCGCCTTTGTTGACACGTTATAATTTTTTTGGTGTAATCTGAGTCATTGGTTTACAAACCGCGCAATTACTTCAGCTAAACACCAATAGCAAATGTTGGACCCGCATCCTTTTTAAAGCCTTTTCCAAATCAATATGCACTAAATGGCTTATTTGGAGATGAATGTAGGACATTTCACAGTTAACCGATTCTAAACACTAACATCACGCTTTATTGGGAGTAGCGAGTTGCTCTTGGGATCGCCGACAAAATGGCTATTTTCTGCATCGATGCAATCAAATATTGTTTGATATTAGTTTAACATAACGATTTTCAACTTTTGTGCTTTGTTTACTCGTAATTGTATCGCAAATCCGTTCAATGAGGACACACAACACGGCTCAATAAGCGACGCCATCACGAGACGATATTCGTAGGTCAAACGTGCCAAACATAAATTTGTTGTTGATTTCCAACCGAACATTCATGTTTTGGGCTCACTCGCATGTCCTTTAAGAACATGTGATCCAAAAAAGAAATAAACTATTTAAACTCCATACGTCTTTTGTTCGCCTGTATCCATTGTCCTGATATTGGATACCACCTTACCGCGGTGAGTATTTACGAGAGACTGATCGGAATTCATGGTTGATACAGATTGCAGTTGTCCACGATCGACAGTCGGGACGAGGTCTGCACGGATGACGAGTCCAGAGGCCGAGTTTCTGCTCCGTCTGAATTGACTGCGGTTGACTGCGGGGCCCTTCGTCAAATAAGAGTTCTTTGTAGCGATCACAAACCCACGTTCCTCCTCTCCTCTCGGTTATTTAAACTCTACCCGTTTCTTTTTTCAGTTCCTTTCCAGACTGGTACAAATCCGCCCTATTCAACGAACTTTATTATCTAACTGATGGCGGCACTGTGTGGCTAGACCCTGTGGCATTTCAGGGAATCACATCCCAGCAGTCCAAGCTGATCCCGATCGACTTTGTTCGTGCCTTCAAGGGAAATGCTAGCCTGGACCCGTTGCAACTCACAGGACGACATTTAGATGATGACTCTGATCAACAGAACCACCATGGAGGTGCGGATTTCAAATGGCAAAGCTGGAAATATCGCTCTCGGGTGGCACAAGAAATGGGCCTGTTTGCCTACCTGGAAGGTAAGACCCGCAGTCCAAAATAACCCATTTTGGCAGGTGGCCTTTCGGATATTGTAGATTGCGCCCGAACAGAGCGCAGCAGTTGGCGACTATATCATATATATATATATGTATATATATATATATATATAACCCCACCGGGATTGGGACGGTTTATTGAAACAAGTGGCACACATGGTTAAGTATGTTGCAATGCCAGTAACTCAAAAGCACAGGACGCCTGGTTTGACCAAGTTGCAGAAATCTCTCAGTAAAATGGTCACATAAACGAACATATAAATATTCAAATCCCGCAGCCCAGCATCGTTTTCACAACAATGGTGAACGGGCAATGTGTAATTTTGACGAAGTATACTTGTTGGTGAACTCTACGAGCCAACTCACAGCTCGTTGCTGCTTTCCCAAAGTGTGAGAATCAAAACTTATGGCTGATCATAGTGCCTTAAGCTCTGAGTACACTGTGCACATGGCTACTCTCGTACAGTTGCTACCCTCAGTGTTTCACGCACCCATCTGTTTTACTGCCAGCAGACTAGCTTTCCGTCTTATACAGCGCCCATTGTCTGGGCCCGTAGTATTTCGCAGGCAGTAGGTTCCCCGTAACCAGTAGTGGGACATGTCGTCGGCAATGACACCGGTTAGGTGCCTCGATCCCCAGACTTGTTTCCAAATGATAGACTGTATCATAGTTCTAATGGAACTCATCCATACTGGATGGCATGTGCTTTTCCAAAAACTATTAGTCTTCCATCTTTTTTCCTATAGGGCATGAGTACCGAATGTACAACACCCTAGATGTGCATTACAACTCCTCGTGGGCTCTTATCAAGCTCTGGCCAAAGCTTCAGTTAGCCGTACTTCTCGATTGCGCCGATCTGGCGATCGAAGAGGACCAGACGCAGCTGTACTTTATCCACCAGGGACGCTATGGAATCCGAAGTACAGAGTCTGCTGTGCCCCATGACTTTGGCGATCCGGAGGGCGAGCCTTGGCGTGACGCGAATGCCTACGTCATGTACCCTACGAAGGACTGGAAGGATTTAAACCCCAAGTTTGTTTTACAGGTCTGGCGAGACTGGAAATTGACGCAGGACAATGACTATCTCCTGTATATGTTACCGATTGTGAATGTAAGTCTTGAGAACGAAGTTTTCGGCTTATATTGCCAAATGAATTCATGATTATCTTAGAGTCAGTCACTTTGCAGTGTGTTTGACACAACTTTGGACTTTAACCAAAACGCGAAGCGTTTCAGCTAGCAAACACCATCCACTTGTAGCTGGGTTAATATATGGACTAAAAGGTGCACACACACACACACAAGTGAGTTAAACATGAGGAATGGGAAGTAAACTACCATATGTTGATCTGCGATGTTTGCCAATGTTGGTTTTCAAAGTGTAAACAAGTTTTTTAATACTTCCAGTGAACAGGTCGTCTTAAGCACCTCTTACTGTATCGGATTTTGATCAGACAGGTACAAGAATTCAGGTCAGGTCAACCCGCCACAATGCTTTATTTCTTGATTAACTGCCCATTTCCGCTCAAGTTGGATATGGTTAATGCTGAGACGAAGATTATCTGTGTATCCTGACGTCTCCCTCGGCTGCCTGGAACTGTTTTTCTGTTTAGCCGAATACAGTGCGTTGGTCTCATTTGGGACGTGCATTTTAGGACGGTACGAATTAGAACTATGAACTGATTTGGTTATCACAAGACTGAACTCGTTCAGAGCTCCTACAATTGTTTGCTCAGTATGCTTTTTTCTCAAGACTTCGCACATCTCTGACTTCTTTCCAATTGGTCCGCTTCAGACAGGAGCTGTCGAGTTCTCCTCAGACTTTCTTTTTTATCCTGACTTTTATTCTTGCGCTGTACTTGCGATATGCCAGAAACAGCCTGTCCTCTGTTAAGTTCTGGTTAGCGATACTTAAGGGTTGATATCGCCCCCTGTGGAAATTTCTGAACCTCAAGAGAGGGACGGTAGCACTCCATGAAGCATTGAAATCAAAGGTAGCTTGCGCGCCGCCCTGACGAGTTGTCTCACTGTCCAATGAACTAGAGTGTACCACGGATGTTTTCACGATCATTTGCGGCAAAACCCTCATTGAATAGTGATTTACTTTACTGTGTGTAAAGTATGTTCGCTGATGGCCGCACCTATTCGGTGAGCTATCTAGTTTGCTTGTGGTTTACATTCAACCCGAACCTTGGTTTCGCTTTCGCCTTGTACCAACTTTAGGTGGCCAAGTTTAATCCGTATGGAGGTATCAGCTTCACTAAGCGATTGAGGAACATTGAAAAATTCAGATAACCTGCTCTTATCTCGTTGGTTATACGCTGATGCGTGAGTGGGGTATGCATTTTATGAACAGATTATTCCCACGTCCTGTTCTGTCTCTGCTGTTCATACTGGTTACTTCCATATTCGGTGGGTCTTTTTGTGTGCCTATAATCCCTTCACTTTGATTCGGTTGCTTACCACTTAGTCCGTTGGGATCTCCGAAGGACGAGCATCTCTCCCTTTGAAGGCAACCGTTTTCACGTGAAACTGTGAAATCCACCCGTCATTCACATTCCAAGCACCATGATAAAAAATAAATGGCACACTTTATCACTAAATATCATCGAATCGATGGTAGTTTGATGAGATTTGCTGATTCCCAATCGAGATCTCGTCCTGTAAGTGAAGCCAACCTATGCTGAAGGGCTGGGAAGCACTGCACAGCTGTTTCATCCTCAGTGGGAATCATCCGCAGTGCGCATCTCACGAAATTCTAGTAGGGAGTTTCGAACCTGCGGCCTTCCGACCAGTGGTTGAACACGAGTGACTGAGCAGCAAAGTGGTTAGTTTCCACTTGGACAGCATATAGTGCCGCTCAGCCTTCAGTCATAGGAACAATATCACACGGTTAGGTGTTGCCTTGCTCCTCGAGTGATAACTTCTCCGATGGAGGTTTCACTTAAGTTAACTGAACTACCTAATTCGCTTTGAAGAACAATTTCGCAAGATGAGTGAAACTACCTTGTGAGTAGTGAGTGTGTGAGTCATCACTCAAAAAGCCAATCAATACATAACCGCGTGTTGTGTATGGTAGAGTTCCAGGCTTTTCACAATAGATTGACTTCGAGTAAAGGACAAAATCTCGATTGGTAACACCGCTGAATTGTTAATAAATGTATCAGGCGGTATGCTGTGCCCCTTGGGAATGCTGGATTCATAGCTGAAAGCGGTAAGCCACACAACATTGGTGAAATGCCCATAATCTCAGATCTGTGGTGAGTTGTTTTCTCCACAGCGATGTGTTAAAATTCAGCGACACTTTTTAAATCTTACCCCATCCAGTACCGCACTCATGAAATGGCCAAATGTGTGAAGTTGTCACCAGGTGCAAACTTATCTCCACACTCATTTGAATCGACTTCTGTCGATAACACGGAGCTATTTGTGACAAGCGTGCACTATTTCGGAATGACTAAGGATATGCTGACCGGTGGTTTGAACTTTGGGTTGGGTATTTCGTTTGCTTGCGTTCCATCACCAATTGGATTGACATCATGGGCGCTCTTGTTTATAACGGAGGGATACGACATTCAGAAGCTGATTTAGGTTGGAGAGTTCATGCTAAAATAAATGTTCGTATTCCTTGTGGTGAAAAAGTCTTCTTTAAGGAATGGAGTACTGGCCAACACTAGGTTGCAAAAACTTAAATATACCTGGTTAAGGTATTTAAAAGTCCTCCTCTGAAAAGGTCTAAAAGCTGTGTGTTTCCTCGTTCCTTTTCTTCAGCGTATCATCCAAGTGAGTCTGCAATCTTGGGATTCCAACGGTGATGGGATGATTGAGAATTCTGGATTTCCGGATCAAACATACGACACTTGGAATGCACAGGGAATAAGGTGAGCTCGTCTGTGAGTCTGGACGTAGCGTCCCAGGATAGTAGGATGGTTCGTTTGATTTGCTCACAACAAGGTGTCCGAACTGTGCACCACTAGGTGACCATATGTGCAAGCAACAACCACAGGTCGGCACCAGGTAGATGCACAGTAGTGTCCACTGTTTTTTGTCTAATATGTCGGTTTTGCTTATGAATGCTTCCACCGCTAAATAGGCTAAGGCCAAAGAATGCTGCACACAAGAACGAAATGCGTCGGAATATCGGTAACCCGAACGCGTTTGTTGGTGCTTGTTCTGTTCGCGAGGCTTGACAGTCATCTTGCAAAGTTTTCATCATCTGCGAGGAGACTTCGTCGCTCAGCAATGTGATGGATGTTTGTCCTTGCTCGCTTGTCTTTATATAGTTCTTAGTTGGTACCTAATACTCGTAACTTGAGTGTTCAATTGAGGAGAGTGTTCTTGTGGTTTGATTGGTCAGTTTGCGATCTTTATTGCACAGAGGTCTAATTTCCTTTGTTCTGGTCTATCCATTTCTGTTGCATTGTGGCATTTCACGGAAAATGCCATCGTCGAGCACACTAATATCGACCAGCCAATCAGCCTTTAAGAACGAAACCACATTCCGGCACCATTTTGTTAAAAAGAAATTTGGGAAGAAAATAGAAGAACCTGTGGAAACCTAAATCCAACTGTTAGAACAACTCTACTGAAACGCACGATCACACAGGACATGGACCGACGACTAAAGGAGCCAAAAAACAACGAACCGCAGTTACGCGAGTAGTTGGTAAACTATCTAAAACCCGAAAAATGGAATCACGAACAGATCAATCAAATCGGAAAACGAAACATAACAATAAGCGGCTAACTAGTGAAAATAAAAGAAAACATACTGAAGTTCAAGCTAATAAGCTGATAAAAACTAAACTAACAAAGATCTTGTAAAATGCTAAGTCGGCAAGTGAAAAAATGGACCACAGCTCAACACAAATCAGAAACGGACAAATCAGAACTGAAGAAAACAACTGCTGGGGTGAACCATACACATTGGTCGCTCGGGTGCGCCAATTTGTTTTTAGGTCATATGGTTGTTGAGCTATTCATGGAGCTTGGCAAGCCTCTCGTCACCAATATTGAGTTCTTCATCAGCGCATTTATAACGAGAGAGTGCGTTTTTTGTTACACATGTTCTTCAGTTGCGGAGAAAATAGCAGCATAAATTGCAATGGCTAGATCGTAGGCTACACATGCCTTACCAGACGAGTATTACGCTTAATGCCTTCCTTCGTCATTCAGCTGTAGCGGCATTCCGGTGTCTAACTTCCATGCTACCAGGAGGAAGCATGAGGGCTGGCATATTGTCAGGTTGCCCAAGCCTAGACAGGGGAAGTCGAGAGGTGGAGGTCGGGTTCGAACCACGTACCTTCCGGTCAGTAAATTCGCACTTTAACCATCTCGCCCATGCCTCCTTCGAAATGGCGTAATTTCTGGGGTGGACAGTGTATTACCTGCCGAAAGGCGTGAAAATGGCTGCCAAAACTTTGAGGTCAGTTGCTGCATTCCGCTTTCCAGGATGGAACCCCTGTAACCCCTTCTGAACTTCCTGGGGGATATCTCGTCTGTTGTTGTCGATTTTGTAAAGCAGAAGATGCCACGGGGACGTATTACCTCTGATAGAACGGACTCTCGTTTCACCCTCAGGCTTCTTGTCTGCGGTTGATTTTTGTCATTTACCTGCCCTCTGTGTGTGCATTTGACAGCTGCCACACCGACTGATCACCTGGACACATGGGTGAACCAAACCAAGCGAAGTTAGTCAGGTTTACGAGCATGCACTCCCAAAATATTTGGCGGGCGAGATCACCTCTAGGGTTTTGTTCAATGGCTCTTGGTTCTTGTCGACGCAGAGGATATTAATGTTCACCACCGCCACAAAGGATCTGGTTTTAGGTAGGGATCGTAGCAGGTGCCCGTGAACCTTCGGATGACCCCTCGTAATAGGTGATTGCAGCAAAGTATTTAAAAGGCGATTGCTAATGAAAATATTGAAGCATTCAAATTCCAAAGTATGTTTGATTACTTTCCCTATTTCTAGCATTTATTCACCGAAGCGACTTTGATCTTGATTTTGTGGACCTCCTCATTTGTCGTTTCAGCGCCTACACTGGTGGATTGTGGCTCGCCTGTTTGTACTCAGCTTGTGAGATGCTAGAATACGCACTTTCAGCAAATTCACCTTTGAAGGCCTTCTTGATCGCTTCCAACTCCGAAGATGAAGTCTCATGGCCACAGGTGCAAAAAGAATTGCAAATTCTTTTGGAAAGCGCCAAAACTGTGTATGATCGTGCATTGTGGACAGGTAAGCTCATTGTCTGAGTAGCTGTAAAAGGCCTGAGTAGCTGTAAAAGGCCGGATGTGTGTGTGTGTGTGTGTGTGTGTGTGTGTGTGTGTGTGTGTGTGTGTGTGTGTGTGTGTGTGTGTGTGTGTGTGTGTGTGTGTGTGTGTGTGTGTGTGTGTGTGTGTGTGTGTGTGTGTGTGTGTGTGTGTGTGTGTGTGTGTGTGTGTGTGTGTGTGTGTGTGTGTGTGTGTGTGTGTGTGTGTGTGTGTGTGTGTGTGTGTGTGTGTGTGTGGGGGGTATTCATCACAAGATAGAAATGATTTGCTCTGTTTCTGTGCGTCTGTGCTTCCTCTCCAACTCGAATGTGACTCGCATGCATAACGAAGACTCGAGTCCTCCGAGAAACGAACAAACAAAATTCTCCCGATGATAAACTAAACAATTCAACCCAAGGACTGTTTGAACACATTAGATGTTCATTCTGATGGAATAGTTTAGAGTGATATTAAACTTGTAGTTTTTGTTAATTTAGCACTTAATTTCACCACTTAGGTCCACTTAGTCTCTTTCACTCAACCGCTAACTTACTGAACTTTTGCTGCTTGATCATTGTACCAGTTTGGTTCGGTTATTCACACCCGAGGGCTGGTAACCAACACAACCGTACCCCCCTGCTGGGAGGTGAACTTTTTGTGTTACAATACACTCTGTTGGTGACCTTAAACTAGCAGCACCACTCACGATACGCTCACATTTTACTTACTTTCGTTAGTCGGAAACACATGATCGTGAACACTGCTGTCCAATCACCTGGGAAAATTCACGTTTCTTCGTCCGTCTAAACGCAGCGGGAGGTTATGTGAAAAACGATTCTGCAGACTCCGCCACCATCATAGCGGAGAACATATGTTGTGTGATATGATTGTTCGCCAGTCGATAAATCTATTCACTCAGGTGCCTTATTGCCTTGGACTGTGACTCGTATTAGGTCTGTCGGTCCAACCTTAGTTGGTTCACTAAAGTCTATTCTGTTTGACACGAGACACAGCCTTACTGCTTAGCTGGTTTGACTCAGATCCATCCTTTTGGTAAACAAAGTGGAAACTGAGTGTGCAGTTCGATAGGGCATCTTAGCACACTATCCAAAAGCCTTAATTTGCCAACGCTGTGCAAGCTTGGGCTTCTTGAGAAACAAGACGACCGACAAATTTATCGCCCCAAGCCCATTGAGATGCAAACAAATCATGGAAGTCGGAGTGGCGTAAGCAGAGAGGCAGTCATCCTGTGATTTCGTAGAAAGGTGGGAAGGGAGCGAGATGGCTCAAGTGGCTAGAGCGCGAATTTACCGACCGAAAGGTCCGTGGTTCGAACCCGACCTCTGCCTCTCGACTTCCCCTGTCTAGGCTTGGGCAACCTGGCAGTATCTCAGCCCTCGTGCTCCCTTCGGGTAGCATGGCAGCTAGGCACCGAAAGGGTGTTCCAGCTGAACAGTTTTTTTATATGTCTTTGCAGTGCGTTACTCCAAGCATCTCTTCGGGATGCAGTTGGAGGTATTCATCGTAGGAATCTTCCATCTGACAACAATACAAATTCGTCGTAATCATCATTGACAGAAACACAAGAGGTGAACACTGGTGCTTCACTATAGTGAATGCCAACTTATTTCTATAGCGCTCTATACTGGAAAGAAGGAAAATGCGACAGGGAGGTGGACCAATGGCCAACATCCAAAATGCCGCCAGCTCAATATCAGCTAGACACTCTGGAGAGAAACTGATGATATGAACGGTTAGGCGCCATATCGCCCAGTGTCTTTAGACAAGCATAGAAGAGGTCACGTGTAGACCCACCCTGAAAGGCGAACAGCACCAACAGCACCCACTTTTCCTAGCATCCTTCATTCACTTCTACCGTATCGTATTTTGTCCGTCTCTAGGCTTCCGTCACTCCGTTCGTTTTCGGCAGACGGTAAGTGAGCCTGTGTAACACATTGTCCAGTCACCTTAGCTTGCAATGGTCGAGCCTCGCCTCCTTGCACTGCATCAGAGACCCGTCTTCCAATCACCTCATGGCGAGTTCGTTTATTCCAACCGATTCCAGCAACATTTCTGAGACATTGGTGTTTGGAGACCTAAAAATGTCACAGACCCTCCAACCGAAGACGCCATAGAACAATGTATCCCACACTGTAGTCTAGTACACATGTTCTTTGAGACCCATTGAAATGCTTTTTTGATGCCACAATTGGCGCAAATCGGCAAATGTAATTCTGGCCTTCGAGATTCGTGGGTTGACCTCGTCTGTCCAACTATCATCAGAGCTAATGCAACTTCTGAGTTACATATAGTGCTCTACAACATCCAGTATTTCCGCTTGAACGCTTGGATATATGTTCGAGGACTGTGGGTCCCGCAGCACGAATTCACAGTTTGCGGGGGCGATGCATATGACGATGGACCGGATGATCTTGACCAGCATTCCTAGTAACGCTTACGCTTTCGATCTCTAAAAATAAGGGCAATGTTCTCAGCATACTTCAGGTCGACAAGGTTCCCACTCAGGGAGCCTTGAAGAGCTCAGTATCTCATCCGTAACGGAAGTAAACAAAAATCGAGAGAGTGGACACCATTATCGGACATCACTGAAGCTTTTAAAGAGTTCCTCATGCACTATCAAGCGCCCACAGATGTGCGCGTAGAAAGAACATGCCATGTAGTGCGAGCGTGCTGGGAAGAACAAATTGGTCAACAGAACCAATCGCATTCTTGAAATCAAGGAACATCAAGACTGTCGGGCTTCCGTACGCATGCTGTTGTCCGATAACCTGATGGAATGTGCAGATATTATCCACACAACCTCTTCCCTTCCAGAAGCCTGCTAGCTGTTCGCGAGTTTCGCTTTCACGCACCCTCGTAGGGTGACGTAAAGTAAGCGATACAGAGAATCTAGACACAAAGGGAGTCAACCACCTAAGCAGAGACCTTTAAGCTTGGTGGCTTAAGAAACACAATCCTCGGCATAATCGCCTGCGGCGGCTTCTAGATCACCGCAGATGCCCATCAGAGTAACTAAGACACTTTAGTAAATAGGCCTAGGGTCTTGTCTTATATAGATATGATAGTGGGTTCGGTCCTCAGCATGCCAAACTATGTTGATCAAGAAACTAGACGTTCACTGTGGTCGCGTTGTGTGTCGCAGAAATTGAACGTGGTGGGATCAGATCGAGGTCAAACAAGTAGATTGGTTCTGCATTCTTTTTACGCCTTGCTTTAGTCGTAAACAAAGTGACCAACAGTTCATAGCGTGCCACTATCACTAATGTGATCCATGCGATCTCTACGGAGTTCGCCCCACAACTGGTCCTTTCCGATTCCGTGTCATACTACTTATTCCGTATCACTGTTCCAGTCGTTCTGCGGACTTTTGCGAAGGATGTCTGTCATTATAGAGATCTAGGGACCACTTACCCGCTAGCGAACCAAAAATTATTTTCATACTTGGCATACAGTATGGTTATTTCACAACCAAGTCTGGGTAGAAGCAATCGAAACGTCTTGCATCCTTCCCCCATGAACTATTACAATTTCTTGCTGTGCGGTGAATGCATCGCCACAATCATCCATACGAACACGGTACAATAAAACTGTCTACAAACACCAGGTTCCCGCTCCACTTGTCATCACAGGACTGATTAAAATCATGCGAACAATTCTCATGCATGTTGACGAACACACGTTTTCTGTCATTCTTCCAATAGAGTTGCAGTTGGTAAGTGAAATGCTAAGTAGGGTGGTGTTCAATTAGACAGACCGCTCAACGAAACGTTGAGTGAACTGTACAACTGTCTATTACATGAGGCTCTACCGACATTTTGGCAGTAGTTCTTGCATCACCCCTTTTTTAATTGAATTCTGGCGATATTCTGTTGTTTACAGGTACCTACTATATCTATCAAAATACGCCAGTCGGCAATCACGAAGCAATTATGGCCGATCAGCTGTCCGGGCATGGCTTTTTGCGTGTAGGAGGTGCTCCGCCAGGTGCTGTAAGTGACATTGCTAGGACTTGTATTTGTCGTCACGTAAAACAACAACACGGGTGTACTGTTGATTGCTTTATGATGGGAAGAGACACTTGACAGGTCGATACCTTGCAATCTGAAATAGTCTGAGCACTCCATTGGGTTAATTGTCATTTTTTCGATGGCCTCATTCAAACAAGTGTAACATAGCATTCGCAGTTGACGCCTCTGTCAGCTTGTTCTTCCTTCCGTTTATGTCGTTTCCTACGAAAGTTAAGTCCCGGCGGTGGCAGGTCGACTTTGATTTTCTTAGATAAGACATCGCAAACGTTCCTCAGGCCAGACTGACCATGAAATCTGTCTTCAACAAAATCCTTTCCGTACGCATGGGAATTTTACATCCGGATGAACATTCTGCCCCTGAGTATCAAAATTCGATCGTGTCATATTGCATATAGTTAACTAGAGTTCCGACCATAATATCAGCCGTTTCATGCGTAATTCGAAGGAAGGAGCTACCGTGGTACCTGCTGCTTGTCCCCTTGAAGCGTTGGTTATTCTTTATATGCAAACTTTTGAAGTCGAAACAGCACAGTGGAATAAGATGTTATAATCCGACGTTTCGCTTGCCGTGGGCTGCTTCAAGGATTTTTACCTTCAGTTGGGTACGTGTCAAGTGCAACGTCATTTGGGTCCGCTACCGTGTCTTCTGATTGGTGTGTTCCTGACATCATTAAGTTCTCAGATGCGTTCAGCACGTGTGAATGTGTTAGTTCTGTGTGTGTATGTGTGTGTACGCGTGATTGTATGTGTACTTTAACTAGGATGTGCCTCCGTTTGTAGTTGTGCTGGTTGTGATCGTCCTTATTGACAAAGCTGGATACAAATCATCTGGGATAGCAGGGAATCGATTTCGCTCTCTGCTACGGTTCGCCTACTGTCGGTAAATGCCTGGTGTGATCGATTCGCTACCAAATAGGTAATCACCTCAAACAATATTGTCCTTTCCATTCGCAGATCTTACCTAGCGAGCACGTGATTATGGCGCTGAAGACCATTCAGAGCACGAATTGGGAGTCCATTCAAAACGGCAGTCTGGGCGTGATCAATGGCGGTCTTCCTGGCGCGAAACGGGATCTTTCCAACGTCCAAGCAGAGGAATTTTGGGTCGGTGTAAACTATTCACTGGCGGCTACCATGATCTTAGAGGTGAGTCGTTTTCGGGCCGCTCATATTGGTTCACCTCTCCGTCGTGTACGCACACTTTCTCCCCTCCGTAGGTGCGCTGTTCATTTTTTTACGTGCCAGTGTTCATTTCCATGACACCTTGGTCGATTTTGTGAAACAGCTAGCTAGATGAGCATGGATAACAACATCAGCAACGTCTTCAGTTAGCCGGATTGCTTGGTTAATGGTTGTCTGTGGTTGGCACTCAGCAGTGATCTTATATCAGTCTTTCTGATGCTGTGTTATTCCAACTTGATACCCACATAGATTTATTTCAGTAGGGGGAGAGATAGCTCAGTGGGTAGACCCCGAATTTACTGGCCGAAATGTCCGTAGTCCGAACCCGACTTCTGCCTCTTGACTTCCCCTGGCTTGGGTAACCTGGTAGTATCCAAGCCCTCGTGCTTCTTTGTGGTGGCATGACAGTCAGGCACCGAAAGGGTGCTACAGCTGAACGATTTTTTTAAAATTCAGTAGCATTTGAAAGGCTAACCGCCTTATTGTTCGTCATTC
This sequence comes from Clonorchis sinensis, assembly GCA_003604175.2. Taxonomy (NCBI): domain Eukaryota; kingdom Metazoa; phylum Platyhelminthes; class Trematoda; order Opisthorchiida; family Opisthorchiidae; genus Clonorchis; species Clonorchis sinensis. Next base: position 188,228,594 of record CM030369.1, on the reverse strand, counting down.
CCCTTTGGACTGTAAGGCTTTTCTTTCACTGTGCCTCCGCCTTCCCTCTTCGCGCTCTCGATAATCGTATCCTTCGTGTTATCACTGTGTAGTTAAACGCCACTATACTTGGGATGGGGCTATTTGTGCACCTTCCACTGAGTTGTTTGTGTACTTGGTGCATTCGAATTGTATAACCGGTTTTTCACCACAGAAAGTCACTTTAAGATGCACTGCCGGCCTGCTCAATAAGCTCCCTTTCAAAGAGAGACCATTCTCCCACCTGAAGCCTCCTTCAATGAGTAAACCCTTCCCAGAAGGGACAGAACATCATATTAAACTGCTTCTGGTTCGTCCTTTCCGGTATTATCTCTGGATGGATGATCTCAGCCTAATCTGTCCTCTCTGCAGAGATCACAAGTGGCTTTTTTTCGAGGAGTGTGCTCTTCCTTGAAGCGCCTCGATGGGGATTCCCTAATTCAAAAAAGGTGCATGAACATCGTACAAAAGAACACCGTGGCATCAGCCTTGTGGTTATGGCTTCTAAGGTGCTCTCTGGTATTATCCTGTGCAGGTTGATCCGTCATCGGGAGAGTCAGGTTCGCGAGAATCAAGGCTGGATTTCGTCCTGATCGGAGTTGCATCGAACTTGTAACAAGTGTCGAAACCGCGCCATTTCTTCTGACGACTAACAATGGTAGTCTTCTTCGATCTCAAATCTGCTTATGACTCCGTTGATCGTCAGAAACTGTGATAGTGTGTGGCAATGAAGGATGTCCCTCCTTCCTAAATTCTTGTATCTTTTAAAAACTCTCTATACTTCTTCCGGTGGAGGTGCCCGCGGCAAATTCTCTTCACCACATCCAGTGGTGTCAAGCAAGGATGTCCTCTGTTGCCCTTTCTCTTCAACTTCGTAATCAATATGCCACTTGGTTCTTCTCTACCTCCCTCTAACACCCCGGGGGTCGAACTACTACCGGGGAGTTCACTCCTGGGCATTGAGTACACCGATGATATTGGCGAGTCTAATCCTTTTCTCTTCGTCTTCCGTGTCGAAGATGTTCTGTTGATATCTTCTGAGGTCTATGTGGTATTGTCCTCTTGTTCTTCCGTGGAACTTGACTTCATGTCAGTTTTATCGCCTATTTTAAGCCACATACTGGTCTACTCCTCGGTCTGGCACTCTCATCACCTGTCAGTCCGTCTCCCAGAAGGCTGTATATGTGCCTCTTGACGTATTGCGCATTCCAAAACCTATACCAATGGTCACCTCGTCCTGACGAACGTCGCATAGGTAAATAATTCTTGCATGTCCGTACTTGCTTCGTTTGGTCTAAAGTTCTCTCGGTTCAGTTACTGCGTTCTCGGGCATCGACCATTTCACATCAGAACGCCAGTGAGTCCGAGCCTGCAGCTGAGCGGACAGACGACTGACCTCATCGGTGGACTCTTCTTGCTTGGGTCATCACTTGAGTATTACGTTCCACTGGACTGCGAACTTTCCTTCAGGATTATTCAGTAAAGACTTTGGAGACTTTAGAGACTTTGGACCACGCCCTCCCTCACCACGATGGGAACAATACATCCTAAAACACTTCACTACTGTGTATGCTCGGCGTTGAGGAATCTAAACTCCAGTCACATGGCGCGGGCGGCAAGGGTGTGCGGTTTCTCACCAGCGCCCAATAAATACATGTGAATTGTATCGTCTGGCAAGGTGAACCTATCTGCGCTCGGTAGGTTCCTTCAAGGACTCAGGAACGTTCTGAAAACTCAGGACAGTTTTAGTCGCTTGGTGAAAGTATGCGTACATTCTCGTCAGTTTCAGTCCCTAAAATGGCTTTTTTGCTTTCTGATGAAAGCATACTTATCTTTACTCACTGTTGTGGAAGGTTTCTGTTTCCTTTTTCATCCTTTCGTCCATGTTATTTCGGGCACTTCCATCTATTCCGTACGTCTTGACAATCACTCTTTGTTCCATTCACTTCAGGGTATGTCGCAAGAAGGTTTTTCCCTTGCCGAGGCATGCTACAACACCATCTACAATAGATTTGGATTACAATATCAAACTCCGGAAGCCTACATGATTGACGGCCGATTTCGTTGTCCTGGTTACATGAGGCCGTTGGCTATTTGGAGCATTCAACAGGCTTTGGAAACCAAACAATTGTGTAACGGCACAACTTCGACCAATTCGCTACAAGAGACCGAAGATGACGAAATGCTGACCGATGTTCTCAGCAAGTCTTCCAACATATCCACCGACGGCAATCATACGGACGTCGTATGACGGGTACCACGGAAACACTTTCCTCGTTAGTTACTTCCAGATTTCTAGAATTTCTGGTCGGAATTTCTATTCCATCATACCACGATCGCCACCATTTGTATACCGTGAAATCTTTCTGCTCGTACTACTGCTGACCCGGTCGCAGGCTGTACACAAACAGGTGGTGAAGCAGGTGTCTACCTCTCAGATTGGCAGGCTGCGGTTTTATCTTCTTTTTCTTCTCGTTTCGTCTTCATCTCGTTCAGACTTACCGTATACTCCTTTGCCAAAAAGAATAACATTGTTCCCGATTTTATTTGTCCTGCCCTCTGTTGACATCTTCTGGAGAGCATTATTTTTCTATACGGCTGTTACTGCTTCGCCGCCTGCAAATCAGTGTCAGAGTGCGGTGAGTGTTGATCAACCTACAAAACAATGTGATTCAGGACTATGCTAATGCTGTTCATCAGATATTCTGCTCATTGCGTCCTTTGATGCGGATTGCTCACTTTTGTGGAGCTATGAGTCACTTTTGCGTCATTCGTTTTATTGTTTTTAAAAAAACTAGCATATTCTGTCTCATTTTTGAAGGGAATAAATTGATTTGGAGGAAAGGGGAGCAACGTCTGAAGTGTTCGGTAGAAGAAACACCCAAGTTCCAGATAGTCGCGGGGTCGTTTGTTTTTCAGGACACCACATATTCTAGCCTTACAAAGAGCATTCTCTCTCGGGAACATGCTCTCTTTATCCAGGCTCAGATTATTTTACCCAGTAGATCACGCATCAGGCGCAGGGAAGTGGGAAATTGAGTAAAAGGTTTCTTTTTGCGTCCCCGGTTCGATTTTTGAAGATGGCTTGCCAGTTTGGAAGATGAAGATGCGAAATCTCTGCTAATGATGAGTCTTCGGATTTTCACACCACTGTGGAGGACCTCATGGCAGTTTTGGGAAAGGTTCTCGTTTGTCCGAACTTCCAGGACAATGGACCCTTCCAAGACCGCATTGAGGAGTAGTTTAGTTGAAATGAAGCCTTACCAGGCTGCAGTTCGCGCAGACGGCACCAACATATGATTATGTGTACCGATAATCGGTGGAAGAACGTTGTTATACGTAAGCAGCGAGATCACACCATACTCATACGATTCAGGTCTCAGTACAATCATGTTGATTCACACTCAACTGATCAAGTACCCTCTCAATTTATGTAGCTTTGTTGTGTGTAAATGACTTCCCCATTCGGCATCCTGTGCAGACGAGTAGACACTTTCAAGGTTTACCGAATGCTCTCCAAATGGTGTTTGTCATTGACGCTTTTTACATGTGGCTAACGTAAATTAGGTTTTTTTGCGGGTTTTCGTCAGGATAAGATGAAAGTTTGCATTAAGACCGGCGCGAACGACCTATATGTATATGGTATTGCACACGTGACTAGGTCATCTACTAACGCTCATCGTTGACCATGAGCTCTGTTTGTGCTGCTTAGCCTTACCCGAAATTGTGGGAACAAAGAGGAGAAATCTACCGGGAAGTTATTCTTGGGACTCGATAGGTCTTCAGTTATTGTAATGCTTGGAAACATTCGCTCACCTGTTGCAGTCATGTGATTTGCTCCAAACTATCGCAGTATTCCATCCTCGAGATGTTTCCTTGTGGGGAAGGGGCAACCAAAGAGATCCGTATCGCATGCTTTCCACGATGGAATTTCGTTTGTATCTGCGTACTTCCCAACAGCTTTCGTGGGAGCGGGACAGAATTTTCCATTTCTCCTGAAGTAAATGCTATAGATGCTCAGCATTTGCCCACTATAATCGAAAATTGAGGTTTGTGTATTACTGTGTCTATACAGCCCCCCACCCCAAGATGGAGTACCCTCAACCAAAACCAGTGAGACTTTTCCCTGCGAGTTGTTTTGCTTCGCGGAAACTGCTGTCGTCTCTCATTCACCTCAGTAGTTGTCTTCTGTGTTCGTAATTTGTGCATGACGTCTGTTTGTTTGCTGTTCGATTCTTCCGTTATTTTGTCCTCCCTTGAAATTTAGGTTAGTTATTTTGGGGCTGAGGTGGTTCGTTATTCAGAGGGGAGATCGCTATGTGGTAAACTTTCGTGCCTCGGAAGTCATCTCTTTGATGGTGTTCCGTCGGGGGCGGTGGAGGATTGTGTCATGCCGAGCCAACAAAGAACCCGCTAGTGTCACACCGGTGCGCTGATGATATCGGTCGTATTTACGTGACTTGTCATTGACATTCAAGCCGATACTTTCCCACCGTACTTTTTTTAAGAAAATCTTATTAAACAAGGGACGAATTGGTGAGGGCAGAAACGTGACGTTAGTTTACCGTAGGCACTCCACTGTGTTACACATCCGAGCGTCCCTAAGATGTCTGGACAGAAACTGACAACATCAAAGCAACTAGCACGGAGTAGCAGCCAGAGAGTAGTATTATGCGGCCCCATTGTGAGGAGTGGGTATCTCCGACAGCACCCAGACTTTCCTTAACCGTGTTCAAACTGTACATGCCAAGGATAGGCCGTCCTTCTGTTTACGCGGCTCCGAATTAGGGAAACAGCACCCGTACTGACAGACAGCGACTCGACATGCGCAATGCATAACCAAATCACCTCTGGATACATCCTTCAAGTGAAGTCTTGGCGGAATAACTGGACATCTGTTTTCTGATTCCACTGTCGCAGATTCATCGGCACCAGACTGTATGGGTTGTGGTTCCGAGACAAAGACCGCGAGGCGTCTCATTTGCGCTGTTGTGATCGCCACCAAAAAGAGCCCATACTCTAGGACGACCCTTGAAACTCAATGAATTCCGGTTCTCTTCTTGGGTGACGCAAATTAGTAGGCGCGATAGGACCATTGGAGACCAGTTCATTGTTCTCGAATAATGAGCAACGGTAGGAGCCACCAGAGCTCGTGAGACACCCAAAACCATCCACAACTTCAGTTGCTTCTCTGTGAATTACAAGCGACTTGCTCGGTGACTATATCCAAGAAAATGATATTCCATTTTGCGGGTGCGAAACGCATTCCGAAGGCTAAAGCAACGTCATCTGCATATCCCGTGTCGACAAGTTTTTTGTAGGCATCCAATCGAAAGCCAGGGTTTAGAAGGCCTTCCAAAATCTGTCTCACAGTCTCGTTTATTATAAGCCTTTAATAGTACTTTTCTTGGCGTCTAGCGAAGCTTCTGGTGTACTTTTCCTACTGTCTTACATATGCGCAACTCCGAGAATTCACAGTTTGTCCTGGAAATTAATGTTTGTGTCGGCTACACAAAAACCCCCGTCCTGAAAAGACTGGACTTTACCGTGATACGACGGCTTGCGTGCCTCTGTGACTCACTGAACTATAATGGGGGTGTACTTTCGACACTTGAGGAGTCTCGTAACAGGTTAGTCAGAGGGTAGAAGTCTGATCAACACAGTCTCCTGCTCGTTCAGTTTGGCGGGTTAGGATGTGTAGCGACTTGTTCTTTTAAAAAAATGTAATGAACTGGCATCTCCCTTCGAACGCCGCTGCTTTGTAGCTTTTGAGCCAATGGCTTTGTTTGAGGACCCTCGTCGTCCTCCTGACTAGGTTTAGACTTCCTGCTCTATCCCAGCCAGCGTACATTCTTGATAACTAAAACTAAAAATACTGTCGTTACGCATCGGCCGTCACGCGGTATCACCAGTCTGGTTGTCTTGCTGCACACAGCAGTACCTCATTAATAATACTTCTTGTAGGCCCAACCACTATGACTGGTAACCTCATTCGTCTGTACGGGTCTTGACCGCAGCACTTGCGCGTCACTCGACGCCGACAGTCTCAGGTATCTCGGAATCAATCTTTAAGCCTCGTCGCCCGGTCTACCTGACAGCTTTTAATGTTTTCATTCTGAAGCAAGCGGCTATTGCTCACACTGTACTTACTTGAAGCTGATGTGCTGCGTATCAGGAACAAAAATTCTGGATCCAAGCACGTTCAGTCAGTCAATTACCCCATCACTCTCCACTCGGAACCGAGGCGACCCAGAGGCCACTGCGGCAGGATGTGTAAGGGCCGGCGTCGTCCCAATCAACCGGGCGGAAGGATCCTTGCTTGACTGGATACCCGTTGATAGTCGCCTTTACGCGGTTCGTCTGGCAAAGTCCGTGAGGTCCTCCGCTCCCTGTTTATTGTATCGGCTTACGTCCTCGACGGACTTCAGCTCTGAATCTGCCAAGGACAGTTCTTATGAGTCATACGAGCAGGAAGTTGATCGTTGTCCGTTCGTCGTGCCTGCTCACGTCCCAATCGGCTGTAGCTCTGACACCATCAAAGACGACTTTCAGGACGTGTTACGGTGGGTTAAAATGTTCAATTTTCTTGTGGTTGCCAGAGATCTGAATGCACAAGTGGTCAGGCTTAGCGCATCTGAAACTCAACTGGGTGACCTACTTGGAGTGGACCCGGTGTGGACGGACAACAGCAAATGACTGCTTGAGCTTTATCTTGACAACACACCGTTTTTATCCGGTACTGACTTTCGGAATGACCGAATTTGTTGGGTCTTCTTACTGTCTCCAGCATGCCGGCCACGGACCTAACTTGATCCCATTGCCGTCAGTTATTGGCTGACCGTGCGCTCATCCAAAGTTGCTTTTTTCTTTGCTCTCCCGAGCCGCGTAACGGGCGGACAAACTACCTAGCAACTGAGAGACTGGCAGTTCCCGAAGTTAAACGAATTTACCAGAATAGTTTTCCGGACTCTTTTCCAACTACTCCGCCGTATGGTGTTAATCCGTACTGGAACGAGATAGGCACACCTTGCACAATGTCGGGAGTTCTGTCTGTGGCACGGCTCCATCATGCCCGCAGAAGCACTGGATATCAGACAGAACGCTGGTGCTGCTTGAATCCCGAAGTAATCTTCTCAGTAGTCCCAAGCCTAATTTGATCCGAGGAATTATCGGACGTTAAGTGAGACTTAACGTGTGAATCGACCGTAAAGCCTGATGGACAGGAAAGGCTAAAGAAATAGGGTGAGCCAAGAAAGCCGGGAAGATTTTTTTCCGTTGATCTATTTGATCGGTACCCGGAAATCGCCGTTGATAGAAACCATCAAGGATCAAACAGGTACGACCATCTGCAAGAAACCAGGGCGCCTTGAGCACTGGGCCAAGCATTTTGGAGAATGATTCTCGTGGCTACCTGTTGCTACTCAGTCAGATTGTTGATTGTTGAACACTGGACAGTGAATTTGGAACTCCCTATGTCTTCGTAGGTTAATGTTCTCCCAAGTGCCGCGGAGCTCCTGGTCAAGATGACCCGTACTGTTCAAAGATGGTGGTGAATTGTTCAGTCAGCATTTGTCTGGTTTACTTGACTTCAGTTGGAAGGAAACCGTCCCAGACAACTGCGGACGGCAGTAGTTCTGGTTTTCAAAAGGAGGCGGCTCGCGGTATTACGAATGGATCAGTTTGAACCCAGTTGTAACGATATTTTTTTGTGATACCTGTTCTTCGTCGCCTTATGGTTGCCCGTGAAGCATTGACTCGAGGACAGTAACTAGGTGCTTCGTTGACGTATAAGCGACGCACAATTATAGTATTCCTGGATGCGCATTTGACTCGGTTGTTCGGTATGTTCTTGACACACCTGCTCATCAAGGAATGCCTAGAAGTTTGTCAATGCAACAAGCTCCTTATTCTCAGACTTGCGGGCGTGAGAGTAACCGAGAGCTCTCCAAATGCTTTTGTATGGAAGGTGGTATCTGGGGCTGATAAACGTTACCTGCATTCCTATTCGATTCTGTGATCGACGGGGTGATGAGACGAACGATAGGCTTTAGAAACCCTGGTCTTCAAATAGCTACTGATGAAGACGTTGTCGACCTAGGATATGTAGACACCATCGTGCTTGTTTTGGCATAGATATTTTTGGATGAACTGACCGTTTTCCGAAGAGGGTGTTGTTTTCCGTGCTCATTTCGGAGTGGAGTAAGCAGAGAGGTAGTCAATCTGTGATTTCGTAGAAAGCTAGGAAGGGGGTGAGATGGCTCAGCGGTTAGAGCGCGATTACTGACTGCAAGGTCCGTGGTTCGAACCCGATCTCTGCATCTCGATTTCCCCTGTCTAGGCTTGGGCAACTTGGCAGTATCCCAGCCCTCGTGCTTCTTTTGGGTGGCATGGTAGGTAGGTACCGAAAGGGTGTCACAGCTGAACGATTAGAAAGGTAGGAAAGCGATCAGGATAAGGCCGGGTGCTGTCAGTGTGGTTCGCCTTCCAGGATTGGGTCCATGTGATCCCGCCTGCGCACGGCTGGCGACGCTGTAGGGTAGGCTGTTAGTCTATGTCAGTGGCATTGTTGTCGTCAATTTCTGTCCAGGTTGTTCAAATGAATGTCTGGTAGTGTAAGCTTCTCAGAATGGTCGTGCTAGGATAGAACTAAGCTCCTACCCCGTTCACTTTTGGTCTTTTTCTCCCGGTGAGCTTTCAAGTTAATCATGGTCGTATGTAAGCAAAGCATCGCTATTGCACACTTCTGTCGACGTCAATGATATGCGAACTACCTTATGTGTGGCTGAAACCCCTAGTTGTGTTTAGTTCGTGGGGTATGGAAAAAAGAGACAAAGATACTGATAAATCTTACCATTGACACAGATTACTTTTAATGTAATTTTTCTTCCTGAGGGGAGGTCAGTCATTTGGAAGCTCCCTTTTGATAGTTCGCTTGAGGGTGAATCGCAATTAAAGACGTACTTCACGACCGTGTAGTTATTACCAGGAGCTGACGTCTTAACCTCTTCGGTTGCTCGAGATGAAGATTTTTGCAACAAATATACTTCGATACAAATTGCGCATTTCGTTTTCAAAACGAAAAATCCGGATCAAACAGGTTTTGTAAATCAGCAGTTGACTAGTCACACCCGGGGAAATTTTTTTCTAAAGTAGACCCTATCGAAATAAAGCTAATGCGCCTGATTTTTGGAACTGTAAAAAATTTATACTCATTTTGGTGCAACAGGATAATGTGTTTTCTGTTCGACGCTTTGGTAAAGACAAAGGAATCGATATTCTGTTAAGCTGAATACCGTTCCTCGATGTTTAGAGGAATTGAACTTCGTTGAATCGACCAGTCACTAGTTAATCTTTCAGTTTGTTGGCTTTAACGGATTCTTCACCTCCGGAGGTGAGAGCTTTTCAGAAAAGGAAGACGTTTATCCAGTGTCATCAAATTCCGCAACTAACCGTAATGGAATTATCGTTTTTGATTGGCGTTCCATCCGTCGTATTTGATCGATTGAAGCCAAGATTGTAGCACAAAGCACGTGTATGGAGTGCGAATGTGATTTTCAGAACCATTGTGGTCGCGTCTCTTGGATGGCATACCAGCAAATGTTGAGACGCGTCCAAAAAGAAACTGTCATTGTGTGGTTTATGTGAGTGTTTTCGGCGCACCTGGACGAGTGTCCGACAGAACACCTAGTCCTGTTTGACAAGTGAACTCTCCCGGAACAGCTGCCACCTCCTTAATAGGTGTCCACGGTATGTAAATAAAACAAAATTCTTCTACTGAAGATGGGATGTATATAAAGGTAGATTAATTTTTAGTTCAATACAAGTTACCGACAACCGTGAGTTGAGTTATAAATTTTAGTGAATACTAAAGGCCGCAACGTTCAAACTTTCGGACGATTCTCTGCTAGCTGAATATTGTGTCAGATAAAACTCTTGCGTCAAATAGTGAGTTAATTGAGATCGGTTTTATACTAGGATGTTCTTCCAGCACAGGAAGCGTTACACTACTCAATTGGAGTTCGAATTGAAGTTATGAGCTTCCAAGAACTAAGTCTACTGCCACATCCCGCTAGTGGCTTGCTATCATCACTCATTTGTTTCGTTCAGTCGAAAAGCACTCGAGCGCTCGATTTCGACTGAATGCATCAATGGTATGTACATTTTGTCAATACAAACATCAGTTCCCTACAATTTCAGCCAGCCATCCCGGAAGACTTGAAGTGGATCACTGTTCTTATTTCTTTCATTGAAGTAGGCGGGTAATTTTCGTATGAAACCACTCCAGATGGAGACCACCCAGTCCGTAAGTGGATACTATCCTTCTAGCAAAACAGAGGAAGTTGATTGGGCATTCTTAGCTCATTCAATAGCCAACTGTTTTCTGTGTACGATTATTTTTTTCGAATAGCATCAAACTCAATAGGTCAATGTTGTACGGGATTGCATTTTCCGGATGAAGGTAAAATCACCTTGTCGTCTGTGTATCCAATATGCATCAAATGCAGATTAGTGTGGTTGGATGGAACGACGGGTGTTTAGACTTTGAAACCGGTGCTAACAATAATTCGGTTTTCTGTTACCTTCTACTGGATGAATCACTAAGTTACTCATCTAAGGCATTCTTGTCGCACGTTTTCTAACGACCGTATCACCGAAAAATCCGTGCAGACAATTAAGGTTCCACCGGATTGGGTTAGATAGGCTAGGGAGACAGGGTTCCTGAGATTATATGGCATAGACTGATGGGATGCTTGTAAGGTAAGGGCAAGCATTCGGAGCGCAACTGTTCAAGCTACCCACTGAAGTCATACATCAGTAGTTCCGGAAGTGATGTGATGGAACTGTGTGATCTATATAAATAGCCCAAACAAGTTCGACCCGACAACTTGATTTCTCCAGCTATGTCTAAACGTACATATATCTATGAATAAGGCTTGAGGGTGGCCAACTTCCCTAACCATCGCTTGATTCAGCAGACCAGCTATTGCTCATCAGCTGGGGTGGTGTAGCGACCCAAGCTACTCTGAAATTCGGATTGCAAGGGTTGTCTGAAATGGGGACGCCTTAAGTAGGAGTATGACTTGTGGGACAAATAAAAGGGTTTAAACATTCTGCTGCCATGTTCGTGTAACAATCGACTATCTAAGATTAGGCACTTGATTAATTCGTGGTAAAATACGTGTTGCACGTATACCTGAGGACAGCAGTAATCCAACCGCTCGCAAAAAGGCAGTGATATTGTTTTGCTGGAAATCACGGTGAGGCCTGCACAGGTGAAAATGTAAAAACCACTCAGGGCAATCTCAGCTTGTTTAGAAGTACAAAATCGCGTTTTTTAAAGATGTGCATGAGAGAGCTTATCAAAAGGTAAACAAGAGAAAGCAAGCGACTACTATTCTGCGGCTGCGACAGTTGGCTGTTTTACTTCATCACCCGAGTTTTCAAATCCAATTTAAGGCGTTTAAGAGGTGTGCGTTTATACCCTCACCTTCGCCGAGGCCCTACCGTTGAAAACAGCAAGAGAGAATGTGGTCAACAGGTTTTGAACGTGATGCACTACTCATAAGGCTGCCGAAAACCCTTCGACAACTCACGACCGGTTTCGACCTCCTTGGGGCTCATCAGGTAAGCGCAGTCCCCGAGTTTCTGTCAACTTGAACTCTACTACTTTCTACTTGAAATCAAATTGCACGAAATTAGCGAAATACACTCATTTGCAAACAAATTTGTTTTCTCGTGGGACTCACCTGGAACCTAGCTGAATCTATCGTTTATAGTGCTCTTAAGCAACTGAACATCACAAACGAGGGATTCTTCTGGGTTTCAGGTGAGTCTTCCGTCAAAACCAAATAGGTTTTGGACAGCTCAAAAAAACTGGTCTTTGCGAGGTAATTCAAATAGGCTGGCTGGGAGGGAGGAGGCAAAATAACTGCTTTTCACTAGCATTTAAACAAACAAACAACCAAGACGAGTAAAAGAACTATCCTGATCCCAAAGCAGCAGATAATAAAGCGAGGTTGACACTACGTTCAATGGGGAAACTGTTCCTTCCATATACTGTCCACTTCGAGCCAAGTACCCCTTGATTGGTTCCTTGTTTGGGGGATTTGCGGTAGTTACGATCGCCTCACCTTCCGGACAGTTCTCCTGCTGCTATAGGGTATTTATTATGGGGAGTCCGCACCGCACCAGTACAAGAGAGCTCTTCAGACGGGGGTGGCCACCACATTGTACTCTACAAGGGCCGTTGGCTGCGCAGACAGATAGGGATTAACAAGAGCAGTAAAGCCAGAAATAGCATAATTAACTATGTTCGACAGTCACAAATGTGTAACACGGGTAAAAGTGGTTGAGATTGTATAAGGTATCGAGATGACATGTGGGTGAAGGTTGGCTGGTCTGTCAAAAGATAAAATATAAATTCCTACCTGATGATTGTATTTCCATGGCAGATTTGGAGGCAGTTAAGTTCGAAACTTTGTATATTTCAACGGCTAAATTCACAATATTAACCTAGTCCTATGAATAGCTTGTTGCGTCCGATGCGGTGAGTCAACTGAATCACACTGATGTTTCATTCTCTTGGCTTTAAGTATTTTCAGTCTTTCCACGTGGGCTGTTCATCATCATATGTTCACATGAAATTTGAATTGCAATTTCCCAGAGGGATTTCAACGTACATCTAAACCATTATTTTGTTTGACTACTTCGTTTCCATGCCAGGTAACAAATATAGAAGCATATCAAAGCATATTCATCACACACACACACACACCGCAATCGATGGTTTCAAACGGATTGCTTACTCGCTGTACCATCTAACTGCACTTTTCATCAGAGGCAATCTGGTGGCGCGACACCTACGGGTCACAAAAATGCATTATCGGTCTGCAGCTACAATGATACGAAGTGAGGACCATGGCATCTACATCAAGGGATGCATAACTAACTAAAATGAATTGTCGAATATCGCTAAAAACAATCTAAGTGGTAAACGTTTGCCGAATTCTGAAGTAATGTTTCTCCGGCAAGCAGAAAAACATTAACGATGGCTTCTCTACTAGTTGAGGGGAGATTGTACACCGTCGTGCAAAACATGTATCCATAGCAATAAGAATAACTGTCAAACAAAGAATTTTTTCAGTCATTTTGATTTTGAAACCTTATGAACTGGGAACATTCAGTAGCTAGCTGATCACAATTTGAATGTAGGACGATGTAGGAATTTGCGTCAATGTGGTTCTCAAGCGTGATCGCAACCACAGAAAGGTACTGTTGCCGAACTAGGTAATGTCAGGTGCTTCACATGTCTAAATACAACCGTCTAGTCACCTCATCCTACTTTCTAAGGATTTAGCGGCTTTCAATTACGAACGGAGAGTCGACTGAATTATCGGCCGCCTGGGATCAACCGGAAAAAATTCTGTTCAGTTTCATCTTCTGCTGATAGCCGCTACATTGTAACTCTACGTTGCCGAGTTTGATACTGTCGGCTGATTTCCTATACTCTCAGTCAAAGGTTCAACAATGCTGTTGTATCCTTCAGGTGGAAAAGCAGCCGACTGGATTCGGCAAGCATTGGCATCCGACGTAGATCGCGACTGTTGACATGTCAGCTGGATTGAGCCTTCATTGGGTAGAGGGATTTGTACTCTCCTTAAGGAGAGTATTTCGGGGCGCAAGAACCCTAAACCCAAGGAAATAAATTCCCTAGATCTATTTTTGTTATCTGTATTCTCCTTTCAACCTCAACTATCAAAAAGATCATCCAGTAAGTGTGTCCGTAACCCTGACCCCACCATGTATAAAGAATTCAGTAGTCTTCATAACGCCAGCTACTCCGACTGAAAGCAATGCCATGGACAATTCCAACGACGCCACCTACGATGGATCAATCACATGTTCCTCTGTTTCATTTTTAAATGACGTAAAGCATGTAACTTTCCTAACCAAAGTATCTGTCTAATTACATACTGCCGACCTTGCGTAAATTGCACATCAGTCGATTTGGTTTACAGCATTTGTAAATCTACTGGCGAGAATTTCGCTGAATCATTGTGCATGGTGCCAGAATGCAATAAAATGCTATGTAGTTAAACGAATCCTCTGTTTGAGCAATGATTACGTTGCCAATATAACTACTTAAACAGAAGCGAAAGGTGGTTTATCAACTAGGGAGTTAGAGGTAATATTTTGAATCGAGTATCACGTGGTGACTTGGCGCATGTCCTTCCCTCTTGCCAGTTGAACTTATCCAGTCGATGTTTATCGAACGCGAGGTGCGCGACTGTATTCAACTAATAGGAAAAAAGCTTGGAACCATCAATAAGTCGTTTCATGAGCAACTTTGACTCTGTCAGAATCACTATATTTTGTGGGTTACTTCATACTTCTGGTGTGCATACCGAAGTTATGGGGGTAAGAAGGCTCACTCAAGACAATCGGCGGATTTGGTCGCAGGTCTTTTAACTACGTTCCCACCTTTTAAGCACGTTTATGACTTCAATGGACTGAGGTGAGGAGAACTGGAGGCAAAATTCAAGTTAACGAACTAAAAAGAGAAAGCAGACCAATAGCTGCGCAGCCTACGGTTTGAATATTAAAAATTCTTCAGCTTCTTCCAGTGCGGATATAATATAATGAAGCGAGGGAATCCTAAAGTTGATACGAAAGGGAGAGAATCCACAGAATCGGGATGCCTGTCTTGGAACTATCTACCCGATGGTTTCGTTTGCACCATAATACCACAGGATCTTACAGATTACGACAGCAATCTTCTAAAAGCAGGTCTGCATACTTCTCGAAACAACACGGAGTTCCAGCAATTCAGGCGAGCAGAACTGGTTGTGTGTGTGTGTATTAATTCAATCAAAGAGAGTAAGTAAAATGCAGACAGCACATGACACTGAAATAAGCGTCACTCACAGCAATAGCATACAGATTAGTCTGACTCAACTGGAATGTCTCTGTCCATCGATTAGTGATCCTATAACGTGGTGCTCAAGTGAGATTTAACAACAGAGAAAAAACAAGAATAAATATGCTGTTTGTGTGATGGGTTACAACAGACAGTCAGTCTCAGTTTCGATCACGCCCCCAAATAAGGGACTTATCAAAGAATCGGGCGTTTGCCAAAACGGTGTGTAAAGTAATTTACACCATTGATAAAATTTCTCTGTCAGTTAATGGCACCATCCAACGCATACACAAGAGAAACTGACAAAATTAAATTCAGATTCTTTGCTACGCACCCAAAAAACTCCGCGAAGCCTGGTTTGTTCTACAGAAAAAATCACTTCCATTTTAGGAGTGTCTGATATACAGTTTGGCCAGATGTGAAAGAACACATTATGGTTTGCGTTTATTGACATTGAAATGGTTTGTTAGGTTTGATCACAGCGGTACCTGCAACCAGCTGAAAAAACGGTTTATCGCAATTCTCAACTCTACGGGAGGGCTTCAATAGACGGAATAATATGAACGACTGGATTTTATGGTCAACAATGATCAAACAACTGGTAACAGGCATAACAGAAGAGCCACAGGTGATTTTTGCTGAGCTGAATGAGGTAACAACGACGTAGAACCGAGGCAACAAGATGGGCGAGCAAACGTGTAGAGGACTGTTGCAAGCCAGTAGCCGGCCTAAACATGACAGCATAGCAAATGACACTGGCAATAATTAATTGTCTAGCACTGAGGTGCCAGCCGACAATCGTTGTCTCAGAACCATAGCTCGTGTGGGCTGATGTCGACGTATCCGTAACGAGGCTATTAGAAAGCGAGTTTTGGGTTGTGCAACGGGTACTTCCATTGAAGAATGTGTCCAGCACCAGAAGCTGCGTTGGTTGGGACATGTGTTGCGTATGCCTAACCATCGAATGCCGAAGAGAGTGCTGTTTTCCATGCTCAATTCAGTGGCGTAAGCAAAGATGTGGCCAACCTTTGACCTAGCAGAGGGGTATGAAGGAGATTACGAAACGCCTGGGTGCTGTCGGTGCTATTCGCCTTCCAGGATAGGGACCGCGTGATCCCCACTGCGCCTGGTTGGAGACGTTGTAAGATATGGCTGCCAACCGTTGTCAGTGGCGTTCTTGTTGTCAGTTTCTATCCAGATTGCCTGAATCAGTGTTTGGAATCAATCCGCACCTCGTCGGATTGATTGTAGTATGCTAGCACCAAGTCCCTTCCCCCTCCACATTTATTCTTTTCTTTACAATAAGGCTTTCAAATAAATCATGGTTGTACGGCAGTGAAGCATCGGTGTTAAACACTGAGGTCATGCTGTCGATGATGATGATGATGATGAGGTGCCAGCGTCGCTCTTTAAGTTCCATTGCATTACTGTACATTGCCCACCAGCAGCATTATCATCACCACTGTGACCTAGCAGAGGGGTATGAAGGAGATTACGAAACGCCTGGGTGCTGTCGGTGCTATTCGCCTTCCAGGATAGGGACCGCGTGATCCCCACTGCGCCTGGTTGGAGACGTTGTAAGATATGGCTGCCAACCGTTGTCAGTGGCGTTCTTGTTGTCAGTTTCTATCCAGATTGCCTGAATCAGTGTTTGGAATCAATCCGCACCTCGGATTGATTGTAGTATGCTAGCACCAAGTCCCTTCCCCATCCACATTTATTCTTTTTTTTACAATAAGGCTTTCAAATAAATCATGGTTGTACGGCAGTGAAGCATCGTCGTTAAACACTGAGGTCATGCTGTCGATGATGATGATGATGATGAGGTGCCAGCGTCGCTCTTTAAGTTCCATTGCATTACTGTACATTGCCCACCAGCAGCATTATCATCACCACTGTGACCTAGCAGAGGGGTATGAAGGAGATTACGAAACGCCTGGGTGCTGTCGGTGCTATTCGCCTTCCAGGATAGGGACCGCGTGATCCCCACTGCGCCTGGTTGGAGACGTTGTAAGATATGGCTGCCAACCGTTGTCAGTGGCGTTCTTGTTGTCAGTTTCTATCCAGATTGCCTGAATCAGTGTTTGGAATCAATCCGCACCTCGGATTGATTGTAGTATGCTAGCACCAAGTCCCTTCCCCATCCACATTTATTCTTTTCTTTACAATAAGGCTTTCAAATAAATCATGGTTGTACGGCAGTGAAGCATCGGTGTTAAACACTGAGGTCATGCTGTCGATGATGATGATGATGAGGTGCCAGCGTCGCTCTTTAAGTTCCATTGCATTACTGTACATTGCCCACCAGCAGCATTATCATCACCACTGTTGACAACTACACTGGAAAATAACACTGGCACCTCAGTGTCGCACAACCATATCAATTTATTTGAATAAAACTTTGGAATGGAAAGAAGCCAAATGGGACAGGGAGGGCCACCTATTGCTAGCCTACCACACGAATTCAAGGTTACTGCGTGTTCAACACTCCGTCAGACAGTGTTGCTGGATGGAAACTGATGACGACCTGAACACCACCGACCTCGGTTAGACGTCATATGCTTCTGTTTTGAACCGAGCGCAGAGGGGGTCATATGAACCCATCCGGGAAGACGAAAAGCACCAGCAACAATCAGACTTTGCATGACATTCTGCGTACTCTCATATCATGTCATAGTTTGTCAGCCTCCCGAATTAGGCACGGGGAACAAAGCTCTTCTCAGTGGACGGCAAGTAAGCATGAGTACCATATTGCCCAATCAACTAGCCTCGCCTCCCTATTCTTCACCAGAGATACGTCTCCTGATCCGCTCACGGAGAATCCATTGAGTTTAACAGATTTCAGCAGCTGCTTTGAGACATCGGTGGCCGAAGATCAAAAGATTCCTCGGATTGTTCAACAGAATTAGCCAAATCTGGTGGCCATACAGAAATGCAGCCCACACTTTAGTCTAATACACGCATCCTTCGAGACCCAAAGAAAGGCTTTTTTGACGCCACAAGTGGCGCAAATTGGCAAACACAATTCTGGCCTTCGAGATTCAAGCGTTGACTTCGTCTGTTCCACTAGCACAAGAGATAATGCAACTTCTGAGTTACAATATCCAATATATCCCCTTGAACGTTTCGAGGTTTATTCGGGCACTGTAGGTCCCGCAGGACGAATTCGTGTGTGTGTGTGTTGAGGATAACAAAACGGTTGAGAGAACCAAACGCACTCTTGAAGTCAGGGAACACCAGTTGTATGGCGCCCATACGCATGCCGTTGCTATAAAACTTGATGTAGTGTGAAGGCGTGGTCCTCTTCCAATTTAGAATCCTGCCTGCTGTTTGCAATACCCGTTTCCACGCATCCCCTTAAGTGATACAAATTCTTATTTACAACTAGAGTTGAGAAAATTTCTTTGCGATTGAAAACAGGGACTGCTATCGACTCACTCCAGTTGGCTGGGGGGGGGGGAATCTAGTTCATTCAGATAGACAAGCACTACCTCCATGCTTACACAGAGCAAGTTGGATTCCGTCGGGACCAGCAGCTCGGTGACACTTGATGGAGAGAATGCATTCACGTATTTTCGATGCCGTCAGAGTTTCCAAATTCATTGTTCAGAGCTCTTTCGCGGATCGGAAATGCAATGGTCAATAGTTGAAATTATTCAACCGAACGATTGATGAGTTCCCTTTTTGTAGCTTGGTGACCCTCCCTTATTACTGATTAATCCCCTCACCAAGGGCCTTTTTAAATGTCACTTGCATCAGTTGAAATGTTTTCCCATATATTTCCGGGCTTTTCTCGTCCTCAATTTTTTCACTTTTCTGGAACCATCCAACCTCCCAGGTACCGCTTTTAATCTAACGAAAACGGTCTGATAATTCAGTTACTTAAGGGATGTTTGTACAGTTCTCGTTCACATCACTATCCTTTGAACAGTCCTCCTGCTATCTTGTGTTTACACCGAGTGGGGATAACAGCAGACTCGAGTCCTTATTAGAGCTCATTACAGGTGCCCATCCTTGGCCGCGGCTGGGTTTGAACTCCGAATATTTGACATTCGAGGTGAGGGTGTTACCACTACTCTATCTGAACACACTGAAAGCACATGAATTATCGCGTCTGAACAGATGGTGAAAATTGATTCAACCATACATCGATCGCCTTTAAATGCACACTGCTCTTCAGGAACACTTCACCAGAATGCCACCGACTAACCGATTGAGACGGAGACGAGCTATAATCTAACCCGATTCAAATAGGGGACTGTTTTCGTCGTAATTGTTCATCCTCTGTCGGCTGTCTTTCAACTTGTGAAGAGGTATTGTCGTCATATCCTTTAAATCCGACGGAACGTCTTCCATCTCCAAACTGTGCATAGTAGATGGAGGAGTTTGTTGCACATCGTTGTTCCTCCAAGTATGAACAGATCCGCAAGCAAGTTGCCCACTCCAACTGAGTTCACGTTTTGAAACTCTCAGCAGTTCTGCGGCTGCAGATAATCCAGCCAAGTAGGTTTTCACTTTATGCTGGGGTAGATAGGCTAGATAATCCTGTCCGGCTGAGTAGCGTTGAAGAGTGGTGTTTTCAGTCTACCAGAACTTTGTCGGACTTGATAATTTTCCCTTCTATCAGCTGAAGATTTTGGATTTTTGATCAACAGATTTCTTTCAGTACGACTAGAAATTCTTTGTGACAGCGGCGATCTGCCTACTAAAGGAACTCTTCACTTCGTTTGGCCCACCGTTCACTTTTCGTTTTCTGCTTCTGAGTTGCTTCCAGGCCTGTGTTTGTAAGATTTTCTCTTGAATCGAGGTGAAAACAGCCGTACGCCAACTCCTGCACACGCATGAAGGTCTACGGGAAGCTCTGGCCTGAATTCACTGCATCAAGTGGTGTCAGGTAAAACTGTCCTCTTTCACCTTTCCTCCGAAACCTCCTCACTGATATGATCATGGAAGACCCAGTACCAGCCTGTAAAGTCGAAATTCTCCGGGATTGAGAGTGAGGCAAATTTGTATAGTTGAGCAGATGCATTCAGCTGAGGATGATATTTCCATCCGGCTTGGGAGGGCAAGAATGGCTTTTGTAACCCTGCGTCATCTGTGCCGCGAGCGTGACAACAGCTTATCTATCAGGAGCCGTGTTGTTGTGCCCTCTGCTTTGTTACGCGGGTCAGAAACGTGACCGCTGTAGCGTTAAAGTACTTCCAACTGTTTACCGGATCACACCTGTGATCCTTTGATGAAAAGGTTCAGGCAGTAACCGCTGGAAAAGGAAAATGCTCCCTGCGAAGAGCCCAAACAAATGACCGATCGGAACGCCTGTGGAGACAGAAGTTTTGTGGTCAGACGCTGGGACAATTGCGAAACAGACAAATTTATGCAAACGAGTTGTTCAATTTCAACTAAGACTTCAAAACCGAGGTTTTCGTGAGTTACTTCGCACGGTTGTGTGCGCCTGTGTGAATAAGGTGAATTTGTCCGTTGATGCTAGACAATCGGGCTCATAGTCTATCATTTCCGGGAGTTTTGATTGTTACCTTTATGTAGCTGCTTAAAACGGTGCATCACCACTGAACCATGCATTCCTAGAAACTGTCAATTTGGTTCTGAAAATTTGACGATACAGCATTGCTGCATTGTAATCACATGCCACCTGTCTGTTGACGTTTACGACGTAAGGACTTCAGGCTGAGAACCTTGTGAGACCGCCTATGTTGGGATACTGGTTGCTCCGAACGGCACTCGTCAAGGTCCCTTCACTTTTGCTTAGTCGTTCGAAATTATCGATTTACTGGGATAAATCACAGTATCAGATTCTTGTGTCACTTACTGACAGTGTCGTTGCGCTCCCCATTCACACACTGCAATATACACTTAGATGTATATCAGCTTGGTCTGCTTCTACCTACGGATACAGGAATTTTCAAACGCAATAAACTATCGGAAATGGTACCACGAAACTGTCCGTCAGTCGTTCTCATCTCCTCATTTGATCTACCTGAAACTTTTGTGCAAGAAGTTGTACAACAGTCAGTTTGTGTGCACTGCGTTGCGAAAAACATGAACCCATCAAAACCTCTGGTAAAATGCCAAGTAAATCATCCCACTCCTTCCCATATGAGAGGCAGTTCTGTAGTATACTTGAATCTAAGCAGGAAATGCTCACTTCGAGCCTTGACAGATCTCCCTGGTGGAAGCATCCGACCGGGTATATCAACTACATCACCTTTAGTGTTGGGAATCCAGTGTTTCCCTCCTGGATGATGAACGGACATTGAATTTCCGCTCACTCACTTCGTCCTGTCAAACAAAGGGGGTCTGGGGTTTTCAGCATACGTCGAATTTATCTAAATAAAATAAGGAATCGGTTTACACTCCGTCCAGTCTACTCATCTGCAGATTACTTCTCAGTTTGTACTGAATAGAGGCAATATGGGTTCTCTATTAGTAATGCACTCCGAGTACTCATCGTTCGTAGTGTGAGGCGATTTTGGAATTTTCATTTGGGGTTTTGTGCTGTAGGTGAAGCCAAACGATATTGAAGGGCCGAGAAGCACTGTCCGTTGTTTCATTCTTACTGGAAATCACCAGCAACAAGGATGAAGCAGGTGTGCAGTGCTTCTCGGTTTTCAAACTTCACCTACAGGGAGAAATATCCACTGAATACCACCTTTGCGCCCACAGCGTTATCTAGTTTTGCGGACCTGGCGGAATATGCCAAAAAAGAGATTCCAAGTGTCGTTGAAAATACCATTCTTACGGAACATGTTGCAAAGAGTGTTGTCTCAAAGTCTTCTGCACAGTCATAGACGGTTCACCAGAAACTGTGATATTGTACTTTGAGCTGATCTTGGATGCACTGTTTTACTGACAGATGTTAATTCAACGACAGCGATGTTACCCGACCCTTCACTGTATGTCACGTGCCTCATAGGAGTGTCATTACTTCATAAAAATTCGCTGGAATTTTGTGATCATTCATCAGCTTATTGTGCAGTTATTCAGATTGTGTTGCAATGAATCGGGAGTGTCAAAAAACAAGTTAAGTCACACCGTTCTTTGGTTGTCCCAGCAAGTGTTCTGCCTGATTTGCCAAATTTCTGTACGGGACACGGAGCAGCTACTTCGTGGTGACCGCGATGCTGTCTGCGTACAGGAAATGCCATCATGTGTTACATTCTTAAACCCGTTCCATGTATACCGCGGACTGGGGAAGCCACTGCGGGTATTTAATAATCTGTACTCTGATGCATGGATGATATACCCTCATAATTTTAATAAGAAAAGCTTTTGGATATAGGGTGAGTTCGCAGGAGAACGCACATTACGAGAAAACAGTTAGGGTCATAATTATATGACAAACCAAGTTAGGATAGTGTTAATCACGCTTTTGAGAAGCTTCTTTCACCGATTCAGAAGTAACTACACTGTGGAGAGAATTAAATTTGGTCTCAACAACTTCCATCCAGTGGCTTATACTTACTCTCGGGAAGATGAATAAAACGTCTTTCATATGACAGTACCCATAGTGAAAAATCGTGAACAGCCCAATATCGATTTCGTCGTTTTTGGAGCCCAAATTTCCACCAACCTCATTTCACACTTGAGCGCCGAAACGAGCACTTGTGTACTGAATGAAAGCACAGAATGACCGGAGATGATGGCTTTTCGGAGAGTGTAACTTTCAGTTCACTTGTTGGGCAGCCGTTTGAAGGGAATCCTCAAATTACACAGTGTCATCCTAGGAGATTTGTATGAACAATTAGACTTCAGAGTTTTAATCATACATAAGATAAAAGGACCAATGTCTTATATCCACACTAACAAAATAAGGAAGGTTTCATGAGGTTTGGCAAGCGATGAATTCTCAATCGGTTCCAGCTAACAGAATTCGATCAGTGCTAAGGAGCATCCGTAGTTAAACTCTTCAGGTCCAGGTTTTATTGATCTGGTGCTTATCAGAGCCCCTGGGTGGATCTTGAACACCTAGGAATGCTAACCCGCCTACGCCATTGTAACCAGATCTGCTAATAGACAGGCTTACACAGGCTGAAACAAGGTATCACATGAAAGGTGTTCTGAATACATATATGGTGACTGGGTGGGCTAGTTTTCTTACCCTATTGTCTCGGGTGGAGGGACTCTGAAAGGTCGGCGACAACTCACAGGCATCTGATCGGATGTGTTGTGGCTCAGCAAACGCTCTGAGAAAGCGGACTCACAAAATAA
This sequence comes from Clonorchis sinensis, assembly GCA_003604175.2. Lineage (NCBI taxonomy): Eukaryota > Metazoa > Platyhelminthes > Trematoda > Opisthorchiida > Opisthorchiidae > Clonorchis > Clonorchis sinensis. The sequence continues at coordinate 188,205,433 of CM030369.1, read as the reverse complement.
CCCTTCGATTCATATCTTGCACTCGTTTATTGTGACGTGTCACTCAATAGCTCCACGGCTTCTCCAAGGTCCCTAGGATGCTTGTTACGGTACGTCTAATTCTCGTACTATCTTCCTAATATAACACCTCAAAATTAGCACAGTTCGATTGCTTCGAGAGCAACTTTAGATCTTCCGGACGGACAAGGCCTTTCCCCGTGCCAGTGGGCGAATTGGGACGTCACGCGGACGTTGCACCACAAGTGGGGTCACCTTACTTCATCCACCATACTCTTCTATAGATTGAAATTATGGTGAGAAACCACCGCTCTGGCTCCATTCTAAATTTTACTCACTGTCTGCGCCACAATAAGAGCCAGCTCAATATAATCATTCACAGACTGCCAGTCAACAACCGAAGTTTACATGACAAATACAGCACCATCAAAAACCCCAGCTCAACGTAAACAGACAAACGGATGAATTGTGTTCAGTGGACAAAATTCACCGTTTGATAAAACTCAGAATTCCGTAGCGGGACAACACGCGTTAAGATGAGTACGTTGACATTTCCATTTAGTCCGCAACATCACTAAGTCCGTTCGTTCGACAGATACCATCCTAGTCTGCCCCGAGTCTTGTCGGTCAGTTTCCGCGCTTTTTACGCTACTCTATCGTGGCTAGTAGTAAGGATGCCCTGATTTTCATCAGGCAGACTGTAGGCTATCAAGGTGGAGGTGCAGTACACAAATCACAATCGATTCCACGCGTCCCGGCTTCATGTAATCGAAGTTTTCGAATCACATGATGAATTATAGATGTAATTTTGGTAGGGAAGTGGAAAACGATGGCAGTTGCGTGTGATTCAAGTGAGCACATAATGCAGTGAAATCTTACATGCCCGAAATGTTTTTGTACCGCAAAGAGAAAGGATATTTTCTGCACTCGAACAGCTAACACCAGAAAATGGATATCACGCAAGCGAAAACGTGTGTTAAATCGTTCTGCAGTTTTTATCTGAAAGATGCGCCACATTGATTTTACGATGAATATCTATAACGGTAATGTCTCCTTTCTGTAAGTTAGCACAAGTCTCGCGCAGCATGTTGCCCGCGCGAAAAAACTGTGCAGCCGATTGTTGTTTCAGAGAATGAAAATCTGGCCTGGACCTAGACTGCCTTGTTGTGGAACGCGGAGCAACTTAAGAAAACCAAAAAAAGGACTTCTCGCTTCGCATCCTTTTTATTCGTTCATATGAAAGCACCGCTTGATTCAAGCAGTGTAGGTTTCCATGCTTCATTTTGCGCTTCAGGCTCGGAAAAAGTGTGCAATCTGTGACACGAGCTACATCGGACGTATCGCTAGACACCTTTCCTTAAGTACAAACGAGTACCTGCCCATGCGGTTGGATGAACACTGCTGTAGTTGGAGTAGATTGGTCGGTCACAGTGCCAACCACACTTCAGTTCCTTTGGTGAGCGTGGGAACGGAACTCCAGAAGTGAATTTTATTTAGCACCGATGCAATTATCGCCTGTTTGTGCTCGTCCTGACGAGAATTAACGAAACCAAACATGTTTGTTGTCTGTTATTATTGTGCCAACATGTTCGATACTGATATATATCAAAGTTTAGATTGGAAGCAGAATGACTTCGTATAATCTGAGGAAATTTCGCAGGTATCAGAGAAACCGGCACCTTTTTTGGGACGGAGGAAACCCATGGAATGCGCGTAGGGTAACAGGTCATTAGCCATATACCTTCAGCAATTGGCTAGACGCCAGTTTCAAGTATTCAATGGACGGATTATGAGACAACCTCAAATGGTGCCAGTTTCTGAAGGTAGAACTAATTGCTGGTCAGCTGTGAATGTTGTAGATGACTGGTGCACTAGGCATCCCGGATGGTCGGCTTACATCCGAAGGACAAATGAACTAGGCAGAGTAACAGGATTTGGGCGGACCATACATTGTGCTTCGCCACCTAGCCTTGCGAGATAGGTCGTTTTGAACTGTAGGCATCAGTAGTGTGCCTTTCGGACAGGCCATTCGAGAAGAATACTGTCCTCACTAAACATTAAATTAAACGATATCAAATATAACACATCGTCCTACGCAAATACTGCTCGATCGAGGCGCAAGCAGCCAGGAATCTATCGAAGTTAACTGCAAGCTAATTGCTAAGCCAGTCGTTGCAAGTTTATCACTTGAGAACGCGACCCTAATTCCACAGGTCCCATTTCATCTGGAGACAGTGAGTGGATGATCGCCTGTATTATTGACGGTGTTTTCTTTAAGACTTGACTCCAAGCAGGGAGCAGATGATCACTCTGCGCTCCTTAAATACTTCAATCAGAGGGTAAAAACTCCGACTCCGACTTATTTGCGGATGGTTTTAAGCAAGTTGATCTTTTTTTGATGAATTCGCAGTGAATAGCACCGCTGATTGCTTAGAGAGCTCGTTCAGGATAACAAAACTGAATGTCTTAAGGGAAGAATCAGCTGACTTTGTCACGCTGTTTTCAATCAGATGTATTGCACAAACACTATCTTGGGCTTGGGTTGGGACCATATTCGGAACATCCCTTCCGTTCTCTTGATACGATTTTACTTATAGGACTGCCGAAAGCTTCGAAAACCAACTATCGACTTTGGCAGTTTTGGGTCTCATCGAGCGGATGTAGACCCCGGGAGATTCAATTACGTCTTCCGTTAACACCAACTTGATTTGCAAACGAGTGGTAAACGACTCATTGGAGAGGAAGTCGGCACACACGCATTGTGATCATGGCCAGGGCCATGAGTGCTCCTGTTAAAACAGATGTCTTTGACAACTCCACTGGATGAGTACGCGGCATAATGACGGAGACGAACACTTGCTCCAGTTTTGTACGTAAATCAGCTTCATATCGGTCTTCATATCGCACTCTAGCGCCCAGATATAACAACGGGATTGTAGTCGACCCAAGGCCAACAATACATGGATAAGTTAAAAAGGTACGTTCCACAAGTGAATGTTATAGAAAAGTCAATGGAGAAAAGGAAATCATTTTCTAGTTGTTACATTGTTGTACATTTACCCAATAGATCACCAACTGAGAAGTGTTGTCTGGTGGAAAATGGGTGAAGTTTTCACGAGGATAGGAAGAATCCCCACTGTTGGGTTTATGTTACAAACGCTTCTGAAACAGAAGCGAAGAAACTGTGGTGTCACTTATGACCCAACAGCCAGCAGCTTGAAATATCATACCAGCAGAACGAATAGCTTTAAATACCGTAAGACATGTGATGATTTTGTGATCACAAAGGACGGTAATCGCAAGGACACCGTCGCAGTAAAAATGACTATTTGTAGGCTGATAAGATTTACCGACAAACTAAAAATGGCAAGACTGACTCAATCAACATCATGGAGGGCATCACATCAGTGTTCAACAACGATGCTTCTCTGCTGTACAACCAGGATTTATTTGAAAGCCTTATTGTGAAGAAAAGAATAAAGATGGACGGAAAAGGGACTTAGTGCTAGCTTACTACAATTATTCCGAGGTGCTTATACCTCCAGACACTCATTCAGACAATCTGGATAGAAACTGACAACGTCACTGACAACGGTTGGCAGCCATATCTTGAAGCGCCTCCAACCAGGCTGTGGGGATCGCGGGGTTCCCATCCTGGAAGGCGAGTAGCACCGACAGTACCCAGACGTTTCGTAATCTCGTTTCAGAAAGGTTTGCTAAATAATCGGTGGATTTACTTACCAAACCTCTCTGAACTGATGACTAACCAATCGGTCTCAAACATTTTCCAGTTTCGTAATCACCTTCATAATCCTCTGCAAGGTCAAGGGTTGGCCACCTCTCTGCTTCCGCCAATCTGAATTGGGCACGGAAAACAGCACTCTATTCGGCAAACGATGGTTAGGCATGCGCAACACATGTCCCAACCAACGCAGCTTCTGGTGCTGGACACATTCGTCAATGGAAGTTACCGTTGCACAACCAAAAGCTCGCTTTCTAATCGCCTCCTTACGGATTCTCCGACACGAACCCACACGAACTGTGGTCGAACACGCCTCAGCTCCGCTGGCCAAGTCTCACAGCCATATAACAAAACACCCCACAGTGTAGTTTGATACACACGTCCCTTGAGATTCAGGGATATACCGCTTTGACGCCATAGGTGTCTCAAATTAGCAAACGGGAGAGACTCGTGGAGATTCGTGCACTGACCCCATCTGTCACACTACAATCAGAACTAATACAACTTCCAGTGCCTCTCCCTGGATTGCAAGTTGCGTGTCCAGTGACTGTACGTCCACGAGAATGACCTTACAGTCTGTGGGTGCAAAGTGCATACCAAAGGACGGGATGACTTTGGACAGTTCATTAAAAAACACCTGCACACCTTCTCTTCGAAGACGAGAACCATATCGTCTGCATATTCCAGATCGACAAGGTTTTCGTCGGAGGCTATTTGAACACTGGGGTTTTGAAGACCCTCCGGTTTTCGTCTTATTACCTCATCGATCACGAAATTAAATGAGAATAGAGAGTGTGGGCACCTCTGAGGGACACCGCTTTGTGTACGGAGGCTTTTTGAGAGCTCGCCGTATACTCTTACACGTCCGAAAGTCTGAGAATACAAAAAAACGTATTATGTTCACGAAATTCCGGGGCACGCCTTGATGGAAAAGCGTACCAAGGAGAATAGACCGGTCAACCGAGTCGAATGCGCCTTGAATATCCAGGAATACTAGGACCCAGGAATACTGGGTCGTTTGTACGAGCGTAAGAAGATTTGGTCAACGTAACCCGTAACAGGCCGGAACGCCGCTTGCTGCTCGCGAGTCAGTGTCTCACGAGCCACCATAAGGCGGCCAAGCACAAGTGATGCCAGAAGCTGCGGCGGTCACGACACTCACTACGAGCCCCTTTTTGAAAATGGCCCCATCACCAACTCCTCCCAGCTTTCTGGGGCAGTCTCCTTTTCCCAAATGCAGCCAAACAGATCAGGCACGCGCTGACTGAGGATTTCACCCCCGTCTTTGAACAATGCGGGTGGGAGATCATCCGGACCTGATGCTCGGTGGCGCTTGAGAGAATAGATGCAGTCAAAAATTTCCGAGGCCGTAGGGGGCTCCACGTTCCCCGTCCAGGGTCCTACGTCAAATGTGGACTCCAGATGAGTGGTAGTTGGTGGCCATGAAAGCTGTTGTTCGAAGTATTGGGCCCACCGATCGAGGCGCTCTTCTTTATTCAAGATGGCTAGTCCTTTCTAATCCTTGATTGTTTCGCTCACAGAAGGTTTCCGGGGACCGGTCCCGCGGATCAACTCAATAATGAAAAGGAGTAAAGTTGGGAGACTGAGATCCGTGGTAGACCGATTAGGGCAGGGCAATTGGGGCAGGTCGTATCCTAGAAACATGACTTTAGCGGTTGTCGGAAATCCACAAAGCAGAGGTCGCCAGAACACCGAAGGCCGTTGATAGAAGTTCGCCATCTCGAGACTAGTTAGACTCTTAGCACGCATTCCACAAACCTATAGCAGTCAACCAGGCGCGTACATTAAAACTGCCCAAAAAGCCGTGAATTACCCTTGATATCGGGCGACATTCTTTGAAGTTTCAGAGTCACGTCGTTATATACAGATGTGCCGTCCGTCCTCCAGGATGAGGTCTATGCAATCCTCCGTGTGCCGGACTGGGGAAATTGCAAGATACAACCGCTAAACGATGTCACTGGCATTCGTGCCGTCATTTCCTGTCCACATTGTTTGAAAGTAGCTACCTCGAGTGTTTACGGTAAGCTAGCGCCCTTTTGTTCCTCTCTTCATTGTAGATTATCAGTGTGTTCCTATCAATGACAATGATGAGGACACGAATGTACCCAAATCGGTTGTCATTAGCTTATTGTAGATGGAATATTTGAAGGTGTAAGAGTATGTATGAATCTTACTCACTTTGCTTCCAACTCGGTCGTTTACTATGAAGAATAAGGTGTAAAAGTGAAATCCTCTATATCCCAAGTTGACGACAGTAACTTTATGGAAGGTTTTAGATAGAATGCCTTGGTCAGATTTCAAGATCAGCAAAAATGTGTCGGTTTTAGGTATACCGTTTCACTGGCGAGATTAGATGCGGAGAGATGACTGGTTTCTGCTAGCTACCAATACTAGTACCTCGATAACCGGAGAGGAGAGGTAAGGAGATATAGTCCAGTTCAGGCACACTACCATGCTCAGATTGAAGGAAACATCAGACTCATGAAAAACTTGAAACAACTGTGACCAGAAAGCCATTTTGAACTGTTTATCGGCCCACCCAAAACTGATGTTGGCTAGTGTCATCGATGTTCAACCAAGTAAAGGTTGTGTGCACAATGGGCAGACGGACTTCAAGATAGCGACTATCCAGCCAGTCGACATAGGCGACAATTAGGATTAATGGGACTTGTGACCAAATGCAGTATGGAGCGCAGTGAGACAAACCACGGAAATCAGCCGCAAAAAAACAAGCAGTTCTTTTTTCACCTCAACCCGACGTATTCTGTGAAATGGGATGCTGGTCAACACAAGTTACAAGTGTCAATACTAAATAGGGAATAAAGCCTACGTTCCAAAAACAAACGTGTCCGTACGAGTTACGTATTGTCCGTGAGCCAATAAGCTTCAAGCTAGTCAAGCAGCTGATGCAAAATGTCATACAGGGACGAGATACCATTGTAATGAGATGGCCAGTTACCATCAAAGACGAACTAGAGGCACCGGTGGAAGCGTCTTATAAACTGGGTACATTGTACATTAGAATACAGGCATTGAAAATCAAAAGATACAGAATCATATTCTATAGTCTCGTATCACATGATGAATAAACGGACATTGAGGTCTCATCTTTAGTTGGATCCTTTCGATAAAGTGTAGGAATCTGTACAACGTTCGTAATAAGTTCTCGTGGAATAGCACAAAATCACAGACCAATGAGCGGCCAAAATAAGCCACACGATCGGCGGGATTGACGGCTTGCCTGATAGTCAATGGTTAAGGTACAACTGGATACTCACCATTTGCCGTGATATGATATACAACTGAGAATATCATAAACAGGAGGCTACCGATGATACCCACTACGCCCAACCACATGAGCCGCCGAAGTAGGTAAGACCAAGTTCGCCAATGACCTCGAATAAATTGTATGTCAACATAAAGACCAACTGCAGCGAAAAATACTGTAAAAACCATCGTCGGTCGAATTCCAACACTCACCAGAAATGGCACAAGCGACGAAGAACTCAACTTGATGTCTCACCAGATGAAAAATGACAAAGATCAGACTGATAAGTAGAACGATTGAGTGGTAGGCGATTTTAACATTGATTATCCTCCTCATTGAAAACAAAACCTCTGTATGGTAGGGGAAGGCAGACTAACGGTTCGAGCGAGGAGTTGAGCAGCTGCAATATTCAATATGTAGAACTATTTAACAAAAAGCTGCCACAATAAACAGGATAGGATCAGGAGGCTCGAATCTAGAAAAGGGAAAAAGTAGACGTAACCGGTGATGATGCTGTCGTACTCGAATATTTTGATTTGTGATAAAACACACCCACCGATAGGGACCGCCTGAGAAAGACCCCCTACTTGGAACAGCGGCAGGAACACTACTTTCATACTTTGCCAGATGCACACTGAATAAACAGGAGAACCCAGTACTTAATCAAAATGCCCACCTGACGGCGAGGCTAATTCTGGAAATTATTAGAACTCGTTCAGCTTAGCCTTTCACACTTTAACATGCTTTTGAAGCTGTGGAAAAGATAATAGACATTAACACCAAAGATAAGTTAATGATGAAAAGAACTGAAAGAGCTCGTCGGTGACAGAAAACGCTATGGACACACAGATGATATATTTTGTGTGGGTGATAGGAAAGTGAATTCGGTCAATTGCTAGGCAACTTCAGTCGCGCCGACCCACGTACATGGTTTACCATAAAAAGGAGGAAACTGGGAGTCTGCCTTGGTTGTCTATGCATCACGAACAGACTTACCGCAGTGTGACGGTTTGTGCACCTCCATAACCCACTCAGGTATACTGGACAGTGTAGGTGTGGCAGTCAGAGTCTTCCATACTAGGCTGATTAAATCGGTAGAGGTCTGACTAACACAGTCTCTTAGTTCTCCAGGTTTGGAGTTGGAACACGTGTGACGACTTTCTCCTTAAAAATATAGGCTACTCTGACGATCCTACATCGAACACCACTGCATTGTGATTAAGCATTTGAGCTAAAGGCATCCTTTTAAGACTCTAATCATACTCCTGTCTAGGATTGGGCGCCAAGGGAGTATCTTAGCCCATTTACAAACATGAATTCCACACTTACACATGATCACACGCCACATCAACCTTTGGGTGGTGTCATCAGCACGGTCGCCTTGCTTGCCGCATACAGCGGAGAGTGTAGGCTAAAACAGACTACTGCTGACGTCTTCATTCTTTCGCTTTCACACACTCCCTCTTCCCCTCCTCATCCAGATCCTAGCGGCCCGTTTTAAGGACCGACAGATCCGTTCACGACCCATAATCGGTAACTGCAATACCCAAATTTGGCTCACCCGCCATAGACATAATTCATGCTTCAACCCTTGCCGCTCAGTTCACCTGATAGTCTTCAACGTCTGCGTTCTAAAACAAGTGGGCATCAGATTTCTGCATGCGTGTTGGACTCGATTTCTATTGATGCTATCTGAAACGAGGATTCAAGACCTAAGTATAGTTGTTGAACTGACTTCCCCATGGGTTTTCATTCGCTTCCGGTTGGGCATCTCTGGTGATCCGGAAGCCGCTGCTACTTGTTCTGCTGGGGTTGGTATTGCTCTAAGCCGCCGAGCTGAAAGGGTCTCTTGTTGAATATTTGTCCGTTAGTAGTCGCCTCTGTGTGGTTCCCTGGGCAACGTTTGTGGAAGTGTCCCGTAAACGCATCGATAATATCTGCCTAGTTGTTGTATCTGCTAACGTCCCAACAGACTATAGCTCTTATACACCTAGACAGTTTTTATGATGCTTTGAGCGCCTTGATGCGACCAGCTAAGAGCTAAAATATTGTTGGGGTTGCCGGGGATATGAATGCGCACGTAGGTAGACTAGCACTGTTGAGGCTCAAACTGGTGGTCGTTCTCGACTGAAATCGAAAAGCACGGACAACGGTGAACGCCTGATGACCATAGACTGTTTCTGTGAAACAGTCGAAACAACCGAAGCCGCTTGACCACATGGCACCGTTACATACAAGACAGCCTCCAATACACAGAGACCACATTACCATTAGCTAAAGATGGCGTGGATTAATTAGTGACTGTCATCCCCGCTTTGGAACACCTATGTGAATTCGGATCATGCACGTGTTCGTGGCTGCTTTCCGTTACGCTTTTCAGGGGCGCAAGAGGCTCACGCATCATTCGGCCACCGAGAAGCTCTCCGACCCTGATGTGAAACAAGTCTACCAGAACCACCTACTGAAGTCTGCCTTTGACAAAACGTCTTCTGATGTTGATTCTTACTGGAAGGTACTGTTGAGAACCCAACGAAATTCTGGGCATTCCAATTGTGTAACAGTTCGACCAACTACACCTAGGAACTGGATCTCGAGCAATACTCTAAAACTGCTTGAAGCTCGCACGCATATTCCTCCTGGTCGAGAGTACAATGGTACTGGACGAACTGTTGGGCCTCAGGTGAAAAAAGCATATGTGATGACCGAGAATCTTGGTGGATCCAGATGGCTTGGGAGATGGAGGTGGTGAAGAACTCTAGGGATGTGCACAAACTATTCCAAACTCAACGACCCAAAGAAACCTCAGGCTAGTGGAACAATAACGTCTCGCCTATATGAAAAAGGAGAGCGCCTGAATCGTAGGGCAGAACACTTTCAAGAACAAATCGACTGGTCACCTGTAGTTCCTCAGCTGAATTGCCAAACAACGTAGCCATGGACAGTGAAGTCGGAACCCTTGACGGCCTCGGAACTAAGCGAGTGCCCTTCCTCCCTCTAGTGTCACTGATCTGCTGGTCCTGACGAACTCCTACCCTCTCCATCCAAATATGGAGGCGACATCCTCAGTCGGTGCTTGTCTACCTTATTTGCCTCTATCTTGGGGGGCAAGAGACCGTCCCAACCAACTGGAGTGAGTCAATTGTAGTGCCCGTTTCCAAAAGGGTGCTCGCAGTGAGTTTGGCGATCACAGAGGAATTGGCTTGACACCCGCTGTAACTAGACTGTTTGCGTCGCCTTACGAAGGCGCGTGAAAAGGGGACCCGAAGACAGCAAGCAGGGTTCCGGAGGCGACGGAGCTGTATGGACCACATCACACTCCGCCATCTGTTAGATCAACGACATGCGCAAACGCGTCCTACAAGCTTGGTGTCCCTTGACTTTAGTTCTACCTTCGTCCAATTCTGCCGACCGGTCAGTTGCTTTCGACAAGCTTGCGAAACTCCGCATGCCTCAGAGGTTGGTGGATATCATACGCTGTTTGTACCTACATACTTTTGGGAATGTGAGAATGCATATGTTGCTCTACAAAAGCTTTCCTACAAGCAGCGGTGTCTAGCAAGGATGTCCACTCTCTCCACTTTCGTCTATTTTCGTTAGTGATGAGGTTTTTGAAAACAAGGATGACGCGCAAACATCATTAGGAAAACTGACCAAGGTCGTTCAGTTCTTCGGTATGTGCTTTGCGTCCACAAACTACAAAGTCATGCTGCAGGACGTATAGTTGTAGAACATACGTATCCGGAAAGTTGCATTGGTTCTGACGGCAATGTGAGAGACGAATTCAATTCACGAATCTCAGAGAACAGACCCGAGTTCGCCAAGTTGTCCACTTGTTGCACCAAAAAGACTTACCACAGGTCTCACGGGATGTGTGTGTAGCCTGTATTGTATCCCGGCTTCGAGAATAGGGCTCCTCGGAGACGTCTTCCGGTACTTGACCACCGACGTCTCAAGTATGGCTGCAGTCGGCGGGAACCGGTGAATTCACAATGAGGTATTCAGGAGACGGGT